>PVKZ01000497.1:0-677745 GCA_004027375.1 Macroglossus sobrinus
TTTCTCTAAGACATTATATGAAAACTGTCAAAAGTCAATGATAAAGAAAGAATGCTAAAGGCAGCCAAGGAAAAAACCCAGTAACTTACAAAGGAGCCCCTATCAGGCTTTCATCAAAATTCTCAGTAGAAACTCAACAGGCTGAGAGAGAGTAGAATGACATATTCAAAATATTAAAGGTAAATAAAAGCTTTCCCAGACAAAGAAAAGTTGAGGCAGTTCACCACAAGACCTGCCTGGCAAGAAATGTTGAAAGGAGCTTTCCTACCAGAAACAAAATGGCAAAAGTACACAAAACATTGAAAGATGATAAACAGAATCAGAAAATTGCAACTGTATTGCAGAATACAGGGTTAAGTTCTTAATTGTAACATAAAGGTTAAAGGGGAAAAAGTATTAAAAATAACTATAGTTACTTCAATTTCCAAAGAACACTCGCATAAATAAAAATAATCTGAGACAACAAAAAACGTAAAAGAGGAGGAGAAAATGGATGAAACTTACATAGACAAATGAGGATAAGATACTATGAGAAAAAAAAGGACTACTTTATTTACGAGACATTTTATATAAACCACATGGTAACCAGAAAACAAAAATCTAGAGTAGAAATCCAAAACATAAATAAAGAAATGAAGAAAATAATATAAAACTACCAAACTAAAATAGAAGACAGAAAAAAAGGAAAAGAAACAATGGAAAAATAGAGCAATCGGAATATAAAAAATAAAATGGCAGTAGTAAGTTTTCATGTATCAACAATCGCCCTAACTGAAAGGATTGAACTCACCAATCAAAAGGTAAAGAATAGCTGGATACATTAAAAAAGACTCAACCTATTCTGCCTCCAGGAGATTCATCTCAACTCCAAAGAGAAACAAGGGCTCAAAGCAAAGGGGTTAAAAGATGATACTCTCAATAAATAGTATCCAAAAGCAAATGAGTGTAGCTATACTTATATCAGACAAAATAGACCTCAAGCTGTAAAAAGGTAACAAGAGACAAAAATAGGTATTACATAATGATAAAGGAGACAATCCATCACGACACTATATTTTTTAATATACACACTCAACTTGGGAGCATTAAAATATATAAACCAATTATTAGCAGACCTAAAGGAAGTAACTGACAGAAACGCAATGGTAGTAATAGACTTTAACACCCCACTCACATCAATGGGTAGATCAACAAGACAGTCAACAAGGGAACATCAGCCTTAAAGGACACATTAAATTGACTATATAGATATATACAGAACATCCTATCCAAAAGCAACAAAATATACATTCTTCTCAAATGCACATGGAACATTCTCGAGGACAGACACAAGTCTCGATTTAAGAAAAACATAGCAAGCAGCTTTTCTAACCACAACGGTATAAAAATTGTAAATCAACTATAAGAAAGATAGAAAAAAATCACAACTATGTGGAGATTAAACAACATACTTCTGAATAACTGGAGCAACAAAAAAATCAAAGGCAAAATCAAGAAATACATGGAGGCAAATGAAAACAACTACAACATACCAAAATCTATGATTCGAATATGGAGCAAACGAGGTATTAAAAAGAGAAGTTGATAGCAGTATAGAAATACTTTGGAGATATTGTGGGTTCAGTTTCAGACCACCACAAGAAAGTAATTTGTAACCTTTTTGCTGGTGAAGGGTGTCGCTTTTAATTTGTAAAAAATGCAACATCTGTGAAGCACAACAAACTGAATTATAGGCCTACCTCATGAAACAAAAAAAAATCTCAATCTAACCCTACACTCAAAGGAACTAGAAAAAGAACAAATGAAACCCAAAATCAGTAGAAGGAAGAAAATAAAAATCAGTGCAGAAACAAATAAAAGAAAGACTAAAAAGACAATAGAAAAGATCAATGAAATTAAGAGCGGGTTCTCTGAAATGATTAACAAAATGGATAAAACTTTGGCTAGACTCACTAAAAAAAAAGAGAAAAGATTTAAATAAATAAAATCAGAAATGAAAGAGAAGTTACAACAGATACCACAGAAATACAAAGGATTTTAAAAGGCTATACACCACCGAATTGGACAATCTAGAAGAAATGGATACGTTCTAAGAATAATAATATCTTCCAAGAATGAATCATGAATAGAAAATCTGAATGGACCGATCACTAGTAAGGAAATTGAAACAGTAATCAAAAACCTTCCAAAAAATAAAGGTCCAGGGCAACATGGCAACACTGGTAAATTCTACCAAACATTTTAAGATTTAATACCTATCTTCTCAAACTCTTCCAAAAACTGAAGAGGAAGAAACACTTCCTAACTCTTTTTACAAGGCCAACATTACCCTGATATCAAAAACTGATGAGGTCAAAACACAATAAAAGAAATTATAGGCCAATATCTCTGATGAACATAGATCAACAAAATACTAGCAAATCAAATACAACAATACATTAAAAAGACCATACACCATGATCAAGCAGTATTCATTCCAGAGATGCAAGGGTGGTTCATCATCTGCAAATCAATCAACCTGATACACCAAATTAACAAAATAAAGAGTAAAAATCATATGACCATCTGGCATTTAATAAGATTCAATATCCATTTATGATTTAAAAAAATCCTCAATAAAACGGGTATAAAAGGAAAGTACTTCAACATAATAAAGGCCATACATGACAAAGGCCATATATGACAGTTAACATCAGACTCAACGGTAAAAAACTGAAAGTTTTTTCTCTAAGATCAGGAATAAGACAGAAATGCTCACTCTGGCCGCTTTTATTCAACATAGTATTGGGAGCTCTGGCTAGAGCAATTAGGTAACAAAATAAAAAGACATCCAAATTGGAAAGAAAGAAATAAAACTCATTATTTATGGATGACACCATTTTATATATAGAAAACCCTAAAAATTCCACCAAAAAAATTATTAGAAATAATAAACAAATACAATCAAGTTACAGGGTACAAAGTCAATATAAAATTTGGTTGCATATCTATATACTAACAATGATCTATCAGAAAGAGAGATGAAGTAAATAATCCCTTTTATAATCACAACAAAAAGAATTGAATATCTAGGAAAAATGTATCGAAGGAAGCGAAAGGCCTGTACACTACAAATTACAAGACACTGTTGAAAGAAACTGGAGACATAATTTATAGATTCAATGCAATCTCTATCAAAATCCCAATAGCATTTTTCACAGAAATAAAAGAACAAAAATCCTCAAATTTGTATAGAATCATAAAAGACCCTGAATAGCCGAAGCAACCCAGAGAAAAAAGAACAAAAGTGGAGGTATCATGTTCCCTGATTTCAAAGTATACTACAAAGCTGTAGTAATCAAAACAGTATAGTATTGGCAGAAAAAAAGACTCACAGACTAAATAGAATTGAGAGCCCACAAATAAACCCACGCATATATGGACAACTAATTTACAACAAAGGAGCCAATATACAATGGAGAAGTCTCTTCAATAAATGTTTCTAGAATGAAACTAGATCACTCTCTTACAACATACATAAAAATTAACTAAAAATGAATTAAAGACTTGAATGTAAGACATGAAACCATAAAATACATAGAAAAACACACAGGCACTAAGCTCCTGAATATCAGTCTTAGGGATGTTTTTGTGGATTTGACCCCAATGGCAAAGGAAACAAAAACAAAAATGAGACTACATCAAACTAAAAAACTTCTGTTCAGCAAAAAAAACCATCAACAAAACAAAAATGTTATCAAACAGAAGATATTTATACCCCTATGTTCACTGCAGCATTATTTACAACAGCCAAGATATGCAAAAAAACCTAAGTGTCCACTGATTGATAAATAGATAAAGATGTTGTGTACACACACATACGTGCATCTGCACGCACATATACCCAGAATACTACTCAGCCATAAAAAGATGAAATATTGTCATCTTTGACAACATAAATAGACTTTTAGGGTATTATGCTAAGTAGAATGAGACAAAAGGACAACAATGATTTCATTTGTATGTGGAATATAAAACAAACAAAAAGAAACAAACAAGGAAAACAAAAAACAAACTAATAAATACAAACAATAGATTGATGGGTACCAGAAAAAGGGGGCGGAAGGAGGATGTAATGGGTAAAGGGGGCCAAATGTATGGCGTCAGATGGAAACTACACTTTAGATGGTGAACGTGCTATAGTGTATACAGAGAAAATTATATGTTGTTCACCTGAAACTTATATAATGTTGTAAGCCAATGTTACTTCAATTAAAAAAAAACTCTTGCTCCCATTTTCCTTTGTCTTCCTCACTCTTCCTCCAAAACCCTCCCACCCCCAAAACAGGTATTAATCTTGGGGAAGTAGAGACTGTGTTAAATAATACCACAAGGATACAACCAACAAAATGAGTGAAATTTCTTTAACACATAAATTGTATGGGGGAAAATTGCTAATAAAAGCAATTTAAGAGACACAGTACCCAATTTTGCATTCATAGATTTTATTTGAACCCTATTTCAAGCAAAATTAAAATGTTTATGTGTAACAAAACGAATGAATAGTTGATATCAGTGAACTGTTAACTTTTGGTGTAACAACGGTGTCACAGTTACTTACAAGAATCATCTTTTAGAAAGCCATATTTACAAATGAAAATAAAATGCCTGGCATATACTTCAAAATAATCTGGTGTGGGTGACAGGGTGGGTACATAGGTGAAAATAGACTAGTGGTGAATTGATAAGTACTAGGCAACACTAGTATAATGGCACAGGAGTTTGTTATTCTATTCTCTCCAGTTTTGCATAGGTTTAAAGTTTTCCATAATGAAAAATACACAAGAAGCATAGAATGAGTCATACACAGGAAACAAAATTCAGATAATACCAAAACATGTACAAGAAAGTGTGGAAGAGGATTCTCTAATCCTACTGAAATTCAAAAACAAGAAAGTGGCATTTGTGAAGAGAGGAAATTAAATAAAGAAAACTTCAGGAAGAAAACCAGTACTAACCAGAGTTTCACAGGGTCCAAATTAGACTAAGTTTGACCAAAAAAGAAAAAAGTACTCCAGGTAGAGGCAACATCACCAATAAAGGCACAGAAATTTGCTAAAGCCAAATAAAGCAAAATGCTATGCTAGAGTTTAGATTTTATCTGGCACACAAGAGAGCATCACTGCATGTTAGTGAATAGGAAAGTGTGCTATAAGAAGCCTGATATGACATCTGAGAACATTATTCCAGTAATCCTTTGGATGGTGGCCCGATTTAGGGTCAGTAATGAAAATACAAACAATGGTTGTGGAAATAGGAGAGGAAAGAGTTAAAAACAAGGACATACACAGAAAGAAAAAGCAGAATTTAAAAATTCAATGGCTAGGTGTAGGAAAGCCAAAAGCAACTCTGTGGCAGAGGCCTGTAGGATTGGCTTTCTGTTGACAAAAACAGAGATAAAGAGACTGAGAGGGAAGTGGTTTTACTGGAAAACAATGGGTTCAGATACCGAGATTGAAGTGGAAATGTACTGCAGGTAATACATTCAGAAAAATGTTGTTCAAAGGAGTCATCTTTATTCATTGTGCCTCACTATTGCCTTAAGAAGATGCTAAATGAGGTCAAGAATTAGCAAAAGTACAGAAGGTTGATTGGATACATACACACGTATCTACTCTCTCCTGAAACTCCACTTTAGTAGAGAATTCAGTATTAATTTTTAAAGCATATGCTAAAAAAGAGAGTGGCAAAAAGTCAGAGCAATAAAATTTAGAAGTTGGAAAGCAGAGAGATCACTGGTAAATGTCTTAGTGTATCCAAGAAAGCTGAATAAGATACTGGTGAAAGCTGAGAATCATGTGATGTATACCACAGCACTCCTATCCCCCAGGCTCAGGACTTGGTGTTATGAGGTATCACTCGAAATAGGGGTGAGGGTAGGATTGAACACAGTAATATTGCTTTAAAACATCTTTTAAAGAAACGGAGTTCCAGAACACAGGGCATAATGCAATCTCACAGCCTCTTCCCTGGCCCACAGAGCACTTAGAGGTTTACTTTGGAGTGGGTAAAAGAGGGTCTCTGGAGGATGCTACACACAGCTAAACAGAGTACCATTCTAAAAAACAGAGAAATTCAGTGACTGTATGCACATGCACAGTAAACCCCCAGTTTTCTTGCTTAACTCTCAAAACACTAGTAGCCATGCATTTACTCTCTGTATAGGAGATGTGAGGAAGACTGTAAGTCTTCTGTGGGAAATATGGACCAGTACAAGAGGAAAGATCCACAGATCCGGACATCTGAGGATGAATGAAAAAGATTGATACAGGCACAGAGCTTCCAAATAGTTTTTTACCACTCCATTCATATGGTCATACAGTCCTTTGTTAGTGATCCTAAATAGAAAAAAGACAACAGACACCATATAGGAAGAAGAAAATGTCGATAATGAAGAAAATAATCAATATCATCTTAGAGATAATGAGAGAACCAAAAACTTCTTAGAAAGTAAATATATAATAAGAGAAACAAGAACAAATAAAGCTTATGAGAACAAGCTGAAAAATCTTCCAGAAAATAAAACAGAAAAAAAATGATAGGAAAAAAAGGAAAAGTAAGAAAACAAAGAGTACCTGCATAGGTCTAATATTTAATTAGTGAAATTTCAGAGCTAGAGAACAGAGACCAAAGAGAATTAAAAAAACAAACAAAGCCAAAACCAAAGAACCAGAGTTTCAATATTGAGTCATTAGCATAATGATGAAAATAGACCTAATGAGGCATATCACCATGAAATGATGATCCTACAGACTTCCATCGGGGAAAAAATCTTTATACAAGAAATCAAGAATCAGAATAGCATTGGTCTTTAGCAGCAAGACGGGAAAGCTAGAAGACAATAGAGCAATGATAAATGTTCTGAAGGAAATGATTCTCAATCTAAAACTTTACACCTAGCCAGCCAACGGACTGTGAAAGCATAATAAAAGTGTTACCAGACACTTAAGGTTCCCCGCTGTCTGCCCAATCACGTATACCCTTTCTACGGTAAGCTGTATGTACTTCAAAAAAACAAAACAAAAACAAAAACACAAAAACAAAAAAAAACAAGAAGATCAGAGAGACAGAAAATGGGATGTAAATAGAGAGCAAACAATAATGTCCAATACAACAGTGAAAGGATATCCCAAATGGCAGAAATGCAGCAGGCCTACCGGGTAACTGAAGTGATGAACAGATGGGAAGATTCCAGCTTCCAGGACAGAGCTCTTTAGTTTGAAAAAGTAGTTGAAAGAATATCCAAGGTATCTGTATGTATTAAAGTAGGTTTTTACACCACTAGGTGAAAATGGGGGGTTGAATTAAGTGATAAGTGTACAAAGGTGACTAAACAAATGAAACATAATGTTACACAAAAGGCATCATTACACAGATATGCTCAGTTCAGTGGAGGATAGCATTAGAGTCCTAATAATGTAAACGCGGAATGATCGCGAAGCCAAAAATCATATTAACTTGGGAAGACTGGGGACAGGTGCAGTTATACTTTTCAGAAGGAAGAAATAATAGCTAAAATTAAAAAAAAAAAGAATTGAGAACAATATATCTAAGTTATTTATCAGCGACATTAAAGTAAACACTGTTATGTAGAGAGTGAAAAATTGGCAAAGGCGGGGGTTAGATTTTTTAATCGAAATCTACATAACTATCTCTAAACTCTAAACATGTATAACTGATAAACAAAAGTATATTTTTACAAATCAAGCTTTATGAGAATCACATATGTGAATGAAAAAGGGGCTCTATAATAAATCTGAGAAGTCCAGTGACCAAAAGTAACCTCACAGGGTGTTCTGATAATAAATTCCTAACTGGGCAGGTCACGGTGGGTAGCCACATCCCAGGCATATAATTTCTTTGGTAAAAGCTTTATCTTCACCTTCCACAAGCCCTGTCCATTGTTTCTGTGCATCTATTAACACATCTTTGAAATGCCTCTTTATCAGTCCCCTTGGAAGCGTAACCACACTCAAGAGAGCATATAAAGTTGTTAACTATCCTGTAATCCAATTCCTACCTTGATTTCTTTTCCCTTCATGTAACTGTCTTTATGTTCCCTCCTTAATTCCCAATGTAGAAAAGAAACTGCAAAACTGTCATTCTGTGGAGCATTTGAGATCTTGCTCCCTGGCAATGCCACTTTCACTCAAATAAGCTCTTATAAAAAATTCACTACAGGTCTGGATGTATCTTTTGTCAACACATAAAACGGTATTACTGAATGCCAGATGCTGCTGTGCTAAAGAGACCAACGTGTGACTTTGACCGGGGTCCAGCAGAGCCAAGACACTCACGTCTAGTTCACCACTGTGTCCTAGTGCTCAGGTCAGACTATGTGCCAATTACGTTGTTGAATGAATGAACGGATGGAAAGGACGTAAAGTCATTTTGCTGTAGAGATATGTTAAAAAGACATGCATGTAACGGCTGAAGATAAAACAGAAATTCTGTTGTAGTAAAAGTGACAGGAAAGTTGTACCAGAATAAAGAAAAGTGTGCCCGGTGGGTAAGGAAAGAATGTTCCGAACACAAAGGCATGGAAGCTTAAAATATGGTGTGGGCGAAAACAAACATTTGATGTTTGCACCACCTGATTCTAGTACCGAACCCATGTTTCTCTACAAATTCATTTACTTAAATATTTATTATCTCCTATATATCACACACTGTTCTAAATATCATAGATACAGCAGTGAACAACAATAATAACAAAAAAAGCTCTGTTGTGATGAATGTATGTTCTAGGGAGAGGAATATTAAGCAAACCATCATTTAGTATCAGATTGTGATAGTGCTGTGGAGAAAAATATTTGAGGGAGGAGAGAAAGAGAGAAAATAAATGAATAAATATAATGTAGGTGTTATATGGGTTTGGAGAGTGGCAGTTTGCTAATTATGTTAAGTGTTCAGAGGACAATCACCCTGATAAGATGACATCTTAGAACAGGACTTGAAATAAAGGATTGAAGTGAACACATTTTATTGGGAGGAAAATTCCAGGCAGTTTTTTGTTTGATAGTGTGTGGGAACATGGTAAGGACTTCGGCATTCATTCTGAGGGAAGTCACTACAAGGATCTGAGAGTTTCTGATGTGATTTGTATTTAAAGGATCAAACTAATAGCTCTGTTGACAAAAGTCTGTAGGGGACAAAGGTAGGTAGCAGAATGGAGAGGGTAAGAGGCTATATTACAGTCATCCAGGTGAAAACATATGATGGTCTGGACTAGACAATGGCATAGTAAAGTAATTCTAATTGCTTCAAAAGCTTTTCCACCTTGCTATCAACCAGTGCTAAGATCTGACTTCATTTTTCCTAAAAGGTATAACAATATTCTAGAATCAATACTGGAAGTATGATCCTTCTCGGGTATAAACCATTAAGTACAGAAAGTCATATGGAATAGGGAATTTGAAGTGTTAACATAAGCCATATTAAAGTAAATTTTCAGCTCAGTTTTTGTCTCAACCATCTCCAATATTCCTGTTTACAAAGCGTATGGTTCTTCAAGCAATATCATTTAGGTGTAAATTATTATATTGTAGATTTAAAAAGATGTCCATTTAAAATAATGCAACAGCCCCCATGTTAACTAGATAAACAAAAGTACTAATGACACTATCGCTCAAAAACTCCTTTAAAAAAAGCTCCCAATTTTTGATTTAGCAATTTCATGTCTAGAACATGTTTCTAAGGATGACTTAGATTCATGAGCAAAGATGCTCATTGCAAAGAGCTGTCAAAAATGTGTAAAGATTAGAATGTATTAGGGAATACTAAATAACCAACTAAATTTGATAAAAATTTTTGGTGGACTGAGAAAAGTGTCCAAAATATATTAAGTAAATTAAAAGGTTACAACTAAGTCAGGTGCCAATTATAAAAAAAAAAAAAAAAAAATGGGGGCAACACAGGCATTCAGAGTCTGAAAATGGATGAAGATATAGATAAAATTGGCTAGGAGTTGACATTATTGAATCTGAGTGACAGGTACCTGGAGTGGAAAGGATTGCCTCATTATATCATTCTCTCTACTTTTGTAAATATATTTGAACTTTCCCATAACAAAAGGTTAAAAGACCAAATGAACAATACTTACTAAAATGTTAACTGGCAATCTAGGGTTTTTTTTGTTTTTGTTTTCCAAAATTAATTAATTAACCTTTTTTTTTTTTTTTTTTTTTTTACGGTGACATGGTTAAATCCAATCTAGGTTTAGAAATGAAGATATTTTCTTCTTTTAGCACAACTAAGACCAAATTCTCATTAACTCCTAATCAAAACAAAGCACCAAGACAAGTTTAACTTACCACCCAACAGGCATTTCCAAGATCAGCAATCTTCACTTGGAGCTTTTCTGCATTTTTTGGCTCAAGGGGATTAACAAGAAAATTTCCAGCAGTGGATTTTCCTATAGACAATAGGCAACCATCAATAAAATTGTTCAACAAACACAGAAATACCCGAAGGTTAATAAAACTCTCTTGAGGTAATGCACCCAGGCCCCCAATTGGCAACCCATGACAACTTTTCTAAGGTAAAAAGAGCACAGCAATACCTTAAGTTTCCAGAATTAAAACCTCTGCCATCATAGCAACAAGGGAAATGCTGTGTACCCAGTATACAATTAATACAATTCAAAGTTAGCTACTGATTCACACATCGAAGGTAACTTGGACACCTGCTGTAAAGCTATATTTATTTAAAAAATGGTACTTTTTGTCTAGAAATTCATATGTATGTTATGCATGGAAGGAGTACTGGGGAGGTATGTCTGCAGAGGTACCTTTGTTGTCCAGTGGTCCATTATGTTCTTGGTCTTGCTCATCCTCACAGGGTATCTCCGCCCGAATGCTTTCTTGAAGTTGACTGATGTCCTGTTCATTGAATGACTGGGCTACATTTGATGAAGACATCATAGTATCTGACATATCAGAGGTTATAGGTGTACAAGAGTCTGTTTCTTGAGATGTGCTGCTTTCTCCATTTTGGGAGCTTAGGAAACTAGTTTCCTGCTTCAAATTTTGGACATCACAGTCATTAGCATTATGTAGATCCTCTTTAAGCCTCAATGTTTCTTTATTACTGTTCTCAGTATAATTAACAATTTCAATTACTCCATTGCAATTAATTTCTGCTTCACCACCCTCTATACCACGTTCCATAAGTGTTTGATCCTGGTCAACGGTACTTGACTCTTCTAAGGAACAAACAGACAAAAAGGATGTATGTGTATGCATATGAGTGAAAAAACAGAAAAGTTTCTCAAGATTAAAACATTTTCTAGAACTTATAGACAGTGACATAAAACATGACTGAACATTTAAAACCTCTTTATGGAAGGACAAAGCTCTTCCTCCTTTACCCAATTGCTAAACGAAGGCTATGTCGCATTTCTTGAGAAAATTTAGAAATTACATTTGAATATCACCTGCCTAATATTTATGACAAGTTCTGTATTCTTACTGGATAAGGACACCCCCAGAGATGTGTTGTGTGCATGAAACCACTATATTATACAACAATGATAATGTTAAAGTTTGCTATAAAGTAATTTTTGTGATGCTCTATTTATACCAAGTTTTTCTTGGGTCATTTTATTAGGTGGGTTCTCTTTCAAGGGTCTTTCAACAGGACTCTCTGATTCTTCTTGCTTGTTTGGTCTTTTTTGCCCAGGACCCGACTCTTTCTCCATTTCCTCAATTTCCTGCATTCGCTTCTCTAGTAATTCTGCCTGGCGCTTCTGCTTCTTCTTCAATTTCTTCTTCTTATTCTTTGACATTTTGTCAGCCTGGGCGGAGATTACAAACAGATAAAGCCTTCAGGTGGCTAATCCATTACCCCCTGTTGGAGATAACTGTTAACTTTAATTACTTCCTGATTAAATTTCACTCTTTCCCTAACACAGAACTTAAGTTTATTAACTTAAAAGTATATACTCTTAAGAAATCAAATAAAAATAAAATTACAACAAACCTTGGACCTCTGAGCAGTTTGTGGGGCTGGTGTACTCTCAGACACATTCAAATTTACAGATGCCTTTACCAGTACAAACTTGCTGAAGATGCATGGGAATTTTTTGGAGAAATCATAGAAATGCAGGAATATTTTTTTTCTTTGGTTTTTCAAACTCTAAACAACTGTGATCATCTATAACAGAAGAAACCCTGCCCAATGTCCATAGACCAGAATTAAATATAGAAACACCTTATACTTACTGGTTTAGGCTGGGGCGCAGTACTGACTGAAAAGAAAAAAAGAAAACAAAGTAAGAATCCTAGCGCTCAGCAGGCAGTATAAACTAAGGTTCACAGACACCCTATCAGAGTGAAAAACTCTTTCTCATACAGTTTAAATATTGTAGAGACAACTACTTAAGCAACTTTGGTAGAAGCAACATTATTTTTTCTTTAAAAAAATTACAAAAGTTAACAATTTTAAAATAAGTTTGAATAAATTCATCTTCAGATAGCATCAATATATGCAAACAAAGTCCTCATTTCTGTTTTCCACTATTAATGCTGCTAAAATCTCATCACCAGATATTCCTTAAAATAAAATGATAGGCAGCAACATCCCTTTAATTCCCACCCAGGACTCCCGTTTTTAAGTGTACAATTTAGTAGTATTAAATATAGTCACACTGTTGTGTATATTTCTAGAACTTTTTCATTTTGTAAAAATGAAACTCTTATATGTTATAGAAAACTCCCCATTTCTCACTTCAGTTCTCCTTTTTAAAGGAAGCCTATGATACTTCAACTTATAGATCAAGAAAGTTCCTCAAATATAATTAAACTACTAAAATTAAAATGTTTCTCAAATGGAAAAAAAAATCATCATAATCATAGTAGCTAATACTTACTTAGTACATAATACTGTGTGGCACACTAGGAACTAATTTAACATGAACTTTAATCCCAATAACTCCTGCATGAGTAAAAACGAAGTCAAGTGACTTGCCCAAGGTCACCCGGCCAACAGTGAAGCCAGGATTCCAACTCAGTATGTCTACTACTCCAGTGCTTAAACTCAATCTCTAAATAGCAACATTATCTTATCCCTCTGGCCAGAGCACTGACCTATAAATGAGCATGTATAATTATGGTAAAAGGTAAACACATCAAAAATGGCCATCATATCACAAGAAAAAATATTTTAAAACAACATGAACCAGATTTTATATATATAGTTGACACTTGAACAAAACAGGTTTGAACCGTGTGGGTCCACTTACTTGAGGATTCTTTTTAATAAATACTATAAATGTACTTTCCTTATGATTTTCTTAATATTTTCTTTTTTCTAGCTTACTTTATTATAATATAGTATACAACACATAACTTACAAAATATGTGTTAATCAGCTGTTTATGTTATCAGGCTATCTGTGTTTTAAGTTTTTGGGGAGTCAGCAGGCTGAAACCTATAAAGACTGATAACATTCCTGAATGTATGTTGAAACTTTGAACTAACCACCAGAAGGCTGTTTTTGAGAGAAAAGCTGAATAGGTGACCACCAGGCACCATCACACCTTCTTATACATGATCTTCCTATACTGTTGCCCACAATCAATTCTATAAGGCAAACATTTCTTTCTTATGGACTATGCACCTATGTCAGAACTAGCCCCACTTCACCTTCTCCTTTATCTATAGCCAATGTAAATTCTTTGAAAACAACTTTTATATTTCTTCTGCAAACTGCATTAAAAAACCTTGTCAATCCAAAGATGGTGGACATGTGTCTTCTCCATCAAGTCCTGCTGATGGTGGTTTAGAGTGAATGCCCCAGGATCTGGTTCTTTCTCTGGCTAACATGTGGCTCAATAAACCCTTCCTTTTAGAAAAGCTTTCAGCCATGAAAATTTTTGGTTAACGAAGTGAATTTTTGAATATGTGGGAAGCAGGGGCGGTCAGTGAGCCTAACTCCTGCATTGTTCATGGTCAACCATACAACGTATTTGCACCTAAAGGACATAATCTTAAGTCTTCTCCTTCCAATATGGAACCAAGACTGAACCAATACTTTTGAAGGCTGGGACTATTTCTTACACATAAGTACTTACTGTATCTTATTGTTAAATGAATGAGTGTTGCTTTATTGAACTACCTGGTAGTAGACTAAAAATAGAAACTTCTCTTAACTTCTAATGCCAGCAAAGTCCCCAAAGAAAATATACCTGCAGATCCAGAAGGTGGAGGAGCTCCAGATCGCTGCCATTCTGTTGCTTCTGCAGCCAGCCTCCGGATGTACTGCTCGTTCACGGACAACAAGATGTTTTCTGGTTTAATATCAGTGTGGATGATACGGCACTTGGTGTGTAAATAATCCAGGCCCTGTAACACCTGAATGGAAATAGAGTAATAGACTTGCAAACACAGAATAGAAGTCTTTCTGGAGAAGGAAGAAATCACAATATAACATTAAAAAAAAAATAAAAATATAAAAATGATATGGTAGTTTTCCAGAGGATAAAGAATTTTAAAAAGCACAAAGAAATGTACCCAGAAAGATTAACTGTAAAGTATAAAAAATGCTAAGAGTTTCTTTATAATAAAAAGTTCTCCCAAGTTTTTTAAAGCTAATTCTATTTAAAGATATTCTTTAAGAACATTATAAAGACAGAATAAATGGTTAACATGCCCTTTAAGTGTTGAAACATAGGTAAGAGATTTAGATATCTTTTAATTCAAATATCCTTGTTGATGAAGAAGCGAGGTCGCTTGCTTCCCAGTTTGGAGCTCTTTTCACCAAAACACATATCCAAACAAATTATTTGCCCTTTGAAGTATTAATATTTTCCTGATGGTAAACTTCTTTATTGAACACTGAAAGCTATTTAGAATATCAGAAAATGGCCATGAATAACATTATATATAAAGATGATGGTAACTTGACACAGCAATTCTCTATTGATATAGGATCAATATTCACAGCCAAAACTTCTGGATAGGGCTCCAAATTTCCAAAATCAGGCACTGCACACAGCTTCCCCTCTAATAATTATTATAAGAGATAAACCTGGGGAAAAATGATTCTGTTAAAACATTTAAAAAACAGAATCAACACAATAAATTGTAGGAGCTGAATAAAACAATTTTAGCAATAAAACCTAGTTTTAAAAATAAAGGTTCTGTGTGAAGTAGGAAAACTCCTGACACTTAAAGAATATTTTAAAAATCAACATACAGAAAGTACTAAGATACATACTTGCTGAATAATTTTTTTGACACAAGGCAGTGGAAGCCCCTGATAATTGGACTTGATGATCCACTTAAGCAGATGATGCCCCAAAACTTCAAACACCATGCAGATATCTAGAAGTGTGTTAAGGAGTTAAAGGGAGACAAGATGTGTTCCATTCCCAATAAAATTGCTATTGTATTATTTTTTCAGTATATAAACTTACAGAGCTTGTCTAGAAATATATCTAGCTGTCAACATTCTGTAATTCCAAAAGTTAATTCTTTAGTCACTGAAAACATCCAAAAAATGGAAAATTCTGGGGGGCTGGTTTGTTAATAAAACTATGCACATTAAAACTTTTGGTGGTAAAAGAAAAAAGGAAACATGTATATGAATCAGTGAAAGCACTAGGCTGAAGTTGTTTATTAGATTCTCCCCTGACATCAAAACTAATGCCCAGAGTAACAAGTCCTATTCCCAGTCTTAAAGCAAGGAAAATATATTATGCTATGATTAGAGAAGATGATGCACCAATACTTAAACCTAAAAATGTAAATGCCAACATTTTTAAAAAACAGGAAGCTGACCTGCTCTATGGTCTGTAGTTCACAAAACTAATTTCGATTCTGGTGCTACCACATGTTCTCTTTATGTGTAAACGTCCCAATCACATCACATAGCAGGAATATTCTGAGCCTAGCTGTAAGTGGGGCACTGAAGAAATTTTAGAAGCATGACACTGGTATCTTCAATCTCTAAAGCTTCTACATAAATTAGGAAGTCAAGACATGCATATATAATAATGACCTAGTGCTGAGACTTTTAAGATTCTCCGCTAAAAAAAACCCCTGAGCTCCTTGAAGAAATGGCCAAATCCAGAGCAAATCTGAAAACCTTGCTGTGCCAACAGTCAAAGAACATGTCAAGAAATGGGAACCAGCTTTAGAGGATGTCACTAGCCAAAGCTGAGAACATTTAAAGAGTGACGTTATGAATTAACTTATAAATTAAAAATAGAATGAATCCAAAGAGATATTAAACTAAGTGTGTGTTGGGGGGATGGAAATTTCTGTTAGAGGAAAAAGTCAAGTAATAAATATACAAAGTAAGACAGAAATAGACAACCATCATTTTACAATTACTATAATAATGACTGATTCAGGTAAATATCAATGAATTCTAAGACTATTAAATGGAAGACTGTCGGGAAAAATTGTCACTGTGTGACAATATCACCCCATCTATTACTTATTAATTATAAAAGAAAAAAAGTACTTTTAAACAGTGAAATCTGAAAGATACTGCCTTAACCAACGGATCAAACTTATCAGCACCAATGATAAGCACAAATTCACGTCATGGGCCCTCTGATGTTATACAATGAGAACAAAACATCATCCATGTAGAATACTTGAGAAAAATGATTAATCTGAATTTAACCATGAGGAAACAATCAGACAAATTCAAATGAAAGGACAAAACAATTGGACTGGAGAAGGAAAAAAACTGCATAGATGACAGAGGCTCTGTTATACCTCTGGCGACCAATCAAAGTTGTGACAGAAATAAGGAGCAGCAGCAAGGAACAATCGCCTGGGATCTTGATGAAGAAGCCACACAACTAGGGAGAAACCCAAGAAATCACCCTGCAACAGCAGTAGGGAGGATGCAGCGAGGACTCAGTGCTGCCTGGTTGGGAGCAGCTGATGCCTCTTAAAGGGGCGGGCGGTGTCCCCCAGCAGATTTTTGCGATGACGGAACTGCTCGGTGAGCACCAGTGCCAATTTGGCTGCATATAGGGGGCACCACGGACTTATAGGGAGACATTGTTGGAGTGAGGGCTGAGGCGAGACTTGCTCTGTTCAGAAGTGCTGATAGTCTCCATCGTTTCCTGTTGAGCCCTTCCTGCTCCCAGTGTGTGTGGACACGGGCCCACCAAAGCCGTGAGGCCATCTGACTGGATAACAGAAGTCGCTCTGCCCAGAGGATTCCCTGAAACCCCGCCTCCCCCAACGCATGGCCCCACCCAACCCACATCCAGCTGTATACTCAGTGAGTCAGGTGCTTCCTGCTGAGCAGCACCTAGACTCACACTGGAGTCAGCTGGATTCTGATGTGGCCTTTTGAGGCAACTATAAGCACAGTATCTGTGGACTGCTTGCTGAATCTTAATAGGTGGCCCTAGAGGGGTAGAGGCTTGGGCTAAGTTTGGCCTGCAGCTGAATCCCTCTCAGGACTGTGCCACTGGACACCTACTTCACAAATCTATACTAGTAAGACTGGGAGACTTAGGAGCTTTGCTTAGTACATAGAAACAGATGTGAAAGGCAGCCAAAATGGGAAAACAAAGAAGCAGAAACCACATGAGAACAGAACAGAGATCCAGATATAAAGAAATCAAATAATCCAACAGATGCAGAATTCAAAATACTGGTTATAAAGATGCTCAATGAACTTTTGAGAAGTATAGATAAATTCAGTGAGAACTTCAACAGAGATAAAAAACATAAAAATGGAAATTATAGAAGGGAACCAGTCTGAAATGAAGAACACATTATCTGAGATGAGAAGTACAGTAAACAGGACAAAGAAATAAACAGAGTGAATAAAGAAAAGCATCAAATACCCTATCTACAGGATGAGAAAGCCAAGGACACTCAAACAGAATGGCAAGAAAAAAGATGCCAAGACTATAAAAAGAATTTAAGGAGCATATAGGACACTCTTAAGGGTCCAAATATCTGTCTGATCGGTGTAAATGAAGAAAATCAAGATGTTCGACAGTTGTTTGAAGAAATAATGATGGAAAACTTCCTTAACCTGGTGAAGGAAATGGATATAAAACCCCTGGAAGCTCAGAGAATCCCCAAAATCAGGAATTCAAAGAGGCCAACATCGAGACACATCATAATTAAAATGTCAAAGTTTAAATACAAAGAAAGAATATTAAAAGCAGCAAGAGAAAAACAGATAGTTACTAATAAGAGAATACCCATAAGACTGGCAGGAGATTTCTCAAAAGAAACTTTGCAGGACAGAAGGGCTTGGTAAAAAATATTCAACAGGATGAAGACCCAGGATCTACAACCAAGAATAATTTATTCAGCAAAGCTATCATTTATAGTTGAAGGACAGATAAAGAGCTTCTCAATCAAAAATAAGCTAAAGGAATTTATCACTACCAAGCCAGTATTGATGAAATGTTGGAGGCACTTCTTTAAGAAGAGAAATTATGTATCAAAAATAGGAATATAGAATGAACATTCCTATCAATAAGTACCTTAAATGGAAAAGAAGTGCTCCAATCAAAAGATAGAGTGGCTGAAAGGATAAGAAAATAAGACCCCTACATACGAAAAGGAAGGGTATAAAAAAAGATATTGCTTTGATGGACCTAGAAGGTATTTAAGTCAGAGAAAGATAAATATCATATGATTTCACTTATATGTGGAATCTAAGGAATAAAAAGAACAAACTAATCAAAAACAGACTCACAAATATAGTGGACAATTTGGTGACAGACAGAAGGGACGGGGGTTAGGGAGGTGGAAGAATAGGGTAATAGGGTAAAGAAGTACAAATTAGTAGCTGACAGATAGTCATGGGGATGGGGAGCACAGCATAGGGAACACAATTAGCATTAATACGTTGGCTAGGTGGAGGGTCAGGGGAGGGAGGGAGCAATTGGGGAGATTGTTTTACGAACTATATAGGTATCTAACCAACATACTGTATACTTAAATCTAATTTAAATAAATAAATTAAAAAAAAAACTGGCCTGGTTTCTAAAAGAAAAAAGTTAATGCCATGAAAAGAAAGAACTGTTCTAAATTAAAGAAGATTAAAGGAACATGACTACCTCAGGGAAACACAAATCAAAATTACAATAAGATACTATTTCAAACTCACTAGAATGACTAAAATAAAAAGACTAACATGACCGAATGTAGGTGGGGATGTGGAACAATTAGAACTCACAGAATGTTAAGAGAAGTGTAAAATGGTAAAAACTGGTAATTTGAGTTAAACAAACACCTAGGAACTTCTGCTTCAGCCAAGATAGAATAACAGGAACTAGATTTACTCTCTTGCTTGAAATGACAAAAAAACAAAAGCAGACAAAAATGCATGAAACAACAGATTTAAAGATCTTGGACATCACACAATGAAGGCAGCGACTCCTGAGAGAAGAGAAATTAATGAGCTGAACAACTGTTCCATTTTACTACCTTGAGACTTTCCACTTAAGGATATGAAATTAAGTCTTGAGGGACTAAGGCATCTATAGAACACAAAGTATCACAGAGCAGAGAGCTGCACAAGAGAAGTGAACCCTTGAGATCTACAGAGGGATCCCCTCAAGTATTTATCAGTGCACTAATCAGTATAGGTATACGAGGAAACTACCAGAGGCAGAGAGAAAAGAAACCTTCTGGAAGGATTAGAGGGAATAGTACACAGCATTCCCACAGGGTACCAATACTGTCTGTTCTCGTGAAAAAGACTAGAAAAAATTCAGTCATAAGCCAGAAATCAACCCACACATATATGGTTAATTAATGTATAACAGAAAAGCCAAGATTATACAATGAAGAAAGGGCAGTCTCCTTAATAAGTAGTGCTGGGAAAACTGGACAGTCACATGTAAAAGACCACTGGACCACTATCTTACACCAATACCCTCAAATCAACTCAGTAAACACTGACTCAAGTAAAAATAAAAAAACTAAGAAAAAATAAAAAGCATGAGACATCTGGAGAGACTGAAACACTGACTAGATACCAAATGACTAAGAAATTGGTACCAATATTTTTAGGTATAATAACAGCATTCAGGTTACATCTTAAAAGAGTCCCTGTCTTTTGGAGATACATTCTAGAATAATTATGGATGAAACAGTACATCTAAGGTTGGCCACAAAATTATCAGGCAGTATAGACAAAACAATACTGGCTATGAGTTCATAATACTTGTAATGGGTAATGGATCTGTGGGGATTCATTAAACTATTGCATTTTTGTATATATAAAATATACCAATACAGAATTGTAAAAACGTAGATTCCTTTAACAAAATTTTAAGTTTTTATCAATCTATCTATTGATCTATCTATCTATTTATTTTTTACACATATAGCACCTGATCTTCCTAGGTGGTCTCCCATCCAAGTACTAACCAGGCCTGATCCTGCTTAGCTTCTGAGATCAGATGGGATGGGGCTTGTTCAGGGTGGCATGGCCTGAACAGTTATTTTCTTAATGTTGCTAGCTTCAATGTAAACTTTTATTTATTGAGGGAGACACTGTAACTTGGCAACAATGTTGTCTTAATTTGTATGCAGTGATACTAAAATGACCAAACATGTAGTAGCTTAAAAAAAACAAAAATAATTGAATAAAATATCAAAAGAATATATTAAAAAACATGTTTTGGGGAGATGGTATAAAGAAAAAAACAAAAGGCTGAAAACGAATTAAAAGCCAAATTCAGGGTGCATTCTGAATAAGAGGAGTTGTCAAAAGAGGCAAAATACATATTAGGAAAAAAAAAGGATTCTAACACATGGTAGGGAACATAGGTAGCCAATAATGACAATCGCTGGCCAACGTCAATATTATATATAGACCAGCTGTCCCTTCTTAACTACTCTCCCCTCACCACCCATGGATGACTTCAATTTACATCGAAGTCTGTATAACTAACTTTCTAGTTCAGAGTCCTTCATGTTTTAATATAAGAAAGGACAGTGCTATGAGAAAAACCAATAATCAAAAAAAACAAAACAAACAAACAAAACAGATATATGGCTCCGTAGGCATGCCTGTGCTGTGAAAAGAGATAAGGGGCAGAAGACTAACATAACCCATTAACCCTGAACTCAGCGCTATTGGTTTTATCATTTTCAATCTCTAGCAGCATATAATGCAGTAGCCAAGAGAGCTGAGACAAGTAGGAGGAAGGGCAGAGAGAAAAGGCTAAGCAAAAAGGGAGAAATGAATAAAATAGGGACTTAGTAGATAGAAAGTAGAGAAACTGCTTGTTAATGTTTAGAAAATATCTTTTTAAAAAATATATTAAAAAGTCTTCTTGCTTTGGGTCAA
Organism: Macroglossus sobrinus; assembly: GCA_004027375.1. Taxonomy (NCBI): domain Eukaryota; kingdom Metazoa; phylum Chordata; class Mammalia; order Chiroptera; family Pteropodidae; genus Macroglossus; species Macroglossus sobrinus. The sequence goes on from PVKZ01000497.1 coordinate 21,334, forward strand.
ATAAAGTCACTAAGCATTACTGAGAAACTATTTAGAATATTTGCACAGTTTTATCTGTAAACTTCCCAAATTAGTAGAAAAATTTGACAAATGACAAACATTATAAGATCAAATTATAGAGAAACAGAATTTAATGGCCATCATTAGATCCTGTGTATGTTATTTCTTGGTCATTCTTAATAATTTGAACACATACACACACAGAGCCATCAAAAAAGTGACCACAATAAGACAAAAGATGATGTTTTAAAATAGGATGATTCTTGAAGCAGTTTTCAACATATTGGGGGATATGTGAATTTTACTTCTTCAAAGAAATAACTCGTAACTAACTTCAGAATGATAAATCCTTTCACATTATCACCTGTTCTCTCACCCTCTTTTCTAGCGTCTCTTTTCAATTCTCTTACCACAGTCCATATGATACCACTTCTTAAAAAAAGTGTATCACTTGCAATTAAAATGTGTGTTAAAAGAAGTTAAACATGCAGAGAAATAGAATGATATATGAAATGTCTTCCCTTTAAGTTTGTAAATAGTTTATGAACTGGTAGTTTCAGACTCTCCAATCTGAGAGAGACTCTCTTTTATTATGAAAAATCTGATAGATTTTTACAAGCATTGCTGTTAGAAAAAAAAACATTTTGATTATCTATCTCATTGAATGTTGCTCTGATAGTAACTTGTAAAGAATATCAGCTAAGGTTCCTTCCAACTCCAAAATACTAAGAATCCAGATAAAAACATGAAACAAGTCAGTTTTTTCATTAGAAATGAAATAGAATGTGATAGAATGTGAACAATCAAACCTATTTAGATTCTAAGCATTAACCTACACCCATAATCTCTTCAACGTTGAGGCCTGATAATAAATGTGTTAAATTCTTGTTTATCCAATATTTATCATGAAAAAATTACTTCTACTAAAATCTACATGCTAATTAAATTTAAAAAAACCTCAATTAAGGCTATTTTCTAAAAAAGCTCTTTGATTTTGGTTTAATTTGGCTGAAAAGGAGCAAAAGCCTAAAGCCAAAAAATCACAACATACAAAGACAGACATGATTTACATCTGGGTTCAGAAATTTAAAACGAAAGAAAGTAATTTGATTACAGTTTGCCTTGAGAAGAGAGATCAATGCTGTTTATACAAATCTGGTTCCTTTCTTTGGGATAGGGTTAAGTCATGATTTATTTTCAAAGGTTTTTAAAAAGGATACGTGTTCCATTAACTCCTGATATTTTAAAGTCATCTAGTAGTTGAACAACCATTTCTCTGTTTGGATCATTAGGGTCTGAATTGCGAACCTAGAAGTGAGGAAGGAACAGTTTTTAGTAAAAGGGAAAGCATGGAAATAAACCAAATGGTGGAGGAAGGACTACCTGCAGCAAATATAACAAAAGATTAATTACTCCAAGAAAAACTTTTACAAATCTACAAGAAAAACATACTAAAATTTTAAAAGCTCAAATAGGCATGGAACTTAATCGGTTCACAAAAGGAAATACAACTAAAAAAGAGTACTATTCTAAAACGACATTTTTTTACTCAGAGTGTGACTCCTAAATTAACTACTGGCAACCAGGCCATGAAGAATTAAGGAGCTTTTGCAGGATGCAAATCAACTACAGCACTAACCACATTGTTTATTCAGCTGATATATTTTTTATTTACATAGAAAAACTTTTCCAATGAAGGAAGCAGTACATTAATTTACTTTTGGGCACAAATCCCTTTTCTTGTCACAAACTGGCACTTTGAAAAGTATTCCTTAGAGATCTCCTGGTCTAACATTGTCACTTTACAAATGAAAAATTTAAGGCTCAAAAGAAATAAAATGATGAGCTGGAGGATATACTGGGATAGAGCTGACTGATCCTAAAACCCAGGTTTTCTAACTCTTGAGTTTAAGCTCCTGTTACTTCACTGACATCTTCCTGATTTATAATAAAACTGAAAATAAGTTTCTCATAAATTTACCTAAGTTTCCAGATATACGGGAGTAAATACTATGTTTATTTTTATAACATTTTAAAACAAAACATATTATATATTTGTTCACATAATTTTCCTTTTAACCTAGTAGGAAAGAAAAACATTATTTGTGCTATCTGGCACATAAAACATGCTCAATAAACATTTTTGTTTATTTAAAAATTTTTTTGCTGTGTATGTAGGAAGAATTCTTATGAGAGCATATTCTACCAATTCCCTACCACATGCTCAGAATGTGTAAATATTGTTTTCCTCTACTTCTTTAAAGATATTAGAACTTTATAATAAAAATCAGCCATGCTAAAGGATTTACATTTGGTATATCTTAATTAAATAAAATTTGTTTAATGCGTTGCAGTCACATACGATCAAATATACTCACTGATTTCAGCAACCGAATTTCATCTAGTGCTGTTTCTGTATAATGTTCAGCACTTTTAACCACTTTCATGGCCACAAACTTCTTTCCCCTAAGAAATAAACACAAATAATTAAGACTGAGTGTCCTACCCTAACTTTAGGAAGCTAAAATTTAGCTATAACTGGGACACAGTGACAAAAGTACCAATATTGATTTCACAATTCCCTATACTCAAACACAGGCTACTTCTATGGGAAGACTTGTATCTGTTAATTAACTGCCCAGATTTAATTTATAGGAAGAAGAGGACCTGTTTTGGGGTAATGTTGGTCACCAAACATTTCTCTAAGTTAAAATCGACCTTCTTAATGTTTCCCTGAATCCAACTAAAACCATGAAATGGGGATAAATAAGAGAGAAAACCCCACCAAATCAAAAGTATCCTGTATATTTGTATGGTAAAAGGTAAAATGTTAAAAGCTATAGTACTTTCCTATAAAAGTCAAAATAAATGCTTGGGTGAAAACAAATTGATAAAATAATAATGTGCATAGATAGTAAATGTGGTCTCATCAAAGACAGCTGGTATAATTTTAGGTAAACATCCAATGTGAACTGCCTGTGATTTTTATGTAGAAAGTAGGTTTAGACTATATGACTGAGAAAATCTGTTACCAAAACAAAATATAAGAAAATAATTTCATATGGGTTGGTCTAGGACATCACCCAGAAATTTAACTCTATTCCAGTGAGAAAAACTATAAATCTACATACCATACTTTCTTTAGTTTGTAATGCTTTGATTTTGGGAGTGCTAAGTGCCTTGCTGATATTAATTTAATTAATCTTTTGTCTCTAGGGTCTTCTGCACCAAAGGAAAGTTAATTGCCCAAGAACATAAAGATCCTACCTAACTAATTCTTTTGCAGGACCACAAAAACTTACTGAATATCCCATGATAACCACACTGTTGAAAAATGTCCCCAGCCCAACTTTCGGATCACATGGTATCTTCCATTGAATAGATCCCCGATTTTCACCAGATGATAACCTCCTGGAAGAAACAATAGGAGGGAAACAGTCACTGAAATAGTTTGAAAAAGTATCTCACACCCATTTTTCAACCTCTAGATAGATACCTTTTATCAAATAAAAATGCTTTCTTTTTACAATCAATTCAACAGAAGAAAAATTTAAGCCATGTCAGCCACATAGTATTATTAAGCTGATGTTACCAAAAAACCAAAAAACAAAAAAACAAACAAAAAAAAACAACACAAAGCCCCACAAAAACACACACAAAAAACCAAAACAAAACAAAACAACTTTAGAGTAAGATTAATGACTTAGTGTGAGCAAGAGCTGCTTTGTGGAACAAAGCTACTTAAAAAAAATAAGTCATCCTCAAGAAAAAATAAGGTTATGTATCACAATATTCTTGCCTCTTGGTAATCCACTAGATTTATCTAAACATATAAATCTATTTACAGTTGCAGTCTCAGGATGTTTTTTAGGAGTCAGATCAATGAATTCCATTTATTTAACTTAAAAAGGAAACAGAATTTGCTTTTCTAAAACACAACAAAACAAGGCTGCCAACAGTGGCATGAATCAAGGTATTTCAACATCTATCTTTTGCCAGCTGAGAATAAAAAGAACCAGGCTCTCCTATATGACAGTATATGACAGATACATTCTGTTATAAGTTCTTACCCAAGAATACTAGAGAGTCTCATAAAGAAACAGAAGTATAAGGCAACCTTTTGACACGGTTTAAGTATCTATGATTCTAGTTTAACTGATCTTAGCAATCATCTCTATAAGGAAAAAGTAACTAAAAGGTTTTCTGCAAAAGTCTGCATACCAAATCTTATCACTACTTACCTCTGAGTGATAGCATTAAAGATGGCTTTTATTTTCTTTTCGTTTAATGTATTTCTGAAAATTCCTAAAGTAAATATGCACTATTACTTTTAAAGAGGAAAAAAGGGTAAAAACAGATTTAATATAAAACTAAGCTTTAATAAATTAAGTCAAACTATGAAGAAATACCATTTCCTAGCTTGAGAGAAAAAAGAGCAATAAGCAGAAAGCATCAAAATTGTTTACACTGATAGATCAAACATTCAAATGAAATACTGCATATATATGGATTATGTCTTACTTAGTATCTCCTACAGAAAGCCTTACCTTTACAATAATCATTGGGATCTTCCTGCTCATCATCATCAGATCCCAGAATCTCCTCTTCCTGTTCTGGTAGATCACTCTCAGAGTGGGGAGCAGAGCCTCGGTGCTGAGTTTCAGATCTAAGAAATAACACAAACATGTTCAATCCAAATGGACAGGAAAAACCAGGATTTTAAGAAAACATTATTATCCAAATGTCCCCCAACTGAACAGATAATATAAACAGAATATTATCTAGTGGAGGGCTATGAAAGCATTATCTCTTTACCTCAAGTTAGGAAAATACTACTTTTTTAAAAAGTCAGTACATGATTAAATAAAATCTGAAAAAAAAATACAAAGGGAAAAATTACTTGAATCACAATATCCAAACATAATCGCTGGTAAACTATTATATTTTCTTCCAGTTATTTCACTGTATTTTTATAAAAAACATTTGTAATTAAATATTATATAAAAAATATATATCCTGCTTTTCCTACTATATTGTAAACTTTCTCATTCCTATTCAATCTCTTAAATCTTACATATATCTCTTAGAAGTATCATAACTTACTTTGGCACATTCTTCTCAGCTGAACATTCAATGTGTTTCTAATTTTTCACTACTAAAATAAAGCTGTTGAATATTTTTGGATAATCTTTATTCTATATTCAGAATTATTCCCCTAAAGTTAAATTAGCATATAAGGATAGAAACACTCTCTCTATTTATACATATCTAAGGACATATGCAGACTGAGAATGAAGGGATGAAAAAGGTCATCCATTCCATGCAAAAGGAAACCAAAAGAAAGCTGGAGTAGCTATATTTATATCAGACAAAACTGACTTTAAAAGAAATACTGTAATAAGAGACAAAGATGAGTGTTACATAATGATAAAGGAGTCAATCAAACAAGAGGATATAACATTGTAAATATTTATGTATCCAACATAGAACACCTAAATGTATTCACAGAACTAAAGGGAGAAGTAGACAATGATACAATAATAGTAGGGGATTTTATACCCCACTTAGATCAATGGATAGATCATCCAGACAGAAATGAATAAGGAAATATCAACTTTAACATGTCAGACTAGATGGATTTAATAGATATATACAGAACATTCCATCCCAAACCAACAGAATACACATTCTTTTCAGGATTACATGAAATATTCTTTAGATCATCATATGTGGGGCCACAAAAGTCTTCATAAGTTTAAGAGGATTGAAATGATATCAAGCATCTTTTCTGACAAGTTATGAAATTAGAAATTAATCACACAAAGAAAACTGGAAAATTCACAAGTATGTAGAGATTAAACAATATGCTACTGAACAACCAATGGGTCAAAGAAGAAATCAAAAGAGAAAAAAAAACCTTCAAAAAGGTATTCATTCCATGCAAACGAAAACAGAAATATAACATACTAAAATTTATGGGATGGCAGAAAAGCAGTTCTAAGAGGGAAGTTCATAGCAATAAATGTCTACCTCAAGAAACAAGAAAAGTCTCAACCTATCTTTATACCTCAAGAAATGAGGAAAAAATAAAACAATGAAGCCCCAACTCAGTAAAAGAAAGGAAATAAAAGAAATAAGTGAAATAGAGACCAAAGACAAAAGAGAATATCAATGAAACTAAGAGCTGGTTCCTTAAAAAGATAAAACTGACAAGCTTTTATATAGACTCAACAAGAAAAAAAGTGAAAGGACTCAAATATATAAAATCAGAAAGAGATGTTCCAACTGATAACAGAAATACAAAGGATCATAACAGACAACTATGAACACAATTATATACTACCAAATTGAACAACCTAGAATATTGGATAAATTTCCAGAAACATACAATCTACCAAGAATGATACATGATGAAGCAGAATATGTGAACAGACCATTTACTAGTAAGGAGATTCAATTAGTAATCAAAAACATTCCAAGAAATAAATATTCAGGACCAGATAGCTTCACTCATGACTTTTACCGAACATTCAAGGAATTAATATTAATCCTTCTCAAACTCTTTCAAAAAATAAAAGAGAGGGGACCTCTGCAAACTCATTTCATGAGGTCAGCACTACCAAAATCAGACAAGAATGTTACAAGAAAAGAAAATTACTGGCCCATATCCCTGATGAATACTGATGCAAAAATATTCAACAAAATATTAGCAAAACAAATTCAACAATACATTAAAAGGTTAATACACCATGATCAAGTGGGATTTATCCCAGGGAATGCAAGGATGGTTCAGTACCCCCAAATCAATGTGATATATCATATTAACAAAATAAACAATAAAAATCATATAACCACCTCAATAGATGTAGAAAAGCATCTGACAAAATCTAACATCCATTTATGATAAAAATTCTTGATAACGTGGGTATAAAGGGAACATATCTCAACACAATAAAGTCCATATATGACAAGTCTACAGCTAAAATCATACTCAATGGTGAAAAGATGAAAAGCCTTTCCTCTAAGATCAGGACAAGACAAAAATGCTTACTCTCACCACTTCTATTCAACATAGTATTGAAAGTCCTAGCCAAAGCAATTTGGCAAGAAAAAGAAAAAAAATGTATCCAAATTGGAAAGGGAGAAGTAAATAGATTATTACATGCAGATGGCAAGTTTTGTACTGGTTTCAGCCTATAAATAACCAGTGTGGCCGGACCAGCCCTTATGGTTCTTATGATTTCAAGATCTTCAGTAATAACCATCAGGAAACTCTGAAAAGATACAGGTTTATTACTCATAGGACTTGGAAATTACACAACATACCTGGGGGCCACATATTGAGGTTGTGGGGGTAGGGGGAGAGGAAGAGGGAGAAAAGAAGTGAGAGGAAATATGCACACACACACAGGCTTTGGGTACAGCTTTTATTGGGTTTGAGAGTGGGTGCCTAGGGTTTTAGGGGCCCACTATTGGTGAACTTAAAAGTATGGGAAGAGAAAACAAACAAGTAGCCCAAATGGTCAGTTACTGAAGTCAACTGAGATCTCTAAAACAAAAGAACCTCTGTGGGGAGAGGCAGCCTGGCTCTCTATTGAGCTGTGTGCCTGGCAATATGTTGATTCAAGATAGTGTCTTTCATGAGGATGCCTTTTTGAGCTAAATCCTTTGGTAATCAAAGTTTAAGTCATGCATTTGCATTATAAAAAAGAAAAATAACAAATGTCAGGGCTTATACTACATAAAGGTTGAGGTAAAGTTATGAAGTAATCAACAGAAAATTTATATAGTGAGGATAGAGAGAAATTGGAACCCTCATACATTGCTGGTAGAAATGTAAAATGGTGCAACCACTTTGCAAAATAGTTTGTCAGTTCCTCAAAATATTACACATTAGAATCACCATATAATCCAGTAATTCTACTTCTAGGTATATATTCGAGACAAATGAAAACAACATCTATCCACACGACAAATTGTACATGAATGTTCACAGTATTATTCATAATAGCCCCCAAATAGAAACAACCCAGATGTCCATAAACTGATGAATGGATAAACAAAAGGTAGCATAGCCATACAATGAAATATTCAGCCATAAAAAGGAATAAAATAGTGACACATCCTACAACACAGATGGACCTTGAAAACATACTAAGTGAAAGAAGTCAGTCTCAAAAGACCACATGTACTATTCCATTTACATCAACTATCTAGAACATGCAAATTCATAGACACAGAAAGTAATTACCTGGTTGCGAGAATCTGGGGAAAGATGTAAGGGTGAGTGACTGCTAATGGGTTTGGATTTTTTGGGGGGGGGCGGTGGATGGGTGATGAAAATGTTCTAAATTTAAATTTTGATGCAACTGCACATTTCTGTGAATACACCATTTTTGAATTATACATGTGGATCGTACCTCAAAAAAGCTGTTAAAAAATTGGATCTAAACATAGTGCTTTATTGGGAGAAAGAGTGGAAGTAGAATAAATGAATTAAATCTCCTTTAATCATAGCATGAATTGATGGAAATAGCTAAAGCTGATGAATCTAGAAATAGCAATAAGTATGCTGGAGATGTGCATCTAAACAAAAGAATACAAAAGTAATAATGTTGTATGTCAATTATAGCTCAATAAAAAAATAAAGAAACCACAGAGAAATAGGTAAAAGTAAGCCTATGACTGGAGAAAGGGTGGAACAGAAGACTGAACCTTTTAATTACAAGGTTTCCACTCTTTTTTTTTTTTTTATACCAAGAGACATAATCTCTTTCTTTGAACAACCTGGAAACCTAAACATCTAACAAGAGGACTGAGTAAATGTATTGGCTGTATGAATCACCTTCATTTGTTTATGTAAAAATTGATTACCAATTTGTTCATTTGAGGTAAAAATTGTAAACTGCTAAAACGGTCACCTACCTGCACCCCTTAATCAAAATGTTCCATTTTGAATTCTTACTATATTTGAAAATGTTTCTATACAATGAACTTCTAGAGTATCCATTACTATCTTTTTAAAAAATGTATCATATTGCTAGGTTCTTCCACTGTCCCAAGCATACCTTTCTGTCTGTGTTTTCCCCAAAACCTGCCTCTGAGAGCCCTCTGATTTTCAGATTTTCCAAAACAAAACAAAAATGATAACAAAGACATTGTACACCAAACACTTGCAGAAGAAAAGGAGTTAGCATTTCCCCTTCATCTTCATAGTCCCACTTTGATTAAGTTACCAATACCAGGGAATTCATGGCAATTGAGGTTAAAAAGAAAAAGAACATGAATTTTTCTATATACAAATTGACAAACACTAAAAAAACCTCTAAAAGACACAGATGTGCTCTTTTGTCTCCCCTCTTCCAGAACCTCAATGCCAATCATATACTATCTAACATGAAAGACATTATAACATAGAAGGTAAGAGCCTGGACTCTAGGATAACTTGCCTATGGTCAAATCTTGGCTTTAATACTAACTTCCTGTGTGATCTTAACCGAGTAATTTAACCTCTCTGAGTCTATTTCCCTATCTATAAAGTCATAAAAATAAAAGCACCAAGTTTGTATGGTTGCTGTAACATTAAATGAGTTAGCTCTCATTAAAGGCTAAGAATTGTGTCTGGCAACAGGTGCTATTATTATTACTATTATTATTTTTTATTTTCACATAAAAAAATTTGGATAGTCTCTTTGGGCTGGGGTTCTTGACTATAGCTTTTCTCTGATAGTTGGCAGCTAATCTGAGGAATGCAATTTAAAAATTTTGGAAGAAAATTACCAATAGTACCTGCATTTACACAATTACAATTAATTTCAAGATATACTATTGAGATTAAAATACTCTGGACTTAGGAAATACTTGTTAAATGGAGGATTATTTTCCTTTTTAGAGTGGCACTTTTTGTCATGATTGAATCATCACTGCCTCTAGAATCCTCTCATATTCAGCAGAAACATCACTTATTAGGATATAAAAACCACAACACACTAATTCTATCTCTATTCTTGTCAATAAGAAATCTTATTCTGTTGCTTGCCTTTTAAAAAAGATTATTTATATGATTCCAGTAAAGCTTCTTATGTGATACTGTACATGAAAGCATTGTGACATTAAAGGAGAGGTGTTTTTTTTTCCCTGTTACTATAACGTAGCTTCACTGCGTTCATCTAGTCACGCTTGATGCTTCCCATACACCAGCACGCCAGTAAACACATTCTGTTGCTTCTCTCAAGGAAGGGTGGTTGTTCATTAAAAGTAGAAGGGGGTGAAAACAGAAAGAAAAAAAGTCTGAACTTTATTATTATGTAACTTCCTCCTTGTTATTTCATTTGGAAATATTCAACTCATTCATGACCTTGCGATTATTTCAAAGTACAATAACCTAAAATAACCCGTGACTTCAAAATACTACATTTTGCCTAAAATCTTACAGAAAAGACAATGACAACTCTGACCTAGGATAATTTTTGCACTCCAAAAGAATACAGTTTAGAAATTCCAATTCATAAACATGTTATATCTCCCCTCCCCAAAGATGGATCAAATTTAAAAGAGGCAATATGTTTTAAACAACAAAAACATCAACTATAAAAACTGCATACAACATCTAAATACTTTTCACATTGGTGATACCAAAAAGACCAAATTTCCTTTTTTTAGGCTAATTCAAAACCACCAAGATACTGAAGTCCACCACTGTTTTTTGTAATGAGTACATAACTGAGGAAAAGTTATTTTGAATATTTTACCAAAGTATATAGAACAAGATTGCATAGCTGATCCAGAAATAAAGCCATTACTTCCTGTCTAGTTCTTCATGTGCTACTGAAAATAGCAGTCCAGACAAAACAAATAGATGCATGGATACAGAGAACAAACTGATGATTGATTGCTGGGCAGGAGCAGGATTGGGAGATAGATGAAAAAGTGAAGGGATGAAGAAGTACAAATTGGTAGTTACAAAAATAGTCATGGGGATGTTGAAGTACAGCATAGGAAATAGTCAATAACATTGTAATAACTACGTACAGTGCCAGGTGGGTACCAGATGAGGACCACTTTCTAGATTATATAAATGTCTAACCACTATATGCTATACACCTGAGATATAAAATGTCAACTCTAATTTAAAACTAAAATTAAAAAAAGTATGATACTGTATGAAGTACAGAACATTATCTTGAATATTCTCATCAAAATGTTTAGCTGAAACCCAATCAATCTTTTAACCTAGCTTCCAGGTTAAAGGAAATAAAAGAGATAAAGGAACAAGTTGAAGAATACCATGAAGATATAGACAAATCCAGATGTGGGATAGTTTGATATTTTACAAGACAACTGGCCTAATATCTTGAAAAAGTCAATGATACAAGTGGGGGTTGGGCAGGGGGGGCTGTTTTAGAAAAAATATAGCCAAATATAATATGAAAACCTTAACTGAACCATGATTTTAAACCATAACATTTATAAGGCATTGGTGAAATATGAATATAACTAGATATAAGTAAGTATTGTTAATCATAATACCATTATCACAGCTAAGAAAAATATGTAAAAGAATATCTGTATAGGGTCTGCTATCTGCAACTTACTTTCAAATAGATCAGTCAAAAAAAAGTATTATTTATATACACATATGTAACTTGAACACAAGCACCACAATACCACAAGAGTTGATCTGACAACTGAGATGGCTACTAAGTGATTAACAGGTGGGAAACACTGGAGAAAGGAATGATTCATGTTCCGGGCTGATTGGAAAGGAATGGTGTGAGATTTCATTATGCTACTGAGAACCCGATTTAAAACTTATGACTCGTTTATTTCTGGAATTTTCCATTTAATATTTTCAGACAATGGTTGATTGCAGGTAACTGAAACCACAGGAAGTGAAACTGCAGATAAGTGGGACTACTACATTCTCTTCCTTCTGTTTTTAATAGAAATTAAAGCTATCCCTGAATTAATCCAAAGTCAAGGAATTAAGATTCTCCTTGCTTATTGAGAGTTCTTGACAGCTGGCCAATGGCAGCAAACTAATTGCTCTTCATAAGGAAAGGTCTTAGAAAGGAGCAGGTAATACTGACATGAGAGGAAGTAACAGCAGCAATCTGGAAAAAACCTATTGTCTATTTTGATAATTATATAGTGGTTATATAAGGGAAAGTCCTCATTCTAAGGGAATCCTGAAGTATTTATGGGTAAAGGGGTACAGTGTATGTAACTTATTCTCAAATAGTTCATAACAAAGGTTTCTTCAGGCATCCACATTTTCCACTTATATGACTGAGCTGGCAACACAAACTTCAGCAGAGCTTGCTCATTTTCCAGAAGGCTCACCCATATTTATGATAAACAGCCACTAGATGGCATTCTGTGCTTTCCTAATCACAGCAGCCTAAGTTTCCATAGGCAGCATCTTAAGACTCAATTATACTTAAAAGAAAAACAAAACAAAAACTGGTGATCTTTAATAAAGCATCCATATTAGGTGTTATCTTTGCTTACAACAAGACCCTACATGCTCTGACTTTTCATTGCCCATGAAACTCATCTCTCTGACTTTATCTCTTTTGATCTGTTTTCAGAGAACTGCCCTGACCCTGCCATATAAAATAGCAGCTGGCTGCATGCTCTCCCCTAGAATGTAAGTTTCAGGACAGACTTTATTTTGCTCACTGCAGTATCCCAAAAGCCTATAAAAGGGATACACACAATGCATGTACCCTCTCTTTCATCTTTAGCTATTACTCATGAGCAATAGCTAAATATATTTCATCTCCCTTTCCCCTACCAGTCTCTAACGGAATTAGAAGGTAAAGAGATTTAAATGTTAAGCATTTAAGTATTTTAAGTGGAAGAAAGTCATCAAGAGACTTAAGCAGAAGAATTACCCTATAAAAGCAGTGCTCTAGAAAAATTGTTTTGGCAAGAAGATGGTAAAATGTAGGACTGGAAAGCAGAGATGCTGAAGACACTGCAGAGATAGTTACTGCCAATGTCTCTGGTGTCAGGAGACTTAAGTTTAATCGTGGCTCCATAGTTTACCTCTCTGTGACTTTAAATAAACTGTTAATTCAAGAAGTTCTTTGTATTTCAGTTGCCCAGTGTGTAAAATGAGAGCAGGAAAAATATCTACCTCGTAGGAATCATAAAGGTTATGTTTATCCTATGCTTAGTACAGTGCCTGACATAAATTTTAGCATTGCATATAGGAAATAAGGGAAAAGAAACAGGCAAATATTTGTTCATTTTTTTCAACTTATTTTTATTGAGTGCCCTATTGGTACTGTCAGGCACTTTTCTCTAGGCCCCGGAAACATAACTGTGAACAAAGAGTCCCTGGGTCATCATAACGTTGACATTCTAACATGAAGTGACAAAAACAGTCCTAATTTATCTGAATCTATCTGGTTCTTTAGTTTCCACTAATGAATAGCTAAAGTTGGGACACCAAAGTCTTATCAAAGTCCTTCCTCTGTGCCTTTCAGAGAGATACATTTTCTATAACGTCAGGCTATAAAAAAGGCTATAAAGAAAAATTAAGTAGGGTAAAGCAACAAAGTGAGCTAACCTTATTTTAAATAGGGTTGTTACATTCGAGTGAAGATGTGAGAGATGCTGGAATAATTCAAAATAAAACTGAAATGTGGGAAGAAGAACTGATTTGAAGATATTGTGTTTTGGGGTAGAAATGATTTAGCTCTGGCTTCAAAAGACAAACTAAAGGCTGACTGGAAATAGCACCTTATTAGAAATGAGTTTACTTATATATAAACTTAGTCTACTATTCCTTTCTGCCTTGAGGAATGAAGAATTGCAGGATCTTCTAATGCAGAAAACTGTCTTCTAGGGACTGTGTTATGGGTTAAATTGTGTCCTCCCTGCCCCAAAAAGATATACTGGAGTCCTAACCTCCAGTACCTCAGAAGACAGAATCTTTACAGACATAATCAAGTTAAGATGAGGTCATGAGGATTGTCCCTAATAAATATGACTAGTGTCCTTATGAAAGGGAAAATTTGGACACAGATTGAGACACGGACAGAGGGAAGATGCTGCACAGTAACAGGGAGAAGACAGCCATTGTCAAGCCAAGGAGAGAGATCTCAAACAGGTCCTTCCCTCACAGTCTTCAGAAGGAACCAACCTTGCTGACACCTTCATTTCAGACTTACAGCCTCTAGAACTGTGAGAGAATACATTTCTGTTGTTTAAGATGTCCAGTTTGTGGCACTTTGTTATTACAGTAACCCTAGCAAAAGAATTCAAACTGGAAGACCATATCTGTATACTTATCTCCCTGAAAGCAATCATAAGCCCCTTGAGAGGAAGAACTTTTTAAAGTCATCTTTATATCCCTTCTACAGTACCTGATCTCATACAAAAATTTAGTAAGATACTATATTAAGTTTCAGCATCTACAAACAGTGGACTTCAATAAATGCTAAATTTTTCTCGCTACCTTTTTCATATATATTTTTCCTAACAGATAATTTCTCTTTTGCAAAATGAAATTAACTTCTGATACATATTCAAGTAGTAATGTCAACTCAGTAATCCTGAACTGGAGCTAGTTTGGCAACATCAAAATTAAAATTTAAGTGCCTGAGGTTATGAGGTGTTACGTACAAATAAACTATCCCTGATCTTGAGGCAACTATATTCTAAACTAGACCTAATATATAGGAAATACCAAGAGATGAGTTAAAACTGTTAGTTTGATACATGAATAGTAGTAAGAAATTTCACATAAAAGTCAAATATAAGTAAGAAAGCATGATAAAGGGAGGGAGTGAGTAGTTACCACAGCACTTTACTCCAGCTCAGCACTGGGCTAGGTATTCACATATGCAATTTCATCCACAGAAGCTCACCATCTACAGATAGGAAACTCAGACTCAAAGAAGTCACATGACACTGTCCGAGTTCACCCAATAATGGTGTTGGAGGAAAACTGGAACCTGAGACTGTAATTCAAAAAACAAACCCTTTTTGGTAAACAGCATATGAGCATATACCTACAGTATATTATCTTTCCACCTACAAACATGAACGAGTTACCTTATTTATCTCGTTATAGTCTTAATCCTGGCAAAGAAGAATGCAAAATACAATTCTTGTTAAATAGATTCTCAAAGGCATAGGTAGCTATAGAACAGAAAAAAGTATGAGTATCAAGGGAGCAAGCTCATGTGTAGACAGAACCTGACATCTCTGAATCAAACTGCTTAGTTGAGAGGCCATTTAAGAACATTTACAGGCTGAACATTTATAGAGCAGCAACATGATTAAGAGCAAAGTAAATGCAAAGATACAGTTGCCCATAAGTTACATTTATAATCAGTTACAAAATAAGCCTACTTTACTACTTCAGGAAAAAAAAGTTCACAAAACCACCCCCAAAAGACTGGTAAGCCTTTTTTTAAAAAAAAAAAAAAAAAAAAAAAGCCTAGTTACTCAAAACAATTTAGAACGAATAAATTAAATATATAACAAGGGTCTGCAACCCCTGGGCCACTGATCGGTGTTAGGAACCCAGCCGCACAGCAGGAGGTGAGGGGTAGGTGAGTGAGCAAAGTTTCATCTGTATTTGCAGCTGCTCCCCAGTGCCAGCACAACCACCTCAGCTCTACCTCAGATCATAAAACATTAAACTCTCATAGGGGCGCTAACCCTATTATGAACAGTGCATGCGAGGGATCTAGATTGTGTGCTCCATATGAGAAGCTAATGCCTGATGATCTGAGGTGGAGCTGAGGCGGTGATGCTAGCACTGGTGAGCAGCTGCAAATACAGATTAACGTTAGCCTCAGTGAGGTCTGACTGCACAGAGACCACAATAAACCAATTGCTTGCAGACTCATATCAAAACCCTATTGGTGAGTGGCAAGTGACAATTAAGCTGCATCTGCTGGTAGGCTTTATAGTGGCAAGTGAGTTGATGTACTTCAATTGTACAGATGCATCTGATGGCAGGCTTTAAGGCAGAATGTAACATTTATTCTAGTCCATGCCATGGCCTGACTACTATTTTATTTACCACTTCTGACCACTATTTTATTTACCACTTCTATCCGCATCTCTTTCCCATACTTCACACTTGTCTCAGTCATGGTTTTGGTAGGCCCACAAGTTAACCTTTGCTAAAATGAATAAAAAACATCGCTGGAGAGCTTCTTTGAAAAGGGGGAAAGACCCAATGATAAGAGACTCTAAGACTGCCAATAAAAAGAAAGCTGAATTTAAAAGAAAAGAGTCCTTCTTAAATTACAGGTACATTCCAATAGGTGATTCAGATTCTTCAAGTCCGCTCTGTATAATATGTGGCAACCAGCTATCCAATGAAACGATGAAATCTTAAAAACTGCTTCGCCACGTGGAGACCAAGCATCCTGCATTAAAAGACAAGCTTTTGGAGTTTTTCAAAAGACAAAAATGTGAACACGAAGAACAGAAGCAATTACTGAAGGCTACCACTTCATCAAAGGTGTCTCCACTGAAAGCATCATTCTTAGTGGCTAACTACATTGCTAAAGCTATGAAGCCCTTTACTATTGGTGAGAAGTTGATCCTGCCTGCTGCTAATGATGTCTGTTGTGAGCTTCTAGGAGAGGCTACTATTCAAAATGTGACACATATTCCTCTTTCAGCTAGCATCATAACCAGATAAATTGAAGAAATAGCAGAAGATATTGAGGCACAATTGTCTGGATTGAGTCACTGTGATATGCAATCCAGGTTGACGAGTTTACTGATGTTGACAACAAGGCAAGAATGCTTGTTTTTGTGTGATATATTTTTCAGGGGGATGTAAATGATGATTATGTTATATGCACTTTTGTTGCCAATCAACACGCAGCTGCAGAACTATTCAAATCTTTGAATGATTACATATCAGGAAAACTGAATTGGTCATTTTGTGTCAGTATATGCACAGACGGAGTGACTGCCATGACCAGACAGCTTTCTGGTTTCACTACTCAGATCAAAGAGGTCACTTCTGAATGTGAATCTACACACTGTGTCATCCATAGAGAAATTCCGGCTAGCTGAAAAATGTCACCTGAACTTAACATTTAATAGGATGTGATTAAAATTCTCAACCACATTAAAGTACATGCCCTTAACTCACATCTGTCCACACAGCTGTGAGATGGACACAGAGCACACACGTCTCCTCTTATATACAGAAGTGAGATGGCTTTCCAAAGGTAGATCACTGGCCAGTTTCTGATTTATGAGAGCCGCTCAAGAATTTTTTTAGGAAAAGTCATCACTGGCAGCACATTTCAGTGATACAGAATGGGTTGCAAAACTTGTTTACTTGTGTGACCTATTCAACCTGCTTAATCAACTCAATCTCTCACTTCAGGGAGAATGACAACTCTGTTCAAGTTGGCAGATAAAATGGCTATATTTAAAGCCAAACTGGAATTATGGGGGTGATGTGTGAACACTGGGATTTTTGACATGTTTCAAACATAAGCAGGGATTTTGAAAGAGACTGAGCCAGGACCTTCTTTCTCCCAGCTGGTGCATGATCTCCTATCTCAGCTTTCAAAAGAGTTTGAGTATTACTTCCCAACCACAAAAGACCCCTGAACTAGGAAGGAATGAATCTATGAGTCATTTGTGAACAAGCCAGGTGAATAGTGCTAGAAGAGGATCAACTGCTTGAGACTGCAAATGATGGTGGCCCTAAAAGTATGTTTGAGACAAATTCAAATCTTCATATATTCTGAATTAAAGCCAAGGCAGAATATCCTGAGATTTCCACAAAAGCACTGAAAAGCCCGTGTCCATTTCCAACATCCTATCTTTGTGAATCAGGGTTTTCTGCAGTGATAGCAACCAAAACAAGATTACGGAGTAGACTGGACATAAGCAACACACTTTGGGTGTCACTGTCTCCCATCACCCCCAGATGGGACTATCTAGTTGCAGGAAAACAAACTCAAGGCTCCCACTGATTCTGCATCTTAGTGAGTTATATAATTATTTCATTATATATTACAATGTAATAATAATAGAAATAAAGTACACAATAAATGTATTGTGCTTGAATCATTCAGAAACCATCTCCAGTCCACCCTGGTCCATGGAAAAATTGTCTTCCATGAAACTGGTCCCTGGTGCCAAAAAGATTGGGGACCGTCGACATATAAAGATCACCAACATGACTCATGGTACCATCTCCAAACTTTATGGCACTGATGTTTGTTCACTACTAGTGACAATTCTTATACAACAGTTAAAATACTCACACTTCTTGATACATTATTCTAAAATACCAATCAGTAATGCTCAAGGCATTTATGCCACCCAAAATTTTATTACCTAATAGCAATGAATAATACTTGGCCTTAATCTTCATCTGCAAATCTAAAGGCATGTCATGGTACAAATGAACATTATTTTTATTTATCTAGCTCCTGAAAACTGACTTTTGTATTCAGTGCTACTCTGCGTCTCTGAAAATGAACAAAGTATATTTAAACTTATTTTGTGGTTTCTGATAACTTTCTGAATTCATTTGTCAAAGCAGTCGAAAAACTGGATTCTCTGGTCTTCATAGCTGATCTCTCATGGTTTTCAAATTCCTGAAGTTAATCCTTCTGTAGGAGGCATAAAGACCACAGGGTTCTTCCTCAACCGTGCTTACCGTGAATTCAGAAGAGGGTGCTTGAGACAGTATTAAACCTATTAATGCCTAAACCTCACCGTGAAGACTCTATGGCAGAAATTACAGACTGCAGGCTGTAAAGCTGGATCTTGCCCCTAAACTTTTGTTTATAATGGATTAAAAATTTTTTTTAAAATAGTTGTGAACACTAAACAATCTGGAGAATCTCTCAAAAAATCTGAAGACCTGGTTAACACTGAACTCATATTCTCACTGGACAACCAGCAAGAGCTAGAAGTCTTTTCTTCTTTAGATAATAAAGGAGTCCCACTCCACACATTCTAATGGTCACCATTCTCTTTTGGTTTACTTATAGTATGCTTCATAAGCCACATTCTAAAAATAAATCAACACAATCACAAATTACAGACATTTTCCTTTGAAAATAAAAACACAGATAACCCAAATTCTGCAAGGTTAGGAATCTTTTCGAAGGCCAAAGATGATATAAAATGAAAATGAAATGAAACAAATGAATCTCTGTGACCAAGTGGTAACATAATCACAGCAAGGAACAAGGCCATGTAACTTTCACAGTAATTTGACTCTATAACTATGTGAAATATACTCTAAGAACAACAATAAAAAGCCATTAACTTTTTTAGTAATCATATTGTTGGTGATAGTACTGGCATCATAACTGAGACTATTTTGTATTTATATAATGTGAGGGAAAAAATGAGTAATCATGTTGGCTTTTAGTGTGTGAGAAAGGAGATAAAGATATAACATCAAAGAAGAAAAGTCTTTCGGTCATTTAATTTGACTTTTTAAGTATAACATGAACTCATGATTTTTTTAAAAAAAGAAAAAACTTATTTCCTAGCTCTAATCACAGAAAAGGCCTAGAAACACTAACTCAGTAGGAATAAGCAATTTAAGTGCCCAGACTGTGATCTCCAAATCCTTTTTCCCACTTAAAGGCTTCTTAGAGAAAGGGCTATTTCCCGGTCTGGGGCAAGAATATACAAGATACGTCTAGACAAACTGTCCTAACCGATGTAAAAAACTATCAAAGATGCCTCAAATTGAGTCAAATGGACTTAGGGGCCATCATTAAGGTATTCCAACTGGTCAAAAATGAGACAATCAATAAAAATAACAATTATACATGCTACAAAATGCATGGATATTGAAAACATTATGCAAAGTAAAAGTCAGTCAAAAAAGACACATATTATATGATTTCATTTATATGAAATACTCAGACTAAGCAAACCTATAGAGTAGATTAGTGGTTGCCTAGGGTTGAAGGTAGGGAAGCATAAGGGGAATGAATGAATGCTAATGGGTACAGGGTTTCTTTTCAGGGTAATGGAAATGTTTCAAACTTATTAGATCTTGGTAATGCTTGCACAACTGTGAACATACTACAAATCACTAAACTGCACACTTTAAACAGGTGAATTTCATGGTATGTAAATTGTAACTCCATAAAGCTATATGCCAAAAACCAACCACACTGGATTGAACAACAAATATGTTCAAATCAGTCTTTATTGGTCATTTTGTAGGATGCTAGGAATCCAACTTATTGTTTTGAAAACTGGAAAATATCAAGTATTTATCTTGTCTTTCATATATATTAGCTATGTAGGTAACCAAAGAGATGAAATGAAATTTCTCCTTATGGAAGTATTACAATTAATTAATTAAAGAAATGATTACCATTTTGTAATCCTAAATAAAATAATGGATCTAGTCAACCAGAAATTAAGTGCTTTCTGAATAAGTGTACAGCACCACCTACGAAGCAGTCAGGCAAAAACAAAACCACGGAGAACCTATAGATAAAAAAGACTAGAGAGATTTTTCTAACAATGGCAATTTAAGGACCTTATGAATCCTGATTCAAACAAACTAATTTATAGGAAAAATTGAACAGACTGGTATTTGCTATTAAGGATTTGTTTTTAAAAAATTTAAATTTGTGATGATACTGTAGTTATGTTTTTAAAAATTAAGAGTCTTTATAAAATGATGTCTGAGATTTGCTTTAAAATAGGAAGAATGGGAAAATATATAGGTAAAACATTAGTCACAGCTAATAATTGTTGAAGTTGGGATGAATACATGAAAGTCTATATTGCCATTTTCTCTCATTTTACATATATTTGACATTTTCCCCAATAAAGCTTTACCAAGGACAATAATTTTACTAATTCAACACATTATCAAAATTACTGCATTTCACAAATTCAAACATGATTATGTCTCTCACCATTTTACATCCCTGAAAACAAGACACATCTTATAGGGAATGGTGTATCAGTTTCACTGATAGTGTTTTTTCTCAGTGGTACATAAAATGATGTCTTTGAAAACGAATAATAGCATCTTAAATTCAATTAAAAAACGAAGTTTACAAATACATCTAGATATCTACTTTTCCTTTGCTAAATCATTATTCTCATTGTACCTGGAAAATAAAATTAAAAAAAAAAAAAAAAGACCCAACTCTCAGGTATCTGAATTTTCTTACTTGCTTGGAATTAATTATTATAGTGAAAGAAGTGTTAAAATAATACTTTAGCCAATATAAAAATGAACTTAGTCTCCAAGGGGCAAAAGTCTTCCTAAAGGTAAGGGGGAACTGCTGTAGTTATTCCACCAAAGCTAAAAAATATAGTGAAAATAAATTCTAGTTGATGAGCCTATCTTTCCTTCATTTTAAAAAAGGGAGTTCCTAAACACCCACCACTTCAGCTTGTCAATAAGTTACTCACTTCAAGTAATCTAAAGTAGCAGAAACACTAATGTAAACAAAATATACTAACATATATAAACTTACTGAGGAAGAAAAAAGGATTAAGAAAATATTTCTGACAAGCAAAACTAGAAATGCAATTTTGCAAGTATGTACTTTCATGGAATCACACACAATTAAAAAATGCAAGTTTTTAAAAGATACAACAGTTCAATTGAAAATTTCAAAGGTAAAAGAAATTTTTAAAAAGCAAAGGAAAAGACAGATTAGCTACATTTAAAAAAAGTCAATTTATATCAAAAACACTATTAATGAAACTTGAAAGGCTAACAAGCTGAGAAATACAAATGTGCCATATGAAAAAAGGCATATTCTAAATAGCTCTTAAGATCAAGAAAATGATCAATAATCTAATATAAAAAATGGGCAAAAAATAGGAGCAGGTAAAAAAATATATATATATATTTATATATACCCAAATGGTCAACCCTGTTGATAATAAACTAAATTAAAAACAAGGTAACTTATAGATCACTGGATTTGGGAAGCTGTTTAAGATAATAGTGCCCAGTTCTGCTGGCGAAGCAAGAGATGAAAGAGTATACCCACCCCCAAGACTGGAGCAATCCTTTATTAATCTCCTTCAAGTGTCACCTTCTCAATGTGGTGACATTCACCCTATTTAAAATTGCATCCCCAGCCCCCAAATTCTTAACACCCCCTTACCTTCCTCTCTTTTCTACCTTATCGCCTACAGTACTATGTAATTAATTTATTATGTCTATTCCTTATTCTCTGTCTCGCCCCATTACAGTAAAGCTCCCAAGGATAGGAATATGAATTTTTTCACTGATGTGTCACAAGGATGGAAAACTACTTGGGATATGGTAGATGTTAAAAAACTATTTGTTTAATGAATGGAGTTAAACTGGTTAACTCTTTCTTAAGAAAAATTTTGACAACATGAATTAAAAATATTTAAAATGTACACACCAGTAATATCACTTTCAAGAACTTATCCTAAGGAAATAACCACTGTTGTGAGTGAGCAATGTTTATCCAAAAGATTACTCATCGTAACTGTGAATTGTAATAAACTGGGAACAGCCTACAATGGAACACTTAAAACAATGGGGAATATTTAATGCTATGAAAAATGTTCATGATGTTAACTGGGAAAAGTGTACCCAATGATTCAATTCTTGTCCTAAAAAGTATATACTTGCTTATTAATAGGAACCAAAATATATTATGATATATCCATTTAATGAAATAGTAGATGAAGCTACTCTCTTTGTCCTAATACAGAACCATTTCTAAGACTTAGTGAAGAAAACAGACCTTAAAAACAATAGTAAGGCTCCACTATATGGAACTGACAAAGAACCAAGGTACATCGTAAGTGCAAAACACATCCAGTACCATTTAATTTTAAAAATTGTTTCAAATTTATGTACTCTCTACTGGATAAATTGTTGGAAATTTTAAAGGATTGTCTCCTCTAAATATTCAACATAATCACACTTTTGGAAATTTGAGAAATAAAATCATCTTCCTTCTGACTCTATAGATCAGTGTGTACTAGAATGAGCAAAAGCACTTCTCCAGCTTAATAATTTTACTACGAAATTTATACTAACCCCATACAGTTCATTTAACTGCAAATAAAGTGAAAAATTTCTGTCCAAATTAACTTCCTAAGCTAAGTAATAAAATTCTTAGACATGTAATCTATTCTGGATTGTTCCATAGAAACAATTTCAAAAGCAGATATATAATGTGTTAAATTATACAAGCTTATGACAAACAGATAAAGGCATGGCTATGGGTATACACATACTGAAAAATGCTCAAAGGAAGATAGAGCATTGTGCCCTTTTAGACACAGAGCCAGTGGGCCACGAAAGGGTACCCAAATACCCAGGCATCCTGAGGTCCCTTATTCAGAAGCCTCAGTTCACTTAGCTTGTACCTTATTTGTCCTCAGACACACCAGAAGGAATTATCAGTGGTTAGTACCCAGGGCTTTGGGGTATGTCAGACCTCAGTTGGAATCTTAACTTTACAATTTTATAGGGGGGTGGCAGTAATCTGACAAATCTCAAGGTCCTTCTCTGTAAAGTAAAATACAGATTATTACCAACAAATTAAGGTAAGAATACAGTGTCTGAAAAAGTGAAAAGGAGAAAGAATTCAAATAAGACAACTAAAAATCCCTAAAGTAAAATCTTTCAACACAGTGAAAGGACACAGAGGAAACATCCTAAAGAGCACTGAGCTGGATGACGGGAGCCCTGGATTCCAGTTTTGACCCTGCTACAAATAGCTCCAGCTCCATGGGCATATTATTTCATGTATGTAGGTTCTAGTTTTAAGATCTACAAAATCAGGGGATTGAAAATCCTTTCTACCTGGTGCCACATCATGACTACCTTACCAGAATGCTAACTACTGTTCTACTTTCAAAAGTTTCTAAAGTTTTTCATTTAAATGCTTGGTTTTTATAACTTCAGGTCCTGATCAGTTTTCATTATGACTGTGCTACCAGACATAAGAACATATTAGACTGTTTCCTTAACTAAGTTATCCAAGGTTAGATTGCTAAAAAGTGACAAAATTAAAATTCAAACCTAATTCTCACCACACTCTATGGCATGCTTCTTCCTCTGCTGCCTGACTAACCTGGTAACTGACAGCTCACCTTTGCAAAATGACTGCAGGTTAGGAGTCATGGAACAACTCGGGTGGGGCCTGAACTTGTGACGCAGTACTCTAAGTTAATTAATTAGACATTTCAGCTACTTAAGAGGAGGGTGGAGAAACAAAAGAAAAGGTAAAATTATCAAGAAAATTGATGTTAACCGAAGACAAAACAAGTAAATGGGGTTGGTTCATTCACATATATTTACAGGAGTCATAAACTGTCCAAGGTGAAACATTCAGCAAAATAAGCGCTAGATTATGTGGACTATTCACTTGCTTTTGTGCAAGTATGGCAATAATTAAGAACACAACTCTAGGTTACTCACAGTAGTGAATGGAGAAATAAAAGATAATGCAAAGTACATATATTCAGCTTTAGAAATAAGCATATGGTCTAAACAGATAATCCAAAGTAATGAATAGCTGTGTTAATAGTAAAGTATATGATCACCTATATTATATCCACCTCTAAATCAGAGGTCGATTCTGGCTGATATCAATTTCCATGTGGAGACACCAAGACAAATGACTTCTAAATAATCAGTGAATAATAAAATCACCACCTCCTTACACCAGCAAAAAATATTTTATAACACATTCATATCAGCTCCATCAGGAATAACAAAACTAACACACAAAAAGAAAATGAGTAACATTTAAATTCGCACTGCATACTAAAACCAGGTTAGCTCCTTGCTGTTTCCATTAAACCAATCTGGGATTAAAACTGGTTTTCAAATAATCCATACATGGATAATCAAGAAGCAAACACACACGCAAACACACACACTAAACTCACAATTAAATGTTACCAAGCACTTTACAAAATAAAAAATTTCATTAGACAGTTGATAGAAATGGAGCAAGAGGTTAGGTCACCTACCACTTTTTCAGCTCTATGGACAAAAGTCATTATGCGCTCTCAGCAATCATTAAGTAGGCACAAAAACACCATACACCCCTATCTAGTATTGTCATTCGGACAGGTAACTTAGGAAAGCCTCTGAAACGCATTTCATCAGCTCACTAATTAGATGATATACAACTCTACATACCATCAAGTAAATGGAAAAGTGTCAAGAAAATAATGCACTTTTTCTGAACACAAATTGTCTAAAAGACAACTTTCAAGTCCCTTTGCAATTAAACAGTACAAGTAAAAATTCTTCAGAGTAAGATTCACTTGCAGAAGCCCTCTACTGGGCGTTTCTATTAAGCCGTGTACAACTTTTGTGTTTCCCACAATAACGCTAAACCATGGTTATGCATCCTGCTGGTAAAACCGGACATGTGGCACTCAATATAGCAAACCCGAATCACCAACACTGTCAGCTAAAGAACTTTCCCGTCACTATTGTGATGCCCACTCCAGAAGGTATCTGCTTTCAGTGTGAGGACTTGAGATTTAAAAAGCGAAGCAGTAAGAGAAATAGGCTCTGTATACAGTGCTCTGAATACACACTGCAGGCTCCGCAGGAAGTTGACCAACCCAGCTTAAAGCTAGCTCCATGCTCTCCTCTAAAGAAAGGGAGCATGTAGCTGGCAGACCAAAATACGGCAAATTCATTCAAGAATTCCCTAAAGGCCTACCGTGCAGACAGACGTAGGAGATAAGACGCTGGGAAGGAGGCATGAAAAAGAGACCAGAGTTCATGGGGAGGCTGATAATGATCCACCAGCTCCATTGGGAGGCCCAAACTAGGGGAGCTTGTGCCTCCTCTCTAGAGTTGGGGAGGTAATGACCCTAGGGCTTCTGGTCCTCCTCCAACAGTCCTTTACAGACCTGCGGCTTAAACCCAGGCCTGGCCTTCAGCAATAGACGCTGCCTCCCGCATGGTTCATTGAGAGCGACCCTCCAAGGCCACCGCGAAACCATGTGGCTGGGGCTGCAGGGTGCCCAAACCGGGTGCACGTTCAAGACGTGAAACCAGAGAAGAGGTGCGGGAGGAAATCCAAAGAATAGGATGTTGGGGTTCAAGACTCACTTCCTTTGGGCTTTGTCCTTCTTGGCCTTGGTCCTTTTCTTTCGGGCCTGGAGCGCAAGCACTGCAGGAGAGAGGGATGGATGAAGGGCGAATGTGGAGGAAAGGAGGCGACCAAGGTGAGGGTGGAGACCTAGCAGGGACGCGAGGCCCGGGTGCCGGGCCTGCCGGAGACGCAGCTCCGAGGTGAGCGCCGAGGCTTCGGCGAGGCGGCCGGCCAGGGGGCTGGCGGCCCACGGGGCACAGAGCAGTGCCCAAGCGGGGTGCGGAGGGGGCTGGGGTCGGGTCGGGGGGCCGGCGGGCGGTCTGCCTCGCCCACTGAGGGCGGGGCCCTGTAGTGGCCCCAAAGCGCTGGACGGCCTGGCGGGGAACAAGAGGTGATGACTGCCAGCGCGGAAGGACGCCCGGGCTGAGGGGCGCGGACCAGCAGCCCAGAGGCGGGGGTTGAGGGGCGGCGCCACCTCAGTGCAGAGGCGCCGCACGCCCGGGGACCGGACTGCGGCGGTTAGGCGAAGCTCCGGGCAATGACCCGGGCCTCGCCCCGGCGGCCGTTGCCCCTCGTGGCGAAGGCCGCTCCACCGCTCACCTTTCCGCTCCATGGCGAGACCGGTAACCGCCAGGCGCCTGCGCACTCGAGTGGCGGTGACTCCCGCTCCCGCCGCGGCCCAAAACCAAGCCCGCGCACACCCCGCCCCCCGGTTCCCGCCCCACCCCGCCCCCTCCCACGACGGCGTGCGCCTGCGCGTTGAGCGCGGAGCCTACCACCTGCTTCCGAGAAGGGGAGGGCGGTAAAGAATGGGAGCCAAGGGGGCAGGGAAGAACGCCGAATGTGAATGCTAGAGAGGTGTTTGAGAACCTGGCTTGGAAGACTGACAGGGTCAGGTTTGTTCTATTTGCCGAGCGGTTGTCCCTTGGGAAAGGCGAAGAGCGCAGCTCAGGGCTCCCTGCTTGCGG
This sequence comes from Macroglossus sobrinus, assembly GCA_004027375.1. Lineage (NCBI taxonomy): Eukaryota > Metazoa > Chordata > Mammalia > Chiroptera > Pteropodidae > Macroglossus > Macroglossus sobrinus. The sequence goes on from PVKZ01000497.1 coordinate 48,368, forward strand.
AGTCAGATCTCTGCCGCAAACCGGCGTTGGCCTTAGTTTCCTGATCTGTAAAATGGATTAATCAGGCGTGTCCCAGTTCCTATGCTACGCTAGCGAGAGGGCCAATTGAGATACCATGTAAAGAAAATGAGGGGAGAAGTTACGAGAAAGAAAAGGAAGTGGGAGCAACACAGAAGAAAGACCGAAAGGAAACCTGTGACCCCGTCGTTACTGAAGAAGTGGAAACTTTAAGAGTGAATTTTCTCTTAAAATTTCAAGTTTTAATGCAGACTATAAAGGAAGGAAGGGGGAGAATAAAAACTTTCTTATTTTACCACTTTATCCTCTTTTCAGTACAGGATAAACACAGTTGTCTTTATAGGATGCTTTTATACTTTCCTAAGTGTATTATTCCATTTGATGTTTGTGGCAACTTAAAGGCAAGATAGTTATTACCTCCACTATACAAAGAAATGGAAACGTGGAGGGCATATGTACTCAGAATCTTGGTGTTCCAACCCAGTGATTCAATCATGAAACCCTTGTTGTAAAACGGGTAGCAAAGTTTTTCTGTGATGGGGTATACTGTAAACACTGGGGCTTGCGGGCCACAACATCTCTTTTTCAACTACCCAACTCTGCCACTAGAGCTCAAAAGCAGTCATGGAAAGTAGAGACTGTATTCCAACAAAGCTTTATTTATGGCCCCGGAAATTTGAATTTTATGTAATTTTAACAAAGTGTTATTCTGTTGATCTTTTTTCAATTATTTCAACCTTTCTTGGCTCAGGCCTTAGTTTGCCTTTTACAACAGAACGTTGTAAAAGTTCTGTTGCCCGACAGAGTGGAAGCTCTGAAGGGCTGTACTCTAAAAAAAGTTAGACTCTAGTGGGGAACACAGACAAGTAATTTATTGACTGAGAAAGGAAGATGAAGGTATAATAGTACTGAACAAGTCAAGCCTACAGTCTTGGGAGGGACTATTGAGCAAAAAGTAAGTAACTAGGTCCAGTCAGGGAGGAGGCAGCTTTTGAGCTGGGTCTTGGGAAACATGTAAGACTTCTATAGGTGGAGAAGGAAATGTCAGGCATTCTTGAATGAGAAAATCGATTGAGCAAAAAGACACAGAGTTGGAAATTTATGGGCAGGAGTTGGAACTGGCAATGACTGAAGGGATGAAGTGGAATGTGAGGCCGGAAATGTAAGTTTGCCAAATTTGAAATTTAGATGATATCTGTTACATGGAACCTGAATGATAGCATGCTGGGCATATTCCAGAAAAGGACAGTGCCTGTTGGCCAAGAAAAACTGCAATCAATTTCCTTCCTACTCTCTACTTGAGAAAAATAGAAGAGTTGTGGCAGACACTGAAGCCCTGGAGTCTGAGGATTATGCAAGCTTAGGAAAACCACAAGGGGTTTGGGAAAGACAGGATAGAGCTAGCTGATGGCTGACAAAAAGTCCCAGAATAGGGAAATTACTTTCCATCAGAAAGTAAACTCTATGAGGGTAAGACACTGTTTGGGGTTTCCTTGATGTATCCCCTGCGTCTTCCACAGTGTCCATCATTTAGTAAGTGCTCAAATATTTGCCTAATCAAAGAATAAATGATGTGAAGTTTATGGGAAATGTCTGGACGAGAGAAAACACTGAAAGGAACAACATGAAAGCTGTGCTAAAATGGGCTATGGTAGATTCATCAAAAAGGAAATAAGTTTAGCTTAGCATGAATCATTCATATCTATTCTGCCTCTGAGTGACTATTGCTTCTCTAAGAGCTTACTAACCATCTGTTTAAGAACTCATCTGAGAATTTTTCCAGAATTGATGTCAAGCTCACTGGACAAAGTTCCCAGATGTGACTATTTCTCCCTTTTTTCATCTGTTTCCCCCCCATTCTCTTAGCATGCTTTAATTCTCCACCCTTTTAATAAAAATCTCTATAATTGTTTATATAAGCTGGTTTGTATTTGCTCCCTATTCTAAAGCCTATACCTTTGTGTGTGTGTGCTTCTGGCTTTACACTTAACCTCAGAAACCACTTTCTCTCTCACCCCTTCAATTTCACAGGGCTTGTTCTATTCTGGACTTTACCTTCCCAGAAGTTATTCCTAAAAGTGGTCACCAATATATTCTTTGGTATTCATTCTCAGTTACGTGTATACCCCTCTCCCACAACTGTTTTCTGCAAGTTCTTTTAAAAGTAGAATTATTCAGAGACCATGAGCCATTGTATTTTTTGTTGTTCATGGGCAGTGTCAGAATTGAATTTCTGAAAAGATCCCAATCGCCTTGAGCTAACTTGTTAAGACTGCCCTGGGAACTTCTCTAATGGTTCTTTGACATTTTTGAAATCTGAGCACCTAAAGTGTAGGATTTATGTTTCTTCACACCCAATATTCTCTGTTTTGATTACTATAAACTCTTAACACTTTGCCAAAGTTTTGATCTGAATCAAATCCAAAGTATCACTTCCCCTTTTGGCTTCCCCTATGTCCAGTGAGATGAAATGGACAACAAAAGAAAGTGAAAATTATAAATACTTTATTTTGAATGACATAAGATTCCCAGTAGATGTCTGTATAATAGGAGTACCCAAGTAGAACTTTATTTTGCCCTTGTGATAGTTTTGTGAAGTATGTTGGGAAAATATAATTATATTCTAGGCCTGCGTATCAGGAAACACATGGCACATTTAACAGACTAAAGAGAATCAAATAAGGGGATTGAGGTGTGGATAGGGTTAAGGAAACTAACAAGAGTTGATGAGGCATCCAGGGACTAACAGCAGGAGTCTTTACTACCTCCAGGCCTTAAGGGAGAAGGGATGGAGATGTTATAAGACTCCAACAAGAACTTGTATAAGTCTGCTAGGGTTGCCAAAGTACCACAAACTGGGGGGCTTAAACAACAGAAATGTATTCTCATAGTTCTAGAGGATAGAAATCTGAAATCAAGATGTCAGCAAGGTTGGTTCCTTCTGAGGACTGTGAGAGAAGGATCTGCCCTCTTTCCTTGAGTTGTAGATGACTGTCTTCTCTGTATCGCTTTATATCATTTTCCTTCTTTGTATGTCTCAATTTGTGTCCTAATTTCCTCTTTTCATAAAGACATCCATCATATTGGATTAGGGCTCATTCTAATGACCTCATTTTAACTTGATTTCCTCTATAAAGACCATACCTCCAAATAAAGTCACCATCTGAGGTACTGGGAGTTGGATTCCAATATATCTTTTTTGGAAGGTACACAATTTAAACCATAACAGAGCCGTCTAGGTAAGAAAGGGTAGCTGTGAGCTTTGATAAAGGGACATAACCATGGTCCAGCAGAGCAATAAATACCCAACTTCTTTCTCTTATTCTGTCAGGCTAATGCCTCCTGTTGATAAAACCCAACTGGGAGAAGAGTGCCTGGGTGAGGTAGTACATGCAAGCCAGCCTCCTAGGGCATAGAGCAGGGTGGAGAAGGTTGGCTGGCAGGTAACTGTGGAGGGGCAAACAGAGACTATCAAGCACAGCCTGTCTGGGCAGTCTGTAGGATACACCCTGAGCAGCTAGCACTTTCCAAGCGGGTAAGCCAGCTTCTTGGGCTCCCTGATCCCTGGAGAGGCTTGAGAATAGAAGATGCTTAGACTTAACCCCCTTTCTGGCTTTGTTCTATAAAAGCTTAAGCTTCACAAGGAAATTGTGCTGGCGTAAAGGGTTGGGGGCAGTAGGTGGATTAGATAAAAGACTACAAACCTTGGCTTGGTGGGGTAAGAAACTACGTAAGTTCTTTGAGATCTCAACTCTTGTCTTTTTGGATGCCCTGGCCATGCATGAAGGTTGGAGAAGGGGAGGAGATTATCTAGCAATGAGGTGGTTACAGAAATTGGTGGTTCCCAAGGCAGGAAGGGCCCTTGCTCTGCTCCCTGGAAGTGCTCTGGGGAGGTAGCAAGGTGTTGCAAACTGACCTAAGCTGAACATGTCCAACTCTTAGTTCTTTTTCATTTGTAACGATCCCTGCCAGAGAAGCCTGAAGTGATGAGGATTTGCCCCACATCCTCACTCCTGGGATATAAAGAAAACAAGTTTCGGGCTAAAATCTCCCCCACCCCCACGACATTTGTTAAAAATTCATTAGTAGGCAGGCACAAAACAGCTCCAGCGACCTCTGTAAGTTCTATGGGGTTTCTCTGTCTTTTTGGATGCTCTGGTCACAGCATGAATGAATGGTTTACTCAGGGCAGGGATAACAGTATCCTAGAGGCAGGAGTACTCTGTCACCCACATAGTGGGCATCAGGCAACCAGAGAGGGAGTTCCCCTTATACTTTGTTATGCTATTCCAATCCTGATCAATGCCAGAGGTGGTATCAGAAACAGGTTTTCACTGCTGAAACAAGTTGCTTGTTAATTTGTGTAATGGATGCTATAAAAGAACTATCATTGGTGAAATCTGTGGTATTCAGTTGCTCTGAACCGCTTCATTGAAGCCACCTTCTGACTGGAATGCCCACTAACCACTCCTGACGCCAGACTTGCTGATTAGAACACTAGCTGCACTGGGGTGTAACTTCCAGTAACTAACACCTACAAATATTACCCTGTCTTTGTCAAAAGTTTTAATATGCCCAAGTATTTTATTTTAAAAAAGCATATTTATTTCTGGAAAAATGCCCCCTCCTGCCCCCCAAAAATGTAGCATCAGCAATCTGGGAGCCCAAGACTAGGGGAATGGTTAAGAAAGTGTTACACCATGTCTGTATGAGTTGATAAAATAGGGACATGGAGCCTATCTAAGGTTCTGGAAGTACCAGAAGAACTTTCTTAAACTTTTTCACCTAGAATATGCCTTCCTTGCCTTGATTTCAAGGAAATTACAAACAGCATGAGATGTGGTGCTCCTAAGAGGCTGCCAGGCCAGGAAGATCCCACACTATATGTAATATGTTCAAGGGATCATACGGACTTGGACAATAAAAATAACAGACTAAAGATTAAAAGTTTTTCCCTGTTTCCTGAGCAGTGCATAAACCTCCCACACTTTTGTGCGACTCTAAGGAGAGGAGTGCCATAATGACTAGGGTTTAATTTTTCCAGTTCGGCAATCTCAGAATCAGAGCAAAGACAATTTAGGAAATACAATAGAATTTAAATACAATAGCAATTCGATATTGAAATAGTATACATGTTTGATTTTTTGATTTCTACCCTGCTATGTAATGTCGAACCCATTTTCTTTTTTCTTCTTTTGCATATTTTTCACCATGTTCACCCTTACGATAAACATCTGTTTAGTATCCACAGCAGGCCGGGCATTAGACTCAGGGTTGTGAAAAGCAGAGAAGAAAAAAACGTAGGCCTTGCTTTTGTAAGACTTAATAGCTAACTCTTTACATATTAATTACTGTTTACTAGACACTGTTGTCCCTCAACCCTCAAACAATCTATGAGATAGGTACTATTATTATCAATGTTTGACAGATGAGGAAACCAAGGCACAACCAAAGTCACACAAACTGGTAAGAGGCAGGGTTTTGAATCTGGGCAGCCAGGCTCTCAAATTTATACTCTTAACCATACACCATATTGCCTATCTAGTTTAGTAGGGGGATGGATGCACAAGCAACAGTAGATGCACAAAGTACCACAAGAACACAAAAAGAAGACTGCTCAGCTCAGGATTTGAGGAAGGGAGAGGAGAGAGGCATTGCCTGAGTGAGCAACACCTGGGTCGTGTTGGAAAGCATGAATAAGAATCAACTTGAAACAGAAGAAAGAAAACTCCAGCCAGAAAAGACAGCATAGTGTGTGGGGAAAAACATAAATGTTTATTCACTGGAGCATAAAATGCAAGGAGGGAGGTGGGAGATAATTTGCTTTACAAACGTTTCTTGGGCCCCTTCTATGTGCAGGCATGGTGCTTGATTCTGGGGGTAGTGCCGGGACGAAACAGATCTAAGGAACCTGAGCTTGAGCTTTCAAACATTCTGCTTCCTTACTCACTAAAGTAACTTTTTGAAACTACCCCCATGCAAAACACTCAATAAACTAGAAATAGAAGGGAATTTTCTCAAACTGGTAAAGGACATTTATGAAAAACCTACAGCTAACATCATATTCAATGGTGAAAGACTACATGCCTTTCTCCCGAAGATCAGGAATAAGACAAGAATGTCTACTCTCACCATTTCTAGTTAGTATTGTACTGGAGGTTCTCACCAGGGTCATCAGGCAAGAAAATTGTATAAAAGGCATACAAATTGGAAAGGAAACCGACACTTAAAATAAAAGTGTTACATCACAGTTTTGAATGCCATCCAATAGAATTTAAATACAATAGATTCGATATCAACCACCACCCAATAATATATGTAAAAAATCAAAATCACTTTAACTATAAGAAATTTCACATTCCTCTCTTTTCTCCTTGAACTTGTATTTCTACTCCATTTTCTTCTCACAGAAGTTTATCCTCAGGTGATATAATTGTATGCTTGCAAGTCTATCGTACTTCTCCACAGAAATGTGCATTTACATTGATATTTAATTTGTAAATATATTTCCTGAAATTCTGATTCTCTAAGAACTTCCTTATCTATCATTGCAAGTATTCTTATTCTTAATCATTGCATGATTAATCAAAATAACTTATAGCATCATTTTTTGATAAAGAAAATTTTATTGCAGATGTATCTCAGTGCAATGTTAGGTACTTTTTCTCAAGGAGTCCTGCATTATTCTACCCGTGTATTTTTGTCAATGGCTAAAACTTGTTCACGTAAAATAAGTAGATGCTAATGAAAAGGGTTTTGCTATAGCAATATCATTCAGTTATTTTTGGAAGTGTTTCAAAATAATGTGCCAAAAATCACATTGTAATCATTCTAAAACTTATTTTAATGACCCATCAACTGACAACTCCAGGAGGTCTTTACTCAGTTTCATTGAAAGCAAATGATTGGAAACTATCTGACTTGCAAAAAGATGTGTTACCTGATGATTAAGTTGTTTACTCTCAGTCCAGACTTTCAGTATTTCAGTATGTCCCTTTGTTTGGACCCCTATGAGGTTTATGTGACCCCTGGCAGTGCATCTGAAAATGATTCTTTGGGAAGGGGGAGAGGCCTTTGTTTTTGTTTGTGTACCCCACCACACCATGGAATGATAGTGACTTTTGTTTACTACTATATTTCCAGGACCTAGAAAGGAGTTAGATATATAGTAGGTGCTCAGTGAATATTTGTGAGATGTTATGAAGGAATGTAAAACCCACAGGTGTCATGGTGTATGCATAGGGATGCAAGGAGAAGAGGCAGAAACACAGAGGCATCCAGTGTACTTATTTGGGTTTTTCAGTTCAAAAGTACCAAAAGATCACCTTTCCCCAAACTGAAGCAGCACTGAGTAGAGGAAAGGCCCAATATTTGGCATCTAACCAGGGTTTGAATTCTGACAGTGACATTGAATAGCTGTGACTTTGGACAAACTCTTGGTCTTAGATTCTTACCCTGGACAAAAAAGATAATGGTCCCTTCTTCCACGAGAGGTATTAGAGGAAGTAATGATGAAATATGATAATGCCTGTAAAGTATCTGACCATCACATAAACTCAGGAAGTATGAACTGCCCTTCATTTGAACCCTGCTTCTTTTCCTTTTGGTGGCACCACCCTTCCCTCTTACTAGGTTAGAAATTTGCACTATTGAACTCATGACTGCTATAGATGCTAAGCATTCGATAAAATTGTAGAATTAGAGGCCTCAGGTGGAATTTAGGGTAGAGGAAACTCCTGTACCTTGGATTCTTCAACTAGAAAACAGGAGTAGTAACAGCCTTACTGCATAGGGCTGTTGTGCAGAATAATGTGCTAACTTTGTATAGAAGAGAGGCCGATACACAATAAAGGGTTAATAAATATTATTTTGGTTTGCCTGTAGGCCACTGATAAAAATACATGTGTTATCTGGAAGAGAAGGGGCACCCTAGAGTATTAGTGGAATGGGAGAGTGGAAAAATCTTCTCAGTTGCTCTGTCTCCCATGCACCATTTGTAAGATGTATTAAGATGTCCCAGAGAATCAGATTCTACCAGAGAAATGAAAAATAGTGGGCAATTTTCAGTGGGTGTTGCAAGGTAAGGAGGCCATGAGGAACCACACATTTCCTTCAAAGCTATTGTCCCTCCTAAGCCCTTTTAAAGGAATCCCGCCCCTCCAAAGTCCCACCTGCTATTGGCCATAATCTTCAATCAATGGGTAAAGTGTGTGTGTGTGTGTGGTGGGGTGGGAAATGTGGGATAACTTCAAATACAGATGCCAGAATGTCTTCTTTCATGGAGGAGGAAGCTGTGGTAAAAATGTGGACATGAATTTCAACAGAGGTTTATCTTTCGAAGAGAAAAACTTCAATATGGGAGACTCGGCTCCTCGGCAACAAAGCAGTTCCTTTGGAGAAAATCTAAGCTCTTCAAATAATTCTACAAGGAGAAACCAAAATTCTGCCACTGAAATTCCTCAGATTGTTGCAATAGGCATTGACACGATAATAATTTGTGTCACCCCGGGATCAAGACTTTCAAAAGGAGCCTCCTCCTCTTGATGAGCTGCATGGATGGGGTGAGAATAAAAAACATTCCTGTTCTACAAACACATGGAATTCACTGGATGCTGATAAAAAGTTTAGTAGGACTTGAAGTGGATGTCAAAGTAGAGGTGATATGACGTAAGCTCCATACATGATAAGAACAGCATTTCCAGACAGAGGTTGCAGTATACTACAGGCTTGTGTTTTTCTATTAGAACTTATGATGAACCATCAAAGCCCCCTTTTTTATAATACAAGAAAAAATATATATCTCTGGATTAATGCTTGGGAAATGTCCTTTTCCTGATGGCTCAAATTTAGTCCCCAAATGACATTTGATTAAATAGCATATGGCCCCTATAAGACCACATTCAACATTTTTTTTTATACATTTGATTGATCCTTGGCTCCCACAGAAGATAAAGAAGATAAGCTTAAAGAAAGAAGACAGCTTAGTATTGAAGAAGGGGTTGACCCCCTCTAATTGCACAGACACATACATTTGAAGCCACTGCACAGGTCAATTAATTACATAAACTGGTTCCAAAGTTAACTCCTGGAATGACTGAAATAAATGAGACAATTCTGCAATTTCACAAGCTAACTGTGACTCATAAGAGGACACAACTACCCTGTGTTCGCAGTCACGTAGGCAGAAGTAAAACCAGGTGTCTGGAGAGAGCCATGCCCATGTTAGTAGACAGGGAGCTTAGAAAGTCCATACACAGATTAATTACGTACACTGCCTCGTGCCTGATTTGCTTCAGGTATAGGTAGTCCCTGTTACTGCGGAATGATGGACTGTTACCAAGTGGAAGCCCCTCTTGAAGGGAAACCTGAAGGTACATTTTTGCTCGGGGACTCTGCACAAGAGTCTTCTCTGAGAGCTTTTGTCACTACAGCAGGTTCTTGCATGCCTGAATTTAACAATGGAATTACAATTTTAGTTTTGATGTTCATGACTCCTGTGTATTTCACTCTTGCACTGTAACAGGACTTTTGGAACATTATAAAAATCTCAGTTCTTGCATGTTTTTGAACCATTGCTCGCTATGTCACTAAATAGGGCTTTCCCTTTTAGCCTGCAATATATCTGCCCTGAAGGAATCTGGAGATGGGCTCCCTTTACAACTAATGTTACAGGATTTTAGAAAAGAGTATTAACTGTAAACTACAACTTAGCATTTGCTGGTTAGAATGAAAACCAGTCAAGGCAAAGTGAACTCTCCTGTCCTCAAAGGGCATTAGCTAGATCTGCTTTTATGTGCATCAAAATGCAGGCACACATATCTGTGTTAGGTTTTTTTCAGTGTAATATGTAAGCTTAGTGTTAGTATCTGTCAGATGTGATTGGATGTTAGATAAATGTGGTGCCTATCGAGACAACATAGAGACAATATTTTGCTGATTTAGCTGTTTGGTTTTTAATGGCTGAAGTAATTGAGTGAGACAACTCTGGGCATTTGCTGTGAAGCATTCTATTTCTTACTGAAGAACAAATTATTAATGTTTAAAATTATTATTTTTTCTAAGAAATTTTCTACAAACTTCCCAAAGTAGCAATGTGTGTACTAACAATAAATCAAGCTTTGCAAGTCCAAAAAATAAAGACTGCCTTCCTTTAATGAAAAAAGAAGCAATTTTCTGGCCACACAGGCTTAGTACTACTGTTCACTTACGTGTTGATATAGTTTATACTCAATCTCCTTGTCTCTTCTGAAAAAGTTACTGTTACATAAATCAGGTTTTCTAAATAGTAGTTCTTACAATTTCTGACTTATACAATTGGTAGAATTTTATTTAAAGACTGTGGGTATTATTATTTTTTTAAATGAATGTTTTAACTTAAGACAGACATTTGGAATAGTGGCTGCAATGTAGTCCTGTGTGTGATTTTTAAAGTTGACATGTACAGTCTAATTGTTGATTTATTAAAGTTGGATCTTTTCCTATCCCCATGATGAGTTTGTGAACTATGAAGAAAATGAGATTAGAAGATGCTCATACAAGTCAGACAATAGTAACTACAGTGGTTGCTGATGTTGAGATTATTGTTAAACTGTAATTAATAATTTGGATGACAGTATTTATCTCTGTTGTAAACTCATAGCTGAATTGCTTGAGCACAATTTCTAGAATTTCAATGCAGTTTATTTTTAATAAGAAATCTGAAACCTAAATTACATATTTAAAAGGTGCTCTACAATCCTTATATCTGTAAAAAACTTTACCTAGTACCTTTTTATCAATTAGAATAGTCTGCAATACTATTAGAGTGAGCTATTTTGGAAGTAGTAATAAGTTCTAGTGTTTGCTTCTTTGTATTGAACTGAATTTACAATTGTGTCTTAGACTTTTTGCACTAATGTAGTTAAATCCATTCTTGTGTCTTCTGGTTAATGTGCTCTGAACCACTGGTGAGCGAATGCTCCTTAGTTTCCTAACTTGCTGCTGTAGAATGTTACTTTACATCCCTATGGCTATTGCCAAGGCTACAAAAAGAAAAAGCTATGTTTGTATGCAACACTAACCCTTTGACTACTAATGTATGTTTCCACTTGTCTTGTTATGCTTTTTGTGTGTGTGTGCTAGTAAAGTTTATTTGGTGTTCTTGTAACAAAACCAAACAAATACAAAAAACTCTTCTGATGCCTCAAGCAGAGGGTGAGGTAGAGTTCTGCCCTCCTTCTTTCCCTCAAAGATCTGTAGTGTCTTGAAACAACACAGGGGATTATGTACTCAGTGTTACAGTTCCTGGGTTTTATGCTATCTCTCCCTCCAGCGTGTGATGTCCTCCAGAGCAGGGAGTCATTTTGTAAAACCCCAGATAAGAATAAGTCTCAGCACATGACAAGCACTCAAATGTTCCTTAAGCAAAAAGCAAACAAAAACAAACAAACAAACAAACAAAAAACAAACTACTGGAGGTAAACTACTGATATTACAGCTTGTCCAAGGAAAGCCTGCCCTGAGATTGGAAGGGCAGCTGTAAACCAAGGCTTCCTAAAAAATTGCAGAGGGTGAGGGAATGGCCATAGTTTCTGTCAACTTCTTGACAGTTCCTTAAGTTTATAAAACCTGAAGGAATGATGCTAACAACAAACTTGTAGGCCTGGAAATTGCTTAGAGCTGGAGTTGGATGAGGGCAGCCACAGGGCTTCCCAGGTTGTTTATCGTAAGCTCTTTGAGAACAAGAAATGCATGTTAAGATGGGTTGTTTTCTCTTAGATTGAATCGAAGCCTCCTCCATCCCCAATTTGATGAGGTTTTAAAAAGTTCTATAACTATGGGAGGGGAGAATTTCTCCATTACTATGACAAAGCTCATGTCATCTAGGAAAGCAAAGGAAGCACCCCCAGAATGTTAACAAGATTTACCTCTTGGGAGTAGAAGTACAGAAGATTCTCCCTCAAGCTGATTTTCTGTATTATACAGATTTTTATTAAAGGACTAGTATTATAATGAGGAGCTTTAATTTAAAAAATCTATGTCATGAGCTCTAACAGGTCTCCATCTGTAGGTTTACAAAATAACACAAAATTAATTAAATCATGAGGCTGCCTTGACTATGTTAAAGTCAATTTTTAGAGCATTGGATAGAGTATTTAGAAAGATTTTTTCCCAGTTTTGGGGAAAAATTAGCCCTGGACTAAAGGCTACTCTGTTCCCACCTAACAAAGCATAACAATAATACCTGAAGTGATCAAACTATTTCCTGGTAGTTTAGTCATATCCCTGAACAAAGCTCAAGAATATTTATAGGTATACAATTATACCCTATCTTCAACACAATAAAATTTACAATATCTAGTACAATTGGTCCAGTGTCCAATAAAAGTTAACAAGTATGCAAAGAAGCAGAAAAATATGACCCTTAATGAGAAGAAAAATCAACCAATTGAAACTTACCTAGAAAATACATCGATGACAGAATTAGTAGAAAAGATTAAAACTAGGGAAAATATTGAACATGTTAAGTAAGGGTATGGAAGATATTTTAAAAAGACCCAAACTGAACTTCTAGAAAAGAAAACAACAATGTTTAAGATGAAAAAATTCACTGGATGGGATTAACAGCTGATTTGGACATTGCAGAAGAAAAAAATTAGTGAGCCTGAAGATATACCTACAGATGCTATCCAAAATGAGACTAAAAAAGACTAAAGAAAATAAAAGTAAAAAGAGCCCGGAGTATCAGTTCGCTATGGGACAACTCCAAGTGGATAAACACACCTGTCAGTAGAGTTCCTAGCAGAGGAGGGAGAAGCAAAGGATAGATATTTGAAGAAGAATGGCCAAAAATTTTACATATTTAGGTTAATTGCATTTAATGTGATTATTGATGTATAATGGGATTATTTATATTTAATGTGACTATTCAGATATAATCACATTAAATGCAAATGACCTAAACATCCCAATTAAAAGCAAGAGATTTTTAGACAGAGAAAAAAAAACAAGAACCAATTACCTTCCACCTACAAGAAACCCACTTTAAATATAGAGACATAAATGTGTTAAAAAAATTAAAAGGATAGAAACAAGTTTTACCATGGTAACATATTCAAAATAAAGTGAGAACGTCAGGTGGGTCCCAGGCTTGATGGCTCCCAGGTCTGGCTATAATCCAGGCTCATGGCTAGTAATAGGACCCTGGATTTAGAATGTTACATTAGTGTAGCAGGGCACTTGTGCCTAAATTATGTAAACATACTTCAGCTTATTGTATCACGCTTGTGCGGCTGAATGCCATTATTGTACTCTGACCTGTTTGGAGCCATGTGGTCCCTGGAGAGCAGAAGGGAGCACAAGAAGGGAAACAGGTGAAATGTGTACAATATTGAGCTTCCCACAATAAAGTTGGTGCCTTCTGTTTCATTCTCATGTCAGCCTTTTGTGCATTCTTCTAACTGGATGTCTCTTCATTGAACCTTCCCTTCTCGATCAGCTCGGCACTGATACTTGGTGTAGTCAGCAGGATGAGGTGTGTATGGCCCCCAGTGCTCCGGGCAGTTCTTGGGTGGAGGATACCCGGGTGGAGGATATGTGCCTCCCCAACCAGTGGTACCCTATGGCTGCGTATCTGGCTACATGGATGCCCCCAGAGGATTGGGGATGGAGTGAAGCTGCGTCTGGAGGACATCTGGAAAGCCCTGGAAATGGTGGAGCCAAATGTCCCCACCACTTAACTAGGAGGCAGTGGGTCGGGTGACCTGGATGTTCCTAGTGATGCTGTGGCAGGCCAATCTGGAGGTTCAGGATCAGGCTCAGCAGGTGCAACCACTACAATGCCAGGAAGAAGGGCTGGAAAAATGGCTGGAGGCAACAGAACACATGTTGCAGGGTCCTGATGGGTCATTGCCATTGTCCAGGTCTGGGAGCCCACTGGAGGTACCACGACAGGTGTAGCTGGTGATATGGCAGCAGGTTGAAGTGGAACAGCCATTAGCCCCAGTGGGGCAAGCTGACAATGCCCTCTAGGTTAAAAACCACCTTGATCCAGTATACCCCTGAGGAACTCTGGTTCTTGATGAAATAGGTATGGCAGAGAGATGGGGAAAGGGTTCTGGGGTGGCTGCTTCGGCTATGGGATGATGGGGCCGAAGGAAATGGATTATCTCTAGAAGAGATGGCTCAGCTGGCCCCATAATGGTGATACTGTCCCTTGTGCAGCACCTCTAGAATGTGGCACATATGGTGCAGGGTGTAGGCAATCATGCCCTGATTAACTGGCTCATGTCTGCTGCATGGACAATGTGGGCCAATCTGGGAGAGTTGCCAGAGAGAGAGTGAGCAGATGACCACGTACTTAGATCTGGTCCAGATAATTTGGGAAATAGTCATGCAACAGATGATATTTTATGCCCAGTGTATAAGCCCCAATGAAGAGATATTTACAACCTGTATGAAGGACTTGATTTTGGCTTCTGGCTTGGCTTGTACTTTTGGTGCCATGATGGCACTGTTATCCCCATATGTGGACAGACAGATCCACGAGATGATGTCCACTATGGCTAGGTTGGGGAATGTGGAAATGAAACGCAAGGAGCATTCCACTTAAATGTGCTCCCTACTGCCCACTGCACTCCTAGACCAGCCAGGGCACGGATGGAGGTGCGACCAAAAAGCAGGAGCAGAGCAGTGCCCAGCCTGTTCAGCTGTGAGAGTGTGCCACAAGCAAATGCAGTTTGCTCTCCTGGTGGCAGGGGTCACTGCAGAAAAGATTGAGCAGCAACTTAATGAAGTGCTGCTGGCGCTGTGGAATCAGCTGTGCCCTGACCAGCAATTGACTTTTATTCCAAGGAAAGCCACAACCCATGAGGTGGGACTGGCCGATTATCTCCCTGATAAGGGATTCGGCTGGAACACTTGGCTGGCAAGAGAGCCAGTTGACCTGAAGCCTCGGGAATGAATAAAGTTATGCCACCCCTGCATGCTGCCATGCCGAATGTCATGTACATCATGGAGCAGTCGAAACACAAACTTGGAAGATATCATTATGTGATGGACTTGGCAAATGCTTTTTTCTCTATCTTGTGCCATGGTCTCATGGCTCAAAATTTAGCCACATGGAAATGACTGCCTGCAGTGCACTTGTATTATTACATTGATGATATAATACTAACCTCTGATTCTCTTATAGAAGTAGAAGCAGTGGCAACCAGCCTGTGAGAAGCTCTCGCTGACTGGGATTGGGCAGTCAATGAGGACAAGGTCCAGGGACCTGGGTTCTCTGTCAAATTCTTGGGAGTTGTCTGGTCAGGTAAAACAAGAGTAATGCTGGAGGCAGTGATTAATAAGATACAGGCATATCTCTGACCTGACGTTGTGAAGCAGCTCCAAACCGATTTGGGACTGCTGGGATTTTGGATAATGTTCATCCCTCATTTTGCCTCCTTGATGCAACCCCTGCACTGTTTAATGCAATGGGGTGCCCAATGAGATTGGAACCCCCAAATAGAAGAGGCCTTGCAGGCTACAAAGAGAGCTGTAGCACAAGCCCAAATGCTATGTGTTGTAGATCCAGTCCTTCCATTCCTGCTTAAGGTGCAGGTGGATGATGCAGGGTTTGGATGGGGCTTGTGGCAGAAGCATGATTCCCGGAAGATGACAATAGGCTCTGGTCCCAATTGTGGAAAAGTGCGGCAGTGTGGTATTTTCTGATAAACAACTGGCTGCCATATATGCAGCCCTCCTGGCCAATGAGGCCATCATTGACCCTAATCCCATAATTGTATAGTCTACATACCCCGTGGAGGGGTGACTACAGTCTTAAGTAAGACTCCTTGTATGGGAATTGCACAGACCCCTACATTGTTCAAGCAGAGCTCCTAGCAGAGCCTGCTAAGATGGGAAACATACTGAGTCCCTATGTAGAGGGTCGGACTCCCATCCCTGAGGATGAGTAGTACACAGATGGCTCATACTATGGAATAGGTAGTGAAATGATGGGGACTATGATTGACATGGGCTCAAGCACAAGTCGCTATGTCATAATGCCTCTGGTGTGCTGAGTAGTACCCAGAAAGACAGTGGATAAAGAGTGATGCCCCGTGGGACTAAGCAGCTCCAGGAATGGCAAGTAGATTGTGGGCCCAAGATAGCGCCCTCCAGGACAAATCCTGCACTGCAACTCTGTAGGGGTGGAGTGTGGGTCCTAGGTCTGGTGGGTCCCAGGTCTGGCTGTGATCCAGGTTCACAGCTAGTAATAGAACTCTGGATTTAGAGTGTTACATTAGTGTAGTAGGGCACCTGTGCCTAAATTATGTAAACATACTTCAGCTTATTGTATCACACATGTGTGGCTGAATGCTACTATTGTACTCTGACCTGTGTGGAGCCATACAGTCTCCTGGAGAGCAGAAGGAGAGTACAAAAAATGGGAAGCAGAAGAATGTGTACAATACTGCACTCCCCACAATAAATCGGTGACTTCTGTTTCATTCTCACATCAGCCTTTTGTGCATTCTTCCAACTGGGAGTCTCACCATCAAACCTTTCCTTCTCTATCAGCTCAGCACTGACATGGCAATGCTAATATCAGGCAAAGTATATTTTAGAAAAAAATATCAGCAGTCACAAAGAGTGTCATTTCGTTAGGAAAGAATGGGTCCATTAATGAAGAAGACATAACAAAGCTAAATGTTAAACATCTAACAGCAGAGCATCGAAATATATTAGCAAAAGTGACAGAATGCAAAGAGAAATAAACTTTCAATTATAGTTGGAATTTTCAATACCTCTTTTTTAACTGATAGAACACATGAACAGGAAATCAGAAATGATTCAGAACAACACTATCAACCAATTTGACCATCATTTATAAAACTATCTTCCCAACAACAGCAGAACACACATTTTTTTCAAGTGCACATGGATCATTGCCAAGATGGACTTTTTTTTAGATCATAAAACAAATCTTGAAAATTTTGAAAGGAATCAAATCATGCAAAGTATCTTCTTTCACTACAGAGGAATTAAGTTAGAAATATATAAAAGCAAACTATCTAGACAATCCTTCCAAATATTTAGAAACTAAATAACACACTTCTAAATCCAGGGGTCAAAGATGAAACCAAGAATGAAATCAGACGGTTTTTTGAACTTAATAAAACATAACATCAAAATTTGTGGAATGTTGCTAAAGCAGTATGTAGATGAAATTTATAGCACTAAACACCAGTAGTAGAAAGAAGAAAGTTCTCAAATCAATGACCTCAGCTTCCATCTAAAGAATCTAACAAAAGAAGGGCAAATGAAACCTAAAATAAGTGAGGAAGAGAAGTGAAGATTAGAGTAGAAATCAATGAAACAATAACAGAAAAATCATTGAGAAAATCAATAAAACTAAAAGATATGTGAATATCAAATAAGCATATGAAAGAATTTTCAACATTATTGGTCATTAGAAAAATTCGAGTTCAAACCACAGTGAGATATAATTATACAGCTATTAGGAAGTCTCAGTTTAAAAATACTAAACATAAATGTTTACAAGGATATGGAGCAAACAAATTCTCATACACTACTGATTGAAATGTAGTATAATATTTTTAAAAATTCATAAAATGTTAATCATATACTTACCACATTACTCGGCCATTCTACTCTGAAGAGAAATGAAAGTATATACATATATGTTCATACAAAGACTTTTACATTACTGTCCATAGCACCTTTATTTGTAATAGCCCCAAACTGGATATACTCCAAGTGTCTGTAAGCAGATGAATGGATAAACAGATTGTGATATATCTATACAATGTAATAGAAAGGGATAAAATATTGATATGTGTAGCACATGTATGAATCTTAAAATAATTATGGTGAGTGAAAGATGCCAGACCCCCACCTCCCCCAACCAAATAAAGCACATACAGTATCATTTCACTTATGTAAAAATCTAGAAAATGAGAACCAATCTATAGAGACAGAAGGTGGATCAGTGGTTGTTTGGGAATGAAGATGTTGCTGGGGAAGGCCAGGAGGGTGGGATTATAGGTGGACACAAGGAAATTTTTGGAGGCGATAGATGTGTTCATTATCTTGATTGTGGTGATGATTTCATGGGAGTATACATAGATCAAAACATCAAATTTGGCACTTTAAAAATGTATCATTTATTTTATGTTAATTATGGCTTAATGAAGCTGTTCAAAATAGAAACAAACCTGAAGTCCAGGACCAAAAAAAAAAAAAATCAAATAAACAAAATACCCCTTTAGATCAGTATTGGTATTAGAACACTCCAAAATAGTTTTTTTTTTTTAAAGAAAAGTTGTCAAAAATATTTAATAACCATTTGGGCAGGAAAAGGGGAACATGAGACTATATGTTTACATATTAATACTTCTATTTGCATAAAGAAATCACCATTCTTACTGTTATAAAGACATAGTAAGAGGACCTGGAGGCACACAGAAAAGACTAATAATGGTGGTTATCTGGGTGGGTTGGGGAAAAAAGAAATTTGGGAATGAAAGTATAGAATAGGACTAGGAGCAAACAAACTTATTTTTATAGTTTTTATTTTTTGAACTCTAACTATTTTTACTATTTTAGAAAATAATTAAACAATAAAGTAGAACTCAGTTCAGGCTGAGAAATAGGTAAGAGAAAATATTAATGAATATCAGATAACATGGGGGAAAGTATTATTTCTTGGAACTTTTGTCTCAGTTGTGTGTGTGTGTGTATATTGTGTTATGTTATAAAATATGAACACAATTAAAACAAAAAAAGGAAGGCACTGTTCTGAAAAACCTGGTCTCTCTTCTTTTTCCTCCTACTGTATCTTTTCTTTCCTTATTAATTTTTGGGTTGTACATATTACATTGTATTATAGTTTATTCTTCTACCCATCTGTCTTCTTATCTGGATTATAAATACCTTGAGGACAAGGACTATATTGAATGTTTGATCCATGCATGCATGAACAAAAAAGAGAATAAATGAATGGGTAGGTGAATGAACAAATGAATGAATGACAAGATTCAGATGTATAGAAAGCTGCTACTTAAGCTATATTTAGGTAGGGATGAGAGAGTGGTGGGAAAAAATAATTTTCAAGGCATTTTTCTCTTTGATGATGCACACAAACAACCTTTTGGAGTCAGTCTGAAACCGAGGGACCTCAGGAATGAACAATACATGTCAAACTCAATCATCCTTCAGCAAATGTGTTCCAAGCACCTATCGTATTCTGGAAACTTGAGATTTACTCAAGGAAAGGATAGTGAAACTCAAGATTATTCTCAGAGTCTCCCCTCAAATGAATGTAAGGTCCTCAGTAGATGTAGCTCCCTTGCTCATCGTTGGTTCATTGAGAACCTTAGGCTTCTCTGTGCTGGGTTCAAGTAGTCTTCCTGAGACACTTACATTTATCTAACTTAATAATGTACTGGGGGTTTGTCATTCTTTTTAATCCTTTCTTGTTCCTTCCCATTTTTCAATTAGAGTTCCCCCTCCCTTATTTTTCCCTTTACTGGTTTTGAAATTACATGCTTTGTTTATTTTAGTGGCTATCCTTAAAATATTGCTTTACATATTTAATTTGAAATATGGATTTAGTCACCATCTCTATCTTTCTCCTGAAAAATACAAGGACTTTAGAATATTTTGTTTCTGCACTGAGAGAATTGTATTAAAAATCTTCTGCTGTCCTCAGATTTATCTATTTCTTCTTATTTCCTTCAGTTTGTTTTATATATTTTGAAATAACATTATTAAGTGCACACAAAGTTAAGATTGTTAGGTCCTTCTGTTTAACTGGCCCTTTAATCACCATGTAATGTGCCCCTTTACCTTTTAGAAATGCTTCTTATCTCACAATTTACTTTAATATTAATATTGCCACCTCGGCTTTTAGTTGCTTGTTATGTTTTTTTCATCCTCCCGCTTTCTACATATCTGCATATTTATATTTATAGTGCATCTCTCATAAATAGCATATATATAAAATATACATATATATGTCTCAAATTTTATACATATATATAAAATATACATATATATATGTCTTTTTAAAAATATCTATCTGGAAAAAATTGTGTCTTTTAATTAGAATGTTTAGTCTATTTAGTTGTTGATATAATTGAGTTTAAGATTGTCATTTTGATATTTTTTTCTATTTGTATATTCTTTGTTCTTTTATTCCATTTTCTGCCTACTTTTGGATTAATCAAGTGTTTTTATTATTCCATTTATTTCCTCTATTAATTTCTTAATTACATCTTTTAAAAAAATATTTCTAGTAGTTTCCTGAGACATGATAAAGTGCATCTTTGACTTTTTATAATCTACCTTAAATTAGTTCTTTAACACTTTATGAATAGTTTAACTCCATTTACCACTGTCTTGTCTTTTGTATTGTTGAGGTCATATACTTTTACATATGTTATAAACTGCACCAGATAAAGTTATTATTGCTTTAAGCACTCACAGTCAATACTGTTTTATACATATCTACATATTAACCTTTCTAATGCTCTTTACTTATTTTTGCAGTTCTCAGCATCCCTCTGGAGTCATTTTCCTTCAGCCTGAGAAATTTCTTTAATATTTCTTATAGAGCAAATCTATAGTAATGAATTCTCTCAATAACATCTTTATTATATCTTAATTTTTAGAGGTAAGTTTCACTGGGTACAGAATTTTAGGATAGCAGATTATTTTTTTCTTTCAGAATTTAAAAGATGTCATTCTATGATTTTCTGACTCTCCATAGATTCTGTTAAAAAGTCAGCAATAAGTGTTACTGTTGTTACTCTACAGGTGTGTGTCCCTTTTTCTTCTGACTGCCTTTAAGATTTTCTGTTCCTCTTTGGTGGTTAGCAATTTAACTATGATGTGGCTATGCTTGGTTTTCTTTCCATTTATCTTGCTTATAATTTGCTAACCTTGAATCTTTGAGTTGCTGTCTTTCATGTTTTGGCAAATTCTCAGTCACATCTTCAAATATTACTTTCCTCATTCTCTCTTTCTGGGACTCCTAAAACACATATATTAGGCCATTTGACTATGTCCTAGATGTCTTGAAATCTCTTTTCTGGCCCCTCCCATTTTTCTTTTATATGCTTCATTTTGAATATTTTCTATTGACTATCTTTGACTTACATAATCCTATTTTTTCTGTGTCCATTGGATAAACCTATCAAATGAATTTTTATTTTCTAATATTTCATATTTCAGTTCTAGAATGTGCATTTGATTCTTTTTCTGCAAATTTTAATTCTCTTTTGAAATTATTCATCTTTTCATTCATTTTGTCCATCTTTTACTCTGCTTTCTTGAACACATTTATAATAGTTTTTCGAAGTCCTTGACTATTAACTTTAACACCTTGATCATCTGTGGGAGTGCTTCTATTGTACACTTTTTTTTCCCCTATTCATCAGACATTTTTTCTGCCTCTTCAAATACCTTGTGATTTTTTTTTCTTAATCATATGCTGGCTGTTGTGCAAAAAATAGAGGCTGAAATCAACATTATTTCTTTCCAGAAAAAAAATACATAGTTCTTAGTAGGCAAATAAGATGAGGACAAATCATCCCAAATCTATTAAAAATTGAGCTGTGTTGTGGCTTTACTTAGACTTAGTTCACCTCTGCTTTCAAATGTCTAAAGGGCAGGATCTTTTGTGTGCTTGTTAAGGCCCCTTTTATTTGGCAGACAAGTTTGTCTCCGAAATAAAAATACTCTGAGACTGTGGAAGATTTCATTTTGTTTTTGAAGGCAGTTCCTAGCCTCCTGAGTATCTCAAAGAGGAAACCAGTCAGTCTGTCATGACACCTCAAGTAGCTTCCTTATACATTCCTTCAGAGTTTCCTATATTTTACCTTCAAGGCACTTATCACAATTTATAATTATTTCTGTCATCTATTCTCCTCATCTCGTATCTTTAGCACCTGAGACAATGCCTGGCATATAGGAGGAGTTCAATAAATGTGTTGAGTAAATATGAACAAGTTCCAATCAAGATGGCAAGGTAGGTAAACACTGTGCTTGCCTCCCCTCAAATCGCATCAAAATTACAACCAAACTATCATGGGGAGTCACCTGAATTCTGGCTGAACAGAAGTCCCACAACTGGAGACATACAGTAGAGGCCATTTTGAGACTGGTGGGAGGAGTGGAGATGAGGAACAGGCTGGTCCCTCACCAATGTGTAGTGGTTGAGAATTGGGAGGGATATCTCAGCTGCTCCCCCTGGCCAGGTCAAAGCACTACCTGGGGCTGCATTGATAACACACCCAAAAGACTGGGCAAGCACAGAACCCTGCTAAAGCGAATCCTGCTCTATAGAGTCAGCCTCTCACCTGCCACTTCTCACAACCAATCAGCCCAAGGATCAATTCCTCTCAATGACATGAAAAGTGAAATGAAGGCTCAACTACAACAGGAGGGCACACACAACCCATAGAAGTGACATACCTGAAGCAGCTGGCCCAAGTGACCAGGGAGACTGTGTCACTTGGCCCCACAGGACACCTACTACCTAAGGCTACTCTATTAAGACTGAGAGACATAGTAGCCCTACATAGAAACAAACACAGGGAGGCAGCCAAAATGGAGAGACAAAGAAACATGTCTCAAATAAAATAATAGAACAAAGCTGTAGCAAAAGAACTAAACAAAATAAAGACAAGCAATCTACCAATACAGAGTTTAGAACACTGTTATAAGCTTATAAAGATGCTCAATAAACTTAGGGGAAAAGTAGAGAAACTCAGTGAGAACTTCAACAAAGAAATAGAAAACATACAAATGGAGATAGAAAATATAAAAAAGAACCAGTCAGAAATGAAGAGTACAATAGCTGAAATAAAGAATACCCAGAGGAATCAACAGTAGATTAGATTATACAGAGGCTTAATTGGCAACTTAGAAGGTAAGTTAGCAGAGAACACTCAATCAGAACAGCAACAAGAAAAAAGAGGACAGTTTAAGGGGCCTCTGGGATAACATCAAGTGTACCAGCATTAGCATCATAGGCATAGCATAAGGAGAAGAGAGAGCAAGAAATTAAAAACATATTTGAAGAAATAATGACTGAAAACTTCCCTAAGTTGATGAAGGAAATAGACATACAAGCCCAGGAGGAGCAGAAAACCTCAAACAAGATGAACCCAAAGAGGCCCACTAAAACATTTCATAATTAAAAGGGCAAAGGTTAAAGACAAAGAGAGCATCTTAAAAGCAGCAAGAGAAAAGCAGTTAGTTACCTACAAGGAAGCTCTTATAAGACTGTCAGCTGATTTCTCAACAGAAACTTTGCAAGCCAGAAGGGATTGGCAGAAAATATTCAGTGATGAAAACCCAGGATCTACAACCAAGATTACTCTACTCAGAAAAGCTATCATTTAGAATTGAAGAACAGATAAAGAGCTTCCCTGAAAAGAAAAAGCTAAAGTTGTTCATCAACACCAAAGCAGTACTACAGAAAGTGCTGGAGAGACTTCTTTAAGAAGAAGAAAAAAGATAAAAGATAAAAAATGTGAATAATAAAATGGCAATAACAACATATCTATAAACAATTACTTTAAATGTAGATGGATTAAATGCTCTAATCAAAAGACACAGGGAGGCTGAATGGATAAAAAAAAAAAACAAGACCCTTGCATATGTTGCCTACAAGAGAGACTCACTTCAGATCGAAAGACATATGCAGACTGAAAGTAAAGGAATGAAAATGGAAAAGGAAACAAACCAATAAAAAGCTGGGGTAGCAGTACTTACACCAGGCAAAATAGACTTTAAAACAAAGGTCATAACAAGAGACAAAGAAGGACCCAGTAATCCCACTCTGGGTATTTATCCAAAGACTCCCAAAGCACTACTTTGAAAGGACATGTGCATCCATATGTTCATTGCAGCATTATTTACAGCAGTCAACCTGGGTGTCCAACAATAGATGATTTGATAAGAAAGAAGATATATATATATATATATATATATATATACACACACACACACACACACACACACACACACACACACACACACACACACATATCACACAATGGAATATTACTCAGCCATAAAAAAACACAGTCTTGTCATCTGCAATAACATGGGTAGACCTAGAGGGTATTGTGCTGCGTGAAGTAAGTCATGTAGAGAAAGACAAATACCATATGATATCGCTTATATGTGGATTCTAAAGAACAAAATAAACAAACAGAAACAGACTCATAGATACAAAGAACATTTTGATAGTGGCCAGATGGGAGGGAGCTTTCGGGGAAGAAAGGAAGAGGGATTAAGAAGTACAAATTGGTAGTTAGGAAATAGCCATCGGAATGTAAAGTATAGTATAAGAATATAGTCAATAATATTGTAATAACTATATATAGTGTTAGATGGGTACTAGATTTATCAAGGTGATCACTTTGTACATAAATGTCTGATTATCATGTTGTACATCTGAAACTAATATAATATTGTATGCCAACTGTAATTAAACAATTTTAAAAATTATTTTTTAAAAAGCCATGAACAAATGAAGCTTGTGACTTGGGCCCCTGCATCTTTTAGGATACAATTGTATATGACCTTGGGCTAGTTATAAAACTTATCTGAATCTTAGTTTATGCATTTATAAAGTGGGGATAATATTGTTTTATTTACCCCAGAGTTTGGGATGCTATGTCTGTAGTAGATGCTTAGTAAATATTGGTAGAATGAGTGAATGTGCATGCTATCTCTGTGATAAATGACACCTGTGTTTTAACAAATTTTCTTTCATCTAACAGATGAGAGAAATTGAGTACCCAAGTACGAGGAATCTTATTTATTGAGTGGGAAATGAAATTCAGGATTCCATATAGCATTATCCAGGAGTCTATATTTCTCTTCTGGTTGTAACATAGTACTAGATATTTTTTAATGGGAGAGGGGGAAATTTTTAAAATAAATTTGGACCGAATTAATAATGATTGACTTTTTTATTTCCTAAGGGGTTTGTGTCTGCCACAGATTTTAACTAAGTCTGGTCTACCGAAAGTAGAGATTCTAGATTGCCTGTATCTTAAAAACTTGTAAGAAAGACAGACACAATGGTGAATGTGAATCTGAAAATCAGGGAGAGTTCCATAGAGCTAGCATTCTCATCAGTTGGTACAGCTAATTGGACTTGTGAAACAGTGGCAGGATAAGATCCTGATCATGGAGAGATGGCAAAAATGCTACCAGCCTAACAATTCTTTATCCTCCATGCCTCACAGGCTGGCCTAGCTTAATCTGCCTATTTCTATCATCAGTGCAGTAAAAATACCCTGCATATAAAATACAAATGCCACCCAGTTTTTTTTTGTTGTTGTTGTTATTCATTGCTTCTCCACCATGTCCTCCCACTGCTGGAATTTCTCACACCTGACATTTCATTAGGCATACAAAATACAGAGGAGAGAGAAGATGCAGCAAGGGTCCAAATGTAGTAACTAGAGTTACATATTTTATTTGAACCTCATCTCTGGAGAAAGGGGAACAGAGCTGAGAGGAGTATGTTAAAGATAGTCTGATAAAACCCCTGAGATGTGGGGTATGCAAAGGGAAAAAATCCTTCATTTGAATATCTGTTGAAGGTGAAATGAGGTGCACCTGGATGAGGAATTCAGAGATAATTCTTTGTATTTAGTATTGTAATCTAGAAGCAAGATCACACTGCTGTGCAAGGAGGAAGGGCAGCAGGTGGAGGAGTCCCAAAGCAAGTACTGCTAGTTAGTAACTAGTCTAGAACTTCTGACCAAATAACACAACTTGTGCGGAGAGTTTTCATCAAGGGAATCTGACCTCTTATTCCCAGTTCATCTCCTAGTGATCCTCAGTGTCACTGCCCTTAGGTGAATATGAATTCAAATGTTGACGCCTCCTCTCTACTGACTGTGTCCTAGGCTGAGTCTGACTTTGAGAGCTGGAAGGCTTAGACTGATACAGAGGCCAGTACTGCTGCCAAGAATAAGTTTGAGCCCTTGGCCTGGATTTGGACTTGGGCTCGGGCTCGGGTTCGGGCTCGGGCTCGGGCTCGGTCTCGGGCTCGGGCTCGGGCTCAAGTTCCAGCTCTGTCTCAGGCTCAAGCTCTGTTTCAGGCTCCAGCTCAGATTCGGGCTCTAGCTCTGACTCAGGCTCCAGTTCACTACACAGGTCTAGGTCCAGACCTAGCCCAGCCTCTTGTTCTGACTCCAGCGTGGGCTCCAGCTCCATGTCCAGCTCTGACTCCTCCTCTGTTATTGGCTCTTGGATCATGGTGAAGCCAGGACTTACATTTTGGGGGACATCTAGAATACTGCTGCTTATTTTATGTCTTGACTCTGCATCCTGAAATATACATAATTAGATGTGTTAACATTTCCAATTAAATCTAACTTTTGAATAGTCAAGGAATTTCAAAATACAATAAGAATTAAGGTACCAGAATCATGGGTTCCTGGTAAAATAGGAAAAAACTTCTGGCTTAAATCTGTTTTTCATCTTTGTTGTTCCCTCTGGTTGCTCAGTTACTCATTATTCTTTAGGCTCAATCAATCCATAACTTCTGGTTTCTCTGGATTTCCTACCTAGCCTGGATTTCACAGTCAACCATTTAAATACCCATGGTCTTGCAACATTCTGAAACATCTTGTCTTCTTGATCTTACTTGTCTTCTTATCTCCCAATGTAATCCTCAGCAGGGCATGTAAGGCCCTTTATGACCTAGCCTATTGTCATCTCTTTGGCATTATCTCCAGCTGTAGTCCCCACTCTTTGCTCTAGCCATTAAGCTGACCAAAGATGCCTGACTACTGCTTACCTTTGCTTATGCAGCTAGCTTCCTGTGTCTGCCTTGTCCTTCTCCATTGTTCCAGATTCAGATCAAAGATCACTAACCAGGATATTAAATTCCTTTGTGTTCCAACTGTACCTCACTAACATCTTTATCATAGTACCTGTAATATATTGACTTATTCATTTACAAATCTAGCTCCCCTATTAGGCCCTAAGCTCTTTGAGGTAGGACAGTGGCTGGTTCTTGATATCCCCAGTACTGGGGGCCTATCACAGAGCAGACCCCCCACAGGCTTCATGAATAAGCCTTGCAGCAGCATTCCACAGAATTAACAACTTCCACCTTTCCTGAAATATTTTTTTCTCTTCCACCATATGACAATTTTTTTGCTTTTCTCTCTTCCTTCCTGGTTGCTTCTTCCTGGTCTCTCTGTTGTCATGTCTACTTCTTCTGGACTTCTGAATGTTTGCATGCCCCAAGGCTTAACCCTGGGACCCTTCTCTTCTCCATCTACACTGCCCCCATAGGCAATTTTATTTAGTCCCATAATTTTTATTACCATCTTTGTGTCACAAAGGGTTATAACCCTTGGCTTAATCTGCTGGTTTATATATCCACTTCCATTTTTGACATATCCACTTGGATGTTTAATAGGCATCTTGAATTTAATACAACCACAATAGAAATTTTTCCTCGCCTAGTCTTTCCTAGCTTAAATGCTAGAAAAAAATTTGCATATTCAATACCAAGTCTTAAAAAAAAAACTTCGCTTTTTCTTAATATGTCTTGATGAGAATATTAGTAAACTAGAAAAATACTTTTTAAAAACACAGTGAATATAATGTTCATCTTACATCAACTATCACCACTATTCTTAATAGAAATACATAAGAAGCTTTCTCATTTAATTCAGGAGTAAGGCAAGAGTCACCATTATTACTTAAATTGTTTTGGGAGGTCTGCCTAGTTAATGCCATAATATATGATAATAAAACAAGAATTCTAACAATTAAAAAATAAGAGACTTATATTATTTGTATACAATATTTTTTTGATTTAGAAAACTCAAGAGTATTAATAATGAAACCATTTAGGACTAGTAAAAAGATTCATAAGGTGGCCAAATAATTTAATAAAAATCAATAGATTTCTTATATGCTTGCAGTTTCCAGTTGGAAAATATAATGGAAAAAATTCATTTTAAAAAGCAATAAAAATGTAAAACATAAAGTATATCTAGAATTTGTCATCTATATGAAGAAAGTCACAAAACCTTATTATGAATACAGCATTTAAAAAATCTAATAATTGTAGACACTGCCAATATAGAAAAAATATGTTTGATTCTATTTGTTGGGGAAAAAGTTATTCTAGATAAGCAGAGGCATATACCTGTGAGAATTCTCAACAAAGCAAAGAAAATACGTGGTAATAGATTACTTAAAAAAAAAAAGAAAAAAGGGTCACGTTTCATAAGCTTGGATATCTTTTACTTTTTAAGGTTTTTATAAACACTTATTACTCTGGTAAATTTTTTTGTCATAAAAATTCAAAGAATCAGGGCTTTAGTTTTAAAAATTTCTAGTCATTAGGTAATATTTTGGTGACCATCTGTGTTTTAATTTCCTTTTGGCAGGCGGAACTGTTAACCTTCACAGATACTGATTTGAAAATACTGAGGCAGGCCCAGTTCTTTACTTAGTATTAATAAATGGCTAAAAGTTCTGGCTTGTAAATCACTCTCCTTCGTATTTGGTCAGGCGGAGTAAATCAAATTACTCACAATGTAAATAATAGCCAAAGTGTTAGACTGACAGATCTTTACCTCTGCTAGTTCACTGGTTTTATTATTCATCCCAAGGGTGGGGTAGGGATAGATTCTAAAGGTATAGCTAGAGGAGATATATAAAATATTTAGTCATTGATATGGTGCTGGCACTAACCAAGCTTGCTGTAAAAGGATCCTTGAGGCCTTTGCTGGGTTGGACAACCTTCTCTCCAGTTGGGAAAGGGCCCTGAATTGCACTCAGATGTCACAGCAGTGGAGGAACCTGGGACTCAGGTCCACTGCTATTTTCTAACTGATAAGGGAGCACTTCAACATCTCAAAGCCTGGCACAGCGATACTCAAAAACCTTACCTGGATGTTGCTCATCTATATCTGATCAGGGCTCTCCCCCACCTCACCCTTACCTCACCCCCACCTTACCCCACCCCCCTCACCCCCAGCCCAGTGCTTCACATCATCCAACCTTGTCTGTTTCTGAGTAGGTTTCCTGTATCACTGTCTCAGATTCATCCACACTCAACTCGGAGGACTCTGGAAACTTCCTTGACAAGGCAAACAGCACAGCATCATGGAGAGTGAGGAACAGCTGGGCCTTGGTGATACCAGCATCAAAGAAGTCATTCCTCTCAAATGCCCTGACCACAGAAGCTACAAACCAAACCCGGAGCACACACAGGGTCAGACACCTGGGGAGGAGAGCACCCAGGGTGCAAAACACAGCCCTCTCATAGGGTGAAGGATACTCACAGTGACTCCCTGCAATAAGCACCAAAATGTTGGCATTTTGGAAGGCATTGCACATCTGCGGGGAGAGAGTAAGTCAGTTAGGGATCTTCACATTCACTAAGAAAGGGCCTTCTAATTAGTTGTGTTTTAAAATTCCTTGGGTCATCCACTTGTCTGGGATATATGTACCTTTGCATTCCAATTCAGCTCTATAAACATTCGATGGGTGGACTTCTAAATGCCAAGAAGTGTCTAAGGTGCTGGGACTACAAAAGAGAATCAGATGGTCTTATGTGGGGTAGGGAGTGAGAGGGACGGTTGCCCATGGTCTTAAGCGGGGAATAGTTCAGGTAGAGATAATGTTCATGTGAGTAAAGTGCTAAGATAGAGACAGGCACAGATATGATGGTAACACACTGGATGGTCCTCAAGAACAACTATATCTTGTCATTAGTGCTTAATGTTTGCATATGATCCAACTTCTCCGTGGAGTCCACTGAACAGAGGAGGTAAAACATGGCCCAGAGATGGTCAAAGGTATAGCAGGAAATGGAATTCAGGAACCCTGAGGATCATAATCAGAGCTGCTCCGTAAAGTTACATCTGACTTTAGTAAAACATCAGATATTTAGTAGTATCAGATTAAGAAGGATCTGATATTGATCTCAAGTTTTCTTCAGCCAATGTATATGCTCTGGGGCAATAAATCTTAAACTTCAATTCAATGAAAGTCAGTATTAACTTTAATACTCAGATCAAATAAGCCAATCCTGAGCACCAAGCTCAAATGTCAAGAAAAACAAAAACAACTAAAACAGATAGACTCTATTTCTTTCACTACCAAGAAAAAATAAGGAAGCCATTCTTGATGATAAATCATAAAATATAAAGGTAAATCATGAGGTCATTTGGTAAAGAGCCACAGTGGACCTACTCTAAAAGACAAACAATGGGAGACTGAATTAGGAAGAAGGTTGAATTGAGAGGTTGTCTGCTGGGATTGTTCCTATTAATATTAAGTTTTCAATTATAAAGTAAACAAAATCTAATGATTTCCTCCAATACAGTGCTATAGAACAATTACAAAAGAAATGCAGAAACCTGTAATTTTAAAGTGTAAAAGTGTACCATGAACCTCCGAAAGCTGCGAAGTAAAGATGTCTGATGTTGTCTCCACAGTGGTGCTGGAGCAGAAAGTCATCAACATAGGCCGAGTATGGATGGGTCATACCAAGGACCAGAGCATATGGTGCCTCCACAAAAAATGAGGGCAAGAGAGGAGTCAGAGGAGGAAAGGATGGCACAACTGTTTTAACTTCCAATGCTGGACAGGCCACTTACTAGCTATGAGCCCAGGACTCTTGGGGGGAAATATGTGAGAATTAAATGAGACCATGCATATAAGTGTGCCCAACTCAGCCTGGCATTTAGAAGGCATACAGTAACATGGGTTGAATGAAATCTTAAGTCATAGCTACAGCACAAGACTGGGAGAAGAGACCACAGCCCAGTAGGATGACCTAAAGTGGAAAAGCCCAAAAGATAAAACAATCAAGTATACTTGAGTCTGAAAATTAGGGGTGGGAAAAGGATCTCATGGATGGAAAAGCCCTGAATATTAATTTTTTCCAAGCCTCTCATTTTATAGATGAGGAAACCAAAACCCTGTGAATTTAGTAAGTTTCCCCAGGTCAGATGGACAGCCAGCAAAAATGAAGCCACAACCACAGACCACCCACTCAGAGTTCTTTCTGCCATGAGAAGCTTCCTACTGCTTCAGACCAAAGGTGAGCTGGACTCACTTAAGAAAGAATCACATTCCTTTAGGAATAAGGTTTGATAAAGTAAGATCTGAGGATAAAAGATGGAAAATCAGCCAAATGAGTATATCTCAAAAAAAAAAAAAAAAAGTGGGTGCAATCAAAGCTGGGTTGGTCAAGGTGTTTAAACCCGAGCCATCACCAACAGGAGCCAGAGTGAGATGAAGGGCTGTAAACTGAGATAAGCTGGCTGAGAAAAAGATATTTTATTGAGGTGACATTAAACAATAAAACCAATATGGTTAGTTGTGTATCTCAGCCGTCCATATGGCATAAGAAAGAAACGAAAACTGTTGGAGAAGCCAGAGAGTGGGAGAGAAGCCAGGATCTAGGAACACAGCTTTTGAAGGAAAAATCTTCCCTGCCCCTTTCATCCAAAGATGCAAGCAATGAAGAGGGAACTGGGGATGATCCTATAGGTACCGGACCAGACAGCCCCAATTTCTTCAAATCTGAGTGCCTTTTATAATGTGTAGATCGGAGCAGCTGAATAGCAGAGAATTCTTGGTGAGCTCTTTTCTGTAGAATTCAGACCCATTCCCTGAAAAGATCTGCAGCTAACCCTCAGAATATACTAGAAGTTGCTGGGTGTGGCATAGATTGCTATTTCAATGGTGTTAAGAGTTTCCTATTTTTCATTCCTTGAGAAATAATATGCCATGCTTAGGAAACCAACCCCAGTTCAGTACTTCAGAGTTGGTTCATTTTCTCTTTATTCTGGTTGATCTTAAACTATCTTCAGTGACCAAGTTTCTAGTGGCCTATGAGTCACAAAGCAGCTGATCAATGGCTAACAGAATTCAATCAGTATTGGGGCTGGGGTGGTGGGATAGGTGGGGATCTTACCTGTCTTAATATGACTAAAGCCCGAGAATCCACAAAATGTACCATGGAGAAATCCAGGATGATGGTATGGGTGCTGGGTAGAAGAGATGATTCTGAATAAGGCACAAGAGCTCTACTTCTGACCTGACTCGGAGCAGCATCAGGAAGTGACCTCGAGGGTTCATTAGAAAGCCATTCTTTCTCCACAGTCTCATAGGTTTGCCCTTGATTTCTCAGAAATGTGGAAGATACTGCATATGGCATTTGGTCATCAGATGAAATTTGGCTTATGCTCCCACTCTCTAAACGTGAGCAGCGGATCAGGTTAACAGAGGATGTGCTGTGGTCTCGTTTACTTTCATATCGTTCTGTGTAAATAACCTGGGACAAGAGGTAGGAGAGAACTATGATAAGATTCAGACAAGGCCTGGAAGTACTTGCAACTACACCATTTCTGTCTAGTCACTTCTCTTTTCCTTAGGAAACATCTCCGCAGACTAAGTACAATACATTTTTTTACTTGGTTATTTAATTGTAACCTTAAGCTAATGACAAAAACACACAACATTCATCTTTCTTTATCCTCATCACTCACAGAATCTCCTCCCCCATTCCCTATGTGTATCAATGACATTATCAATGTCCTAGTGAGCAGACTTAAAATCATCTTTGATTTATTCCTTTCCCTCATCCCTAGGTTCTAATTAGTTTAGTGCCTACTAATGCTTTGAAGTAATTCTTTCGTCAGTCTCTTTTCTCAACACCCCTTCTTTTATCAGTGGAACAGTCTCTGTCAGACTCTATAAGAAGATAAAAATTACTTGAGTAGGGCTGTCTTTACCTTTCACTCCTTTTTCTTCCTAAGTGGCCTGGAGTGCCTGTCAGAGCTTAAGGTCAGTATCAAGCATAAGGAATACAACAGTATGCAAGATGCGAATACCAACTCTGCAGTCACAGGGACCAGTTTGTATCTGGGGAACTGGCACATGTCTATTCAAAGGATAAATAACAACATATATGGACAAGAACTATAAGGCACATAAAAAAAATAGAAATAATCCATTTGCTAGAGTAGTATAATTTTGGGTAATGTTAAAAAAAAAGTTCTAATAATGTTGCTTATGAAATAAAATTTTAAAAGAGAAAAACTATAAAGATTAAAAACTATGTAAGGTAGTATATATTGTATAGCAAAATAAGTAGTGTAGATAGATAATGTTACAGTTCAAAAGAGAGAGGTGTTCCCCAAAGTTTGAAGGTCACTGAAGCCAGGTCCTTAGGGGACAGCTATGGACTGGCTCAGTGGCGGGGAGATGCAAGGTTTTCCACACAAAAGGAAACCTATGAGAGCCTCCTTCTTCTCTCCATCTACTTTACACTACTATCTTTCAATGGCTTTCATAATTCATTCATGCTGTGTCTGCCCGAACTTACTTTCCAGGCAAGCCATTATGCAAAGTAAAATAAAGCAGTCACAAAAAGACAAATACTGTACAATTTCACTTATATGAGGTATCTGCAGTACTCAAATTTAAAGAAACAGAAAGTAAAATGGAGGTTGCCAGGGTCTGGGAGGAGGAGGAAATGGAAATTTGTTGTTTAATTGGTATTGAGTTCTAGTTTTCTAAGATGAAAAAGTTTTGGAGACAGATGGTTTTAATGGTTGTACAACAATGTGAATATATTTAACACTACTGAACTGTACACTTAAAAATGGTTAAAATGATAAATTTTATGTTATTTTTTTGTACCACAATAAAAAGAAAAAGAAAAAAGAGCTGCCTGAAGATAGAAAATCTTAAAAAGTCTTTTTTCTTTTTTATAGTGTCATAGTTCTGGGTGCATAGTAGAAGCTCAATAATACTAGATGATCCTATTCTACTCTAAAGTGCATCTGCTGATGTCCTGTATATACCCTCTACGATACACAATGTATTGTGGATATAAAATAAAAATTAAATATAGTGTTAATTCTGCCCTCTTGGCAGAGAAGTTGGTATTTTCAGGGAGCTCAGTAGAACCTACGCTTCGTTAGGTTGTATGACGAGAGAGGGAGCTTGGTGTTTGCAGGGGCAGAAGGAGCGGGGCAGGAGGCGTGTGTGTGTGTGTGTGTGTGTGTGTGTGTGTGTGTGTGTGTGTGTGTATGCGTGTACATGCATGCGCTCTCATGAGCCCCTTCAGAGTATGGGTATAGACTGGGTAAAAGGCTTCAAAGCTAGAAATGAGCAGCTCTGCTCTGGGGGAAAAAGAATATTTAGATCAAGTCTGAGTTGGAAATAATGAACACTTTGTTCATCAGCTAAAATAAACTTCAGATGCTATAAAATTCCCATCTGTGCTTATCTGCTCTTAACTGCCCACCATCATTTCCTTGGTCACAGGCAGACATCAGGAGACCCTGGCAGATCCTTGAAAACCCCAGCCACTTTGACCCTGACCTAGTTGGAATTAGAAAATTTTAAATCTTTAAGTTCCTTAGTCTTGGAAATCTAAAAGCAGGCAGCTGAAAGTCAGGGAAATAGATACAATTAGAGAATTGCTGACAATCTCAAAGAGCCAACTGTACTTTCTGTGCTCAAATAAGCCTCCAGCCACTCAGTAGGGACTCAAGAGTCTGGACGTCTTCTCCTACCTACTTTCAAGTCAAGATCTGACCCTTAAAGGGGAACCTGTGTCTTCACTTCTGAGTAGAAATCTTTAATTTCCAATTTCCTGTGGTCCATCTAAGAGTGAAATCCCTGAGTAGGTTTTGATTTTATTTCCTTTTCTTCAAACAAGTACTAGTGCTCTTTTTTATAAACTGTGGAGAAAAATGCAGAAAAGGAGATATTTCTAACCCTAGGTGGTGGCTCCAGTTCATCACAGTTGCAGAAACACTGACAAATCTTTCCTTCCCGTGAGCCGTTTTCACTTTCGTTAAACAGGGCAAAAATTTCTTCTTCTTTAAGAGGCACCTTGACCATTTCAACCTGAAAGATATAAGAGGGCTCTCATACAGACAGCGAGTGGTGGAAGACAAGGCTACTTGGGGAGGGCGAGGGAGCATGTGGAGAAAAGCAGGGAGGAAACCCATTACCTCTCTCAGCAGCTTGTCTTTCAGGTGGTGAATATTTACAAACGTAATGGAGTTGCAGCACTGGAAGATTTTCACCCCAGGAATGGTTGTGATCTGCAAGACAAATGTAAAATTAAGAGAAAATTTTCAGGTCTTTTACGGGATAAGAAAAAATCTTTAGAAGCTCCTGGAGAATCTATAGTCTTTATAAGAGGCAAGAGCTAGCAAATTCCTTCTTTAAATTTTCACCCCCTATTTTTCTACTATTTTTGTTTTCCCCTCCATTTTCTTACTCCTCTCTTTTCTTTTGGCCTCTAAATAACATTTTCAAATTGCCCTTAATTGGCTGCAGGACTCTGAGGATTTACCTACTTAAGCTCCCCACCTTTACCATTGCGCATCCCTTTGTCAATGTGTGTCTGTAGTGCAAAAACACCACCCAAGGGATTTTGGAGGAAAAATAAGCAGTAGACCTAGTATATTCCATCATTTGGGCAAAGAAGTGGGACTGATTTATATTCTTACCTCTCGATAGTCATTGATGCTTCTATAAATATTGGTGTTAGGGATCTGACCCAGGAGGAGAATCTTAGTTCTGAAAGGGTAAATGTATTTGGCTTTAGGTCATAGTTGCCTCACCTTGCCATGGCTAACCTCCTATTACCTGAGACTAAGTACCTGTGTGACTGAAGAGTGATCAAGAAGAAAGCAAAAGCTGTTGAAACGAGTAGTCCAATGTCCAGTCCCAGGAAAATTGCAGATGTGAATGTCACTATCCAAATAACCTTATGGGAAAGGGGAAGAAGGGAAAGAGAAGACCATGATAACATGCAGAATTGAGAAAATCACCACTCCAATCCTTTAATTCACCTTCACGCTCTCCCTCCAAAGACCTGGAATTTAGAGAACAAATTCCACAGTCATATGGATTGACACCATCACAAATGATTGGGTCACAAGGCTGCCTAGCAATTCTTTTATGCATCCTTGGTAACCTATCTTTTCAATTTTCTCTTGAAACTTCAATTTCCTCATGTACAAAATATATGTAATAATATCTACTTTATAGGCTTTGTTGAGATTAGAAGCACCATTTATAAATCAACGCAGGACACACGCCAAGTATTAGTTGCTATTTTAAGACCTAAGATAGTTACTGTAAATCTTTAACCTCCTTATGAAGCCCCTACCCCACCACCTTCTCCATTACTCTCAGCAGGTGACTTGACCTTTATCTTCATAAAGAAGACAGTCTGACACTCCCTTAAATATTTACTTCCCCCTCCACCAGCCACTTGTTAGTTAATATCTGCACTCAACTTTCCTTCATCCTCTTCAGTATTGTTGGAAGTTCTATTTCTCCTTCTGGAACTGGAAGTTCTACCTATGCACTGGACCACACATCCTTTTAGCTCCTCAGGGATCTGGATCTCTTTACCTCTATTGGATCCTTCTCTTGTTGTCATATTATGTACCCCCATATTTTATTTCTTGCTGTTTCCCCTTCTATCTCCTAGTTTGGAGCTTTAGAGAGAAGGAGAACACTCCATCAGTTATTCTGCCTGGCAAGACAGAATAACTTATTAGGATTTGTGTTTCCTATGCTGGAAACACATTAACTGGGTTAAAAGTCATTCAAATATGCAATGCATGGCAAACTTTTTTTTTTTTACTAGATATGTGTGTAACTGTAGCCACTTCATTAATTCCTTTTAATTTAATTTTGCATAACTGGAATGAGGTCTCAGCATTTCCATGCACCAACAACTCGAACTCTCCTTTTTTTAAAAGCAAAAATAGAGTATTAGGCATCAAAGGGTTGCTAGTGTCCTTCACACTGATCTATTTTGTTTGTTCTCTTTCCCCCTCTTCAACCTTCTTCTCTGTCTTTTCCTACCCCAGACAATGCATCTACACTCACAAAGTCATATTGGTTCTGCCTCCACAGATTGGGTAGATTGTAAATGGTTTCAAGGTAGGGTACAATGTTGCTCAGAATAATACCAGCCAGCACAGCCTGTAGGGAAAAAAATAAAACCTGCTTCATTTTCCCTTCAGAGGTAAAACTCCCAAATCTTCACAAAAGAACAACAAAAAGTCAGCCTTGCCACTCAGAGATATTAGGCATTGATACTTCATAATAATACCATGTCTATACTTGAACTCATTGTCTAATCAAAGAAGTATTCTCTACATTTTTCTTTGCTTTCCTCCATAATTTGTCAAAAACACAAGACAAGGCAAAGCCAAGGCCAAGACCTGACTGATTATAAGGCTACAACAAGCACCTTTTAGATTCAGATCATTTATTATTTATGCAGACAGTGGGAGAAAGAGTAGTCAAAGATTACACATACCTGCGTTGTCACTTTTGGTATATAGAACAAGACCCACAGGGGGCTGGCACTATAGTTATTTGTCTTGTCTTTGGTTACTTGGCCTTGCTTTATCTAGTTTGCTGGACACATCTATGTTAGCTACATTGCCTAGGAACCATTCTCAGATGAGATGACAAATTAAGGGAACTTCTACTTATAGAAACTCAAATAGTTTCGACTGGGCTTTTGTTCAAGTCTAATCATGATATGCTGTAGTTATTTCAACAAAGAAATACCATTTTTTTGTCCATCAAATTAAATCAGTCAACTGAAAATACCCCATATTCATGATTGTTGAGTATAAGAGGGTACATATTAATATGCTTTTACACAGAAACTTGTTTTACTTTTAGAAATCTATCCTAAATATAGAAAAGGGTAAATGTGTAAAATTACTCAGTGCAATGTTATTTATAATAACAAAAATTCAGACAATCTAATTTTTGGATTATAAGAAAATAAATAAGTTATATTATGAAGTATCATGATATATATTAAATAAAAACAAAAATACAAAGTTGTATGTCCAGTTAAGTTACAACTGTGCAAAGTAATATCCTTTCATAGAAAATAACATTGGTCAGATATATGCCAAAATGTTAATAGTGGTCTACAGCCATGCCATCCTAACCGTGCCTTGTCTGATCTCGGAAGCTAAGCAGGGTAGGGTCTGGTTAGTACTTGGATGGGAGACCACTTAGGAATACTACATGCTGTATGTGTTTAAAAAAACAAAACAAAACATAAAACAAAATGTTAAGAGTGGTTTGTTTGTACTTATAGATGATATTTTTACCTATTATGCATTTTCCAAAGTTTTAAAAATAAGCATATCTACTTTCCTAATGGAACAAAAAGGTTCTTAAATAGGAGAAAATGAAAATCTGTACTTATAGGGATATAAAAATCATCAGGGCCTCAAAGTAAATATAACGTAATTTAAGAAACACTTTCTGTGTTCACAAAGTCCTGTGTTGGCATAACATTTTCAGCCTTTTTCTATCCATCCTCTCCTCTATAAACAATGCCTGGGAATTAGAACTCATCCTACCACTAGGAATGGCTGGATCCAAGCTTACTCTGGTTTTCTGAGGTTACTCAGTGACCAGTTGGACTTAACAGGTCACTAGAGAAGGGAAGAGCAAAGATAAAGTCAGCAGAAATTAATTTTTCTAACTAGGAATCACCAAACTTTCTGCAATTTGCAGGGAGATGTGGTGGAAAGGAAAATAATCTCAACTTCATAGGGTTTTTGAAAGGTTTTTGGCTGGAGGTAGGGAGTGTGAAGAGAAAACAAATATTTTCATAAAACAATATACAATAAAAAATTGACCTTTCTGAATATTAAAGTAAGATATGCTCATGTGTAAAGAAGAATTAAACTTATATATAATTTTCACCATCTAAAAGATAACCATTTTCAATATTTTGGTATGTACTCTATATTTTTTCGCATAAAATTGGAACAATATTGAATATACTATTTTGTATTATGTTTAAAAAATTTGTAGTGGCCCCATTGCTAACTGGTTGAGACCCTTGTCAAAATGCTCCAATAATTCCTCCAGCAAGGATTTTGCAGCAAGCCATTCATATCTTTTCAAGGAAGGAAGAAATCTTCCATAGTTTAAGACTTGTAGAGCCCCATGTTATCTTTCATAGTTTAAGACTTATAAAGCCCCACTGATCAGATTGTGTTCACATTTTCTTACCCAGAAATACCCTAACTAGATGCTGTAAAAATAATGTACCATAACATGGTTAGCCAAAAGCAAGGGTTGTTCTGTCTTCAACATACTTATAATAACAGGGTGTTTGGGAGTTTTAAAAATTCTGATTCTTCTAGCTATACAGAAAAAAAAATACCACTGTTTAAAGTAAATTAGTGAGTGGCTCTCTTAAAATAGACTTCAAGAGTTATAGCACTAAAAATGCTACATAAATTAAATTCTAGAGATAACTTCTGCTGGGAATCAGAGGACAGCTTGTGTGATAAACACAAGCTTAATCCCACCTTCCATGCATAGATTTCACGGCTGGGTTCCAGGGTCCTTGACTTACAAAAGCAGAAGGCAGCAACAGCCTTGAGGTGGTCCTGCTCTACCAAAACCTGATATTTACCAGGTGGAAGAGGCGTGTTCAAAAGGATAAGAATAACATTTACAATCACTCCAGCTTCAGGGACTGCCACCTTAGAGTGTAACCAAGCTGCTACGCCAGGAATGAAACCTCCTCCTGCCTCTCTTAGTACTATCTAAAAATGGCTAAAGGGAACATTAAGGAAATTTAAAAGGAAATTCTGGTCACTGAATATTGTTCTCTATTGTAACTTAGAAGAAATTAATTATAGGCAGTAATTAATGCACCTGGCATCTCTAAACTAAAGGTGGTCAGTCTAATGCAAAGTGAAGAAATGGCACAAAAGTATGTAGAAGCATTGTAGCTGAACACAGAGTTATAACTCAACTTTCAGACCTTGCTTTTTAGTGCTTTATACTAACCAAGAGGCAATATGAAAGCAAGAGGGGGATTGAGTTCACACGAATGCAGAACAAGTCCTTCTGGAAACGGTTTAGGAAAACAGATGGCATGAATGCACAGTGAGTTTCTAAGCCTGTGTTCGTAATGGGTGTTCTGGCATCTGAAGTCTATTTCGGTCAGCTTTAACTGAATCCTTACTTGTAAAGCTTACTTTATAGTTTAAGCAATTAAAAGAAGATTCATGAGAAAAATAACAATAATAACTACGGTTTCTTGAGGGCTTATTATTAGCTCAACACTGTTTTCTCTATATTATATATATTATCTTATTTAACTCTCAATCCTGTGAGGTAGATGCTATTATTTTAACAGAAAGGGACTAGAAGGAGGCTGGGGCCACCACTGGGGACAAGCTGAATGCAATTCTCCTCAGAGATACCCACCAAGATGCAATCTGGAGATCGGTCTTTCTTGGCTTAGTTATTTGATCAGTTCCACTTACATTTGGCAGTTCGTAGAAAAAGTGTCCCACCTTCACCATCAGGAGCAGCATCACACCTGCTCCTACCAGAGATGCAAACTGAGGACAGAGGCAGTTAGAGAGAGATCATCAGGAACGTTTCGGTTCCTGTCATGACTGAGGCCTTCTGCTTGGTGAGAAACATATCAGTTTTTCTTAAAAGGAGTTGAGTGTAACCATCCAGGAAAGTGCATTTTTGTTAAACTGACATTTTCAGGTTTTGTCAAAGTGCCAAACACATACTAGGTACTCAGTACAAATGGTGAGGGAATGCATGAAGCCACTTTGAAAATTTCCAAATTGTCTTGTGTATTTGAGTCTTGTCACAGTTTTTTGCTGTGAATCTGAAATCTAACATCTGGCTTGCATTCCCATCCTAACTTTAACCTCTCCTTAAACAATTAAAAAACTCCCTAGTAGAGTCATCACTGTCAGCCCGAAAATCTCAACTATTCCACTTCTCATATCAATAAATATCCCACCCCTCACTCTCCTGTTTGGAGCTTGGATACCTCCCTATTTAGCAGTTTCAGTGGTACTTCCTCTTAAAAATACAATGATAATCACTTCTGATGTTCCTATGTTAGTTGTCTCTACTTCAAAAAAAGTTACAAACATGAGTTGGAGCTGTATCTAGTTGCTCTAGATCCTGTCCCAGCTGGATTGACTACTTGGCTCAGTGTGACTTGGTAAGCAGCAATTCTGGTTGACAAACACAGGAGGAAACCTAAGAAACATAGTTCCTTTTACAGTCTCAAGGCTCTCTGGACATAGTCTTGAACTTATTATATGCTTTATTGATAACTTTCTATTGTTTAAATCCCTCATAATAAAAAATGATATAAAGCACTATAATTTCCCACTGTGAGGGGAATAAAACTGTAACCACAAATCAAATCAAGCAAGAAGTAAGGAAGTCCCTTAAATCTAAACCATTAAATGGCCACTCAGCAATATTCTCTAATTTTCTCTTTATCTCTTAGGCATTAAGAAAAAAACAAAAAAAAACCTTCCTACTGGGTTTCCTGTTACTGTTCACTGCTATTTGCCATATAAATGTATCACCGAAAATAATGGCAATGAAGTCAATGTTCTATTCCCCCATCCCAGCTGATTCAAAGCTAAGGTGAGCAAACTGATGTGGAAAAGTTGAGCCCCATGAGAGTAGTGTAGGAAGAAGGAAGGTTTCAGGAAAATGAATCACTATGACTGAAACTCGGGAAGTTCTAATGGCAAATGTTTTATACACTGGAACTAAAACAAGTAACTGAGGCCATGAGCTCCTCCAGCCAAGATACATATCAGCCTGTTGCTGGATCTTTGTCAGAACTATAGGAAAAAATCTACTTCGATTAGCACAGAAAAATATATCAGCATTTTTCCTTCCTACTACTTCTTTCCTCCAAAATTCTTCTGATTATTTTTTAAGAAAGCAAAGCCATGCAGATGCCAAAATAAGCTGTATAAAGCCAGAGGGCCACCCTCAGTGGCATTGTGCCTTAGGAGGATGATTGGTGGCTCTCAGAGTCTCAGACTCAGTGTTTGAACAGTGTATAAAGACAGCAAGCATGAGAACTGTACATCTCATGTATGCTTTGCTTTTCTGCTCTAATTTTCCATCACTTTTCTAGGCTTTCTTGATCAAACACAGACTCTGCCTTTTCTCTGAGGATTCAAGGTAATGTGAATTCCCACAAGCCACAGCCACTATTGACACACTGACCCTCAGACATCAATTACCCCAGGTCATGTCTGAGAGGTTTAGAGTCAGACCCCTAGCTTCTCTTTCTTGTAGTCTTAAGGAACTTTGAAGAAGCAAGTGCGTTCTCAGGCAGAGTGAATCAAAAGTCCCAGAGTGAAAGGGTGGAGAGAGCACCCACAGCTGTGGGACGAAGAAGGCTATATGAGTCTCAGAGGCCTTTGCTGGTCCAGATCAGAAGCTCAGAGTAGAGGCTGGGTAGCTCCATTTTGTATGGCTAGGGTCCAGTAGCACTCTTTCCTTGAACTAGTGATTTGCATGGGGCAAATCAAGGTCTCACGGAAGGGTTTATCAGCATCCCTAGAGATATGCCTCCCATGAAGGGTCACTGCACTGCAGAGAGAGAAACGTCATTGGTAGGGGAGTATGTTACATAGGAGAATAATGCAGGAACAGAAAACAGAATGAGAGCCATAGGCTGGCTGTCTTTGAGGCAAGCACTTTGTCCAATAGGCTGAAGGCAACTCAGAAGCTGAACTGAAGCCTTTCTTCCTTCCTTCCATCTATACATATCCTAGCCCTCTTTCAATAATCCATGAAAGTTCCACTTACTTCATCATTCTCCTTCTTGCAATATTTATGGCAGTTTTTATTTATTGTACTTATTCTGCACTTAATTTTACTTGCACTGTGATTTAGTTTTTTCCCAACTGTGTGCATCTTTTCTCTCCAAATTTATGTTACACTTATGCATTGAATAAACAAAGTGTGTTGTCAAAAGTTAGTGGGAACTAATATCCAGAATTGCTATTTCCATTTCTTCTCATAAAATCCTCTCATTCTGACTTCAAACCTTTTGTCCTAGAGCTTAGGACATACTTAAAGAGTAGTGGAAAAGAGCTACACCTTAAAGGCCAGTGTGTCTGGCAGAAGCTCCATGACAATAAAACTCAGTCCATGTAGCATGATATTATACAGTCTGACTCTAGACTCATGCTTTTGTCATCACCTTCTGACTTTTATTAGCTTTCACCTTATATTTCACCAAATTTAGCCATGGACTGTGACAC
Organism: Macroglossus sobrinus; assembly: GCA_004027375.1. Taxonomy (NCBI): domain Eukaryota; kingdom Metazoa; phylum Chordata; class Mammalia; order Chiroptera; family Pteropodidae; genus Macroglossus; species Macroglossus sobrinus. The sequence continues at coordinate 91,543 of PVKZ01000497.1, forward strand.
TTTATCTTTCCTCACTTTAGTGTCCATTCTCCCAACACTTCAATTTCTGACCTTGGCTATACCTTCCTACCATGCTTCTGCAGCCTGAGCTTGTCTTTGACCTCTCTTGCTATTTCTCTGCCTTCTGAACCTTGACCTGTTCCCTGGCCTTACTCCAGTTTCAGTTTTGATAGTTCTTTGACATTCCATCAGACTACATAGATGAGATGGAACACTCCTCACATTGTAATGTATCATTTAGTCAGTCCAAAATTCATGACCATTGGACTCATGACTGTAAGTAGACAAGGAGGTTTGCCTTTAGAGCCTGCCTTCTCAATTGTCATTCGCCTCTTCTCTCTGCCCTCCCACCCACCCATACATTTAGTTTACTAATTCAGAATACCTGAAGTGAGTCTGACCTCGATAATTTTCTCTTATACATAGGTAGAATGGTCATAAATCTCCTAGGCTTACTTAGACATAGATCTTACTCTCTGTCATGAAAGCATCTTTCTATGCCCTTTGAGAAAACAAGGAAATTTTCTAGTTTGGCTGCCAGGATGAAGAAAGTTGTGTTATTGCTTTCCCAGACTGGGATTGAGAATATATCGCCCATATGAAAAAATGAGTAGATATGCTACATAGAAAATGATTTTTTTTGTGAGCTAATATACAGAAACCTGTCACATAGAACAACCTTTCTATAGTAAATGACTTTCAAGTTCCATATTGACAAATAGCTTTTAAGACAAAATATAAGCAAAAATTAAGACAAGCATGAAATCTAAATTCTTCCAAGAGATCTTCCTCAGTAAGCACAATCTTAAACAGCAACACAATTAAACTAATATACTCCCTTATTATGACTATATATATACATGTGTGTTTGTGTGAATAGAGAGAAATATGTTTATATGTTAGACATTGGTTCTATTTCAACACACCTGTTGTCTTCCTCCAGATTTATCCTGAATAATAGTCCTGATAACAGCACCGGTAAACACACAAGATTTGAAAAATGAACTGACGACATTGCAAAGGCCGATGGCTATTAAATCCTACAAAAAATGGCAAACAATTTAGGCCCACTATTTTTTGAAGAATGCTGATTTATGTTTTCACTAAAGATTTACTGTCTATTTCTTGTGTATTAAGATAGGGTTGTTTATATCACTTGAAATAATACTGAAATTTTCTTAGAAAGGACAAAAGGATGGCAAATCTGATTTCTAGATTTCGTTGAATCTTCATTTTAGCTAGTGATCATAAGGAAAGCACATTTCAAAGTGAGTAAATGAGACTTTTGTAATATCAGTAGGACTTAGAATGTCAGAGAGGAACACAGTACTATTTTTCTCCCTTCTTTCTGTACTATCTGAAAGTCAAAGTGGGGCACCTCTTGGTTCCACATTTTCCTTCTGAGTCCTAGGAAAAGGATCAAACTCAGAATAATTGGAGATTTTCCAAAAATAAAAAAAGGCAAAAACTATTTCTGGGAGACCAACTTAATTATATTAGTAGCCTGGTTTCGATATTCCATATCATTTCTTACTGTACCTCAGAATGTGGTTGACTTCTAAGGACTTGGTGAAAAGGAAGATAAAATTAAGAGGAGAGGAACTCTGCTAGTTTACCAATATGGTACCATATGTTATCTTCTTGCACTCCTATACCATATCTGTTCTAGGGGATTAACACTCACATTAATTCAAGTGGGTTCAGATCCTTTGGTAATTATAGTTTTGGTTATGGTCCAAGTAATTCTCTGGTTACAGAAGAATCCAGTCTTCACATTAGCAGGAGGCTCAGATGAAGTAAGGTCAGATAAAGGTCAGAGGAAGTAATAGAAAGACCTGTCCTCTCACCTGGTTGGAATTAACATCATAGTTATGAAAATTGGCCATCTTCTTGCCAAGAAATATGAGCAGTGAAGAGCTTACAAAAGCTAAGGAGAAGGCTTCTAAAATAACATCCGAAAGAATGTTCCAATCTGGTGTATCAGGAAACAGGAAGCTAGAATAAAATGGTAGAATTATTCTTGGAGAGCAGGATCATTTAATGGCACCTCCCCCACTCCCTCCTTATCATACAGGGCAAGCTGACCCTTAAAAAAATAACAATAAGAGATAAGAAGAACAATTGAGGCAGCAGCCTGCCAAAACTGCCAGCAAACCAAGTCAAGTTACAACAGCCACTGAGAGAGTATGCTCTGCTATGTTCCAGTTAAGGTTTCTGCCATGTAGCAATGGTAACAAATAGGACACACAAAACCACAAAGATTGATGGGAAATGGTTTATTTACATGATTTGAGACCATACCAGTGGGTAAACAACAGGCAAATATCACATCTAAGATGGTTTAGAGCTAAAAAAGCTCAGCAAATTCCCTTCTATTCACACACATATCTTTCAGGGTGTAATTTTAGTCACTATCTTTTACACAAATTATTTCCAATTTTATCCACACCTTCCCACCTGTAGTTTTTTCTTCCAGTTTTTGTTATTATAGTAGAATACACATAACTTAAAGTTTACTATCTTATCCATTTCAAGTGTACAGTTCAGTAGAATTCAACACATTCATAATGTGCAACCATCACCATCATCAGCTCCGTAACTCTTTTAATATTGTAAAACTGAAACTCTATACCCATTACACAATAATTCTTTATTTCCCCCTCTCCCAACCCTGGCAACCATGATTCTACTTTTTTCCTGATGATTTTGACTGCTCTAAGGACTTCATATGTGGAATCATACAGTATGTTTCTTTTAGTGACTGGCTTCTTTCACCTAGCACAATGTCCTCAAGGTTCATCCATGTTGTAGTATATGTCAGAATTTCCTTCCTTTTTAAGGCTGAATAATGTTTTCTCATGTATATATCACATTTTGCTTATCTATTCATCCACTTATGGTTTCTTCCACTAAAATTTTAGCTATTGTGAATAATGTTGCTATGAACATGGGTGCACAAATATCTTGAGACCCTGCTTTCTGTTTTAGGGGTATATATATACCCAGAAGTAGAATTGGTATATCATATAGTAAATCTATTTTTAATTTTTTGAGGAACTTCCATACTGCTTTCCACTTACAGTGCATAAAGATTCCATTTTCGTCATCCACATCCTTTCCAATACTTGTTATTTTTATTTTTATAGCAGCCATTCTGATAGGTATGAGGTGGTATCTCATTGTAGTTTTGGTTTACATTTCCCAAATGACTAGTGATACTGAGCATCTTATCATGTGCTTGTTGATCATTTGTATATCTTCTTTGGAAAAATGTTTGAGTCCTTTCCCAATTTTTTGAGTTAGATTGTTTCTTTGTTGTTGGTTATTAGGTGTTATTTATATGTTTTGGATATTAATCCTTTATCAGATATATAATTTACAAATATTTTCTCCTATTCTGTGGGTTGCCCTTTTATTATATTGATAATGTCTTTTGATGAACAAAAGGTTTTAATTTTTATAAAGTCTAATTTGCCTATTTTCTTTTGTTGCCTATGCCTTCGGTATCATATCCAAGAAATCATTACCAAATCCAATGTCATGAAGATTTTCCCTATGCTTTCATCTAAGAGTTTTATAGTTTTAGGTCTTACATTTAGGCCTTTGATCCATTTTGAGATAATTTTTATATACGGTGTTAGTTAAGAGTCCAATTTCATTCTTTTGTATGTGGATATCTAGTTTTCCCAACATCACTGAAAAGATTGTTCTTTTCCCATTGAATAATCTTGGCATCCTTGTCATTGGACCATATATGTAAAGGTTTATTTCTGAGCTCTCCATGCCATTCCATTGGTCTATATGTCAGTTTTTATACTGGTATCACACTGATTTGATTATTTGTAGCTTTGCAGTAAGGTTTGAAATTTGGAAGTGTATGTCTTCCAACTTTGTTCAACTTTTTCAGGCTTGCTTTGGCTATTCTGGACTCTTTGATATTCTATATAAATTTTAGGATTTTTTTTTCCTGCAAAACACCTCATGGAGATTTCGATAGGGATTGAATTGAATCTGCTGATTGCTTTGGGTAGTATTGATATCATAATAATATTAAGTCTTACAATCCATGTGAGATGTATTTCTATTTATTTACATCTTCTTTAATCTTTTTTACCAATGTTGTGTCGCTCTCATTGTGTAAATGTTTTACCTCTTTGGTTAATTTCTAAGTATTTCATTATTTTTTATGCTATTATAAATAGAGTTGTAATAATTTCCTTTTCAGATTGTCCACTCTTAGTGTATAAAAAAGCTACTCATTTTTTTTGTGCTGACTTTGTATCTTGCTACTTTGCTGTATTCATTTATTGGTTTTAACAGTTTTTTTTCTGTGTGCTTTCTTTAGAGTTTCTGCATGTAAATTCATATAATCTATAAACAGAGATAATTTTACTTCTTCCTTTCCAATTTGGAAGGCTTTTATTTCCTTTTTAATGCTTAATTGCTCTGACTAGAATTTCCAGTACTACATTGAATAGAAGTGGTGAAAGTGGGTAAACTTACTTTGTTCCTGATTTTAGAGGAAAAGCATTCAGTCTTTCAACATTTAGTGTGATGTTTGCTGTAGATTTTCATACATGGCTTTTTAAATTTAAAATCTATTTTGTCTGATATTAGTATACTCACTCCTGTTATCTTTAGGTTCTGATTTACATGGAATACCTTTACTCATTCTTTTGCTTTCAATCTATTTGTGTTTTTGGATCTAAAGTGTGTCTCTTGTGTTAGATCATGTGTTTTATCCAACTGACGATCTCTGTCTTTTGGTTGGAGAGTTTAATACATTTACATTTAAAGTAATTACAGATAAGTAAGAAATTACATCTGTGATTTTGCTATTTGTTTTCTAGCTTTATTTGTCCTTCATTTCCTGCATTAGTTTTTTCATATTTAGTTGATTTTTTGTAATGAAATGGTTAAATTTCTTTCTAATTTTTTTTGTGTATATTATATAGCTTTTTTGTTGTTGTTATCATGGGAATTACATGGAATCCTCTAGTTATAACACTCTAATTTGAATTTATACCTCAATAACATACAAAACCTCTGTTCTGTTATAGTTCTTTTCTTATCCTTTTTGGTTGTTGATGCCACAAAATTACATCTTTATACCTTGTGTACTCCAAAATATAAATCTTTTAAATGCATCAGTCTCTTAAATTATGTAGAAAATAAAATGTGGTGTTATCATTGTTACAATAATAGTAGCTTTTATAATTGCCCAATATTTACTTGTATTGAGATATTTATTTCTTCATACGACTCCCAGTTATTGTCTTGTTCCTTTTATTTTACCTTGTAGGACTCCCTTGAGTATTTCTTGCAGGGCAGGTCTAGTGGTAATGAACTCCCTCAGCTTTTGTTTATCTGAGAATATCTTAATTTTTCCTTCACTTTTGAAAGACAGTTCTGCTGGATATAGGATTCTTGGTTGGCAGTTTTTTTTTCTTTTAGCACTTTGACTATGTTAACCCATTGCTTTCTGGCCTCTAACGTTTCTGACAAGAAATCTGCTCATTATTTTATTGAGGAGCCTTGTGTGTGATGCGTCACTTGTCTCCTGCTACTCTCAAAATTCTCTCTTTGTCTTTTGAAAGTTTGATTATGATGTGTTACCACATTATAATGATGAACTCTTTGAATTCATCTTACTAGGAATTTGTCAAGCTTCTTAGATGTTTATATTCATGTCTTTCACTAAGCTTGGGAAGTTTTCAGCCATTATTTCTTCAAATGTCCTCTCCACCCCTTTCTCTCTCTCTCCTCCTTCTAAGACTCCCATGATGTGTATGTTAGTGTGCTTAATGGTGTCCCATAGGCTTCTTAGGCTCTGTTGATTTTTCTCCAGTTGTTTGTCTTTCTGTTCCTCAGATACAATAATTTCCATTATCCACTGATTCTTTTTTCTGCCAGTGAATACCTCTACAGACATGTGTTGCTTAACGATGGGGATACAGTCTGAGAAATGAAACATTAGGTGATTTCATCATTGCATAAACATTATAGTCTGTACTTACACAACCTAGATGGTATAGCCTATCACACACCTAGGCTATATGGTATAGCCTATAGCTCCTAGGCTACAAAACTGTATAGCATGTTACTATACTGGATACTGTAGGCAATTGTAACACAATTATAAATATTTGTGTATCTAAATATATCTAAACATAGAAAATGTATAGTAATAATATGACAAAAAATATAAAAAATGATATATCTGTATAGGACACTTACCATGAATGGAGCTTAAAGGATTGAAGGTTGCATTGGGTGAGTCAGTGAGTGAGTGATAAGTGAATGCAAAGGCCTAGGACATTACTGTATACCACTGTAAACTTTATAAACACTGTACACTTAGTTACACTAAATTTATAAAAAATAATTTTTTAAAATAATAAATTAACTTTAGCTTACTATAATATTTTTACTTTATAAGCTTAAAAGTTTTTAAAAGCTTTTGACTCTTTTGTAATTACACTTAGCTTAAAACACAAACACATCATACAGCTATACAAAAATATTTTCTTTCTTTATATCCTTATTCTATAAATTTTCTATTTTTAAATTTTCAATATTTTTTGCTTTTTAAATTTTTTTGTTAAAAACAAAGACACAAATACAAATATTAGCCTAGGCCTATATAGGGTAAAAATCATCAATATCAATGTCCCACTGGAAGGTCTTCAGGAGCAATAACACATGGAGCTGTCATCTCCTATGATAACGCCTTCTGGAATACCCCATGGATGACCTGCCTGAGGTTCTTCTTAAGAGATGTCACTCTTTTCAGAAATATGTCCATGGTGGTTTGCTCGGTTTGTTAATTTTTTTTTCATCATAGTTTGCTTGTAAGCACTTAATGCACCTTGAACATTTATCTCTACTAATGAAAACCTTTTGGTGTTGGGTTCCAGATTTTCAAACTTTTTAAGGAGCTTGTTGAGGTCTGCAAAAGCTTCTGCTAAACGCTTCACTGTGAATTTTCTTGCAGGTGCTTCTTCTTTTTCTTCTCCTGCAGTTTCCTTTTCTCTTGTGTCTTCTTCAGCTATGCATTCCTGTTCCAGTTGCAACAACTCCTCATTAGTCAATTCCTCAGGAACTGCCTTTGCAAGCTCCTCAGTGTCATCCTCATTCACACTCATGTTAAAGTTGTTTTCCATCTTAACCAAAGCTTTGTTGATTTTTGCAACCTTTTCAACATTGGCAAATACTTTCAAGTCATGGAAAAAAATCTCTTGAGTATCTTCTTTCAGATGTCATCCATTCACTCCTTGGTGTCAACACTCCAAGTCCAAGCAAAGTTTTTGATGCAGTTATAGATGTTGTAATCCATCCAAAATTACACCAGTTGCAGCAATAGCCTGAGCAAAGATCCTTCTCAGGTAGTAGGCCTTAAAAGGTATTATAACCCCTTGATCCATTGGTTGAATTAAAGAGGTGATGTTTGGAGGGAGAAATGCCATTTTGATATTGGAATGAAGATCACCAATAAAAGGAGGAGCATAGTCAATAAGCAAAATCTTGAAAGGTATGTTATTGTCCAAATAGTACTTCTCCATTGTGCTGGCAGAGCAATTCAGAAGGGCATCTTGGAAGAGAAGTTGGGTCACCCATGACTTATTGCTCCTGCAGTACAATGGCAATGTGTGTTATTGACATGCTTGAATGCCCTGTTGTTCTTACTGAGCCAGCTCAAACAAGGTTTCAATTTGTAGCCTGCAACATTGCCTCCAAAGAAGACTGTTACCTTGTCTTTAAAAGTCTTAAAACCTGGAATTGACTTGTCCTCCAGGCATTCATTTACAGAATAGGGAGCATTCATCCATACTGAATATTTGTTTTGGCAAGTAATTTTCCTCCACAATCAGCTAGAGTTTCCAAAAATTCTTTGGCTGCCTTTATTACCAGCATTCACAGATTTATCACTCATTTTCACATTATATAATGAATCTTGAATGATTTAAACCACCCAGAACTAGCAGTAAGTGCAACACTGCTGTCAGGTCCAGTCTTTTCTTTCAACATCATGAACAAACCTTTTGCTTTGGCTGTGATTGTCATGGTGCTGAGGAGGATATGGTTCTGTGTCTGGTCTTCAATCCATGTCATTAGAAGTTCTCCATGTCTGAAGTAGGCCCTTCTCAAACTTTCATTAGTTTTATTGCCTTTGATGAAGCAGATCCTTTCATTTTGTTCTTGCTTTCCAAGATCATAGCTATGGTGTAACGGAACATGTCTGATTGGTGAGTAATTACCAACATTCATTTCCCACCTTCGTAGTCTTTAATCACTTATAATTCTGTTTCCAGTCCAATAATTTAACATGGCCTCTTTTTGGCTACATTAGCAGTGGATTTTGTATGCTTAGAGGCTACAATGAACAAAATAACACAAGATTAAATCAAGCACAAGAGAAAATGATGCAACCAGAGACATGGTAAACACAAGATGTGTGAGGCTGCTGCTCGCATAACACAACATACTGTTTTGTAGCAAACTTTTAAAATATAAGTAGAAAGATTATTCTCTAAAATAACAACAATTAAGTATAGTATAGTAAATACATAAACCAGTAACAGTCATTTATTATCATTATCAAGTTTTATGTACTCTGTATAATTACATATGGTAAAGTTTTATGTGACTGACAGTGCAGTAGGTTAGTATATACCAGTATCACCACAAACACGTGAGTAATGTATTGCACTATGATGTTAGGATGGCTACGATGTCACTGGGCCATAGAAATTTTTCAGCTACATTATAATCTTATGGGGCCACTGTCATACATGTGGTACATTGTTGACTGAAACATCATTATGTGGCATATAACTATAGTGAATTTTTCATTTCAGTTATTGCACTTTACAGCCCTAAACTTTTTTTTAGGTTTAGGTTTTTTAAGTCTTGTTCAATACTTTCATTTCATTCCTTTTGACCACTTTCACCCATTTCACTGCTCCTTACCTGCGCCCTCCTCACTAGCAACCAATTTGTTCTCTGCATCTATTAGCTTGGTTTTTTTTTTTTTTTAGATTTTATATATAAGTGAGATTATACAGTATTTGTCTTTCTCTGTCTGACTTATTTTACTTAGCATAAGGTCCATCCATAATGCAAGTGGAAAATTTCTTTCTTTTTATGGCTGAATAATATCCCATTATGTACATGTACCATATTTTCTTTATCCATCTATCAGTGAACATTTAGGATGCTTTCATGTCTTGACTATTGCAAATAATGCTGCAATGAACATGGCATTGCACATATCTTTTTGAGTTAGTGTTTTCATTTCCTTCAGATAAATACCACAAAGTAGAATTGCTGAATCATATGGCAATTTTATTTTTAATTTAAATTTAATTTTTTGAGGTAACTCGATATTGTTTTCCATAGTGGCTGCACCACTATGTTGCACCACCAACAGTGCAGAAGGGTTCCCTTTCTTCCATGTTTTTGCAAACACTTGCTATTTCCTGTATTTTTGATGAGAGCCATTCTAACAGGTGTGAGGTGGTATCTCATTGTGGTTTTGATTTGCATTTCCCTGATAATTAATGATGTTGAGTACCTTTTCATATACCTGTTGGACCTCTGTATTTTTTCTTTGGGTAAATGTCTATTCAAATCTTCTGCCCACTTTTAAATTGAATTGTTTGGGAAGACCAGTCAAGATGGCATAGAAGGTTGAGGCAGTGCATGCCTCCTCCTGCAACCACACCAAAATTCCAACAAAACTACAGAGCAACCAGTACATGGAGTTGTCTGAGGTCTGGCTGAACAGAAACCCTACATCTAGGGACAAAAATAAGAGGTTACTTTCAACTGGTATGAGGGGCATAGACACAAAATAGCCCAGTCCCACAACTGTGTGTGGCAATTAAAAATCAGGAGGGTTATCTTGGTTACAGAGCTCCTTTTCTTACCTGAGGAGTGAGGGGTTCTGGCCCCACACTGGGCTTTATAGCCCAGGGTCCCAGTGCTGGGAAGAGAAGTCCCCACAACCTCTGGCTGTGAAAACCAGTAGAGGTTGCAGCTGAAAGAGGAGGGCTGGGCCTACACCTGGCCTTACTCACTGACAGATTTGCTTTCTCAGAGCTCTAGCACTGGAGCAGTTGCTCAAGGAGTGCCAGCGACATATGCAGAGATGCTGAGTTGTCTGGCTTCAAGGCAAGGGCTGGAGAGGCGGCTTTCTCCTGGATAGAAGTGCTGGCAGATCTTTTGTTGAACCTACCCCTCTCCTAGACTGTCTATTCAGATGCCACCATAGCTGAATTGCCATCATCCCGGATATGACAGGTTGCTCTGCCCAGGTGATTCCCTGAGACTCCACCTCTCCCAACTTGCATAGTCTCACCCAAGATATTTCCAGTGGTTTGTTCTATATAAATGACCTGTTTTGGCTCTTGTTGTGGTCTTTCCTAAAATCTCTCAAAGGCTCACAAAACCCCAAAGCAGCAGCATCTGGCCTTGGTGTGTTCCATACCTTTTGCTGAGCAGCCCCAAGCCCCACTCTAGAGCAGCCGGCCTTGGGATCTGGCTTGGCCTTTCAAGGCACCTATAAGTCCAGCACAGGTAGCAGCCATCTGTGGATTGCTTGATGACTCTTACCAGGCGACCATGGAGGTGCAAAGGCTGTGGCTCAACTTGGCCTGCAGCTGGACTCCTCCCAGGACTGTGCCACTGGCCCCACAGGACACTTACTACATAAAGCCACTCTACTAAGAACAGGAGACTTGGGAGCCCTACCTAATACATAGAAATAGATACAAGGAGGCAGCCAAAATGGGGAAACAAAGAAGCCTGTCCTAAATAAAAAGACAGAACAAAGCTCCAGAAAAAGAACTTGACAAAAGGAAACAAACAATCTACCAGATGCAGAGTTCAAAACACTGGTTATAAGGATGCTCAATGAACTTAGAGGAAGAGTAGATTAACTCAGTGAGAACATCAACGAAGAGATTAAAAGAAAACATAAAAATGGAAATGAAAAATGTAAAAGGGAACCAGTCAAAAGTGAAGAATACAATATATGAGATGAAGAGTACATTAGAGGGACTCAACAGAGTGGATGAATCAGAGAATTGAATAACCAATATAGAGGATGGGGTACTGGAGGACAGCAACAAGAAAAAAGAATTCATAAAAATGAAGATTGTTAAAGGAACCTCTGGGACACCATCAGGGATATAACATTGACATCATGGGGGTACCAGAAGTAGAAGAGAGAGAGCAAGAAATTGAAAACCTGCTTGATGAAATAATGACTGAAAACTTCCCTAAGCCAGCATAGGAAATAGACATATAAGCCCAGGAAGAACAGAGTCCCAAACAAGATGAACCCAAAGAGGCCCACTCCAAGACTCATTATACTTACAATGGCAAAAGTTAAATACAAAGAGAGAATCTTAAAAGCATCAAGAGAAAAGCAGTTAGTTACCTACAAGGGAACTCCCATAAGACTGTCAACCGATTTCTCAACAGAAACTTTGCAGGCCAGAAAGGCTTGGCACAAAATATTCAAAATGATGAAAATCTAGGACCTACAACCAAGATTACTCTACATGGCAAAGCTATCATTTAGAATAAGGATAGATAAAGAGCTTCCCAAACAAAAAAAAGCTAAAGGAATTCATCGCCACCAAGCCAGTATTATAGCAAATGTTGGAGGGACTACTTTAAGAACAAGAAGAAAAAAAATGTATAAAAACTATGAATAAAGAATGGGAATAACTATATATCTATTAATAAGTACTTCAAATGAAAAAGAATTAGATGCTCCAATCAAAAGGTAGGGTGGCTGAATGGATAAGAAAACACAACCCTTATAGAGGCTGCCTACAAGACTCACTTTAGATTAAAAGACAGACAGACAGAAAGTAAAGGGATGGAAAAAGATATTTCATGATGGACCTAGTATAGTGCTGAGTAGAGTAAGTCAAATAAAGACAAATGCCATATGATGTATATGTGGAATGTAAAGAACAAAATAAACAATGACAACCAAAAAAAAAAACAAACAGAAATAAACTTATAGATACAGAGAATATTTTGAGAGTTGCCAGATGGGAAGAAGGTTGAGGGGATCAGTGAAGAAGGGGGAAGGGATTAAGAAGTACAAATTGGTAGTTACAAAACAGTCATAGAGATATAAAGTATAGCATAAAGAATATAGCCAATAATATTGTAATAACTAGGTACAGTATCAGAGGGTACTAGATTTTTCAAGGTAATCACTTTGTTATATAGATGTCTAATCACTATGTTGTACACTTGAAAGTAAAATAATATTTTATGCCAACTATAAGTGAAAAATAAAATTATTGAAAAAATTGAATCGTTTATTTTTTGCTATTGAGTTGTATGAGTTCTTTATATATTTAGGATGTTAATCCCTTATCAGATATATGATTTGAAAATATTTTCTCTCATTTGGTAGGCTGCCTTTTCATTTTTTTATGCATCCTTTACTGTATGGAAGCTTTTAAATTTGATGTAGTTCCACTTGCTTGTTTTTGCTTTTGTTGTCTTTGCTTTTGGAGTCAGATCCAAAAAATCACTGTCAAGACCAATGTCAAGGAGCTTGCTGCCTGTTTTCTCCAGGAGTTTTATGGTTTTAGGTCTTAAGTTTAAGTCTATAATCCATTTTGAGTTAATTTTTGTGAATGGTGTAAGATAGTGGTTCAGTTTCATTCTTTTGCATGTGGCTGTCTAGTGTTTCTAACACCATTTAGTAGAGAATTTTCATTGTATATTCTTGGATCCATTATATGCACTTGTATCTCTGTTGTAAATTAATTGATCATATACACATGTGTTTATTTACATGCTTTTTATTATGTTCCTTTGATCTATGTGTCCATTTTTATTCTGATACCATACTGTTTTGATTATTATAGCTTTGTAATATAGTTTGAAATCAGGACATATAGCTTTGTTCTTTCTTGAGATTGCTTTGGTTACTCAGGGTGTTTTGTGATTCTACACAAATTTTTAGGACTGTTTTTTCTAGTTCTATGAAACCCGACATTGGAATTTTGATAGGGATTGCACTGAATATGTAGATTGCTTTTGCACATGGACATTTTAATAATATTTATTCTTCCATTCCATGAGCATGGACTATATTTTTTATTTGTGTCTTCAATTTTTTCATCAATGTTTTATATGTTTTACAGGTCTTTCACCTCCTTGATTAAATTTATTCTTAGATATTTTATGCTTTTGATGTAGTTATAAATGGGACTGTTTTCTTAATTTCTCTTTCTGACAGTTTGTTATTAATTGCCTCTCTTTGTGATGTTAGCACATAATATGCTAGTAACACTTAATGGTGATATTCTAATTTTATAATTCCTTCCCCCTTTATTGACTGTAATACTTCTATAAAGTAAAATGTCTTATTATTAACTATTTGGATACCTCCAAAAGCAGTTCTTATAGAAAAGGCATGGTAAATATTTGATTTGTTTCTTTTATTTAACAATTTTCAAAATAATTAGCTGGTTCTTTAGCATTTTCCAAGGGTAAAAATTAAATTTATTCTTTTAGTGTGTTTTTATATATTTGTGGATTTAAGCATATTTTCTGTGTTTGGCCAGTAGGAGCATCAAAGCAATATATAGAGTCAATCCTTATCAAAATCCCAAAGGCCACTTTTGCAGAAATGGAAAAGTTGATTCTAAAATTGATATGGAATTGCAAAGACTCTGAATGGTCAAAAACAATCTTGAAAAATAAGAATAAAGTTGGTGGACTCACACTTCTCCATTTTAAAACTTACATCAAAGCAACAGTAATTAAAAGTGACAGAGGGATAGGCATATAGATCAAAAGAATAGAATTGAGAGTTCAGACCAAACATTGACCAAACATTTATGGTCAACTGATTTTCAGCAAGGGTGCCAAGATCATTCAATTGGGAAAGAAGTCTCTTCATCAAATAGTTCTAAGACAACTGGATATTCAAATGTAAAAGAATAGTTAGACCCTTGTCTTACAACATATACAACAATGAATTCAAAATGCATCAAAGACCTAAATGTAAGATGTAAAACTATAAAACTCTTGGAAAAAAACATAGGGGTAAATCTTCATGACTTTGGATTAGGCAATGGTTTCTTAGATATAACACCAAAAACACAAGTGACAAAAGAAAAAATAAATTAAACTTCATCAAAATTTAAAAATTTTGTACTTCAAAGGATCTATCAAGAACGTGAAAAAAACCCCATAGAATGGGTGAAAATACTTGAAAATCCTATATCTAATAAAGATGTGGATTTCAGAATATAGATAGAACTCCTACAATTCAACAACAAAAAACAAATAACCCAATTAAAAATAGCCAAAGAATGTGACCAATAAGTGACCAATAAGCACATGAAAAGATTCTCAACATTATTAGTTACTAGGGAAATGCGAATCAAAGCCAGAGTAATATATACTTCTTACTTACTAAGAGGGTGGTAATCATAATCATAATCATTATAATAATAGAAAATAGCAAGTGTTGATGTGGAGAAATTGGAACCCTATACATTGATGATGGGAATGTAAAATGATGCAGCCACTGTGGAAAATAGTTTGTTAGTTCCTCAACAAGTTAAACATAGAATTACCATTTGATCCAGCAAATGTACTCCTGGGCACACACTCAAAAAAATGAAAACAGGTACTAAAGAAAAACTTCCACATGAATTTCTGTAGTAGCACTGTTCATAATAAACCAATAGTTATTGGAAATAACTGAAATGTCCATTAGCTGGTAAATGGATTAACAAAAAGTGATACAGCCATAAAATGGAATATTATTCAGCTATAAATAGGAATGATCCATGGTAGAACATGGATGAATCTTGAAAAATTATGCTAAGTGAAAAGAAAGAGTCAAAAGACCATGTATTGTTTGATTCCATTTAAATGAAACATCCAGAATAGGCAAATCTATAGAGACAGAAAATAGATTAGTGGTAGCCAAGGGGTTTGGATTGGAGCAATTGGGAGTGCTAATGGGTACATGACTACTTTTGGATGATAAATTATTTTAAAATTAGATAGTAGTGATGGTCACACAACTTTAAGAATATACTAAAATCTACTGACTTGTACACTTTAAAATGGTGAATTTTATGGTATGTAAATTATATATCAATAAACAAGATTAGAGACCATTATAAAAAACTTTTATATTATTGTAAATACATTTGCAAACTTAGATTAGATAGTAGTATTTGAATCACCAAAACTAATTAAGTACTTTTTTATTTTTAAAATCTTTTTTAAAAGTAATCTCAAGAAGAAATGAATAACCTGAATCATACACAATGATTATATAATTTGATGATAGTTTTATTTAGCAAATAACCAATTTAAAAAATGAATATATAGTTAAGAACCTGAAAACTTCAGGTCTAAGTATCTTTACTAATGGACTCTACCAAATATGTAAGAAAGAAATAATGCCAATTTTATAGAAACTTCTTTAGACAAGAGACTATATCCTAAAATTTTTTATGTCAACATTACTCTGATATCAAAATTAGATACAGATATTACAATAAAAGAAAATCTCAGGTCAATATTCCTCATGAACATAAATACAAAAATTCTTACTATCATTTTAGCAAATCAATATATATAATTATATCATGACCAATTGCAGTTTATCCCAGGAAGCAATGTTGGTTAACATTCAAAAATCAATCATGATATTAAACAGACTAAATAAAGGAAAAGAAATCTTCATGTTTGGGGGAGAGTGTTGTTTTTCCATAGATCCAAAGTAGAATAATTCTTTAAAACTGAATTTGGAAGCACCAGTATGCTATTGTTTCTATATCTCTAGATTTGATTTCTAAGTAAAAAAAAAAATCTCTCAAATATTTTAGATAAGTTTTGCTATTTGAAATGTTTATTCTTCTGATTGGTCTAATCATTTCATCAAGACACAGATATATGACTTAATAATTATTTCTGAAATTTTGTATAAAATCCAAATTCAGTAAAATGAATTTGATTATATCTAATCAAAATTTCTTATTAGTTTATGCACTTTGTTTCATTTTCCTTAAAGTAGGAAACATCACTTTTAGCACCTTGAAGTGCTACTTCCTCCTATCTTCCCATTTCTCACCATTATTATGTGAATGAATCTAAATTCTTATTTTTGAATATCTTTTCCTTCATCATGTCTACTTTAATTTCCTATTTATAACTTACTTATAACTTTAAAGCACCTTGATTTTCTCTAGTAATGAGCTATATAGGAATATAACTGGATGCTCAAAGGCAGATATTTAACTTTAAGTTAAATTTCTCTTTTTTGTCCTTTTAAGAAGTTAGTAAGAATGTGGCTGTCCCAAACAGGTATACAGTAAGTGGAATTTATTGCTGAAATCTATGTTAGTAAACCTCTAATATTTAGCTTGATAACAACACAAACTACTGTTTTTCCTTTCTACTGGTCTCTGTAACATTTAATTCTTTGTTAACAGTTTAGGTTAAAAAGGGACATGGATATTAAGCTAACTTAAATAGATCTATTTTCTAGTCCCTAGGAACCTTGGATAAATATATAATGAAAAAAGAAAGTTCAAAACAATACTTAAAATTATATTTTTGGAATTTTCATTGTCTGTCTAAACCCTTGAACCTTATGATAAAATATAAGCAAAAGATGACTGTGTGGTTTTTAAGTCATTAATTACAGAAGCATATTGAGTACATATAATAGAGTGCTTATAATCATAGGTTTTGTAATTAAATAGAAATGGGTTCAAATACTAGCTCTGCTACTGACCAGCTGTGTGTTCTTGGATGAGTAACTTAAACTTGGTTACTCAATTTCCTAAGCCATAAAAAGAAGATATAGTATAAATGTGAGGAGCAAATAAAATAAAATAATTACATAAAGTATCAATCCTATTGTTCATGTTCCTTTTTTTTTTTCCTGAGGGTGGAGACCAAGCCTTATTTACTGTCATATTCCCTGGGTCTGCTCACTTTTTAAAAAATTGAACAGAATTTCAAAGAAATTTAGCCACCATCAGATTTCTCTGAGAACTGGTAGGATATGAAACTAATTCAATCTGGATGTCTCAAGTGGCCTGTGTTTCATTATCCTGGAGGCTAGTATTCCCTATTGAACAGCATGAGGAAAATGAACGTACTCTTCAAAAACCTGCCTATGAATCAAGAAACTGCAATATATTGCCTTTCTTAGCTAAAGTGATTCATCTGATCGAGTTTATAGAAATTATAATTTCCTAACAGAAGCAAGAGGGATGTCTCATAGTCATTGGTAGACATTATAATGTAAATTAATTGTGAGTCCTTAAGAACTCTATATGCCAGATTATTTGAAGATAGCTTTCTACTCAGAGTAATAAAATAATGTTGCTAAGGACACTGATTCAGTCTAAGTGGGTGAAGACAGAAGGAATACTCACCTCCTAAACACTGAGCCCCAGGAGAGAGGCTAGGAAAACAGAGGCATCCTTAAGAGTTAATCAGATAGGTGTGGAAGTTGAGAAGGCCCATAATGTATTACAAAAAAATTCATGAGTCTCTCTCATGAATTCCATGCATTCAACAGTTTACTTGGGTCAGGGGATTGGTTCAACTATGGTAAGAGAGTCAGAGGCTGACCAGAGAAGAAACAAGTGGTTGTCCTAGCTCTTCTCCTTTCATGATCTTTTGTGCTCTAAAATGAATTACCCAAAGAACTCATTGACCCAAATTTGGCAATGGCTAGAGACTGCTAGTGGAGAATATCAATCAAGCACTGTGGTCAGAGGCTAAGAGAAGGTAACAGAAAGAGAAAAGTGGTCTTGACAAGTGGAATTACCAACCTATAAGGAATCATATCAATGAGCGTCTTGCTGGTTTCTGTATCCATGTGTATCTTGTTTGCAAGTGCACTGAAGCCGAGAATCTGTAAGGGTTTAAAAAAAAAAAGGCATATGATCATCTAAATATTTTATGTATTGCTTCCAGGAGTAGAGGTTCTCTCAGCATCTGGCAGGACAGGGAATGAAATATGTGGCAGGCTCTATTTATGAAGGTTGGAGGGCAGGCCAGTTTAGTGGAGCAAAAAAGGCAGATGTTTTCCCTGACTCTTTTAGTTCCTTAAACCCTTTTTAGCATTGTAGCCAGAATGATAAGTAACTTTAGCTTTGGTTTCTGACATAATAATAGGAAAAAATGGATGCCCTGGACTTCTCTTTCCTTACCAACTTTAAACATCTGGAGCAACTATAAACATATTTTCGGGTAATAGTTGTATCAAGGCCTCAGTTTTAAAAGTTTTTAGATTTAAGTATGTTGTGCCAATATAAATATGCCTTTTGGGGGATTGTCGAGGTATATCAAGAATCATATTACTGACTAACCCTTAATAATATGAATAGCATTTGATAGCACAAGGACAAAGTCCTCAGCAAAGCCATTACTTGCCTTGATTTCCCATTCGTTTTTTTCTAAAATGGCAAGTTTTTCTTCCATTTCAACTAGACAACCTAGCAGCTGTTATATCTTGTAAAGTCCTCACAGAAAAGCACATTGAACCAGAGACAATAGAACTCAATGCCTAGGTTTCAAAATAATCATATAGTTGCTATACTCCATTGTCCCTACTAACACATAAATCTTTTCCCAGCATCTACTCTAAGAGTTTAACCAGACACTGAGCAGCATAGCAGTTGGTTTACTTGTGATGCTGTGATCAGATGAAGACCCCTAGGAAGCCTACAGATCAAAATGGAGGGAAGAATCTGGATCATAGCTTGAGTCAGAGGAGAGTTTTGGTCTTTTTATAGTTAAGGGACAAGAAGTGTGATGAATGTCCAAGGAACTTTTTATTTTAGTGTAAAAATAATAATACTTGCTCATAAAGGAAAATAAAGAGAATAGGAAAAATTTAAAAGCAAAATAAATCACCCAAAGACATCAACTATTGACACTTTTTTTTTGTATTTGCTATACAGCTTAAAAACACACACATATAAATTATGAACATATAGTATATATCATGTTCTATAACTATGAGACTCTTGAATTATATGTCAGTATATTCTACCTGGATTCTAGATATAGCTTTGAAAATTTTTCTTATATTTGAGACTACTACCTTAAGAACAAATCAGTGGGTATGTGCCTGTTCCTCCAGCACATCTAAACAGTAGTTTCTTGATGGGTACTGTGAGAAGCTTTATAGACCTTAGGCCATAGCAGCTTTCATCCTTCCTCTCCCACTCTCCGCACAACCAGAGGAAACATGGAGGTGTTTTTCTGGTTTTAAACTACATCTCTAATCCCTGCTCTGTGGCAGAAAGTGTTCCGAATCACTTGACATGTGAATAAGTAGTATATTGTAGGCTTCAATAACCTTTGAGTATAAATTAGGTCACAAAAAAGTTTAATTTCTAAATTGCAATAATTCTAAGTCTTTACCTACTTGTATTGCTTGGCCTCAGATTGCTTTCTCACTTCACTTTATGATGCATCCTAATTATTTATAGCATTCTTAACTGTAGCCCACAAACCAATCCTTCAGCCATAGTAAAGCCACAGCATTCTCTATACTTTTACTTCTTTCCTTTCCTAATAACCCTGGTTAATAATGTTCATTGCCTTTGAGGCTGCTTGAAGGAATATCACTATGATTCCTATTGCTGATGTCTCTTAAGAGAGGGTTGATTTGGGACAACATGGATGGGCCTTGAGGGCATTATGCTAAGTGAAATAAACCAAACGAAAGAAAACAAATACTGTATGGTATCAATTATATGTGGAACTTAAAAAAAAAACAGTTACATTGATAGAAACAAAAAGTAGAAAAGTGATTGCTAGGGGCTGAGGAGGGGGGTGAAATAGGAAAAAGTTGGTAAAAGGTATAAACTTTCAGCTATAAGATGAATAAGGTATGAGGACCTAATGTATAACACGGTGACTATAGTTGATAACACTATATTGTATAATTGAAATTTGATAAGGGAGTAGAACCTAAGTGTTATTAGAAAAAAAAGATAAATATGTGAAATGATAGATGTGTTAATTAACTGGGTGGGAGGAATGCTTTCACAATGTACATGTATATCAAATCACCATGGTATATACTTTAAATATCTTACAAGTTTATATGTTAATTATACCTCCATAAAGCTAAAATTAGAGAGAGAGTGGGGGCGGCGGGGGGTGGGGTGGTGGGGGAGCACGTGCGAGCACGTGCGCAAGTTAGCAAGCACTTTGATGTCTGTGTCACAGGTGCCATCTGCTGGTGACTCTAAAGCCTGTTTCTTAAGGTGCCAGAACTAGACTGGATTCCAAGAAAATGAGAGATTGCCTCTGATTCCACTCCCCAAACACAGTCTCCTGGGCTCTAGGGCACCACTATTTGTGCACAGTGTTTCGAAAAGTCTTTTGTTAAAGCAGCCTTTCAGCTTTTGGCTTTTACAAATGAAGAGCTTTTGAGCTGATCCAAAGAAGAAAGAATATGTACCTCTACAAGAAGTAGACAACAGTTATGAGACAGATCTTGGTCTCAATTTCCAAAGCAACTCCCACACTCTTTCAATCATGAACTATATAGGCCTGGATAAGTTAGTATAGGATAGGTTATGCTGTGGCAACATACAAACCATGAGATCTGAACACATAAAAGATGTTTTGCCTGCAGTCCATTGTGGGCCAGTGTCTCTCCAGGGCAGCTTCTTTGCAAATGGTGCCTCGGGGTCCAGCCCAATTCCACCTGCAGACTCCATCATCTCAACATAAGAAACATGGAGACCCTTGCCTAGTCTCCTATGCTTTGGCCTTAAAGTCACATAGTCCTGCCTAACTATAGGATGGCTGGGAAATATAGGGGAGCACATGGGTATTTGGATATAATTAATATCTCTGCAACAGAACACTTCTTAAGGGGAAAATAATTCTCAATGACACCCAAGAATTTGGTGATCCTAATATGAAAAATGCTGGCTTAAAAAACCTGAGCTTTATTTATGAAAATGTCTTTATTCTTATAAAAATGTTAATTATAACTGCAAAAGATACATTTTATCAGCAGATTTTTAAAAAGAAACAAGAAATGTTATTATTTTATAGGGGGGAGCCCCAGCTCTGCTGCTTACCAGTGACATGGATTAGGTAATTCATGTCACATACATCTCCCTCAACTCCTTTATTGTAGCATAGTGAGAATGCGAGGAGGTTGAATAGCAGAATGATTGCAACTAGGTTAAAATAAAAACAAAACTTCTACATAGAAGATGGAAATTCACCAACACTGAGCGTAGGCCTATTGTATATTTGTTTGAAAGAATAAAAGACTGAAAAACTGAAAATCCAAACTATCGATTGTAGTTGACTCTGGGTGGTACAGTGTTTGGAATTCTTTTTCTCCCTTTTTTCTTCTTTATGTCTTTTGAAAGTGTTAGGATGAGCTCATATTACTCTCATAAGGAGGAAAAAACCTTATTTTTAAATAATGTGAAAAAGAAGCAATAGATAAAAGTCCTTTGAAAATAAGCGTATTTTACAAATAGAAGCTAGTATTTAAAACTAAATGTACTCAGCTTTGTCACAATTCAATGTATTTTTTTTTTATATTAATATAGAGGACATCTGGTGACAGCCAGAGGGGTGGGGGTTGGGGGACTGGGAGAAAGTGGTGAAGGATTAAAGAAGTACAAATTAGTTGTTGATAGATGGTCACAGGTATGGGGAATGCAGTCAGCAGTAATGTAATGGCTATGTGTAGAGCCAGAGAGAAGATAGAGTAATCAGGGAGCCCATTTTATAAACTATATCAATGTCTAACCAATGTACTGTATATTTTGAAACTCAAAATAAAAAATTTTTTAAAGTTATTTTTAGTATTCTCTGAACTTTTCTCTTCCTAGGTTGCTTTTTATTTAATTGTTTAAAAGCTAGGTATTTTAAATGATCTTAACCATGAATTTGGGTCATCAAAACACCTACCAGAAAAACTTCCATAGGAAACTCAATCGGGTACCGATTGAAGGAAATTCTGATGCATTTGTTGGTTCTCAGAGCGACAATAGCCGTTAGGAATAGTAGGATGCTGGTAGAATTAGCTTTTGGGAGAGACATACAGTAGTTAACTATGTTCTGAAAAAAGAAAAAAAAAACAAAATTAAAATTACAGAGGATTAGAAAGGGATATAACAATTGCCTAAATCTAGAAAATGATACTCTTTCTAGATTAGTTCAAAAAGAAGTCCCAAGGCAGCGTTGCTGGGCCCAAAGATCTTCGGAGCACTACTAGAACAGTGAGACCAAATAGATACATGTGTATTTTTTTAAGTTGAAAAAGTGATATTATAAACAGTTATGTCCAATAAGGAAAGAATAGACCTTCAGTGTAATGAAGGTCTGTTTATTAGCCTATTCTTTATTAATTTTCCCAGACCATATATGTTCTTTAGCTTGGCTTCTATACCATTTTTTCATTCAGAAACTGTTAGGCATTTTACATTCTTTAGCATTTTACATGTATCTTTAGGATACATTTGTTATGAGGCATGTAGTAGTAAAAATTGTGATAGATAGTTTCTTAAAGACCAAATTTTAATCTAAATCATTAGTTTAGCTTAATATGAAACATTAGTTTAAAAATCTGGGCAAAATGGTTACTGTAACTGAGTACATGGTCCAACTGGCATCTGCAACTAATCAAGACTGTAAATCTAAAAGAGATAAAATTATTTCCAGGACCTCTTCACCCAATTGTTTATGCAGGAGTATCTCCACTCGGGTCTGCTTCTTTTTGGAAACAAGGGAAGGGGTATTTGTAATTTAGGGTGAGGGTAGAAATTACTCACGTAGAAGAAGGAGATAGGGCCAGCGTGGAAACTAATCATAATCCCAAAGATGCAAGTCAGCTGGGACAGTATGATGTGTAGTGCTGTGGCAGCCAGGTAAGCACTGATTGCAGCCTCTGGAAGGTAAGTGGCAATGAAGCCAAAACCTAACACGCCCATTGATAGCTGCAGAGTGGTCAGATGGAAAAGAAAAACAGAGTGAGATAGAATGTCATCAAACCAGCCATGGCACCAATTAGGTTCTCTCCAGGGGACTTCCAACAAAAAAGTTACGTTAGGCCCCTTTGATAACTCTTCTGTTTTTCTTTCCCTAATTCACTGAATTTAATGAGATAAGGTAGGTCTTGAGTGTTCATTCAGAGGCTCCCTACAGATACTATACCACACATTTTCTTCACAAGCACTTAAACTTAATTTCTTGCCCTAGAATCTACTGACCTTGTTGACTTAGGGTTAACAGTAACAAAGCAATCAGAAGAAGCCATTTCCTTTTTCAAGGCCCTTTCATTAGAAGCTCTGATAGCCCTTTCCAGGAGATATTATCTCTGAGAGGAATGCAGCTTTTCATAAAGGAAAAGACAATTTAAAAAATCTGAGCTCTGGCTCAAACTTCTTGGTCTTTGACTCTTATCTTTACTAAGAATGATTAAACTGTGTTTATGTCATCAGGATTATATATATATATGTAAAATATAGCATTTTACATGTACATGTACATATATAACATATAAGTATATATTTTAAATGGCAAGTGATATATGATAAAATAAATTATACATATATTTCTAAGTATACAAAAGATCTAAAGGATAGACAGCAAACATTAACAAAAGCTACTTTTGGGAAATGGGATTAAAGGTTGGTGGTAATGCTTTATAATGTATACACTTCATTATTTGAGTTTTTTGTAATATACAATTGGAAAATTGATGGATTTCAATCCCCTTAAGAAGGTAGGTTAAGAAAACTGGCACAAGGAGGAGGGAACCAAACTGGTGTAGATGATAGAGTCTCTGTTCATCTCTCTGGAGACCAAATCAAAGCTGTGATAGAAGCAAGGGGCAGCAGCAAGGAAAAATCGTTTGAGTTCTTGATGAACAAGCCATACAACTGGGGAGAAATCCAAGAAAGCACCCTGTAATGGCAGAAGATAGGACGAGGTGAGGACACGAGCCTGCTCAGTCTCCAGCAGCTGAGATGGAGGCTGCAGCAGTAGCAGAAGCTTCTTAAAGGGGCCACATCATTGCGGTGATGGACCTGCTCCCTTTGAGCACCAGTGCCGGTTCAGCTGCACAGGGGGCACCAAGGCCTTACAGGGAGACATTGTCGGCGTGAGGGCCGAGGTGAGACTCCCTTGGTCCAGAAGTGCCGGCAGTATCCACTGTTCCCTGTTGAGACCTCCCCTTTGCCAGTGCGCTGAACACTGCACCTCCATAGGCCTGACGTGATCAAACTGGATAACAGAAGTTGCTCTACCCAGAAGATTCCCTGAAACACCACCTCCCCCAACTTGCAGCTCCACCCAAGCTACATCCAGGTATATCTTCAGCAAGTCAGGTACTCCTTGCTGAGCAGCACCTATACTCATACTGGAGGTAGCTGGCCTCGGTTTCTGGTGTGGCTCTTTGAGGCAACTATAAGCACATCATCTGTGGATTGCTTTCTGAATCTTAACAGGTGCCCTGGAGGGGTAGAGGCTTGGGCTAAATTTGGCCTGCAGCTAAACCCCTCTCAGGACTGTGCCACTGGACACTTACTTCACACTGAGAACTTCAACAAAGATATAAAAAAACATAAAAATGGAAATGGAAATTATAGAAGGGTACCAGTCTGAAAAGAAGAACACATTATCTGAGATGAGAAGTATATTAAATGAAATAAACAAAGGAATAAACAGAGAGAATAAAGAAAAGGATCAAATGCCCTATCTAGAGGATGGGAAAGCCAAGGACACTCAATCAGAATGGCAAGAAAAAAGACGCCAAGACTATAAAAAGAATTTAAGGAGCATATGGGACACTCTTAAGGATCCAAATAGCTGTCTGATCGGCATAACTGAAGAAAATCAAGATGTTGAAAAGCTATTTGAAGAAATAATGATAGAAAACTTCTCTAACCTGGTGAAGGAAATGGACCTAAATCCCCAGGAAGCTCAGAGATTTCTAAAAATCAGGAATTCAAAGAGGACCACATGGAGACACATCATAATTAAAATGCCAAAGTTTAAATACAAAGAAAGAATATTAAAAGCAGCATGAGAAAAACAGATAGTTACTTTTAAGGAAAAACTCTTAAGACTGGCAGCTGATTTCTCAAAAGAAGCTATGCAGGACAGAAGAGCTTGATAAAAAATATTCAATAGGATGAAGACCCAAGATCTACAACCAAGAATAATTTATTTAGCAAAGCTATCATTTATAGTTGAAGGACAGATAAAGAACTTCTCAGACAAAAAATAAGCTAAAGGAATTTATCACCACCAAGCCTGTATTACAGGAAATGTTGGAGGGACTTCTTTAAAAAGAAAAAAAACATGTATCAAAAATGAATAAAAACGGTAACAACTACATTCCTATCAATAAGTATTTCAAATGGAAAAGAATTAAATGCTCCAATTAAAAGAATGGATGAATGGAAAGGAAAACAAGACCCCTATATGTTGCCTATCAGATTAAAAGGAAGGGGATGGAAAAAGATATTGCTTTGATGGACCTAGAAGGTATTTAAGTCAGACAGAGAAAAATAAACACTATATGATTTCACTTATATGTACAATCTAAGGAATAAAAAGAACAAACTAATCAAAAACAGACTCACAAATATAGTGGACAATTTGGTGATTGAAAGGGGGTGTTGGAAGGCTGGGAGAATGGAGTGAAGGGTTAAAGAAGTAAAAATTAGTAGCTGGCAGATGGTCACGGGATTGGGGAGCACATTATAGGAAATACAATTAACATGAATACGTTGGCTAGGTGGAGGGTCAGGGGAGGGATGGAGCAATTTGGGGATCATTTTGCAAACTATATAAATGTCAAACCAATGTACTGTATACTTGAAACTAATTAAAATAAAAAAGTTAAAAAAAGAAAAGAAAACTGGTACAAGAATATGGGGAAAGAGAAACAAATCTTGAAGCCTGCTATTGTCACTATATCTTCCACTGCATTAGATTCCCTCAGAAAACAAACAAACAAACAAACAAACAAATTGGAAGAATAAATCTTTTAGTGTTAAAATCGTTTGTTTTAAAGCTTCCAATCAGCTGAGTGCTCTGTCTCCCTTAATCTCCTGTCATTATCACCCAATATGCTCCTCTGCTTTAGTCAGGCCAATCTGCTTCCTGTCTTTTCAATGATTGGCTGATTGCTATTTCTGTGCTTATCACTCTTTTTTGCACAAACTAGTCTTTTTTTTTTTTTTTTTTTTTGCCATCTCCACCAATCCATGTCCATGAAAAGAGCATGATTCCTTGGGATGGACAAGTTGGCTTCAATCCTGGCTCTGACACTGAGTTTGGCTGTGTGAGTTTGAATCAGTTAACTAAACTCTCTGAACCTCGTTTCCTAATCTATAAATTGTGAATAATACTCTACACAGTGTTTTGTATGAATAACATAACATAACCTATGTAAAACATCTAGCTCAAATCTCAAAGTGACAGATGCAAGTACATATCATTCATTCTTATATCATCCTTTCTTTCCAAAACCTTGTAAATGGAAAACAGCCAATTAATCATAAAACTCTCTTGCTCAGCTGTTATGTGGCATCAGAATCTGTATTAACATTGTTTTCTAGGTAGTTATTTTCAGAGTTGGCCTGTGACGTAAAACCTCTCTGCCATTCTTATAGAAAGCAAGTACAAAATGGTCAATGAATGAAAGAAAACATCAGTAAATGGTTGTTTCCTTTTCAGACAAATCCAACCCAACTAAAGATTATTCCTCTACCTCATATTCTTTTGACACCACAATCTTCACTTTTATTAATATTAGTTTGCACTTTAAGATTATCTAGAGCACAGATTCTGGAGGTAGATCACCCTGAGCCTGAATCCCAATGTTACTAGCTCTATGACCTTGGGCAATTCACTTAAATTCACTATACCCTTGTTTCCTTAAAATAAGTACCTTAGTAATACCCACCCTCAAAAAGATGTTGTGAGAATCAAATGAAATAATGCATGTAAAGTACTTTGAATAGTGACTACACATAGCAATAAATGTTATGTATTATCATCTAGTTTAGACTTCTTTAAATTTAAATTTCCCTCTCAGCACTGCTTTAGTTATGTCTCACAGATTTTAGTATGTTTTATTTTTATTTACCCTAGTGTATTTTTTAAAAGTTCCCCTTGAGACTTCCTCTTTGATCTTTGGATTATTTAGAAGTATGTTTTTAGCATCCAAATATTTGAAGATTTTCTTGTTCATTTTCTGTTATCAAGTTCTAGTTTGATTCCACTGTGGTCAGAGAATATATTGTTTGATATCAATTCATTTCAATTTATTGAGGTTAGTTTTATGGCTCAGGATGTGGTTTATCTTGGTATATGTTCCATGGGTCATTGAAAAGTGTGTGTGTTCTGTTGTTGTTGGATGCAGTGTTCTTTAATTGTCTCTTAAGTCCTGTTAGTTGTCAGCGTTGTTGAGTTTTATTATTTCCTTGCAGATTTTCTGTCTAGTTGTTTCATTAGTTTTTGAGAGAGAGGTGTTGAAGTCTCCAACTGTAACCATGAATTTGTCTATTTCTCCTTTCATTTCTACTAGTTTTTATTTCACATATTTTGTATCTCCGTTGTTTGGTGTATACATACTTAGGATTGCTATGTCTTCTTGGTAGATTGATCCTTTTATCATTATATAATGTTCCTCTCTACCTTTAGTAATTTTCTTGTCTCTAAAGTCCACTTTATCTGATATTAATATAGTCAATCCTGCTTTCCTTTGATTCATATTTACATGCTATATCTTTTCATTCTTTTATATTCAACCTGTCTATACCACTATATTTGATGTTTCTTGTAGATGGCATATTTTTAAATATAGCTATTTCTATTTTAATGTAAATGTTGATATGTTAGAGCTTAAGTATGCCATTTTTCTGTTTTTTCTTTTTTCATTTCTCTTTTTCTTTTTCCTGACTTTTGTGGATCACTTGAGCATTTTTAAAATTCCATATTTATCTATAGTGTTTTTGAGTGTATCTTTTTGTATAGCTTCTTTAGTGCTTGCTCTTGGTATTACATTATATATACATAACTTATTAGTCTACTGGTGTTGACATTTTACCAATTTGAGCAAAGTATAGAAACCTTACTTCCCTTTGCGTTTGTTTATAAAAGCATTATGTTCAATATTTCTTCTATATACATTTTGAATCATAGCAGACAGTTATAATTTTGCTTCAACCATCAAACATAATTTAGAAAACCCAAAAGGACAAGAAAAATCTATCATACTTAACAATGTTTTTACTCTTTCCATTATTCTTTTTTCCTTTCTGATGTTTCAAGATTCCTTCTTTTATTATTTCCTTTCTTTTTAGAGAACTTCCTTCAGCCATTCTTTTAGGGTAGATTTGTTTATGACAAATTCTCTTAGTTTTCCTTTGTTTGAGAATGTCTTGACTTTCATTCTTGATGAATATTTTCACTGGGCATATGATTTTGGATTGGCAACTCTTTTCTTTCAGTGAACAAAAAATATTGTGCCACTTCCTTCTGACCTCCATGGTTTCTAATGAGAAATCTGCTGTTATTGTTTTCTCTGTGTAGGTAAAGTGTTTCTCTCACTGCTTTCAATATTTTTTTTCATTGTCTTTAGTTTTCTGAAGTTTGATTATAATTTGTCTTTGTGTGGATTTCTATAAATTTATCTTCTTTGAGATTTTCTCAACTTCTTGTATCTATAGCATTAGATCTTTTGCCAACTTGGGAAGTTTTTATCTATTATTTCTTCAAGTAATTTAGCCTCATCTTTTTTCTCCTTTTTCTGAACTCCTATTACACAAATACTAGATCTTTTGTCCCCAAGGCTCTGTTAATTTTTTTTCAGTCAATTTTCTCTCTGTTGTTCAGATTGGGTAATTTCTATTGTTCTTTCTTCAAGTTCATTGATTTTTTCCTCTGTCTCCTCTATTCTGTGTTGAGCCCATCCTTTAAATTTTTAATTTTGGTTATTGTATTTTTTTCAGTTTTAAAATTTCCATTTTGGTTCTCCTTTACATTTTCTATTTACTTCCTGAGAACAGAGTATTCTTCACTTGTTTCAAGTACATTCATAAGTGCATAAGGAAACATTTTTTTAGAATGGCTACTTTAAAATATTTCCAGGTAATTCTAACATTACTATTATCTCAGTGTTGGAATTTTTTATTGTATTTTTTTTTATTCAAGTTGAGATTTTCCTGGTTGTTGGTATAAGTTATTTTCAGTTCAATCATACATTTTGGGTACTATGCTATGAGACTCTGGATCTTAGTTAAACCTTCTGTCTTAGCTAGCTTATTTTGACAAAGTGCTGGCAGGGGAGGGAGAGGGTACCACCTTGTTATTGCCTGATAGAAGTAGAAGTGCAGGTTCTTCTCTCAGCCTCCACTGACACGTAAGGCAGCAGGGACTGTTTATTTTGCTGTGCATGGGTTGGAGTTCTGGATCCCCATTAGGCCTCCACTGATAATATCCTGGCTGAGAGAGACAGGAATGCCTTTATTTTTCTCCACATGGCCTCCAATGACACTACAGCAGAGGGGGGTTGTTTTTATTACTGCCGTGTAGTGGTAAAAGACCTGAATCTTCACTGGGCCTTCTCTGACACCACTCCAGCAAAGAGTAGGAAGGTTGTCCCATTACTACTCAGTGGGAATGGAAGTCCTAACTCTCTATTTGGCCTTTCTTCTTCTCTGACAAACCCCAGTTGGGGGTGGGTGGTACCTCATTATAGCTACTTGAGGATGAAAATCTAGGCTCCCTACTTGGCTTTTGTAGGCATAAATGGTGGTGACACCGCAGTTCTGTTTTGTCTTTGTGTTTGTCTGGAGTAGATCAATTATTGTATAAATGTTTCAGTCTTGCTATCTTTTCCTGGTCCTGTGGTTATAAACTGAAGACTTTTATTGGGGCTTTTCTTTGGTCTGCATCTGTCTGTATTTTGGGTTTCTGGCTTCTTTAGCACCAAGATTGAGCTATATGTGGCAAAAAGAAAACCCTGAGAACTCACCATGTGTTGTTCGTTGTGTCCTAAGGTGCCAAACCAGTTTGCCTTCTTCTCTCCACCTTTCAGAGTCTTATTACATTTGTTTTATATATAATGTTCCAAGGTTTTAAATTGTATTTAGCAGAAGGAACAAGGAAAATGGAATGTCCTGGAAATGGAATGTCTCCTCCTTTACTAAATAAAAAAACCGAGGCTCAAAGGAGGGGACAGAACATGCCCAAGGCCACTTAGATAATTGACAGCTTACTAACTTATTGCCTGTTATTTTGTCTTCTCCTACAAGATTTAATTTTTTAACTACAGAAAAATATATATATATATATATATGAATAATAGATGAAAACTTCCCAAATTTGGCAAAAGATCATATATAGATGTGTGTGTGTATATATATATATATATATATATATATATATATATATATATATGTGTGTGTGTGTGTGTGTGTGTGTGTGTGTGTGTTTCTGTTAAAGTACCAAATTCATTTCTCTGTACCCAGTGATTATAATTTATTGATGCTTATTAAGTGACAGGCTCTGGGTTGAGTGTTTTACATGCATTTTCTCACTTAATCCTTACAAGAATACTACAAAACAAATATTATTCTTATTTTACACATGAATAAACTAAAACCCACCATGGTAAGGTAATTAAGTATGTTAATATAGTTGGCAAATGTCAGGGCTGGGGTCAGCCCACCATGATAGCCTGCATTTGTAGGCTTCCAAAAATCCTTATCTAATGAAAGATTATCCCAGGAGAGATCAGTGATAATTAGCTAGAAAGTGGGTTAGTTGAAAAGAGAAATAAATCTGGAATATGTAACTTTAGTTCATATCTAAAGCAGGTGAAGCTTTAGATAGTAGGCTCTCAGAAAAATTAAAGATACTGCCTAAAATAAGTTTTGATATTTTAATAGGTCATTGATATTATTGTCCTTAAGCTATGGTTCTGTCATTGCAGAAAAAGGATTCCAGTTCTGACTCTAAAGCCTAGTAACCCCAAATGTAGTATGTGAGCCTAACAGTTTACTCTTCTTAAAAACAGATAAAGAAAAATTTTAAAAACATGACATCATGAGTCAAACACTAAACCATAGTCCCTAGGATCCTTCTCTAGTCTTAGAGAAGGGACTGGTCAGAATGTTCAGTATGTCATCTTAAATCAATTGCGGATGATTTCTGACAAGGGGTAAGTTTTGTCATTGAGGAAAGAGCCTATCCATACATCCTACAAGTTTTTCAAAAATAAATCACTGAAGTTCCATTATATCATGATGGATAACAGGAGCTATTAAAGGGGTCTATTTGTAGCTCTTTTGTGTATTTATTTCTTCTTCAGAGGTTCAGAGACTCAGATCTTACCTGAATAATTCCAGTCAAAAAAGTTGTGGCTGCCACTGCACTCAAGGATCTGTTATAGGCCTCATAGAAGAAGGGGTTAGAAAAGTCATCTTTGATGAAAGTTCCCAGTATCAGGTGGCCACTATTGAATGGGTTCAATGTCAGGACATCAATCATCAGAGCACTCACAAGGAAGAAAGGACCTATGAAAGAAGATATTTAGGCAGAAGATGAAGTTTTAAGTCCAGGGAAACTGACAGATATAGACAAAATCAAGGCATGAACTAATGTTTTGTTCTTGATCTGAAGAACTTCTCTCATTTTAAAGTGGCTATTGAGAAGTAAGAAAGAGTAGTAAAAGAGCTCTGGGTCCAGAAACTGTGATACCCCCAGAATTTAGATCTTGGTGATCTAGGTATTAACTCTTTCATTATGGGCATATGGAGTGGGATTCAAAGAAAAATTAACTGGAAATGTGTATCAGGTTCAGCTGCTGTGTCTGTTCTTAAAGATTGTGGAAAGAAAGATGGTGGTGAAAGTATCAGAAAAAAAAACTAATCAATAATAATAAGAAGAAAAATAATACCTAACACTAATAAAGGATTTACAAGGTTCAAAATGACACTGAGCTAAATTTGTTTCAAACATAATTTCATTTATTTATCATATCAACATACTCATAAATAGGAGCAAAGGCATCTTACTTTTAAATTACCTAACAGAAAAATAGATAAATAAAATAAAATAAAATAAATTACCTAACATAAACAAAACTTTAATAGTCCTTGTTATCAGTATTTGGAAATACTGATAACATTGTGGTATGCCCCAGGAACTTGGAAATATGGAAATAAAATTGTTCTCTCCATGTTCAAATGTAAAATCAACACATAATGGATTTTAGTAAAGATATGTGATTAAAAAGATAGAGTAGCATTCCACATCTAGAAGAATGGGATGATAACCAGACCGAATATACAAACACATCTGGAGAAAGTATGTGTTGGTCAGAATTATCAAGGTCGTGGGGAAGCTCAGGAAAAGGCACTTAATAAAGTGAATGGTGGAAATTCCCCTCCAAGACATTGGGGCATTTTGTAAATTGATTTCTATGCAGGTTCACTCAGGTGAACTAAATGTGCTGATTATATGACTTTTAACTACTGTTGTCCCTATAACAATCATTTCTAATGATTAAGTAGTATGTGGACTTTTGAGTCTGGGGGAAAAAAGTATTCATCCTGTGGATTTGAGTGCTTTGATTACTACGACAGCCTTTTCTCATTGTAAATTAATAAACTGACATGATTATTATATATCAGGCCCACAGAATTTGGTTATTATGCGTCCAGCTGAAAGATGTATCCACTCTAGGAGTATTGGCATAATTGTTACTGAATCTTCCTGATTGGGGGCAGTTAGATTCCAAAGTGTGGTAATTTCACCAAGGAAAATGCTTCTGTCCTTTAATTTCTTTGGGAAACAGCTGGCTGGCCTGTTTATCTGGTGGTGACATTAATAATGATACACTAGAAGTCTTCAATTTCTAAAATCTGAACACTAACCCTATGAAGAGAATGTTCATCTTTTGTCTCCTTTCTTTTTACCTTAAACATAGCTTTAATTAGGGTTCCTTAGCACTAAGTAAATAATTGAGGTGGGGACTTCATTCACTTTCTGTGTTTCCAGTACTAAACTCACCAATAGACATCTGACGACATGATCCAAAAATTACATAAATTACTGAAGAACAGAAAGCTGCATATGACATATTGAAAGGAGGAATCAGTTGCCTTGCCAGCAAACTAAATGTCAGTCCTGAAAAGCAAGATAATTAAAGTAAGAAAAGGTAGCTTGGCTTTTAAAAGTCACCTTAAATAAAAACTATGAAGAATATTTAAAATGAAAAGGTTCTATATATACAACTAAGTATGGTTACAGTATCCCTTGGCATTCAGCCTTTAGTTAATATCTTTTATTATCTCCTTTGATTCCTAGCATTTTTCTATTATACTATGTGCTTTTACATCTCATACTTAGACTTACATACCTTTCACTCTGAGGTCTTCACGCTAATTATGGAAAGCAAAGATCACAGCAATAAGACCTCTAATTCCAACAGCTCAGAAGCTGCCCTGCTCCCATCCCAAGCCTAGTACAAGAAGGCCTTGGTAATTCTCCAGGGCTGGAGATAAAGCTGGAGAGGCAAGAATTACACTTAACTGACTTGACTCCAAGTTGATCTGTCTTCCATATGCTAATCACTGTCATCTCTTTCTTCAGCTCTTTCTTCAATACTTACTTTCTTTTCTAAAAAGCACGATGAGAATTAGAAAATTTTGAAGCAAATGAATTAATATGCTCGGTGTCATCCTTTGATTCTCAAACCCATAGCTTCTGCCTAGAGTGCCTTAGCTTACATCATACCAGTGTGCTCATCTGAATTCTGTTATGAGTTCACTGAGCTGATTTATCATCATAGACAAGAAAGGCCCTCTTTTTATGGAAAAGTTTAAATATATACTAAAATAGACTATAATGAACTCCTATGTATCCATCGCCAGCTTCAACAATGGTTAATTCATGGCAAATCTTGTTTCATCTATGCCCCCTCTTCTCTCTCACTTCATATTATTTTTAAGCAAATTCAAGACATTAAACCATTTCATCTGTAGATTTTCTTTTAATTTAATTATAATATCATTATCACATCTAAGAAATTAAGAATGGTTCTTTAACAATATCAAATATCCAGGCAATGGTCACATTTTTTTGTTTATCTCTAATGGTTGTTGTGGTAGAGGTCCTCTAAGATGATCAGCAATGGCTAATTGGTATTCATGTCCTCGCGTGATCCCCACCCATAAGTGGAGAATGAATCTTATAACTTGCTTCTAATAAATAGGCTACAACAAAAAAGACAGGATATCACTTTTGAGATGAGGTTGCAAGAAGGCTGTGGTTTCTGTCCTGGGTGCTCTCTGACTCTCTTTCATTCAGGTCACCAGCTGCCAGAGTTGTCTTCAAGGGTGTGTGATTGATGCAATTACATAGACCCCTGGGCTCAGAAGCCTCCAAGCTTGTCTTTATTCCCTTCTCTGACCATCTTGAAATTATGAATAACTTTTGAACTAGGGGCTCTTCATTTTCATTTCGCATTGGTTTTCACACATGTAGTTGGTCCTGCCAGCTGCCATGTTGTGAGAACACTCAAAGGCCCACATGGCAAGAAAACCAGGCCTGCCAGCAAACACCTGAGTGAGCCTGGAAATTGATCTTCCAACCTCTATAGCAGGGGTCCCCAGCTCCCAGGCTGTGGACTGGTACCAGTCTGTGGCCTGTTAGGAACTGAGCTGCACGGCAGGAAGTGAGTGGTGGGTGAGCAAGCGATGCTTCATTTGTATTTGCAGCTGCTCCCCAGCGCTAGCATCACCACCTCAGCTCCACCTCAGATCATTAGGCATTAGATTCTCATAGGACCACTGGTTCCTGGTGCCAAAAAGGTTAGCATCACTGCTCTACAGAGTCTTGAGATGACTGACAGCTTGACTGCAACCTCATGAAAGACCTCGAGGAAGAAAGGAAGGAAGAAAAGAAGGAAGGAAGGAAGGAAGGAAGGAAGGAAGGAAGGAAGGAAGGAAGGAAGGAAGGAAAGATAGTGGGTTTCAGGGTAATTTTTAAAAATTATTTACTATTATATGATGTACTTTCTTTTACAATATTTGTGTTTATATCAGGACTCAAATACATTCTTCATATTGACTGATATGTCTCTGAAGTCTTTGGTAATTTATGGGTTCCCCTTCCTCATATTTTTCCTAAGAAAGTACCATTGACTGCAAGTAACAGAAAACCTGCTCAAATTAGCTTAAGCAAAATAAGAAATTTATTAAAAGAGTACAAAGGGCAATTGGGTCTCATCAGAGACTGGAACCAGAACCAAAAAGTCATCACCATCCAAGGCAGCCACTTCCCCAACCTCTTTGTCTCTAGGCTTGCATAGTTTCCTGTCTTTGTTTCTAGTTTGGGGCTATAATGAATAATATTGCTATGAATATTTTTATACACAGGTCTCCTGGTACGTAGATGGATAAGTTCCTAGCTTACCCTGAAGCATAACTGCTGGGGCATTGACTAGAAAATGCCAAACTGTTTTCCAAATGGTTGTACATTTACCCTCCCACAAGCACTGTGTGATAGTTCCCATTATCCATATCTGTATTAGCACATGATACTGTCAGATTTTTAATTTTAATGTGTATGAGTTAGTGTGTAACTCATTTTAATTTCAATTTTCACTTCACCAATTACCAATAATGCTAATCAATCTTATTGTTCCCTTACAGATCTGTAAGAGTAAATTGTCCTTTCTTGGGTATATTGTTACAAAATCTCTCTCATTCTGTAGTTTGCTCTTCAATTTTTATAATGTCTTTGAATGAACTCAAGTCCTTAACTTTTACTTAATTCAATTTATCAGACTTTCCCTTTTAGGCTAGTATTTTTTTGTGTCTTGTTTAAGAAATTACTTCCTACCTCAAGATCATGAAGATATTCTCCTAGATTATTCAAAAAAAGGCTTCATTGTTTTACTTTTTACACTTATGTCTTTAATCTATCAGTAATAGATTCTTGTGTATGGTGTGAGGTAAAGTTCTAAAAATTGTTTTTTAATATTGGAATTCAATTGATTACACTAAGGTTATACATTTTTTATGAGAATACTACAGAAATGATATGTCCTTAGAGCATCATATCATAGGATTGGTGATCTCCAAATGTCTTACTACTGGTGATGATCAAGCACTGAACACTTAGTTCAGGTGGTTTTTCCCATATTCTATTCTGTAAAGTAGTGAAGTAATTAATAAATATCTTGAGGAAAATAATTTGAAACTATGCAAATCCCATTACATGCTTTATAAACTTTCACCCACTAACGTTAATACCCGTTAGTGGATTTTATGTACAACAATTATTACTATGGTGTTTCCCTAATGATTATTTTCTATTTTCTTTAATATTTATAAATTTGAATTCTACTGTAGGGCAGATCTGGCACCTTCTTAATAAGGTCTTCACTATGTAGTATTTTATTTCATTTTTAGAAATTTATGAATTAGGTACTATCTATTCAAATATAAGTAAACTTTCACATTATTTACAGTACAAATTATTTCATTATTCATACAACTTAAAATAGATCTTAATGTAAAACATAAAAATATAAGACTTTTAGAAGAACACATAGGAGAAAATCTTTGTGACCTGGGGGTTAGGTCTTATATATAATAGAAAAAACAATAAAAGAAACAAATTGATAAATTGGACTTCATCAAAATTAAAACCTTTTGCTCTGCCAAAAGTATTGTCAAGAGAATAAAAAAATAAGCAACAGACTGAGAGAAAATATTTGCAAATCACATATCTGACAAAAAAAACTGTGTCCAAAATATATAAAGAATTCTCAAAAATTAATACTAAGAAAACAAAAATTCCCATTAATAAGTGGGCAAATGACTTGAATAGGCACTTCATCAAAGAGGATATGAGGATAGCAAATAAGAAAATGAAAATATGTTCAACCTCATTAGTCATGAGGAAAATGCAAATGAAAACCCTGATGAGATATCACTATACACCTCTTAGAATGGCTAAAATAAGAAATACTAAAAACAAGACTTCCTCACACACAAAAAATTGCCCATTAAATACTTTGTTAAGAGGATGAAAAGACAGGCTACAGACAGGGAGAAAATATTTGCAAAACACAAAAGAGAAAGGACCAGTATTTAAAATATATAAATAACTCTCAAAACTTGACAGTAACAATGTGAACAAGTCAATTAGACCATGAGCAAAAGACAAGAAGGACCAATCATTAAAATGTATAGATGGAAAATTCACATCTGAAAATATATTAAATATCAATAGCCAGTGAAAATATATTACATATCAATAGCCATAAGGGAAATACAAACTGAAACCACAATGAGATCTCACTATACATCTATCAAACTGGCTAAAATAAAAAGTAGTGACAACACCAAATGCTACTGAGGATGCAGAGCAACTAAAACATTCATAGATTGCTGGTAGAAATGCAAAATAATACAACCACTCTGGAAAACAGCTTGGCAGTTTCTCAAAAAGCTAAATATGCAACTACTGTACTCCTGGACCTTCATTCCAGAAAAATGAAGACTGTGCTTATTAACCTACATGAAAATGCTCATAGCCAAAAGCTGCAAACAATCCAGATGTCTTTTAAGGGTGAATGTTTAAACAAACAGTGGTACATCCATATAATAGAATACTACTTGGTGATGAAAAGGAATAAACTATGGCTACACACAACAGCCTAGGTGAATCTTCAGAGAATTAAGATGTTGAGAAAAGCCAATCTCAAATGGATTGTATGATTCCATTTATATAACTTTCTAGAAATGACAATCTAGAAATTAAGAACAGATTGCCAAGCATTAAGGAGGAAATAGAGGCAGGAGGCAAAGTTGGGGTGACTGTAAAAGGGCAACAAGAGGGATCCTTGTGGTGGTGAAAATGTTTTGTATCTGTCCATATCTTCACTGAGTCAATACCAATAACCTGGTTGTGAGGCTGAACTATAGTTTTGTAAGATGTTACCACTGAGGAAAGAATACAAGTGAATCTCCCCATAGGTTTTTACAAAGGCATGTGAATCTATAATTATCTTAAAGTATAAAGTTTTATTTAAAAATACTGACAATATCAAGTGCTGATAAGGGTGTGGAAAAACTAGAATTTTCATTCACTGCTGGTGGAAACGTAAAATAGTCGATACAGCCACTCTGGAAAACAGTTTGGCAGTTTCTTATAAACTTAAACATACACTTTACCATATGACCAATGATACCACTACTGCGTATTTATTTACCTTAGAGAAATAAAAACTATGTTTACGTAAAAACCTGTACATGAATGTTTATAGCAACTTTATCTGTGACAACTTTATCTGGAAACAAAATGTCCATCAACAAGTGAATGGATAAACAAGCTGTGGTACAGCCATACAGTGGAAGATTACTCAGCAATAAAGAGGAACAAACTATTGATGCATATAACCACTTGCATCAACTTCAGAGAGCTAATGCTGAGTTGAAGAAGTGAGCCTTCAAAACTTACATACCGTATGAGGTCATTTATATGATATTCTCAAGACAGAACTATAGTGAAGAACAGATCAATGGTTGCCAGGGATTAGTGGTTAGGGGAAGCTGTGACTAAAAAGGGATGGCACAAGAGAGTTTGGGGGTTGATGGAACTGTTAAGTATCTTGATTGTGATGGTAGTTACATAAATCTATATAGGTGTTTAAATTCATAGAACTATACACCAAAAGGAAAAAAATAATTTTACTGTATGATAGCTAATTAATTTTTTTAAAGGGATCCCTTTTTTTAAAAAAAAGCTACCACTTGCCTCTTTTGTGGTATGCACAACCTGTAGAATCACAAGTTTCAATCCTACCTGGTTGGCTCTGGAAGAATAGAGAAACAGAGTGTTTAAAGACTATGTAGGGAATTGTGAACTACTGTAAGTAAAGAATTAACAAAATCCTTTTTATTTCTCTGTGGATAAATTTGATATTGGGTTAATTTTCTAGCTGTGTGTGTGTGTTTTTAAATCTGTTAACAGCTATGTTACTAGTCAACATTGGTTATGGTAAAAATAAGCTTGATTAGTAAACTCTTTCTGGACCAAGAGGACTGTGAGTGAAAGATAAATATCCAGTGGGATGCCCTACATTTGGCTTCTCTGAGCACATGACCTTGTAACTGGGCATGTCGCTTTTGGGACCCTGGAAGCAAGAGTTATAGAAATTACAAGAGATGTTGGTTTCTATTTGGGAAGCAAGGCTTCTAAAACCCAGACAGCTCCCCACCTATCTGTGAGATCTTGTTGTCTTAAACTTGAACTGTCACTTGGAAGGCCAACGTGTAGCCGCTGGACTGCTGTGTGTATGTGATCTGCTGTTTCCTATCTTCACTTTTCTAAGTAAAACCAATGCTAAATAAGATCTATTGTAGTCATGTGAGTATGATATGACTAGTTAAGCAAAAAAAATGACCATGAACGGGCACTGAAGATACTTTTGGAAGCATTCCGAGATCTAAATGAAAGTGAATCTTTTGGAATCATCCTGAGTTAGAAATCTGGCAAGTAAGGGAAAAAAATGGTAATGAATGATGTGATTGGGATTCCCAATTTTTTTCTATTCTTCTAGTACAAGTAATTATTTACTCTAACTACACTTCACACTCGCATTCCTCTCGGTGATGCCGGGGTCCCGGAGGCGCCACGTGCCACCCGCAGCTCACGTTCTGTGCGGAGCCCATGCGTCTTTTGCCCTGAGCGTGGCATGGGTTTTAAACTGTGGGTTCCTCGCCTGAGGAGAGGATGCTGTTTCCAGCTGCCCAGTTCATTGGTCATGTGCTTCCCTCCCTACAGGCAAAGGCCTCCCGGGTGACAGAGACCTTACATCCCACTGCACACACGCCAGGTGCGAGGGACTTGGGAGGCCAGGGAGGCCAAGCACTTTTCCCAAGAGGGTGAAGAGAGAATTGAGACAAGGACATTGCATGCATTGCCCAAGATAATACAACTGGGTACAGGCTTCAGGAGGGCAAAATATATCATCTCTCTTGCTGCCTTCAGTATCTTGAACATCTCATGCAGTGCTAGGCATATGGTCTGGTTGGTGAACACTCCAATTCCTAAGCAGTTACCAAGCCCTGACAAATGGGAGATCATCTCTTCCACCAGTCCCATAACCTGGCTAATCATAGGCTCTATTTCATTCATTCAAAATTAAATAGATTAGAATTCTGGGAAACATAGAGGAGTGAGAGACTTCCTCAGATCTTTCCCCTTTAAACAACAATAAGCTGAACATCTAAAACTCAACAAAAAAACACCCAAACTGCACACCAGCACGTCTGAGCATGGAATCTGTGTATAGGAGCTACCACAGGTCAGAATCCTGGGTGTCCAGCAGTGGACTGGGAGAATTAAAAAAGCTGCCTCTCACAGTGCCAGAGCTCCTTTCAGGAGGAGAGGGAGGGGTGGTGCAGCAACTTCCCTGATCAGCCTGTCTGAAAGTGCCAGAACTTCTAGCAGCTGGCAGCAGGGCCCTGTCACCAGGGCAAAAAGCAGAGAAGCGGTATGGGACCACATAGAAATAACAATGGAAACACCAAGCTACCAGAAAGCAAAAGATAAAATGGCTATAAGAAGACCTCATATTTCAACAATCACCATAAATGTAAATGGACTGAACTCAACAATAAAAAGGCGCAGAGTTGCAGAAAGGATAAAAAACAAAAACAAAAACCCAACCATATGTGCCTCCAAGAGACACAGCTTAGCTCCAAAGACAAATATAGACTCAAAGTGAGAGAGTGAAAAATGACATTTCAAGCAAATGGCAGTCAGAGAAAAGTAGCAGTACTAATATTGGACAAAATGACTCTGAAATAAAAAAGGTAAAGAAAGATACTGAGGGAAACTTCATAATGATAAAGGGAATCATTTACCAAGAAGACAGAATATTTATTAATATCTATGCTCCTAACAAGGATGCCCCAAAGTATGTAAAGCAATTACTAACAGAACTAAGGGGAGAAACAGACCAAAACACTATCGTAGTAGAGGACATAAATACCCAACTGTCAGATATGGACAGATTATCCAAATAGAAAATCAATAAGGAAATAATATCCTTAAATGACACATTAGACCAATTAGACATAATCAACAAATATAGAGCCTTCCATCCCAAAACAGCTGCTTATATATTCTTCCCTAGTGCACATGGAACATTCTCAAGAATCGACCACATACTAGGACACAGAAATAGCTTCAACAAATATAAGAAAGTTGAAATCATACCAACCATATTTTTTTTATCATAATGCTTTGAAACTAAAGATCAACTGCAAAAAAGAAATCAGGAAGAACCACAAATACATGGAGACTAAACAACATGCTACTGAAGAATAACTGAGTCAGAGAAGAAATAAAAGGAGAGATCAAGGGATACGTAGAAATGAATGATAATGATAGTACAACATATCAAAACTTTTGGGACATGACAAAAGTAGTCATAAGAGGAAAACTTGTATCATTACAGGCCTATCTCCAAAACAGGAATGAGCTCAAATAAACAACCTAACACTTCATCTTTAAAAAACTAGAAAAGGAAGAACAAATGAAACCTAAAGTCAGCAGAAAGAAAGAAATAATTGAAATTAGAGCAGAAATAAATGAAATTGAAAACAAAAAACAATGGAAGAAATAAATACAAGGAGCTGGTTCTTTGAGAAGGTTAATAAAATTGACAAACCCCTTGCTAGACTCATTAAAGAAAAAAGAGAAAAGACACAAATAAACAAAATCAGGGATGAAAGAGGGGAAATTACAACTGATATCACAGAAATACAAAAGATAATGCAAGAATACTATGAAGAAATATATATAACACCAAATTTAATACCCACAAGAAATGGACCGGTACTTAGAAAACTACAATCTTCCTAAATTGAATCAAGATTTGGAAAATCTAAATAGACTTAATCAGCAGGATGGAAATTGAAACAATCATTAAAAACCTACCAAAAGATAAAAGTCCAGGACCAAATGACTTCACTACTGAATTCTACCAAACATTCAAAGAAGATTTAATACCTATTCTCTTCAAACTCTTCCAGAAAATTGAAGAGGAGGCAATACTTCTCAACACATTTTATGAGGCCAGTGTTACCCTTATACCAAAACCTGGTAAAGATAATACAAAAAAAGAAAACTACAGACCAATATCTCTCATGTACACAGATGCAAAAATCCTAAATAAGATACTAGCAAACCAAATACAGCAACATATTAAAAAGATTATACACCACAATCAAGTGGGCTTCATCTCAGGGGCACAGAGATGGTTCAACATATGCAAATCGATTAATGTGATACACCACATAAACAAATAAAAAATAAGAATCACATGATCACATCAATAGATGCAGAAAAAGCCTTCGACAAGATACAGCATCCATTTATGATCAAAACACTTAACAAAATTGGTAAAGAAGGAAGTACCTTAACATAATAAAGGCCACATATGACAAACCCTCAGCCAACATTATACTTGATGGT
Source organism: Macroglossus sobrinus (assembly GCA_004027375.1). NCBI lineage: Eukaryota > Metazoa > Chordata > Mammalia > Chiroptera > Pteropodidae > Macroglossus > Macroglossus sobrinus. The sequence continues at coordinate 134,140 of PVKZ01000497.1, forward strand.
GAAAAACTAAAAATCTTCCCTCTAAGATCAGGAACAAGGCAAGGCTATCCACTATCGCCATTGTTATTCAATATGACATTGGAGGTCCTAGCAAGTGCAGTTAGGCAAAAGAAAGATATAAAAGGCATCCAAATAGTAAACAAATAAGTCAAACTGTCACTATTTGTGGATGACATGATTCTCTATATAGAAAACCCTAAAGACTCCACAAGAACACTACTAGAAATAATAAGCAAATACAGTAAAGTCTCTGGATACAAAATCAATGTTTAAAAATTCATAGTATTCCTATAATCTAATAATGAAGCATCAGAAAAAGAAGTGAAAAAAATAATTTCTTTTTCAACTGCAACAAAAAGAATAAAATACCTAGGAATAAATTTAACGAAACATGTGAAGGACCTATATAATGAAAACTACAAGACCCTATTAAAAGAAATCAAAGAAGATACAAAGAAATGGCAAGGTATTCCATGTTTTTGGATCAGAAGAATTAATATAGTTAAAATTATCATATTATCTAAAGCATCATCCAGATTTAATACAATACCCATCAAAATCTCATCAATATTTTTTTTAAAAAATGGAACAAAAAAATCATCAAATTTGTATGGAAGCACAAAAGATCCTGAATGGCCAAAGCCATCCTGAGAAAAAAGAATGAGGCTGGAGGCATCACTCTGCTCAACTTCAAATTATATTACAAAGTGACAGTAATCAAAACAGCATGGTATTGGCAGCAAAACAGACACATGGACCAGTGGAATAGAATCAAGAGTCCAGAAGTAAATCCATATTTCTATGGGCAAATAATTTTTGACAAAAAAAGCCAAAAACATACAGTGGAGAAAGGAAAGCCTCTTCAATAAATAGTGCTAGGAAAATTGAAAGGCCACCTACAAAAGAATGAAACTAGACTGTTGTCTATCACCACACACCAAAATTAACTCAAAATGGTTAAGTACCTGAAGATAAGACTGGAATCAATAAAATGCATAGAAGAAAACATAGGAACTAAACTCAAGGATCTTGGACTTAAAGAGGATTTTATGCATTTGAGCTCAAAGGCAAGGTAAGTAAAAGCAAAAATAAATGCATGGGACTACATTGAACTAAAAAGCTTCTGCTCAGCAAAAGAATGCATCAATAAGGCAAAGGGACAACCATCCGAATGAAAAAATATATTTGCAAGCAATGCTTCCCATAAGGGCCTAATATCCAAAATATACAAAGAACTCATATGACTCAATAACATCAAAAAACCAAATGATCCAATCAAAAAGTGGGCAGAGGACCTGAACAGACACTTCTCCATAGAGGACATAAAAGTGGCCAAGAAATATATGAAAAGATGCTCAACATCTCTAGCTATTAGGGAAATGCAAATCAAAACCACAATGAGATACCATCTCACTCCTGTTCGAATAGCTATAATCAACAGAACAAGTAATAACAAATGTTGGAGAGGATGTGGAGAAAAAGGAACCCTCATACACGGCTGGTGGGACTGCAAATTGATAGTCACTATGGAAAACAGTATGGAGGTTCCTCAAAAACTAAGAATAGATCTACTGGGTATTTACCCCATAGACTTGAAAATCCATGTCTGAAAAGATCTGCACACCGATGTTCATAGCAGCATTATTCACAGTGGCCAGGACATGGAAGCAACTGAAGTGTCCTATGATAGATGATTTGCTAAAGAAGCTGTGGTACATATATACAATGGAATATTACTCAGCCATAAGAAGAGATGCAATACTGCTATTTATGACAACCTGGATGGATCTCAAGAAAATTATGCTAAGCAAAATAAGCCAGACAGAAAAAGTAGAAAATCACATGATATCACTTATATGTGGGATATAAACCTAAAAGCAACAAATGAACAGGGACTCAGGGACATGGACAATGGACTAGTAGTTACCAGAGGGTAGTGGGGAGGGAAGAGCTGGACAGGGTAAAAGGGGTCGAATATAGGGAGGTTGGGGGAGAGTGAACTGGGTAAAGAGGATCAAATATGTGGTAGCTGAAGGAAACTAAACTCTGGATGGTAATCACACAATAGAATATATAGATGTCAAATTATAATGTACACCTGAAAATTATATAATTGTGTTAACCAATGTTACCCCAATAAACTTAAAAAAAAAACTGTTTAGGCAGGTGAACAAGGTCTGTGAGTAAAGAGGCTTCAATTCTTCCTTACCTTGGGGAACTTGCACAAGGCCGACACTTATACCAGCAAGTAAGTCTCCAAGAAGCCAGTCCTTGAATCGATATAAACACACCCACTCTAGGAAGGGAAAGATCGTCAGCATGCATTTTATAAACTTGTGCCATGAACAGCTGTGAGAAAGAACAACAGAGGCTTGATTAGGTTCTCTGAAGAAAAAGCCCACATAGCCAAGAAAAGGCACAGTGCATAATTCTTCCCATTCAGCAGCTTTTTGTCAGCACTGTTGACATTTTGATACACTTGACTAGATAATTATTTGCTCTGAGTGAAATATAAATATTCAGTGGTTAAGGGGAGGCTGTGCATTGTAGGAGGTTTAGCAGCATCCCTGGTCTCTAACTAATTAATGCCAGTAGCACCCCTTCCTCCATCTGTGACACTCAAAAATGTATCCAGAAATTACCAGATGTTCCCTGGGAGACAAAATTGCCTCTAGTTGAGAGCCAGTATATACCACGTATATACCAAGAACTAGGTCTTATAAGTTCAGTGTAAAGATCAAGTCTGTATTTCATAGGATGTTTAGAAAGATTTAAACCTATTGACTTCGCAGTAGAAAAATGGATTGTTATTGCTTTCTCTTAATAAGTACAGTTTTTTGAGATGTGATATTGGTGGGTGGCAGGGGCAATTAACACACCCACATCATTCTCATCCAATTTTTACTGAACATTCACTCTATGTGGCTTTGACTCATAATATGTAGAAATTTATAGAAAATACAGGCTATGAAGTACCATGCTTAAGGAGTTAGCCATGTTAAAAAAAAAAAGGCAGTAAAATATGACTTTGTTATCTTCAACCCCGGGGATGTCAACCAGAAGTAATTTTGTTACCCAATGGACATTTTGCAATGTCTGGAGACATTTTTTATTATCATGACTGAAATCTAATGAGCAGAGGCCAGGGATGCTGCTAAACATTCTAAAATGCATAGGTCAGCTCCCCATAAAAAATAATTTTCTGGTCAAAATATTAATGATGTTGAGATTGAGAAAACCTACTTTAACCTTTAGATCATCTAAAAAGAAAGAATAACCTTAAATCCATTGATTCATCAGTTAATCATTCAGTAAAACTAGTTAGGTTTTAAATTGCTTTTTGCTATTTACATTTTAGTATGGGCTGAAAGCAAAGAGTATGATTTTTCATGTATGAGTTGTAGCTGGATAATTGGGATTTGCCTACAGCAATAAATAAAACTTTAGTGTATGCAAAGCTAAAATGTGTGCTCAGAAAAGTAGTTTCACATAGGTTTGACTCTCACAACTATGAGCATTACTATCCCTAAGGTAATTAGGGCTAAATAAGTGTAAGTTACTTTGCTAAGGTCATAGACAATTACATGCCAACAAATTGGACAACCTAAAAGAAATAGAAAAATTTCTAGAAACATACAACCTTCCAAGACTGAACCAGGAAGAAACAGAAAATCTGAACAGACTGATTACTAGGAACAAAATTGAAGAAAAAAAAAAAAAAAGCTTCCAACAAACAAACATCCAGGACCAGATGCTTCACAGGTGATTTCTATAAAACATTTCAAGAAGAATTAATATCTCTCCTTCTCAAACAATTCCAAAAAATTAAAGAGGAAGAAATACTTCCAAATTCACCAAAACCAGACAAAGACACCACACACAAAAAAAAGGAAAGAAAGAAAGAAAGAAAGAAAGAAAAAACAAAGAAAGAAAGAAAGAAAAGAAAAGAAAAGAAAGAAAGAAAGGAAGAAAATAAAAGAAAATTACAAGCCATCATTCTTGATGAACATAGATACAAAAATCCTCAACAAAATACTAGCAAACCAAATTCAGCAATACATTTAAAAAGATTACACATCACAATCAAGTGAGATTTATTCCAGATATGGAAGGATAGTTCAATACTTTCAAACAATTAATATGATACATCGCATCAACAAAGCATGGATAGAAATCATGTGATCATTCAAAAGATGCATAAAAAGCATTTGACAGAATTCAATACCTATTTATGGAAAAAACTGTCAACAAAGTGGGTATAGAGGGAACTTAACCTGAACAAATAAAGGCCACATATGACAAACCCACAGCTAACATTATACTCAATGGTAAAAAGCTAAAAACCTTTCCTCTAAGACCTAGAACAAGACAAGGATGCCCACTCTCACCACTATTATTCAATATAGTATTGGAAGTCCTAGCCACAGCAATCAGACAAGAAAAAGATATAAAATGCATCCAAATTGGAAAGGATGCAGTAAAACTGTCACTATTTGCAGAGACATGATACTCTGTATAGAAAATCATCAGACACTACCAAAAAATTAATAGAATTAATAAATAAATTCAGTAGAGTTTAAAATTAATATAGATACCTGTGGCATTTCTATACAATCAGAAGAAGAATTAAAAAAAAAAACATTTTCAATTGCACCAAAAAGAATAAAATACTTAGGAATAACTTTAACCAAAGAAGTGATGACCTGTACTCTAAAAACTAAAACATTGAAAGAAAGAATTGAAGAGGACACAAATAAATGGAAGGGCATGTCATGCTCATGGATTAGAAGGATTAATATCTTTAAAATGCCCATATTACCTAAAGCAATCTACAGATTCAAGGCAATTTCTATCAAAATGCCAATGGCATTCTTCTCAGAACTAGATCAAATATTCTAAAATTTATGTGTAGCCACAAAAGACCATGAACAGCCAACAGTCTTGAGAAATAACAAAGTTGGCAGTATTATGCTTCTTGATTTCAAACTAGACTACAAGGCTATAATAATCACAACAGTATGATACTGGCACAAAAACAGACACATAGATCAATGGAACAGAATAAAGGGCACAGAAATAAACCCTCACTTACATGGTCAATTAATCTATGACACAGGGGTAAGAATATGCAACGGAGAAATGACAGTCCCTTCAACAAGCAGTGTTGGGAAAACTAGACAGATACATGCAAACAAATGAAACTAGACTACTCTCTTATACCATATACAAAGATAAACTCAAAATGGATTAAAGATTTAAATGTTAGATGTGAATCCCTAAAACTCTTAGAAGAAAACATAGGTAGTAAACTCTTTGACATCAGTCTTAGTAATATCTTTTTAGATATGTCCCCTTGAGCAAGGAAAACAAAAGCCAAAGTAAACAAATGAGACTTTATCAAACTAAAAAGCTTCTGTAGAGCAAAAGAAACACCAACAAAATAAAGACCATCTACTGAATGGGAAAAGAGATTCACAAATAATATATCCAATAAGATATATCTTTATATTTAAAAGATATAAAGAACTTGTACAACTCAATAACAGCAACAAAAAAATAAATAATCAAATCAAAAATGGGCAGAGGACATGAAGAGACATTTCTCCAAAAGAATAAATACAGATGGCCAACAGACATATGAAAAGATGGTCAGCACCGCTAATCATCAGAAAATGTAAATCAAAACCACAATGAGATACCATCTCACATCAGTCAGAATAATTATTACCAAAAAGTCAACAAATAACCAGTGTTGGAGATGCTATGGAGAAAAGGGAACCCTTGTTCACTGTTAGTGGGACTATGAATGTTGCAGCTGCTATGGAAAACAGTACGGAATCTCTTTAAAAAACTAAAAATAGAACTACCACATGACCCAGCAATTCCACTTCCGGATATTAACCAAAGAAAATGAAGAAAACTAATTCCAAAAGATATAGTTACCCCTATGTTCATTGCTGCATTATCTACAATAGCCAAGATATGGAAGCAACATAGGTGTCCATTAATAGATGAATGGATAAAGAAGAAGTGGTGTACACACACAACGGGCTATTACTCAGCCATACAAAAGAATTCTGCCGTTTGTGACAACATGGTATTATGCCAAATGAAATAGGTCAGGCAGAGAAAGGCAAATACCACATGATTTCACTTACATGTGAAATCTAAAAACAAACAACACAAAACAAAAACAGACTCACAAGAATAGCGAACAAACTGATGATTGCTAGGGGGATAGTGGGTGGAGAGATGGGTGAAAAAAGTGAAGGGGAATATAGTCAATAATACTGTGGTAACTTTGCATGGTGACGGAAGGTTACTAAACAGTGTGGTGATCACATTGTAAGGTCTATAAATGTCAAATCACTATGTTGTACACCTGAAACTAACATAATAGTGTAAACCAACTATACTTTAGTAAAAAATAAATAAATCCTCACAATCACCTTATGAAGAAGGTGCTATTACATCCCCATTTTACAGGTGAGAAAACTGAGGCACAGTAGGGTTGAATAGCTTACCTAAAGTAACATGCTTGGGAAGCACAACAGGAATTCAAAACCAGGCAACCTGTCTTCTGAGTCTCACTCTTAACCACAGTAGCCCTCAGGTTAAAATTCAGATGTGAATATAACTGTATGTTTTAGAAGTAGGGGATAAGAACTGCTATAAAAGCCCATGGGAGGTAGAACAAGTCAGATTTAAAAGTCTAAGGCTAGGGCCGAGCAAGGGCGGACAGAGGAGGACAGGGTAAGTACCCATTTATGATGAGGTATAAGTTGGGAAAAGACTATTATTTTATAGAGACAAAGCCCATGTGGCCCCCCAATGCCCTCTTTGACATATGATGTCTTACCCAATCTGGAGCAGAGAAAATGAGAGTGGTGATGTAAGACTGAAGAGGGACATCCAAGACCACAACTTGCAAAAGGCAGGATATGGACAAAGGAGAATACCTCAGAGAGAGGAAGTTCTGCAATAGGGCTGTGTGGAGGCCTTCCTAACCTATCATTCAGCATATGCTGATTATGGGTGATAAGCCCACCATGTAAGTGAGGACAACTTGAGTAATTAGGGTTCATATCATGATGTAGGTAGGTCACAAAGGGTTCTTATCATGAGGTCTATAAACCCCACAAGGGGTGTGTAGATAGAATTTATAGGGGTATGTGAACTTAGAAAAAATTATACCTTTATTTTCACAAACCCCCTAACTGAAATATAGAATTTCTTTTAATTATGATGACAACAAACCAGAGTAGTACTAGCAGAACTTGACTTTGTCACCAACAGAAATCACAAATATTTTCATATTACATTAAAATTGTTGCAAATATCTTAAAATATCATTTATATTCAATACTACATTATTAAATAACATAATTTGGGGATTTTTTATATTTTGATAAGTATATTTAAATAAAGCTTGTATCTTTTGTAATCCTATTTTATGTATTAAAAAATATTCTGGTCGAGAACATTCAATGGGAAAAGAATAGCTTCTTCAACAAATGGTGCTGGGAAAACAGGATATCCACGTGGAAAAGAATGAAGTCGGATCCTTACATTGCACAACACAAAATTAACTGAAAATGGTTCAAGGATCTAAATTTAAGAGCTTAAACTATAAAATTCTTAGGAGAAATCTTCATGATTGTGGATTTCACAATAGTTTCTTAAACATGATACCAAAATCACAGACAACAAAAGAAAAAATAGATAAATTGGATTTCATTAAAATTAAAAACTGTTGTGTACCAAAGGACACTATAAATAGAGTGAAAGGAAAACTTACAGAATGAGAGGAAATATTTGCATATTACATATCTGATAAGGATTTAATATTCAGAATCTATAAAGAACTACAACTCACAACAAAAGACAACTTAATTTTTAAAAGGGCAAAGGAAGTAAATAGACATTTCTCCAAAGACGGTATACAAATGGCCAATAAGCACATGAAAAGAAGTTCATTGTATTTAGTTATTAGGGAAATGCAAAAACAAACAAATGAGACCCACAGTGAGATACCACTTCACATCTACTAGGATGCCTATAATTTTTTTTTTTAAAAAAGGTAAATAACAAAGGTTGGAGAGGATATGGAGAAATCAGAACACTTATACATTGATGGTGTGAGTGTACAATGGCACTACCACTAGAAAAAAAGTTTGGTAGTTTCTCAAAAAGTTAAATATTGAATTACAATGTGATCCAACAATTCTACTCCTAGGTAATACCTAAAAGAATTGAAAACAGGGACTCAGCAGTTACTCCAATGCCAATATTTGTGGCAGCATAATTTACAAAAAAACAAAAATTAGAAACAGCCCAAGTGTCTACTAACAAATAAATGGATAAACAAAATGCGATATATATGTATAATAGTATATCACCAGCTATAAGATGAAATAAAGTACTGATTCATGCTGTAACATGGATGAACCTTGAAAACATTACGTTAAGTGACATAAGCCAGATTTGAAAGATAAATATTGTATGATTCCACTTAAATGAAATATCTAGAATATGTAATTCATGCAAAAAGAAAGTAGAACAGAGGTTATCGGGGGCAAGCGAGGGGGAGGAAATGGGGAGTTTTTGCTTAATGGGCACAGAGTTTCTGTTTAAGGTGATGAAAAAGTTTTGGAAACAGTGGTGATAGTTACACAGTATTGTGAATATCATTAATGCAGATATGTACATTTAAAAATTGTGAAAACAGCCAATTTTCTGTTATATATATTTTACCACAATAAAAAAAGGAAAAAAAGATTATTTTGAAAAGAGGTTTCTAGGCTTTACCAGACTGCTAAAAGTTTCACAGCACAAAAATAGGGTAGGAGTCCCTGAACTATAAAACCTATACGGTCACAGCGAGTATTAGAGGACATAGATTCCATGTTGATGGCCATGAGTACTATGTAGGCTCTGGTGGATATGAGATTCGAGGGATCTCATTCTGTTACCATTAATTAGTCCACCATGATTGCTTCTTTGTTATTGTTAGGAGACTGGTAATGGTGGTTAATCAAACAATGTATTTATTAAATATCATCTCTAGATGCTGTGGGGGATATCCAAGGCTTTTATGTTCAAGAAGTTTACAATTGAGAAGGTGCTGCAAGACAAAGCACAAAAAAATCAACTGAAGAGAAATCACACATTAAACTGCGTTCTGATGATAGGAATTCAGAGGAGAAAGACAGAAGTAGGCACCAAAGGACTCAAGTAGGGTTATGGTTCTGCCAGCATTGCTGTAGGTAAGTGACCACACACACGAACCGGCACTGGACATGGTGTCTGACGGTGGTGATGTCGATGTCCAAATTCCCAGAAGAAGTGGACTTCCTTTTGTGTTCTTGCTGAAAGGTCTCCTCATTGTACACATCTCGCTTAACATCATACGTGAAAGAATTTCCCCTAGATTTAGAGTCAAAATTATGAATGTGCCTCTGTGGTTGCATCATTCCTGGATGAATGAAAAGAGATAGATCAAATAAAAAAAAACCATTAAAAAATTTAGATCTTTATAAGTAAAATTTTCGTAAAATAACATCTTGCATTTGTATAACATATTATGGAACTCTCTCATGTGTTGTACAGTTTTTTTTTTTTAAGGTGAGGCAATCCTTGATTGACCTCACAGATTACAAAAACCTCATCATCTTACAATCCCTTAATTTTAATTTTTATTTTTTATGCCTACAGCACCTGGTCTTCCTAGGTGGTCTCCCATCCAAGTACTAACCAGATCCAACCCTGCTTAACTTCTGAGATCAGGGAGCATCGGGCTTGTTCAGGGTAGGATGACCATAGACACAACTTTATACTTAAAACCATCCTATAAAGAATGCAAAGTGTGTATTATTCTCATTTTCCAAATGGAGAAACCAAAGCTCAGAAGTTTAAACAGACTTGGCTGTTAAGTAATTAGAGTCAAGACTAGAATCCAGGTGTCCTGCTAGGAAGCCTAGTTTTCTTTATATTCGATTATGTTGCAGGGAAACTATTAAGAGGTAAAAGTTAGTATAACCACCACTTTTCACTGAAAATGCTAAGGATTAAGTGGTCAGGCAATACAGTGTCTTCTAACTTTCTCTATTTGAAATAGCATCCATCATTATCCCTTTACCCTTTCCTGTTCCTTAAAGCACATCTATGGTCATGCCACTCTAAATGTGCCTGATCTCAGAAGCTAAGCAGGGTCGGGCCTGGCTAGTATTTGGATGGAAGACCACCTTGGAACACTAGGTGCTGTAGGTGCCATAAAATAAATACATAAATAAATAAATAAATAAATAAATAAATAAATAAATAAAGCACTTGCCAACACCTGATTCAATGTTTTTCTATTGGTCATTTTCTGTTTCCCATACTATAATGCAAGTCTAAGAAGTAGGACTTTGACTGTTCATGACTATATTCTCAGGGCAGAATAGTGCCTGACACTTAGCAGATTCTCAACAAATATTTCTTCAATGACTTCCAAGTATCCAGTTAGAGGCTTCATGGTGTAGCAGAAAAAGTATTGCACAGGATCTCAGGAGACGGGTTCTAGCCCTGGCTGTTTTTCTAACTAGCTGTATGATTGGGGGCAAGTTTTTAGAAACTGACCTTCAGTGTCCTTGTGCATAAAATGACATGGTTGGATCGCATGATCTCTAATGGTCCCATTAAGCTTTAAAAATCTGTATGGTTCTGCTCTTGTAAGAGAATCAGAAGGAGGAATTAGGATGGATATTGATCCATCTCTGAGAGAAAGTATGACCATTCCTAATCATCTGTGTTTTTAAATAATAAAAAAGGCATAAACTCTAAAATTCTTCCACATAAATGTGAAAAAGTACATATATATATCATAACTATAAAATATACAAGTAAACACAAATTATGTAGATTAAACAAATAGTTCTTTAATAGATAAGGCTGCAAATGAGTTTAATGTATCAACAACTTTGTTTTCCTTTAGAATGATCATGTGCCATCATCATCATCATCGTAATCGCCAACATTCATAGAGCACTTACTATATAAAAGCATTGCACTAGATTTTTTTCATGAGTTTTTTCATTTAATTCTCACAATAATCCTAGTACTACTATTATCCCTATTTTATAGGTGATAAAACTGAGGTTTTGTACTTTTATCCTTAAAGCATTGGGTAGTAGTAGAATGCTATACAACACCTATGAACTAAAGATAAAAAATTTAATAAAGAAGCAAGAATGTGGTTGGGGAATACAGAAGAGGATGGAAGATGTATTTTACAATGTATCATGAATTAGTACTTCATGTCTTTTACATAAAAAAATCAGATAGAACTGTACATCAAAACATAATATGTCTCTTTTTGTTTCCCCACCCATACCAATACTGATCCAGTTTGTTCATGTAATATTACAATAAACTTCCATTACAAGCACATATCTGTTCCTGGCAACTAAAAAAGCCTAATTAATCTGCTAATTATATCAAGATTATATAACTACCATTGTGGGTTAGATCCAGGGACTAGAATCCAGCATTTTGTTTCTGAAAGTGGCACTAAGGCAGAGGTGGAGAGAAGTAGGCAATGTGTAAACTTCAAGGCACAGCGGGGAATGTGAGGCTGAAGAGGGCAGCAGCACCTACTTTGCTCTAGCAACTGTTGTTACATTGGGCCCAGCATTGTCAGATTAGATCTTTCTCAAGAGAAACCATAATTCCAGATTTTTATGTGAAATCTTCCAACATTTAAATGTTGTCAATTACTTTTCATATTTTTTAAAACACAGTACACATCTAACAAAACTCCTCTACAGGCTGGATGAGGTCTATGGACCAACCACTGTGTGACTTTTGTGCCAAAAGCCTTGTTGTTGAAGACATAAAATATCCTCTCCTCCCATCAAATACTTCCAAAGCTGATGTATTTATATTTTATGTTACAGTACCCTTTATATATTATATGTATTATATCCTGCAAGTTCACTTAGGAAGAGTAGTATTTCATTTTGTCTTTGATCTATATCATTTATATTTCAAGAGGTGGCCCTCATTTACTAGACTAGGATTTGCTAATTTTGCTTGCTTTTATTTTCACAACTTTATAAATTTCTCCCATACTACTCTTGGCCTTCATTTGTTTCCAACTGCTATTTCACCTGTGGTCAATTAATTTAGTGTTCCATAAACATTTGCTGAACGCCAAGTACTCTAGGGATACAAAGATGCTAAAATTTGTTAGAATAAAAATAGTGCTGTGAGAGTTGAGTGATAGGAAAGACAAGAATGAATGTTTATTGCTTCTCTGCCATATGTCAGGTTCTTCATCTCATGAAATAAGTGCTATTTTCCTGATAATGATTATATTCATTTTATTGATAAATTTTATGAATTCCTCAGAGCCCTACAATAATTACATAGCAAGCCAGAATCTGAACCCGATCTTTCTGATTCCAATATAGACACCACATCCTAATACCATGCAATCTCCTAATGAGTGGAATTAATAATCTCAACCCTAGGGATGAGGAAGACCTCCTGGAAGAGATATGATTTGAGCTATGCTCTGTCTAAACTGTGAACAAGGAGGAGAATAAGGTATTTCAGGAAGAAGATAGAATAAATTACCTAGATAATAAGATAATGAGGCAAGTAATTCAATAGATCTGAGTAAAGTCAATGTTAAGCTCAAAAAGTAGGTTGAAGCCCATTCAAAATTTAATATGGACTTTTTAACTATTTAAAGTGTTTGAGCAGATGTAGTAATATGCACAGACACATGTTTTGGGAAAATGAGTTGTGTCAATGGTATGGTCTAGAGCTCTGCTGTCTAGTATGGAAGCCACTGGCCACCTATGGCAATTTAAATTTAACTTAATTAAAATAACATGAAAATGTTGGTTCCTCGGTCTCACTAGTTGCATTCCAAGTGCTAAACAGCCATATGTGGCATGGGCTACCATACTGGACAGCACAGACATAAAACATTTCTGTCATCACATTAAGCTCTATTGAACCTTGCTTGGAGATAGAGGAGACTGAGGGTAGAGAGAACAGTTGGAGACTATTACTATTACAATAGTTTAAGGGAGAGGTAATCAAATCATAACTCATGGGTAGCTAAGAGGGGCAGATGGAAAACTGTCTTTTAAGGGCTCATCACATGGCTGGCTAAAGGCAGCAAGAGAAAACAAATGATTTCCTTATTATTATTTTTTTAAGTAGTCTTTTCTGGCATTTCTATGAGTTCATTATATCTTTCTTAATTTTACAGAAACCCTAGTGGTTCATGCACTAGCAGAATCCTTCCTCACAAGGTACAATGACCAGGAGCTCCTACTGACAAGTGGAAGATGCACTTTGGTGTGGAGAAAGTGATGCATTTCAGAAAACAATCATCCAAATTGCATCAATGGGATAATGACCTTTTAGCTAAGACACAACACAAGAGGGAGTCTCTGTTATTGACTCCAGAGGCATTAGTAGGATGAGGCCTCTGCCTACAGTGTGATCAACAACATGCTAAGCTCCACTCATAATCTTGAAGATAAATGTCCACTTAGAAAACAATTCTCTGATGCTTCCTGCCATTAGACAAAATATTTAGGTGGGTCTAAACTACTTAAGGTTTCATTTTCTAATTTCATAAATATTACATAATTTTGGGTATCTGGATTTACTACTAACAGAAATTAGTCTGATCTCCATAGTCCAGACACTGTCTCCACATAGCATCAGGATCATTTGGGAACTAATTTAGAAATGCAACTTCCACCTAGCAAAGGTAATTATTAGAAATATGAAATTATTAGAAGTAGGAAATTAAATTAGAAATATGAAATTATTAGAAGTATGAAAACCACTGTAAATATAGGCATTTATCTTCAGTCAGCCTTTCAATGTTAAATTTGAAGGCACTGTTAAAATACAGGCACTTTTGACCTAGCTCATTTAACCCCTAAATTACCTTTACCTATCCAGCCACCCGTTGATTCATTAACATAATGTGTTGAAAGTATTTTAGGTCAAAAATAAAAAATTTAAACCCAACATAATTTTCTGACTATTGACTATCGTCATCTTTCATATGCTCTCTAAAATCAGGGGAAGGTAAAATTCACTTCCAAATTTTCAAAATAAGCATTTGTAATTCCATCAGAAACAGGTTTTCTGCCTGTTAAAACGTACATTTTTATGCGGAATGTATATTGGAATATAGAAGCGGCACAGGCAAAGCATTGCTTTTAGTATCCTTCAGTCACGCTGTCTAGTGTCTGAAGATGAATAATTAGATGACAGCCCTCAAGGAGCTGACCATTGGACACAAACAACTATCTTATTGTAATGTGAGGAGAGTTATTACAAGTAGGATGTGTTGGAGAGAACTCATTATTGGAATGGGCACTGATCGGGTTTGATAAGAAGAGAAAGGGGACAAATGAAGGGGATGGTGGAAGTGGGGGCTCAGTCAGAGGGCACGAAATGAATTAAAGCAGTGAGGTCTGAAAGTACAAGGTGCATCTGGGCAGTCAGGCCTCGGGAGGAGATGGATGGGTGGTCGGATGAGGCTAGGGCAGTGGACCAGTTCTGGGGCTCCTGACAACTCAGACCAAAGAGTTTGAAAGGATTCAGCTTAAAACACTCACGCAACTGTCTCTGGCTATTGCCATTCCACGCGGCCTTTCAAAAGTAGAGACAATACCTGAGAGATAAGCTCCCAGTGTCGACTGTCATTCTTTCATTCTGCAAATATTCACTGAGCGCCCGCGTCGTGCTTGGCCCGGCAGGTGACGGACGCAGCCTCGCCCGGGGACTGGCAATGTGACCAGGGGCTGGTCCCTCGCACCCGGACGCCGGAGCGGCGCGGCGCTCGCAACCTGCAGCCCGGTTACTCAGGCGTCTCCCGGCAGCCACTCACCTGGTTCCTCGGCGGGGGCGGGAGTGCGGTCGCCGGAGTCCGAAGCAGCTCTAGCCTGGCTGGCGGCGCTGCCAACGCGGACGCCGGCGGTTCCCGCCGTTGCGGCCGAACCCGCGGGCGTTCTATCGGGCGGGGACAAGAGTCCGGGAGAGGAGCGGGAGCGGGGGCAGCAGGGATGGGGGCGGGTAGAGTGGTACCTTCTCTGTATTTGGGCCGTGAAAACCCCTAACCTGTGACATCCAGGCTTCCACTGACTTACAGGTTTGACTACTGTTGATTGAGGGCCTACCTGTATGCAATGCCAGGCCTCACGCCCCGCATTGCACACAGAGGAATTCACTTAAATCTGTCTATCAATATGTCAGGTCAGAAGAGACAAGGCTAGAAGGTCACCCAGGTATCCAATCCTAGCTCTTTGCCCCACACGCTTGGCTCCTTCCACTGAAAGCACTCTCCTCCTGCACGGGTCTCCCGCTCTGCTCGCTCTCCTTCTGTAGCTCAGTCTGTCAGCTTTCTTTCTGCAGCCTGTATTCCTGATCGGCCCACTTGCACTTTAACACTTGCTGGAATGCTGTATTAATATCTGTCTCACCACTACAAGGGCAGGTATTTGTATCTCTCACTAACTGCTGAATCATCGCACTGCCTAAAAACAGTGTGGTAGATACAGTAAATGCTGAATAAATTTTGTTGAATGATTGAATGATTGCCCCGCAGTTACTGTAAGCTCCACCTAGTCAGCAACTGTGTTTGTTTTTTAATCACCCTTTCATCAGAAGTGCTTGGCACTCAGTAGCTGTTCAAAGGAGTGAGTGAATGTACTGTTTACTTCATCTTTACCCTTTGGTCATTCTTGCCTTATCATACCAATTTGCTGGATAAATTTATGAATTTTTTAGGATTTCTACTTTCAAGTTTCCTCCCTTGTATCCATTCATTCATCCCCTTGATTCCCATATTTGCTCTCATTTCCTCCTTCAACCTCCATTATTTCACTGAAAACTCCCTAACCTCCAGGTTGGCTTGGAACATTTTCAAGTAGCATGTCTTTGTAGGCAAGAGAATCCAGGCTAAGCCACACTGAATCTAAAAAAGCTCTACACGAATCATCCATGAACCTGTTTTTTTTTTTCTTTCTCCCCTTAAGGAGAACTGAAGATCCTGCAGCACCCTCTCAGTTGAGATCGTGATCGTTGTTCATAATTTGTTCAACAAACGTTTACGGGGTATCTTTTATGTTCTAGGTACTGTGCTAGATGCTGAGACAAGATGGACAAAGAGCACTTCAAGGGATGCAAAACACAAAAGAGAATAAGATTCGGTCCAATTCTTCTGCTTATTGTAACACTCTTTAGAACAAGAATAGGTTGGTAACAGTGGGGGTAGGTATGGGGTTAAAATATCTTGCCCATTCACATTTATTATCTTGGTCAGCTTTATAAATGACCCTACTAGGTAGGAATGTAAGACAGAAAATCTCTTTTCATAAACTGGAACTAAGGTCTAAGGAAAGTCCATCTACTTGCCTAATAAGACATTGCCAGAAGTCTACTCTCTGCCTTGTTCTTTTTACTCTGAGAGGCATGAAGTAAATGCTTAAAATCCTCTTAGGGGAAGCTCTTCAGGGCAGGAGTCAGTCCCAAATCCTTAGGTTAGTGGTTTTAAAAATGCTTCTCAAAGGGAGATACCAGAGACTTTCCTGAAATAGAATTGCCTAGATCGTATTGTAAAAATGCACATTCTTGGTGTTGGTTATACTCCCTGTGGATCCTAGGAATCTGCATTTTTAAATTTCCAAGGTGAGTCTTCTGCACGTAAAAGTTCGAAACCTACTAAGAGAGTTTGGATGCAAAACTACAGCCTAAATGCAGAACTAATATTTGCTTTTGGGACAGATTTAATCAGACTTTCAAAGAGTAAGCCATAGGTCCTTGAGCAGATGGGAATACAACGGCTTGCCGTCTGGAATCTCTTTAAATGAAATTACTTCTTGGAAACTGGGGGTTCCGCTGAGCAGCTGCTGGTGACTAACCACACAGTTCAAAGATCTTTTGGATTTTTCCCAACACCCTATTTGTCACTCAGTGTCGCTTGTCACCACGGAACAAAGCATCTGCCCCGCCGACCACGGTGGGGCGCACGCGGAATGCATTGCCTGCTTATCCTCTCCTTCCCAAGTCCGTCTTCGCGCCCTTAACAAGAACAGACACTGGGAGTTCCTGCCTCCAGTCTCCAGCTGTTGCTCTCTTCTCGCGAGAACTGCTTTTTCCCGTCCTCTCCTCTCATCAACCCCCTCCCGTGGGCAGGTTCCATATTGGGTAAAATCTCGGCTCGCGGAGAGTCCCAGGAGCTGTTCTCGCGAGAGTACGGCGGGGGATTCTGTTCTCTGGGTCTGGAACGGCGACCACTGGAAGGAACCTCAGCGGGCGCAGCAGCTGGAGCTATAGTCCCGTGGCGCAGACGGGAGTCGGCCTGGTTGGGGAGAGGGTGCAGGTAGAGCGTGGCGGGCGCAAGCTTGAGCCCCAGAGCGCGCCCCTGCCCTTAGCAAGGCTTGCCCCAGTCTCCAAAGGCGCGACCAGCAGCTGCAGCTGACAGAGGCAGCGCGCGCGGGAGTCGGCGAGGTCGCGGCAACCGCACCTGCATAGGCGGCCAGTGCGGGATCCCCGCCGTATCGGGTGGGCATCGCGGGCCAAGGAGCGGGTGCGGGTGCAGGCGGGGCCCCGGAGGGCCACCTCCTCGCCCGCGGCCGCTGCTGGAAGATGTCTCAGGAAAGGCCCACGTTCTACCGGCAGGAGCTGAACAAGACAATCTGGGAAGTGCCAGAGCGTTACCAGAACCTGTCTCCGGTGGGCTCCGGCGCCTATGGCTCCGTGTGGTGAGTGTCATTGGGCCTGGAGCCGTGGTGGCTGGCTGGCCCTTCAAGCTCCAGAGTCAGGCCTGCCCCCACGGCTCAGTGATGCGCCAAGCGGAAGGAATTTACTTTGGGGGTGGACATCGCTGCCCCTTAGACTCCCTTTGCCCCTTGCACCCTGCACACCCAGGAAGGTGGTCAACAGTGTGCGGAACGCAGGTCCACGGTGGGCGGTTCGCACCCTGCACCTTCCCTTCTTGCAGTTTGCCGCTCCCGGGGCACATACCGGGGGAGGCGTTTGGGAGGGGGGGCGGCGGGGGGCTTCTCAATGCTGGCGTCGAGCAGAAAGACCCTTTCTGGAGGTCCGCCCATCCTGGGCACTTGGAGTGTGCGCTTTCAGTAGACAAACCCAGGTTGCTGCCGGGAGAAGAAGGGCAAAGCCGGACCGGGAGGCTGCGATCAACTGAACAAAACTAAGGACCCAATGCGTTCTGTCCGGGCTTTTTTGCAAACCTCTGTCGAAATCCCATTTTGAGAGGCGTTCTTTTTGAATTCGCGTTTGAATTACCAGCGACCCATAGAACTTAAAATAACGACTTTATCTCGGTGAGCACTGTGCCAGCTTGAGTGGTGTGTTTCCGATTCTGTTGAAAGCGTATTTCCTTTTCGCAGAGTGGGGGGTGGGTGGTAGTGCCTGCAAGAACACTGCAGCTTGAGAAACTGGCGGCCTCACTGATTAGTCACATACCACTTCTCATTTAGGTATTGTTTGACAAAACAATTTTCTTGTTCGGAGCAAGTGAGTTCAGATCCATTACATGCCCTTAAGATCAAAACGTTATTAACAATATTTGGATAAATTGTAAATATGTTTTCTAAATGCGATAATTCTTGTGAATAATACTATGTTTTTACAAAGTCCCTGAGAGGGTTTGCAGGGAACATTCATTTATAGACTGAGGTACACGAGGGTTTTTTCATAAGGATATAGAATATGTACCAAAGGAGGGAAAAGACACTTTTCATCTTTAATTTACACTGTGAATGTGTTTTAAGTTAAATTAATACGATCAAATTTCCGGACCTGAAATATTTCACACTACCTTCTCTAACTTCCAAGTTTTTATACACTATATTTTAGACTTACTGTAATTTGAGAGCTCCTGATTTGAAACTGATTCATGTAATTCATGCCCATGCATCATTGGAAAGGAGTCTACAAAACTTTTTGTTTTGGAACAAATTTCAGGACGTTAATTTTTAAATATAATTCTTGTGTTTCTTAAAGTCACGTCATGATTTTCTGTTTTGTAGAATCTTCTGGGTAATTGAGATTGTGAAATTGTGTCTAGCAGCAGATCATATTGCATTTTTAGTTCATGCTGCTTGAGTTATGCTGCCGATGGTACCATGCTTGACATCTTTTCCCCATTTTTATAGTATAGCAGTCTACATTTTAAGGGAATTTGCAGTAACTTACTATATATATATATATATATATATATATATATATATATGTATGTATGTATATATATATTATTGATTTGCTAATTTTTAAAGTGTATTTGGATCATTGCTCCTTTACCAGCTCATTAGTTTATTTTTCATTCTTGAATTGGCACATTGATTTTTGTACTACCAAGTTTTTGTTTCCAATGACGTTTAAACTTGAATGAGCAGAATAGCTCAATTATGGTGACTTTAGCGAACTTCTATAGAACTACTTGCAAGGTTTTCCTGCTGTTGATGTGAATAGCTGCTCTGCACTGGAACTGGGGATCCAGATTTACAGAGAAGTGCCATTAGAACGAACTCCATGTTTCTTTAGTACTAGTATACTTTTCTGGCTTTTAGAAGCCAGAAATATCTGACACTTAGAAGTAATTTTGTTAAATAGGTTTTTAAAAAATAGGTAATACATTCACATTGTATACAATTCAAAAGGTATAAAAGGATATTCAGTGAAAAGTCTTTTCTTTCTGTTTTCCAACCATGCTATTCCTTTTCTCAGACAACCACTGTTAAGTTTCTTAGTTTTTTGTGTGTCTTTCCAGTTTGTTTTTTAGTTGCATTTCTGTGAAGTGGATTTAAGGTGTAACCTGTGACACATTGGTGGAGGAAAATACAACTGACAATTGGCTATAAACAAATGTAACTGATTTTTGATTGAAAATATCAATTTAGATTTACTTACTGTGTTACAATATTCAGAGTAGTAATTTGAAGTTGTTTTTTCAATTAGCAACTTTTCAGGTGTGGCAGAAAATACTTTTTTAAAATTTCTCTTAGAATCCATTTTGGAGCCTGTATTATTTTTCACTATTTTCATCCTTTGAGTGCAGATTTGATTTTAGGGAATAACAAAATCAAATTGAATCCAAATAATTTAGAGAATTGGACAAAAGTCTGGTGAAAAAATTAAGCAGTCAGGTCGGTGATACTGTTTTATGTTAAGTAGGAGTCGCAACTATAAAGTATGACACAGAATTACTTGTGTGACTTGTAGAACTGGATCTGAAGTCTGTTCCCAAAAAGGATCTCTGCAAGTATTTTAAAGAATGCAGCATCACTGAAATATGTGTCAGTTTCCTAATTTGATAGCTCTAAAGTGTGATACACTTTGTTGTATAACTTAAAAAATTTTAATATTAAAGCTATTTTCATTATTTTAATTTGTATTATGTATATAGTAAAAAAACCAAATAGCCTTTATGATAAGCAACCACGAATAACCACCTTGGTTATTGATAACCATCCTTGATATTTGAATCAAGGAATTAGACTAGAAATTTGAGAATTGATTGGGTTTTACAAATATGCCTTTCCTTTTTAGGGAGTAAAGGGAACTAAACTAAGTCTTGCAGTTTTAAGGAACTTTGTGCATTGTGTGTGAGGGGAAATGAAGCAAAATTATTTAAGAATACGTTGTTGCAAAGCATTGATTTATGGTTTGGAGACAGAAGCCGGGAGGGAATCTTTGTGGTGAGTTTAAGGAAATATAAACAGGAACTTAAATGCCTTTTCTCTGGGGTATTGTTTTTCCAGACCCTTGTTGATTTGAGAAGGTGGGGCACTGGTAACCATAAAATACATGAGAGAGTTGAGAATTGCTCTTAATTCATATTAAATTGTTTATGCAACATTATTTATTAAATACCAGCTATGGACCTGATACTGGACTGGGTTTCTTGAGATAGAGTGTTGAACAAGATGGGACAAGATAATATATTCCCTCATAGATCTTATATCTTAATGCAAATAATAACTACATTTTATGAATTGTTTACTATTTTCCAGGTATTGTGCTGTGCAATTTATATTTATCATCAGTATATAAAATTTATAACAAGACTTTTAGTAAGAGGATGGCAAAATTTTCTAAGAAATCAAATCCAGCTTTCTAAATGCTTTGTAGAGCAAGATTGTCTATAAATAAATATAATAAAAATAAACGAAGCTAAATTTTTTTTAGTATTACTGGCCATTCACCATTTTAAGTATTTTGGTTTTCCTTTTTTCTCTTCTTTTTCTTTCTTTCTTTCTTTCTTTCTTTCTTTCTTTCTTTCTTTCTTTCTTTCTTTCTTTCTTTCTTTCTTTCTTCTTTCTTTTTTTTTTTTTTTTTTGAGGGGGGATGAGCCAGGGCACAAGTAAATAAAAAGAAGTCATCACGGAGTATGCAAAAATGACTTTCTTGACTCCTGATCTATGAGAGGGGCTTGCCCTTTACTTTTCTCGTTATAATGGTCCCATGTTGATCTTTCTTCCCATTTGCTTTTCTTTGTAACCAAAAGTAATGTGACTGCTGCATGTTACTAGTGCCTACCAATAAATATTTAAACACAGTGGCATACATTGATACATAAAGATTTTTAAGAAAGCTTTCAGTCAAGTTGGCTATAGTAATTTTATTTATCAAATCCCATTTTTTCACTGATACTTTCCTACTGGTTCCCATTTTAAAATAAGGGTATCCTGGACCTCTGCTTTTTAATTCTGCCAGTTTAATTTCTTGATAATGAAGAATACTCTGTTTTTGCTTTCCCTTCAACTCTGCCTCAGAGATGATCTATGGGTTGACTTTGCCTTTCATGGGCAACAGTGCAGATGGGGCTGAACCCTTGAAGCTTGGAATTCAGAGGTGGAAGAATTCGCTGGGCTAGATCACATGATATCACTTTAGTATTAACTGACATTTTTATGGGGTTTAGTATTTTATAAAGTATTTTCATTCAAAACAATAGCATTCAGTTTTCACTGACACTGTGAATGCTGATACTAACCCAGTTCCATAGTTGAGGGACTGGACTCAATTGTGAAAGAAATGGCATACTTGTCAGTGCTACTTTGTATTTAGTTCTGGAGTATTAACACTTTAAAAGTCACCTTTCTTCCGCATGTAGGCTGCTGAGTTGTGTGACGGCACCTTCTCTTGTACTGTTTGCCTCCCCCTGTTGCTTCTTTTGTGAAGAAAGGGGTTGCTGGATCACTTGTAATAGAGGTGTGATTGTATAAAACCAATCCTACCATGTCATTGTCCAGCTAATCTGAGGGGTAATGACTTTATTAAAGTCACCTCAGAATTTGTAAACCAAAAATGAACTTATTGTCTAGATAAATTTTTTTCCCAAAGAATTATTAGGAGTGCACATAATTAATTCCCGAATTTATGGATCCGGTTGACTTGAAATTTTTTGGTGTGTTTTGTAAAGTTGGGACTATCTGTATAATGTTTGTCATATAAGTATAGGATATAAATAGAAATAATTGCCTCTCCAGAACTTCGAAAGTACATTGGATTTTTGTGCTTCAGTGTAAAATTTGGTATTGATTTGTTCCAATCAAGAGGTATAATTACTGTAGTGCTATAACACACACACACACACACACACCCACACACACACACACAACACCTCATTATATAGTGGGTTTCCTGACTTGGAACCTAGAAATTTTTTCTCATGGTTGCATGTACTTGGAAGCCATGCCCATGTTTCTTCAAAACAACAACAAAAAGATCTCTTTAAACTTAAACAAACATTTTTTATAAATGAAGCTTTCAGTATTAGAAATAGTTTGTCTTTGCATAGTGCTTTTATAAGTTAAGTATATGTATGTTAAGGATTTATAAAATTAACTGGCTTCCCATCATTTCATTCTTTTAAAAATTTATGTTAGGGAAGAAGAAGGTGGTGGTCTGTAAATTCTGTACTTTTGACAAATAAGTCCTTAGTTCTGACGCGCTTGGCTCCCAGGCTGAATGTGGAGGAGAAAGAGGTACAGAAGAGAGGAGTCTGGGATGACCCCTAAGTTTTGGCCTTGAACAAAAAGATTTTAGTGCCATTATCTGAACTTTGAAGTATTATAGGGTATAGAATTTGGAGGCAAAGGGAGAGATAGATGATTTCATGCTAATTTCCTTGAGAATAGGATTCTGTGTGTTATAATGATACCCTGAATTCCTACTGTGTCATTCTTTAAGGACTGGAGATGGGGTATGAACAACAAACAAAAATTTCTGTTTATAAGAAACTATGTTCTAATGGGGGTGGAAGTAGAAGTAGCTAATAAGAAAGTAAAATTTATAGTATGTAGGATGATAAGTACTATGGAGAAAATGGAGCAGGGAAACCAGAGAGAATATTGGGGTGGCTCCGTTGCACTTTTAAGCAGGATGGACAGGGTAGGCCTCAGTGATAAAGTGACAATTGAGCAAAGACCTGAAGGAGGTGACATGGAACACCTGTTGAGCATAGGTGGGGAGGGAAGAACATTCCAGGATGAGAGATCAGCAAGTGCAAAGGCCCTGAGGCAAAGTCCTCTTGCTTTTCCAGGAATAACTAGGAGACCAGTATGGCTAAAGCTGAAGGGCCAGATAGTAGTAGGAGAAGTGGGTGGAAGGATTGCAGATGTGTAGGGGTCATGAAGGGTCTTACTTGCCCTTGTAAGAACTGTTCTTTTTACTCTGAGTGAGAGGGGAAGCTATGGAGGGTTATGACCAGAGAAGAGAGACATGACCTAACTTTTATGTTTTAACAGATCATTCTGCTCTGGGGTTTCTATTTTTTCATTTCTGTTTCTTACCCATTAGAGATGCTAATTATCGTTTAGGGGAGAATGGGGAGTCAGATAAATTGGTGCACAGCCCTGACCCATGCTCACAACTCTCATTCCAGAAGGCTCAGTACGAGAGCCAGTACTTTTGGAGGGCCCTAGAAATTCAGAGTACTCCAGCTCTTTAAATAACATGGGCTTACTTCACTTTTTCAGGTTGCTGTTGCCAAAAGGAAGGGAGCAAAGAAAGAGATTATCTCTAGACTTCTGCTGGTGAAGAAGATTAGCCTGCTGGCAGGTTGAATGTTTTCTAACTTCTTTGGGCTTCTAGGTTTTTTCTTACTTTTGGGCCATATATAAAAAGTCATTTTTATCTTGTTTCAACATTTAAGATTTCATTTATTTTCTATTTTATTTGGCCCTGTATCTGCTTTACATTCCTCTGTCTTTCCCCATTACAGTAATTTTAGTAGAGGTGGGATTCTTGTTACCTGTTACTCATATTTTGGATATGAGGCCTCAACAACTTCTGTTAAGTTGAAAAATATTAAAGATTCTACACAGATGTTACCCTATTAAAAATCCATAGGATTTATTGTCTTCCCTGTGTTTATAGGGGAAGTTTCTCTCCTTTTTCATGAAAGCTATCCCTTCTTTTGCTGCTCTGTCATCTAGTTGCAGAAAATACTTGTTCCTAAACACAAATTCCATGGCAACATAACAAAAAGGTCATAGAACAAATGTTAATTTTGTTTAGATCTGCTGTCTGAGTAACTTTAGACCCTGAACATGTTGGCTCCTGTTACTTTGAATGATGTTACAGATTTTCTTGTTTTTCTTAAAACCTTCTCCCTTAGGCCTTGGTGGTATTGTCACTGTGCCTGTGACATGAAGGAAGGTATGTGAGTAGGTGCATCTTACTGTCAGTCTACCCACAAGTAAGAATCGATTGCTTTGCCAAGCTTATGATCCAGAGTGTAGACATCATGCAACACATGACCATGCAGAAAAAGCATACCAGTTGTCTCCCTTGTTTTCTTTAATTTGTTAATTCAGTATTGCCAGTGCTAGGCACTGCAATTGGTGCTATGTTTATAATGATTTAAAAAAAAAAAAGCAGGAAGGGTCACTACTTTTTAAAGTATCAGTCCATATTATCAGGGACATATTATTGTTATTTCCTTGGAGATTGCTTTGGAAGTCCTCTTTTAGAAGTAGCTTTTCTATATTCTTTCAGCTTAAATTATCATCTCGAATCTATCTTTATATTTCTAATGCTTCTCTTGAAGTCTTCTTTTAGATTCTTCTGTGTCTCTTATATCTAGTGACATACTGGTCACTTTTTACATCTAGGACAATTTTATTCAAGGATATGTGTTGGAAATCTGTGTCAAGAGAAGCCTTTTCATCTGATGATTCAGATCTAGAAAGTGATGACATCAGCATGTGCCCACAAGAGATGAGAACTTCTTCTTTTGATCTGTTGAGGGCTCAGGGAGGTTATGTTTCAGGGGAGGAAAGGGGCTGTGAGGATAAGGGTCCTCTAAATCCTTAACCCAGGCCTTTGCTTCCACGTGGGGTAGTGTCTCTGCTGTGACAGTTTTCTCACCTATGGGTTATCTTCCCCTTATCAAGCCCTTAGTCTGCCCCTTAGTCCGTCCTGTGACACTCAACTTGAGGTGTCTGGTTTATGCAGATTTATACTGAACTCTTAAATTTCTTCATCCCTGTAGTAGATATAACTTTATTCCCAGAAATAATTGCTTTATTCTTCATATCTTTAATAGTTATTTCTCTTTTTTTCCTTCTGTCAAATCCTTCATCTTGGGCTTTAGCTAACTTGAACTTCTTGTTCTTCAACTTCTTTATTTTTTATTTTTTTAGCATTTATTTGATGCTGAAGTTACTCCTGGGCCATATGTTTTTGTTTCTTCAGTTTCTTCTGAAGTATATTTTCCTTCTGTGCAACCTCCTCTCTGGTTTAGGAACAGTCTGCTCCTTTGCAATAAGGATCATCTCTGTGGCAGGGAGAGCTTGGGCAGGGGATAACCTGCCCACGAGCTCTGTAAGTTCTGCACTGCATCCTGGGAGCTTTGTTCACCTGGATGTTCTCAGTGACTAGAGAGTCCACATCTAAACCCTTAAGCTCAGCATCACTCTCTGCATTTTGAAACATGTGCAGCAAAAATTCAGCACTCTTTTTGGGCCACTGGCCCTGCGTCCAGCCTCGCTATTTGGCCTGGATACACCTACCAGCTCCACCACTGTAATGATGGAATGGCACACATTGCTTCTGTGAAGTGACATTCTTTTGATACTTTGTGGCTTTTTGGATATGCATACCCTTGATGGCCTTGGCAATATAACTTAGGGTTACTCAACCTATTGACACTTTTGGGTGGGATAATTTTTTATTGTTGTGGGGGGCTGTGTTGTGCAATGCAGGGTGTTTATTATCATCTCCATAGCCTACTCACTAGATGCCAGTAGCAGCTCCCAGTGTAACAACTCAAAATATATCTAAACATTGCCTTATGTCCCCTGAGAGCAAAATTACCCCTGGTTCAGAGTTACTTATATACTCTTCCTGTAGATTTGGATCAATTGACCTTGTTTACATACTGTACATGCAGGTTTGTGCTTCCAAACTTAATCTCAAGAATGTCTGACCCTTTGGATTTTAAGTCTATTGAAATGTAATATTTCATGCTTTCTTTTGATTATTTTTCTACACATTATTGAGGACAATCTCAGAGACATAGCACTAACTACCCTAGGAATAGATTCATATTGTAAACTTGTATGGTTCAGCCTTAGGTATGTGGAGCTAATATTTGAAGGAAGCTTATCATTAGGTGAATGATAATGGTCATGAAAATTCCAATCAGAATGAGCCAATTACCTGAAGATTTCTAAAACTCTAGATATTTAAGGCAATGTAATGTCAAAGTTTGAAGTGTGTGTGTGTGTGTGTGTGTGTGTGTGTGTGTGTGTGTGTGTGTGTTTATGTTTATGTTTATGTTTATAGAGCTTTTAAACGTATAAGTGCTTGGGTCCTACCCCCAGAAATTAAGAATTACCTCTGGAGTAGGGCTAAGGAAACTGCATTTTTCTAGGCAATAGAGAGCTGTTATAGTTTCTTGAGTTGTAAAGTAGCAAGGGAAAGTGTTTTAAAATTGGTCTGGCTGGAGATACAGAATGGATTGGAGGGAACAAATGTGTTATTTTGTAAAAGCCTTTAGTAACTTGTTTATGGATGTGCCTGTTCGTTCTGACTCCCCAACTAGATTTCTCAGTTCCTTAATCTTGCCTTATGTTCCAGGCACTGGGTTAGGCTTTGAGGCTGAACTATAGCTTCTGCTCTCCCTCACAGCCTAAATTGGAAAACAAATATATAAAGGAATAATTTTTTGCATTTCACTGTCTTAAGTATTGGCTACATTATGTTTGCTGATTACAGTGGTTCTTAGATTTTATCCAATAATTGCTGAGTAAATGTGCATAGAAATGTAGAAACTAGTTTCTACATCAATAGCATGACAACCAATGACAGGATTTGGGCCCTCAGTTATAAATTTGAATAACCTGCCCTATTTTACTATTATTTTAGAGATATACTCAACCTTAAATTTGAAAATAAGGGATCTGAAAATACATATTGAGAATTGTAATAAACCCCATGCTGGAAGCTGATCATGAAACTTTTATAATAGCATGTTCATTTCAACTTGGAACATTTAAAACTAGCTGCCTTCTGTAGTTCATAAAGTACTTTCACATAATTATCTCGAGCCTCAAAACAGCGTTATGAGGTAAGCAGGGCTGGTGACACCACCATTTTACTGATTTGGAAACAGGCTCATTGAAGTTTTGGCCAAGATCACCTGTTAGAAAGTGCCAGAACCAAAACTAGAATGTAAATCTTTTTCACTGGTTGTTTACTTTTTTCTATATCAGACTGCATATGTTTATGTTCAATAGAATTTTTAAATATCAGTTCATCAAAATACTGCAAATACCATTCACTAGGATGCAAAAGCAGCTTTGTTAAATGTAATTTCAGTGGTTTTTCTAGAGCAGTAAAAAGATTTTTATCTAGTATTCTCAAAAGTAAGTGAGATATCTTGAAAATTCCAGTATTTTGATTTAAAAAATCAAGTTGCTAAGTGCAATGATTTAAAAATTATTTGATATTCCTCCCTTCTAAAGGTTGAGCTTGATTTTCCTCCTCTTGAGTGAAGGCTGTACTTAGTGACTCACTTCTCTAATGTATAGAATGTGGCAGAAATGATGGAGTGTGACTTCTGAGGGTATGTCATAAAAGACATTGTGGCCCCTATCGTCTAGGGCACTTTTTCAATCTCGGTAGTATTGACATTTTGGGCCAGATAATTCTTTGTTTTGAAGGATGTTTAGCAGTATCCCTGGTCTCTACCCACTAGATGTCAGTAGCACCTCCCTTCACCCCACACGTACCAGTTGCGATAGCCAAAAATGTCTTGTGCATTGTCAGACATCTCCCCTGGAGGATGAAATTGCCTTCCAATGAGAACTACTGCTTTAGGGGAAGCTGCTGTGTTGAGAAGACACTGAAGCAGCTCTTTGGAGAGGTCCACATTGTGAAGAACCGAGACCTGCTAACACCATGTTAGTGAGCCGTCTTGGAAATGAATCTTCCAACCTCAGTCAAGCCCTCAGATTACTGTAGCCCTGGCCAACATCTTGCATTAGATGACCAATACGCTAAGTGTTACTGTAAAAAGTATGTACATGTCATATAAGATGGAGAATCACAGACTGAGCAAAACCCAAAAGTTGTAAAGACACATTAATACCTGTTAGGTAATTTTGTAGTCATGTTCATACAGTGTATTTGTAGGGTGCTTTTCTAGATGTGAAGCCTAGAAACACTGTTACTTCAATAGTCTTTTAATTGTAGCAGTGAGGCAAGTTGACTGATGGTGGTATAAATAGTTACAATGTAATATATGGGCAGTCTATTTAATATTTTAGATTTGCTTGAAAGGAGTTTAAAATTATTTAATGATAACTTCAAAAACATTATTGAAATTTACAAACACATGAAAGTAAAGATGTGCCTTTGGTGACAACATTGTAATGAGGCTTTGGAAAATAATCCCTTTTAAAAGAGGAAATAATTCACATGTTACATTTTTGCAATTAAGATGGGATAACCATATTGCAATCAATATGGGATAACCATATCTTATGCAGATATATCACATCACATTTGTAATCAAAGAAATATGTTAACTGACACAACGAGCTTTTAAAGCTGCAGTGAAGAAATAGAAAATCATTCTTTTTTCAAATGGAGCTTGCAGCAAATGAAGATTAATTGCATTTTACATTTTAATCGTAAATGCTGTAGAGTTTTAGATTGTGTGTCTAAGATTTTTAGATTGTGTGTCATTGTTTGAATATTAGTTTTCATCAGCTTAGTAAAAACTGAAGCAGTTGTGAAAAACATTTTTGCTTCAGTAATTTATAAGCTTTTGTAGCAGGAATTGGACCAGATCAGGAATGGCATGTATCTAGTATGTGTGTTGCCATTCCTAGAGTCCCTGCCCTATGGCTAATGTTCCTCATAAATCCTGTCACAAATATATTTTCCTATCTGAATGAGATTTTCATGAAAATACTAAATTTGCATAAAAGTTCTTGAACTAAGTTCTGCAAGGCAAGGTAAATGATCAATTTAATGATTCTTTTTTCATTTAGGCTACTTATCTATTGATAAGATTTTTCATATATCTATGTTTTAAATTTTTTTGAGGAAGTTTTAGAAATTGAAAAGCTGGAGATTGGTTGCATTGTACATACTTGTAACAATTGTATTCATAACATCTGATGTTCTTTCCATAAATATGAAAGTATTATTATAAGAAACTAAATTTTGTTTAAAAAATACTACATATATATGTAGTGCAAATAGTTGAATAATTTTGTAATTTTTTAAAAAATCAATGTTATATAGACATTAAAAGAAGGTATTTGAGAGTTAGTGAAGATATTGAAAGCTCACAATATTTCAAATGTTATGAGTTTTTAAA
Source organism: Macroglossus sobrinus (assembly GCA_004027375.1). Lineage (NCBI taxonomy): Eukaryota > Metazoa > Chordata > Mammalia > Chiroptera > Pteropodidae > Macroglossus > Macroglossus sobrinus. The sequence continues at coordinate 164,024 of PVKZ01000497.1, forward strand.
GTCAATTTTAAATCTCATTCTACTCTGACGAATATTTTTTGAGGCTCCTTAATCAAAATTTGAGTTTTAGATTTTGCATAAAGTTGCCTTTATTTTTATGATGTAATTTCCAAAATGGAGGAGCAGAGCATAGGCATCAAAACTCTAGTGATAACTTACATGTGTCTGAATTTAGAAGGAAAAAAAAAATAGGTTTCTGTAGTAGAGGGATGTGTGTGCTGAAAAAATATCTCCAGTATGGTATTTATTGAAATTTTTATCAAGTATTATAAAGTAAAGTGCCAAGTTAGTAGTCTGAATTACTTAGTTATTTAGAAGGACATATTGAAAGTCATTATCAATTAGCATGAATTCAGTTGGAAAAAACTCTCAAATTATGTCATCTGTAGAAGAGTAAATATTTCCATTAATTTCCATAAATAAATAAAATTGTGGGTTTTTTAATTTTTATTTTTCGATCAGAATTGCAATTCAGTATTATTTTATGTTGGTTTTAGGTGTACAGCACAGTGGTTAGACATTTATATAGTTTATGAAGTGATCCTCCGATTAGTCTAGTACCCACCTGGCACTATACAGTTATTACAATATTATTGGCTGTATTCCCTAAGCTGTACTTCACATCTCTGTGACTATTTTGTAACTACAATTTGTACTTCTTAATCCCTTCATCTTTTTCACCCAGCCTCTCAAACCTCATCTCCCATCTGGCAATCACCAGTTTGTTCTCAGTATCTATGAGTTTGTTTTCATTTTGTTTATTTATTTGTATTGTTCCTTAGATTCCACATATAAGTGAAATCATATGGTATTTGTCATTCTCTGTCTGACTTATTTCACTTAGCATAATACCCTCTAGGTCCAACCAAATAGAAGATTTTAATTTTTTTATGGCTGAATAACATTTTATTATATATATGTACCACTTCATCTTTATCCAGTCTCCTATTAATGGACATTTAGGTTACTTACATATCTTGGCTGTTGTAAATAGCATTGTAGTGAACATAGGGGTGCATATATCTTTTTGAATTAGTGTTTGGTTTTCTTTGGATAACTAACCAGAAGTGGAATAGCTGGATAATAATGTAATCATTTCTTGATTTTTTTGAAGAACTTTCAAACTGTTTTCCATAGTGGCTATACCAATTTGTAATCCCACCAACAGTACACAAAGATTTCCTTTTCTCCACATCCTCACGAACACTTTTTTTTTTGACTTATTGATGAACGCCATTCTGACAGGTGTGAGGTGATATCTCATTGTGGTTTTAATTTGCATTTTTCTGATGGTTAGTGACATTGAGCATCTTCATATGTCTATTGGCCTTCTGAATGTCCTCTTTGAAGAAATGCCTATTCAGGTCCTTTGCCCATTTTTTAATTGGAATTTTTTGTTTTTTTTTTATTTTTTGGGTGTTAAGTTGTATGAGTTCTCGATAAATTTTGGATATTAACCTTTTATCAGATGTATTATAGGTGAATATCTTCTCCCATTCAGTGGGTTGTCTTTTCGTTTTGTTAAGGTTGTCTTTGCTGTGCAAAAACTTTTTAGTTTGATGTCCTATTTAAAAAATTTTTTCTTTTGTTTCTTTTGCCCAAGGAGATATATCAGAAAAATATTACTAAGAGCATTGTCAGAGAGTTTGCTGCCTTTTTTTTTTCTTGGAGTTTTATGATTTTGGGTCTTACATTTACGTCTTTAATCCGTTTTGAATTTATTTTTGTATGTGGTGTAAGAAGAACATCTAGTTGTTTGTTTGTTTGTTGTTTTGCATGTATCTGTCTAGTTTTCCCAACACCATTTATTGATTAGACTGTCTTTACCTCACTGTATATTCTTGCCTCCTTTATCATAGATGAAATGACCATGTAGGTGTGGATTTATTTCTGGGCTCTCTCTATTCTGTTCTATTGATCTGTGTACTATACTCTTGATTATTATAGCCCTGTAATATAGTTTGAAATCAGGGAGTGTGATACCACCAACTTTGTTCTTCTCTCTCAAGATTGCCGTGGTTATTCGGGGTCTTTAATGGTTCCATATAAATTTTAGGATTATTTGTTCTAGTTCTGTGAAAAATGCCATTGGTGTTTTGATTGCATTGAATCTATAGATTGCTTTGGGTAATATGGCCATTTTAACGATGTTAATTGTGTTTGTCTTCTTAACCATTATTGAGGGCCCATTTTTCCTTAATAACATCATTTGGGGATTAGAGAAGTCATCTATGACCATTGAAAGATATTGTAAAATCACTTATGATTCCCACAATTATTCAGAGACTTGCCCATTCTTTATTCTGTTGGGGAAAACGTGTGTGTGTGTGTGTGTGTGTGTGTGTGTGTGTGTGTGTGTGTGTGTGTGTGTGTGTTTAGGAAAATTCTCTTGTATTCATTTATACTCTCATGTTGTGTGATTGTGGGCGCTTTTTCAGGTTAGGCAGCACATCACCTTTTTTTTTTTTAAACAGGTCGTCTCCTTTCCTCTACCTACCAACTCAACTGACTGTTAAAGTGTATTGATCTGTCTTTACCTTGCAACATAGAAAATCTGCCAGCCAGGTGCCAGTCATGGAGCATAAACACAAAGGCCCTGTGTCTCTACCTTCCTAAAGCTCAATTAATGGAAATCATCGTTGGAGGATTGTCTAAGGAATATGGAGCTCGTTTTGTATTTTTCTAAATACTCTTAAGATTTCCTTTTGGATTAAGTCTGTCAGAGAGCAGCATACCATGCTGTTTTTTACTCTCCTCCCCTCCTTTGCTAATAATGAAAGTGTGTATTTTGGCTTTATTAAAGTCTACTGATGGATGCTCTAAGAAAAGAATCATCTGATACTATGATGTTTGTGTAAGAATATTGGTAGGACATTTTTACCACATTATACAGTGTCTTCTACATAAACATATACAGGAGGAATTTTCTCTGGTTTTATTATAGGAGTAATTACTCCTCTTTAGTTCTCCCGAGTACCTGGTTTGTTTTTATTTTATGGTTCCTGTGACTTATGTCTTCACTGGCTATGTTCTTTTTGTGATGGCTCTAGTAGACTCAGCCAAATTTGAGGCCCACCTCCTTTATCAGAAAGGACCTCCTGATAAACATTTGTGTGCTAACCTCATCCATATAGAATTTCTTGTTTATTTTACTACCTTTAATTACTTACTGTTATGTCAAGTTGTGTATATATATTTCTAGGCTGCTTTACTTCATTGTAGAATAAAGCAGGGTGGTATATGTAAATAAATTTAGAAGTTAAACAAAATATATTAGAGTGTATTAAGAATCTGGTAAGCATTTTTTTCAGCCATTTATGGGGGGAGGCAAGTATGAATGTGTAGTGAAACATTTAATTTTCCTTAGTGAAAGTTATTGTGTCCTAGATATTGGATTCATGGTCAACAGTAGATGAGTGACAGTGACATCTTAATATTATAACAACTGCTTTTAATGAATTTTATACTTATTCCTTTATTTTTTTACCCTTAGAATGATTTTATAAAATGCAAATTAATTTTATAACTTTGAAAGACCTCAGGTGAATTTATATTTGGGGAAAATCTTATAAAGCAATGTGTTCTGAATTTTAGTTTGGAGAACCTGATCATCATAAAGATAATTACATTTTATGATGTTGTTTATGAAAACAAGGTTTTATTTGTAGTTGTAGTTTTAAAAATGTGATTTAATAGGAATCTTTCCAACCGATAATACTACTAAGTGAATCATTATAATAAAGGGAAACTGATAACTGGTCTTAGAGTTGTCCTTATTCCTGGTAGCTTGATGTCCTGGGAAAAAGAGTAAGCATTGGAATTAGATCCGGGTTTGAATCCCGCTGTATGAGTTATATGACCTTGGGGGAATTGTTAATGTTTGTGGCCATTACTTTCTTATTTTGGAGAGTAAATAGAACTAGCTCATAAAGTTATTAATATAAGTGTTAAAACATTTCCTAAATAACACATGGCATAATCAGGTATTCAACTAGTTGAATTTCTTCTCAGTTGGTTTCTTTCTTTTTAATTGGTTTATCAAGTGATTTGGTTTTTTAAAACAATTATTAGGAATTTCTGCTTTTGGTCATTACAGTGTTCAGTTTACAATTAGATACATGATTTCTCCTTTCTCCAAATATTGCTTTGATTAGTGATAGAAACAGAAGGCTAGGTCTGAACAGTTAATTGCTAAAAGTGATAGAGGCGGGAATGGATCATATATTTCTTGCTTCAGCAGCTTTTGCTATAGCAATTACTAATACACAGAGAGCAGTTTTTGTGAACAATTCCAGCTTGTTCTCTTTTGTAAGTAAAATATGTTTTTAAAAGTGGGTGTGTGTGGAAAAAATATAAAGATAAAAGTAGGGATTGTATGTCCTTTGAAATAAAAATAGTCTATTCTAAGGAAATCATTCAATTATGGAAGAAACAGTATGAATTAAGATGTTCATTGTAGTAGTAGTTATATTATTTGTGTGTGTGTGTGTAAATGAATGAAATTGCTATAATGCCGATCAATAAGAGAATGATTGAACAGATTGTAGTACAGATATTTAATGAAATTATTGTTAATGATTGTTTAGTAAAATGGAAAATGCTTATGGTTTAGGAATAGAGGATACAAATTTATTTGTATATTATGAATTTATATGTATATTATAGCCCCGTGAATATTATTTGAAGGAAATATAATTAATAGTGGTTTTATTACAGTCTCTTGTTTTAGGGTAACAGAACAATACAGATGACTTCTGCTTTTAACCTTACTAATGCCCTTATTAAAAAATATAAGCTCAGAAGATAAATCAAAAAGCAAATCTGTTAAAAGTTTGAGTACAGTAGACATTTCTTCTCTGCATAAATATGTATATATGTATATATGTATGAGTATGCGTTTTTTTTCCCCATAGATAAGATCATTCTTCTGAAACTTGTTTTCTTTCCCACAAATAATATAACACATATTAGTATGTTCTTGTTGGTGGCTATATTATGTGATACATGAGAATGTACCATAATTTAAACTCTCTCCTATTGGATGTTAAGGTAGTTTCTGGTTTTGTTCTTGTAAACAGGCTGCAATGAATATTTGTATATTTTGAACCCCTTATATATTTTATACATAAACTTTTAAACCTACTTTATATATTTTTGAATCTAACCTTTTTGGAAATGGTCTCTGTATATAGTTGCACTGTATTATTGGGCATTCTTTGCATTTAGATGTTTCATCATTCCAGTTAGATGGTAAGTTCTGTGATATCAGGAACTGTATTTAATGTTTCTTTTATATTCACAAAGAATCTCATGAAGGAGATGATTTCAGGAAATACTTAGGAAGTGATATTTTGGTATTTGTGAGATACCATATCACTGACTCCTTTAATGTTTTAGATTCACAGGGAGTAGAATTGTAGGGATCGAAAACTTCTCCTTAATAGAGTAATACATAAAAAGTAAAAGCTATTCCTTATAAAGTACTTTTTATTAATTCTTCCCTGAGTTCAATTTCATATTAAAAGAAAAACTTTTATTTATGAAATGTTATTAATTTAACAGGAAGCATTTTTTTAAAGCAGAGTTCATATAATTAGAATATATTTGAAATAGACTGAACTACGAAAAAGGTTGAACTTGCTTTTCCATTATGGTATAATGGTTAAGAGTTCACGCTTGAAACATACCACTTGGATTTCAATCCTAGCTCCCCTATTTTCTGTCTATACCTGGACATACTACTTAACTTCTTTGTGCCTTTGTTCTCTCATCTGTAAAATGGAAATAATAATAATGTCTTCTCATAAAGTCATGATAATTAAAGATGTTCATTCATGTATAGATCTAAAAATAGTTTCTAGCAATAGTAAGCAGTTAATAAATATAAGTTTTAACATTAATATCTGTTTCTTGTTAGATGCTATTGAAATTATAAAAATTGAGAGCCAAATGAAAAGTTGATGGTTTTCCCCCCATATTTCACATAACTGTTGTAAAATACTGTTTTATACTTTGTTAAGCATTTATTGAGACTGTATCATGTGCCAGGCATTATGCTGAGTCCTGTGTAATACAGTAGGAAATAAAACAGAAGATACTTCCTGCCCTCATGATGCTTAGAATGTGTGGGAAAGGTAGGTGTTAGTAATGTCTAAAACCAGGCTTTCCCATGGGCCAGGCCTTTTGCTAAACCTATTAATTAATTCTAACACATATCCTACAGGTTAGATATAAACATTATCCATATTTTATATATGAGGCTGAGAGAATTTAATTAACTTTCTCAAGATTATACAGCCCTTATTTAAGTATTCTACTGGGTTATAAATCAACATATAGTACTAATAAATTGTGATTAGTAGAGTCTGTAGGGTACTGATTAATCTTAGCCTGCCTTTTACTTAATAGATATAGAAGTAAAATAGAGATAAACATATGTACTTTATTATTGGTATAGAGAGTGACTTCTAATGGTTTGGACGGGCAGCTCAACTAGGCTTCTTATTTTTTCCCTACTGAATTGAACTTGCACTCTAAAATCACAAGCAGGTCAGCTAGAAACCTGATGACATTCCTTGCACTAGGAAGAGATTTCAGTGACAGATATAAGCTTTGGGAGTTTTCAATATATAGATGGCATTTAATTAAATTTGGGGTGTGGATGAGGTCATCTAGAAGAAGAATGTGGGAGAAAGAAGAGAAGAGGGCCCAGCACCATGCCTAGAAGGATTCCAACATACAGAGCTTGAGTCGAGAAGCCACATGCAGTAGAAACAGAGCTGCTGTAGAAGTCATAGAAAACCAGTAGAGTGTACTAATGTGGACTCTAAGATGGAGAGTGTTTAGAGAAAGGGAAAACGGCAACTGTAAAAATGGTAACCATGTCAGTTGCTAATCCAGAAAAGTAGCCATTGGATTTAATGACCCCAAGAAGAGCAGTGGAGTAGATTGAGGAAAGAATGGGAGCTGAGAAAATATTGTGTGCTTTCTCAAACCTTAAGATGTATATGAATTACCTGGAGTTCTTGTCAAAATGTAGATTTTATTAGGGCCCGTGTTCATGTGTTTCTAAAGAGCTCCTGGATAATAATGCTGCGGGTCCATAGAATGGCAGAGGTATTGATTAATGATTCTCAAACTCCAGTGTTTTAGAATTATGTGGGGGGGGCTTGATAAAATACAGATTACTAGACCCACTTCAGAGTTTTTGATTCAGGAGGCCTGGGGTGGCAGCTAAGAATTTGCATTTCTTGTAAGTTCCCTGGTAATACCAAGTCTTCTGGTCTAGGAACTGTACTTTGAGACCCACTGGAGAATTTTAACTGAGGGAGAATTGTCAAGGGAAATTTTGTTTGTTGAGGATGGGAAATGACTAGAGCATATTTATGCTGACGAGAATGATCCCTTAGATAGGGAGAAAATGGTGTGATAGAAGAGAAAGGGAACAAAAGGGTTAAGTCTTCGTAAAGATGAGAGAGGATGGCTCTGAAGCATATATTGAAGTCTTGGGTTTTTATAAGACTTATAGCAAGAGAGAAAGCAGAGAAGATGAGTCCAGTGCAGATGGGTTTATAGATTTAGTAGTGATAGGCACATGTAACTTCCCTTTGATGATTTCTGTTTTCTCAATGAAGGCAAGGGCAACTCCTAAGAAAGGAGGGTGAACCAAGGTTTGAGGAGAGAGATGTCATCAAATGATGATTTTGAGTAGGAAAATGAACTTACTAAGAAAAAAGTGGAGGCATTGACCACATTATTTGAGGTTAAATAATTAAGAATAAAACTAGTCTGTATGATCGTGCATTCTTTTTTCTTCAACCACAGTTAGTTTTTGGATTCAGACATGGAGAATTAAAAAGTTAAGATCACCCAAAGTTAGACTTTATCCAGGTGAGTACATCAGAGAGACAGAGAGGAAGAGAAGGAAGGAGAGAGGGAGAGGAACGAGAGAGAGGGAGGGAAGGGGAGGCGAGAGAGACAGAGAGAGACAGACTGAGACAAAGAGTTTAGGTACAACAGAGATGTACAAGGGCGCTTAGACTATTGTCTAAGCCAGGCAAGAAGGGAAATTGAAGACCAAAGAGGGTTAAAGGATAAAAATAAGCAATGATAAGGTCAATGAATTATCGTAGTCAAGGTATAAATAAACTAGAATTAATTAAAAGGCATAGAAGGTTGATGATGAAAAACGAGTGCTGGCATTCAAAATTCTGTAGGCAGGACAGTTCTTGGTGGTGATAGAGGTGCAGGGTGTGACCATGGAGGCGGCTGGATGAGGCGGAGTTTCCTGGAGAGGTCAGGAAACTGAGAGACCAGGATGTTGAATGTTCTCTCCACCTGGATAAAGTTGCCAAGAACGATGACACGTTGGGAGTGGAGCTAGTCTTTGAGATAGGAACTAACTTTTTGCAAATGATGGAAAATTTCAGGTCAGTGGATGACAGAGGCAGAGAGAGAGATGGTTGTGAGCGGGGAATTTTATACAAAGGGAGAGATGGTCTGGAAGTGGTAATGTTTGGCAAGGCAGACATCCACCCCACCTGCTAGCCATGAGGTGCCTGGGATATGAGAGAGAATGTCCTCAAATGGCAGGGCTATAAGAGAAGTACAGCTTCCTTTTAATTAAAGCAAAGAAATGGAGAAAAGGTTCAGAAAAGGGATTGAAGATTTATAAGAATTTATCACAAATTGGGAGTTGAAGAGCAAGGATTTGAGAGTGAAGGTAAGGAATTTCAGGAGTAAGTGCAGAGTCATATGGGAAAGAGAGTTTGGTGATAATAGATGATCTGAGAGTTTTGGATGCCCATAACTGACTGAGATAAACAGGAGAATGAAGCATGATGGAATAAGCTCAGTCTCTAAAAATAATTAAAATACACATCAAGCTTGTTGCTGTGGATGTCCAACATGGTCTAGCTCTGCCTACGTCTCTGACCTCATTCTTTTCTATTCTGCTTGCTCCCTGTGCTCCAGCTTCACAGGCCATCTTTCTTTCATTCCAGCATGCCATATTTTTTCTACCTCTGTTTCTTTTCTCCTTTGTGCTTGCCCTTGAGAGGCAGCATAGCAAAGTGGTTAATAGCATGAGCTCTGGGTTGACTTTCTGCTCTGCCACTTTCTAGCTTTGTGACAGTGAGCAAGTTACTTAACCTCTGTGCTTCAGTTTCCTCATTTGTAAGTGGGGGAATGATAATAGTATTTACTTCATAGAGATGTTGGGAATTAAAAGAGTTAATTTTTAAAATTAATGTAAAGGGCATAGAACAGTTGCTGGTATGCAGTAAAGACTCACTAAATGTTAATATCATTATTTTTTCTTTGGTTTGAAACTTTTCCCCTGTTTCATTACGTGGTTGCTACTGTCTCATCATCAGTTGTCTCAGCTCAAATGTACTTCCTTAGACATCCTGGATAAGGTAGCATAACTCTGTTGGCTTTCTTAACTCTTTATTTTAGTATCCTGTTTTATTTATTGATAAAATTCACACTATTTGAAATTATTTTATTATTCTGCTCTTCCCCTCTCTTCCTTTCCCCCGAGGGCAGGGATTTGTTGACTTGTTCCCAACTGAATCTCAGTTTCTAAAAAGTGGTAGATACTTTGTAGGTGCTCAAGAAATTTTTGTGCTGACTCATCCTGAAAATGTGCTGGTTTCCAAGGCCTCTACTCTGATCAGGCAGCATACGGTGGCAAAGTAACCGTGAGGCTTAGGCGGAGAAGACAGAATCTAGCGTTTTGTGTGTCAATCCATTGGCTCATCTAGATGAGGTAGCTATCTGTTTTTGTGTTATTGGGACACAGCCACATTCATTTTTAAATTTATTATCTGGCTACCTTATAGCTACGACCACAGAGTTGAGTCTAAAGTATTTACTGTTTGGGCATTCACAAAAAGTTTGCTGACCCCTGATTTAGACACATAGAAAAAAGACTAGAAAGGGAACACCAAAAATAATAATGGAAGATTTCTTTGGAAAATGGGATTAGTGGTCATTTTAGTTTTTTTCTTTATGCTTTTTTTGTATTTTGTTATAGACCTGTTTGATTTGGAAATGAAATAGCCTTGTAAATACTAATTTTGAAGTGTTCAAAGCGTATTTTAATGATGGATTATTAATGTTTTTTTTTTCCCTTAGTGCTGCTTTTGACACAAAAACTGGGTTACGTGTGGCAGTGAAGAAGCTATCCAGACCATTTCAGTCCATTATTCATGCCAAAAGGACCTACAGAGAACTGCGGTTACTTAAACATATGAAACATGAAAATGTAAGTTACTCATTCAAGGAAGAATAAATTCTGCTCTGGAATAGATTGAGAAAAAAAATGTGTTTTAATTACTGTAAATGGAATTACATTAGAGCACATTAAACTTTTGATCATGCTTCTTGTACTAGGGTATTAGTGGCCACTGTGTTATGTAAGGTAGTTACTTAAAGCCTTGGAGTGAAATTGGTAGATCTTCCTGGATTTCGAGTTTTACTCAAAGATTTTTAGAGGGAAAGCATTAATTTTTTTAAAATAAAAAGATATATTATGAGGTATAACAAAATTCACAAGGATTTTTAAGAGAAAATATTACAAAGAAATTTTGTATTCTTACTGGGTTTCCTTATGGCTATCTTATAAGATGTGGTTCCATGCTGTTTTCTATAATTATGGGTTATTTCAGTGGAGAAGTTTGAGGAAGAGTGCCTCGGGCTCACTGAAAGTTCTATCAAAGATGACTATTATTTTATATATAATTTAATGTTATATATATATTTTTAATCTTCAAAAAAGCATTATTCAGATTTGGGTATTTTAGTAAATATGACAAAGACATTGTTTAAGTTAAATAAAACTTTTCTTTTTCTATCAATTTGGAAATTTGAGAACAATGCCATCCTGTAAGGAATGCTTAGAAGTTCTAATATGGTAAATAAATGGATGCGATTGGAATATTAAATGTAAGTGAAAAAACACAACTGAGAATACTTATTTTTCTGAATTTCACAATCAGGTTAAAAAGAATTTATGCTATGCTATATGAAAGGAACTGTAAAGTTTGCAGTATTGAAGAAACAATGGCTATAGAGATTTTAGAGTCATTTGACCCTATTGATTGTTACTGTGTACAAAACTTCAAATTCTAAACTTATTACTTGGCTATTCAGATCTTTTCTGTTTTAATAATTGAACTTTTTGGTTTATAGTAAGAAAAAATCACAGATAAGAGCTACTTTAGTCATATTCATTTGTTTCATGTGTATATAATTCAAAAATGACAACAATGAGACATATTTGGAATTGGATTATGAATGCTGTTGTAATCACATCTGCAGCTTCTTATTTGTTTTCATGTTTTATTTTAACTGCATACTATTGAGAAAATTCTGTTTTCTACAGGTAACCTCTCGTCCTAGGTATAATTTAATGTGAATATCCATGTACAAACCCGAGTTTTTAAAAAATTCGGTTCAGAGCTGCAGACTTTGTAATCAGTGACATGTTTGCAAGAAGTTGAGATAACATGGAAAAGCTAGCAAGCAAGAGAAGCTTTATTCCAAGGTCTGCATAAAATCGAGATGGCTTGGCAGCTTAACTGATAACATTTACATTTGGTTTTTAACATGTTTGAGTGTTTATGCTGTTTCTCATTACACATTAATAAATGTGACAGAGACATTGTCATTAGCTTTTTAAATATAAAGAATACTTTGAAAACGGAATGCAAGCCAAACATTTAAAGACGCCCAAAGCATCTCCAGGAGGCCCTGGGATCCCACTGATGTTGCCTACACTAATTTAAGAACATCTGGTTTAGAAGATTATCAGTACTATACTTTATTGTTTTGCTTTTATTTATATATAAAGTAAGGCAACATTTAGGGCAAAAATTGTTTTGGTTTATCTGAGTCCATGCCTTAGTTTTTCTAGTGATCATAAGCAACAACCTTATTGCTTTAATTTTCTGTAATGAGATACTTTGAAATTTGTCTTATATGATATCAGGTTGGTTACATTTGGGTTATTCTTGTATTTGTAGAAATGAAGAGGCCACAATGATGGATACAATTTTGCTAATTTAGGAAAGGTTACAGACTCCTTTTAAAAAGAGGGCTGAACCTTATTAGAAAAACAAGGTTTTGATTTACATAAATTGTTTCATAAGCAGCTTGCTTAGTAGTAGTCTATATTTTTTTATATTAAAATATTTAGGTTTTAGCAGTATTAATGTACAGGGTCACCTGTATTTAGGTATTGGTGATTTGTTGTTTGACAAAAGAAGGCACATGTCTGAATGTTTCATAGTTCTCTATTGTGTTGCAGATGTTTGATGGGGCCAAACGACTTTTTGACTCAATGTAGAAAATTTTCTGAATTTCAGCCTAGTCTACAAACAATTGTTAGGTGCTTAAAATATAGAGATAGTTTTACCTGGTAAAGAACAGGAGACTTCCAAGTAAGCTTAACGAGGATTTTAAAAGGAATTCCTCTCCTTTATTCCCCTCTTCCTCTTTTTTTTTTTTTTATGACTGTTTTGGGCCACCAACCAAGTTTTAGCTAGCCACCAGGTCTCCAAAGACAAAAGCAATAGCAACAGCTTAAAACTATTGAAAATTTTAAGTGAATATTAATAACAAAAAGAATTTTTAGATGCCAGAATGTACATGTGATCTTTTACACAAAAGTACATCTGACCCACAACTCATAGTTCATCTTATTTCTTTTATTATTGACAGTGAATGACAGGTACACAGTTATCAAATGAGTAACAGGAGCTGGGGAATGTCTCTGTGACTGTGAGAGTTATTCTCTGAACGAGGTTAGCTGGTCCATTTTTCACTGAACTTGCAACCTTGGTCTCATTAACACCTGCTCTAAGGAAGGATTAAAGGAAGCAGCCTGCCACCTGCATCCTTTTGCTGTCTGAGTAGGTCCTACAAAGACTGCCCAGTTAAGGACCTGGGTATCTGTAAATTTGAAATTAAAAAATGATTAAGGTAATCCTTTCATAAATTTTATTCTGGAGCCTTAGATTTAACTTCATCTTGGTAGACCAAGTGATTATTTCGGTTTGCTTGTGTTAAATACATTAAATATTGTCTTTGATTTCTGGGCTACTTTTAGGTATCATATAATGGCAGAAAGAGTAAGAAAATAGGCTAAAATGTGACTTAAGTTAAAAGGAAATTTCCATTTAAGAAATGAGAAATGAATAGATTATGGAATATTCCTAAAATGTTCCCCAGATCTTTTTAATACTGGGAAAATTATTTTTACAGTATTTTCCTTATTAGTAATTCTCCATAAAATATGATTAATAGAGAAAAGGGATATTTTGTAAAAGCCCACAAAAAAGTTAAAATACTTTGATATAACATGGGTAGTTTTAATCTCAAAATGTGTCACATTTAAGGAAATTAAAATTTGATAGGGTATTTACTAATATGCTTTGCTCAGTTTTTTCCAGATTAGTTACTTATGCTTCATGCAATCATGCTTTTTCAAAATCATTTGAATAATTTAGCATAGCTTTATATCTCAAATTTTGTTACTGGAAGTAGCTGCTTTGTATAGTTTGTTTCTATGGTTTTTATTTTGTAATTCTTTATAAAACTCCAAGGTTATGATAACCACTAATCTTTCCTACAATACTGTGAAAATAAATAAGGATATTTCCATTTCTTTCATATGAAGAGAAGTCGAGATTCAGAGAAGATACCTTTATTTCATTTATTTAACCAATATTAATTGAACTACTGTAAGCTGGTCACTATTCCAAGTGCTGGGGTTATTAGAATTGAAAAAGATATAAAAGCTCATGGATCAAACTTAGTTGTTCCAAAATGTCTATTGTGTGTTAAGTTGAAATTGGGGCTTTTATTTGAAAATGTTTTGAACTTGTTTTACTGTCTTCAAAGTGTCTATTGCATGAATAATCCTGTAAATCTGATTTCTAGTGGTTTAATTTTATTTTGATCTGAGGATGATTTTTCACAATCACAATTGAAATAATGTAAAATGATGTAAATTTTTTTAAACTTGTATTGAGGATATGGGGTTTCTCAGATAGCAAGAATCAATGATTAGAAAATATTGGAAGGTAGATAAAATTGGCTTCTAGATCTCAGCTACTTAAAATGCGAGTGGTATAGGGGAGAATAATCAAAAGACCAGAGATCTTAAGGCAGGATTATATCAGACTCAAAGAAAACAATTGTGGTTTAGATGGAAAAGGAAAAGGAAAATAATTTGACTTAAATTTAAAACACTATTTAGAACCATTATAAGGTCATGGATACGCTATTGGTGGGAATGTAAGTTGGCTTCAATTTTATGAAGGACAATTTTGATAAGAATAAGATCATTAAATATATTGATGTCCTTTGATCCTGTGATTTTATTTCCTGAAATTTGTTCCCTGGAAGAAAATACAAGATGTGCAAAAAAAAAAAAAAAACCAAAGAAAGAAAAAACGTGTATATACACACACATGCAGTGTTCCTTAAATGTCTAAAGATAGGAAATTAGTTAATTATGGTACATATATACAAATAACAGAGCATATTATTGAAAAATAAGGACATGAGAATAGTCATATGTTAGGTGACAAGGCAGAATATAAATCTGTATGCATAGTATAACCCAAATTTAATTTATGTACATTGGAAAAACCAAAGGAAATATCTCAAAATGTTAATGATAGTTATAATGGGTGCAATTATAGGGAAGTTTTTTTTTTTTTTTAAACAGTTATCTGTGTAAGAATCTAATGGGTAACTAACTACCTTTCCTTTGGAATAAGATGCAAAGACTTGAAAAAGCTATTCTTGAATTCCAAGGGTTTCTTTTGGTTTATTTTTCTATTTGAACATTGGTATGGTTTACCATTAGAGCTGTTAATTTAACTTGGTTGGTTAGAGCCGCATGCTAATGAGGCAATAGTCCTGGTGAAGGCCTTTTAGCTTTTATTTGTTTCTCTTCCAGACACTCTTAAATCTGGCTGGACCTGTTACAAGTGAATTACAGTTGTTTTCCTCCTCAGTGCTTAACTTTGTAGAGTTGAATAGTCTGGGTTAGGAGAAATGGAGGTTGTGAAGTATATGTGGATTACAGTATAAATCCATAACCAGAAAAACTACTCAAAGACTATGGATTACTGAGTATTAAGTAGCTCTTTGCTTTATCCTTGTGTAAAGATAGCTTTAAAAATAATTTAGTCTTATCTAAATGCCTGATAATGATTTAAAAAATTATCTTAATATTAAGAATATTATGAGAGCATTTGAGATCTTGCTCCCCAGTGTGTTGTCAGTTTTGGCTCAAATAAACTCTTAAAAGAATTCTCAAAACAAAACAAAACAAACAAACAAAAAAAACAAAACAACATTATAAGAGTAATACCAAGGTAATACTGAGAGAATATTTTGGGGCTTTAAAAATGTCAGTTTTGAAGACTATAAAATAATATGGAAATTTTTTATGGAATAATAATACATTTAAAAAAGAAAAATGATACTATAATAACAACTGTAGATGTATGACTTTTTTCTGTTTGTTAATCATAGACTATTAGTGCAAAATAAGTCAAGAGCTCTAAATTTTTGTGCTTCTGGGTAAACTAATGGCTATGTGTAACCAAATTCTAAGCAGTTGATCATTTTTAATAGCAAAATAGGATTTTATGAGATGTGATATTAACAAGTAAAAACAAAAGCATAATTTAGGTAGAAAATAAGATGTAGTTATTAAGTATGTATATGATTTGGGGATGTTATTGAACTGAGATAGCGGGAGTTAGAATTAATTCATATTAAAATACTAAGACCTGATGGGCACTACATTAAGTTCAGTACTTATTTCCTGTTTGATATTTATGTTTTCCTATAGGTTATTGGTCTGTTGGATGTTTTTACACCTGCGAGGTCTCTGGAAGAATTCAATGATGTGTGAGTAAATCTTTTGCATTTGTCTTCCTCAGCCAGGGGATAAAGATTAGCAGCCCATTTTCTATACCTGAACCCATTTAGCAGTATACAGACTTCAAAAGATTCTTTATTTCTATCATCCAATTCTTCTGGGGGAATGAGATGGATACAGAAGATGTGTATTATGGGTGGTCAATGTATTTTCATCATTTCAGGCATGTTTTACTCTATTTGGAGAGTTATTGGTGAGTCCTTGCCAAGAGTTCGATGAAGAAGAGTATAGGAAGTTTGGAGTATGATTTTTGTTCTCAAGTTGACTTTCTCAACTTTTAAAGAGACATCTTTATATTATTACAGCAAGAAGTGTAATGGACCTCTGTTTCCATTTAGTTTTTTTCTCTTCTTTTATCTCACTTGTGTGTGGGAAATGATACTAGAACTCATGGCTGATCCTTGAAGCATTGGATATCTGCACTGGGACAAAGAGAGGGTCTCACATGTTGAGAAAGCTGATGAACAGTGCTAATTCTCCTAGATTTGTGACCAGCTCTATTATTTTAACGTGGGACCCTCCTGGAAAGCAGAGCCAAGATTCTCAAGACCAGTAGTGGGGAACTAGGGAAAATACAACAGAGACTAGAGAAAGCTGCTACAAGGATATGTTATTAAGTTGGTCACCATTGTGGGCAACTGGGCTGAAAACTGCCTGAATCTTCTCAGAAGCTATACAGAATGCTTCTTAGATAAGGAACATTTATTCACTGGCTCCTGGCCCCATTGGCAAGGGTTACCCAATGGGGCCTTCATGCCCTCATGTGCTTGGGTTACACATGTGTGAGTACAAGACACATGTGCATTCATGTAAGTACAAGATAGATTTCAGCAGGTGTTTTGTACATGTACAAGCTCTCTACTATAGCTTTCCCAGTATCTGAATTAGTACACCTCCCTCCCAGAAGAGCACATTTTTTTTTAACCAAGGACGAACCTACATTGACACATGATAATCACCCAAAGTCCATAGTTACCTTAGGGTTCATTCTTGGTGCTGTACATTCTATGGATTTGGATAAATGTAGAACAACATGTAATCATTATATCTTATATTGTATTTTTACTGCTGTAGGAGTGATGATTTTGGTATTCTGCCTAGCTGTGGAAGAAATGCTAAAGTAGTATATTTGTGAATTACTTTGGAAAACATTTGAATCAGATCCAAACTATAGCCCAAAATTTTAGGTACAGTGCATTGGATTTATTTAACAAATTGATGATTTGCTGATGTAGGTAAATACTGTATTAGGCATTATGGAACTGGATTATGAATCAATTTTTTCTATGTGAAAAGACTTTATTTAAGGCTAGTATCTGTTTGGAAGTTTAACTTTTATCTATTTTAATGCCTTTGTCTCTTTTATGCATTTGAAAGCCCATCAACTATCAACTTCAGGCATACTGAACTAAAGTTGAATTTCTTTCTTAATTTTTTAACAAATACCATGGCTCTTGAGCAGGAAGCAGTTCTTTCTACTTAACTATAGCTGTATTTATTTATTTTCAACTTTATTGTAATATAAGTGACATACAACATTGTGTAAGTTAGGTTCTAATTATTTATAAACAAGAACTGAGTTCATCCCTTGGAAGTATTCAGCTATTTTTTGAATACTTGATGAGTGTGGAGTGTTGGAACAGGCTCAGAATAGTCAGAAACTAGTCTTTGCCCTTGATGAAATCAAAATCTTGTTAGGGAAAATCAATTCAAAACACTTTTGAAAGTTACCAGTTGGTTGTATGACCTTGGACAAGTCACTTTGCATCTCTGGGCGTCAGTTAACTTCCCTGTAAAATGATGAAAAATTGGGGTGATCGACTTCTGAAGTGTTTTCAGTCCCAGAGACTCTCTAAAAATAGAATGATGTGAACCTAAGGAAGCCATTAAGAAAATATTTTATTGTTTATTTTTTATGATGTTTGTATCACTGAAAAAAAAAATAGTGCTTGTCCAGGATTATGGTTATTTCAGTGTTTTCCAAAGACATTAGGGTTTGAAAATTTAATATACCTTTAGGGCCAGACAGATAACATAAATGAGACTCATTGCCACAACTGGGAATGGTGGGGTCTGTGGTAAAACAGAATGAATACCTATACTTTCTGAAATCATTCAAATTCACATTGAAATGGAACAAACAAAAACCCACTGTTTAGGCCAAATCAAATATGTTGTAGGTGGCTAGGGTGGTTCTATAGGCTGCCATGTTTAGAGCAGGCTGTCATTTTGAACCTGAATTTTCTGTGCCAATTAACACAATCTCTAATTACTTTTAATATTTACAGTTGCCTTTGAATCATGTGTTATGTATATTTGTGTCTTTATGTTTCAGTTAGCACTTTTCATTTATCATGCAAGTCAAATTTTTACTAAATTTTTAATTTCTTGGTTAATGGGCAACCTGCATACTTCATTTGTAAGACTATACTTTTGGGAAGGGATCAATAATAGGTAGTGAGTTTTGATCATTAGGAACAATGTGCAGTTACTAAGTCTAACAGAGATGATGTTTAGAAAATGTGGAGTTAAAAGATGGGTATACCCAGTTGTTCTTGACTGCCATATGATGCAGTTGTGCAGATGGCAACATTTTTTGTAAAGATACATCTAGATTTTTTAAATGATTGGAAATTTTTTGGGCATTCTTGTTGGCTTCTTGATGGTAATTTTTGGCAAGAGGTGTGGCATATATGTGCATATACATGCTGTGTATATTTAGTTACCAATAGAAATCCAAAAATTTTATTTAGCCAATATTAGAGCGAGACCCCTTGAGCAAGCTCCAACTATCGTGCTGCTACATTGTTACCTTTTCTTAACGATAGTGGTTCTCTAATCAAGCTTAGTAGGCAATGAAGAGTTTTTGGAATCTTAGTGTAAACTGTTTCCTCAAATCTCAGAAAAACTGAATTGTCATGCATTAAGTAGAAAATAGTCTCCCCCTCCTTTTTTCTGTCATGTTTCCCCTTATCTTACAAGTTCCCATCCGAGGTTTCTTACACCTGAGCTCCTTATTTCTGCTTAGTTCTTAAAGAGAGATATGGAAGTGCGGTCTTATATTCTATTGCGATCTAGTAGAAGACCTACAACAGAGTTAGTCAGCAGCTATTGTTTTAGTGAAAGCCAGTAGACAGTTAATCTATCACCTTAGTCTTCCGCTTACAGAAATGTTTGTGGAACTAATAAGTTTAGCTTTTCTATATCAATATAAAGTTGCTGAATATATTAAATAGGTAAAGAGAGTTTCTACACTTATATTTTAACCTGATTTCAGTCAGTAAATATTCAAATACCCATCCTGTACTAGGCACAATACTAGTCTATGAGGAATATAACAATAAATAAAATAAACATGATAGACTTTAGACTCATAATAGGAGAGTCGAATACTTTAAATGATCAAATAATACAGTGTGGTAAGCTCTGAAAGATCCTTTATGATATATTCCTGTGCATTCTCTGACCTCACCTAACACTCCACTCATTCTCTTCATTCCAGCTGCTTTGGCCTTTGTTCTTCCTTGAATACAGACATCCACAGTAGACCATTTGCACTGTTTTCTCATGTTGGCCTGGAACACTCTCCTCACATATCCACATGACTGGCTCCTTTATTTCCTTCAGAGGTCTCTTCACCAGAAACTCCTTTCCCCTCACCACCATAGCTGAAGTGCTGAGCTCTCAGTGCCTACTCTTTACCCTGCTTCATTTTTAGCACATTTTATCATCATGTATTTGTAATTCTTTACCTTTTTCCTCTAGGTTGTAAGCTCTGTTAGAACAGGGAGTTTGTATTTTTCTTCATTGAGTCTTACATAAAACTTTCCAGATAAGGAAACTAAAGTTGATAGAGGAACTGAATTGTATAATACCACATACAAAATTGCATACATCCCAGTTCCTTTGGCTCTAAATCTGTTTCTAATCACAATTTTATTGATCTAGAGCTATGATTATTATTTGAAAGTCTGCTAACCCTTTGGATTGGGTAAATACAATATTTTTATTCTTTGAAAATAGGCTGAGTGCTCAAGATATGTAATACAGGAAGAGAAGCAGTCTGAGGGAAAGATGGATGAGTTAAATGTACTAACAGTTATATTTGCAATTTATTTCCTTATCAGAGAGGTCTGCTGAAATGTAGAGATTTGGTGAAGCTCCTTGTAGATGTCTTCACTGGCTCACATTTGAAATCTAAATAAATTACACATCTTTTAATAAAATACCATTCAGTTTTTGTCTCAGATGATCAATAAGATGCCCCCCTTTTTTTCATATTAGCTGGTGTGAAAAGGCAAAAAAGCTTCAGGGTCTAGCTTATAGCTTGTGTCCTATAAGATATCTTTCCCTAGCATTCTGGTCAGGATGACGGAGTAGGTAAATGCTGTGTTTGCCTCCTTCCATGACCACATCAAAATCACAACTAAATTATAGAATGATCGACCTGGAGAAGCATCTCAAGACTAGCTGAACATAGGTTTTATAACTAAGGATGTAGAGAAGAAACCATGATGAGATCGGTAGGAGGGGCAATATGCCAAATTGCCTAGTCCCACACCCACATTTGGCAGTTGAGAATCAGGGGTGATATCTCAGCTACAGAGGTTCCCCCCTTAGGAGTGAGGAGTCCCAGTCTCATACCAAGCTCTCGAGTCTGGAGCATCAGTGTCAGGAGGAGACCCTGTAATATTTGGCTGTTTTAAAATTCAGGAGATTCCATCCATCCGGGTGAGACAGAAGGTTGTTAAAAACCAGGACGTTCTCTTAAAGGGCTCATACACAGACTCAGTCGCTTGTAAGCACTCACCCTGGGCCATGGTGAAGGAACAGAGGCTTGAGTGGTGTTAGAGACATACTGGGAGAAACTGAGTTGTATGGCTTCAGGGCAAAGGCTGAAGGGACAGCTGCCATTGTCCCTGTGTTGAGCCCTCCCCACACATGACCAAATCTGAATCCGCATTAACCTGGTGAACATCACTCCCCCCACATTGGTGACTCCCTGAGACCCCTCCTCACCCAACTCACATACCTCCTGAGGTCCTGTCAATGAATGAGCCTTATAGGCAGCCGGCAGGCAGTGGTAGGCCTTGGGATGCCCTTTTACTGAGTGGTCCCAGGCCCAGTACTGGTGGTAGCTGGCCTCAGTTCACAGTGACCTCTCTCACGTTCCTCAAGGCCCAGTACAGGTAGCTGCTAACCTCAGATTGCTTTGTAGCTCCTACCAGGTAGCACTGAGCTCATCACAGGTAACATCTGGCCTTGGCCTGCACCAGAGTTCTTCCTAAGAGGCCCTAAAACCAACACACCTGGTGGCTGGCTTCAGACCACAAAAGAGCACCACCCAATTAGCTTCACAAGTGACATACCCAAAGGGTGGTCTCATCAGGCACCAGAACCTGCTGAGGCAAATCCTGCTTCATAAGGTCAGCGCCCTCACAGCCTGAGGGTTCACTCCACCACTGAGGTGCCAACAGCAATCAGGGCTCAACAGGAGGGCATACACAATCCACACAAGGGACATTTCTGGAGCTCACAGCTCAGATTAGGGAGACTGCACCACTGAGCCCCACAGGACACCTGACACATAGGACCACCATGCCAAGACTGGTAGACAAAACAGCCCTATCTAATACATAGAAATAAATACAGGGAAGCAGACCAAATGGAGAGACAAAGAAACATTTTCAAATAAAAGATCAAGAGAAAACTTCAGAAAAAGAACTAAACAAAATGAAAGGAAGCAATCTACTAAATACAGAGTTCAAAACACTGGTTATAAGGATGCTCGAAGAACTTAGTGAGAACTTCAACAAAGAGGTAGTAAGCATAAAAAAGGACATAGAAATCATAAAAAAGAACCAGTCAGAAATGAAGACAAAACTGAAATGAAGAATACACTAGAAGTTATCAATAGCGGGTTATATGAAGCAGAGGATTGAATCAGCAATTTGAAAGACAAGGTAACAGAAAACACCCAATTGGAGCAGCAACAAGAAAAAAGAATTTTAAAAAATGAGTATAGTTGAGGATACCTTTGGGACATCATCAAGCATACCAATATTCACATCACAGGGGTACCAGGAGGAGAGAAAAAGCACGAATTGAGAATTTATTTGAAGAAATAATGACTGAAAACTTCCCTAAGTGATGAAGGAAATAGATATACAAATCTAAGAATTGCAGAGAGTCCCGAACAAGATGAACCCAAAGAGGCCCACACCAAGACACATCAATTAAAATGGCAAAAGTTAAAGACAGAGAAACTCTAAAAAGAAGCAAGAGAAAGGCAGATAGCTACCTACAAGGGAGCTCCCATAAGACTGTCAGCTGATTTCTCAACAGAAATTTTGCAGGCCGGATGGGATTGGCATGAAATATTCAAAATGATGAAAAGCAAAGACCTATAACCAAGATTACTGAACCCAGCAAAGAAATCATTTAGAATTGAAGGAGAGATAGAGCTTCCCAGATAAGAAAAAGCTAAAAGAGTTCATCAACGCCAAAGCAGTATTATAAGAAACAGTACAAGGACTTCTTTAAGAAGAAGAATGGTTAAAAATATAAATAATAAAATGACAAAAACTAAATATCTATCAATGGTTACTTTAAATGTAAATGAATTAAATGCTCCAATCAAATGACATAGAGTGGCTGAATGGATGAAAAGACAAGACCTTTGCATATGTTGCCTACAAGAGACTCACTTCAGCTCAAAAGACACACACAGACTGAAAGTAAAGGGGTGAAAAAAGATATGTCATGAAAATGGAAACAAACCAAAGAGGGAAAAAAAACTGGATAGCAATACTTATACCAAACAAAATAGATTTTCAAACAGAGGCCATAACAAGAGACAAGGACTCAGTAATCCAACTCTGGGTATTATCCAAAGAGTCCCAAAGCACTACTCCAAAGGGATGTGTGCATCCATATGTTCAATGTAGCATTATTTACAACAGTCAAGATATGGAGGCAACCTGGGTGTCCATTAATAGATGAATTGATAAGGAAGAGGTGGTACATATATACAATGGAATATTACTCAGTCATAAAAAAGAATGAAATCTTGCCATCTGCAACAACATTGGTCAACCTAGAGGGTATTGTGCTGAATGGAGTAAGACAAAGACAAATGCATATGATTTCACTTACATGTGGAATCTAAAAAAGAAAATAAATAAACAAACAAAATAGAAACAGACTCATAGATAACAGAGAACAAACTGATGGTTGCCAGCTGGGAGAAAGGTTTGGCCACCTGATTGAAAAAGGTGAAGAGATTAAGTACACGTTGGTAGTTATGGGGTTGTGAAGCACAGCATAGAGAATTTAGTCAATAGTATTATAATAACTATGTAGGGTACCAGGTGTGTACTTATCAGGGGAATTGCTTTGTAAATTATATAAATGACTAACCACTATGCTATATACCTGAAACTAGTATAAATAATATTGAATGTCAACTGTAATTGAAAATTGAAAAGGAAAAAAAAATTAATAGAGACAATAGCATACAAATGACTGGCTTATGTAAATAGTGATTCTATTCCTAAACCCCACAGAACTCTCAAAGAAAACTACATAGCAGCATAGAAAACAAGGCATCTGTTTGTTTGTTGGAGAATGTGATTTCCCCATACAACAAAGCTGAAATATATAGTTTTTAACAGTTGACACTTTTTAAGTGAAATGTATATGTTTTTAAATTTAGTATAATATTTTCAACAGAAGTCCTATAGAAGGGGCATTTTAGATTTTATTTTCCTTTCAAATGTATGATTTAGAAATTTTTAAAATTTCTATTTTTAAATAGAATATTCAAATTACATATTGTTATTTTGTTAATTTATCAATTGGAAAAAAATTCATCCTTTATATACATTTAAAAAAAAATTATTTTCTAATTAACTCCTTCCTAAGTCTGGATTGGGGCTCTCTCCCATGTGTTCTTCAGCATTTTGATGTTCCCTTTCATAGCTCTAATCATGCCCTAGTATGATTATGTATTTACATATGCCATCCTCTTATCTAAATTCTGTATCTGTCTTTTGCACTGTTGCATCCCTTCAGTGCTCAACAATAAATAATTGTTGATGGAGTGGCAGAATGAACGAACCTTGTGCTGTCTTGTTTATAACTTTTGATGATCTAATTGTCTGATAGCATGCCCTGTGCATTCTCTTGGCTAGCTTTTTGTTTTTATCCTGTAATGTAGACTATATGGTAGAATATCGAGCCTGGTTTGTTGATGCAGATAATGTAGAGGGCACCTTTCAGTAATCTTTGCTTCAAACAAGAATAGTTTGTTGCAAAATAAACCAACTAAGCTGCCTACCTGGCTTCTGAATGGTGCTTTTACCCCTTACGTAGAAAGATCTGGTCTGCTTATCAGATAAGATCTTTGGCATGAGTATTTCATTAAGATGTGTCTTGCCTGGTATTATGTAATAGAGTAAAGCTCTATAAGTTGTCCTGGGTCATTAAATTTCATTCAGTAGTAGTTAAGTGTCTAATATCTGCCAGGCACTGTTCTAGGTACTTTAGATACTACACAAAAAAGAACACTGTCCTCCTTGAACATTGTACAGATAGAAAGCAGTAAACAATGCGTATTTAAAAAAAAAAAATCAGATACTCTGGTAGCAGGCAACAGTGCTATGGACAAAAAGAAAAGGTAGAGGAAGGAAGGAAAATTAGGAATGTGGGGGCAGGGTGAAAGATGCAATATAAAATGGGGTGGTAAGGATATGCCTCATTGAGAAGGTGTATTTTAAGCAGAAATTTGAGGAATTAGACTCATGGATGGCTGGGGAAGAGCATTCCGGGCAGAAGGAACAGCCATTGCAAATGTCATGAGGCGGAAGACTGCATATTGATTTGGAATTGCAGCACGGGGGCCTGTGTGGCTGGATTAAGGCCATTGTGGAGCTGAGAGAGAGCAGGAAGAGAAGCAGATGAAGTAAGAGATAACCAGGGACAGGGTGCTGGACTATGTAGGGCTTTATCTACAATTGAAGGGATTTTTCTTTTTGAAGAAAGGAGTGACAAGATCTGGTTTTTATTTCTAAAGAATCTGCTCTTTTCCACTGTGTTGAGAACAGATTGCAGTAAGTCCCAGAGATCATTGAACGTATGTATTTCAAAGGCTTGTTGTTAACAAATTTTCAATCCCTATGATTATTTTAAATACTTTCTTTAAATATGGAAATATTTTTTGCCTTTTGATAATAGTTTTATCAAATAGGGCTGACAATAGTAGAGATGCCAGTCTATAGATATAGAACATATAGGTTCTTTTTGACTATATTATGCTTAAAAAAAAAGATGGCAGAGTTGGAGTCTTGGCAACGGGCTGTTATCCAAGAAGTCCTTAATAAATGAAGCTCTAGAATAGGGCACTATCTGCAGTACTGACAACCACTTATTGTAGACTTCTACCCTTTTTGATGGTAGGCTTCACAAGAAAAATGTGAAGCCTTTAGCCTAATTAATAAGCTCCTTCTTATTTCCTTTTTAAAGATGGGAGAACTTGATACAGAGAGCTTTCCAACTGTGCTCAAGTCAAATCTTCATTAATTTATTTGATGTGTTATAAACACTGACAATATTAGGCATGTCTTTACAAAAATGTGACTAAATTTGCTTTGCAGAGACAAATACTAAAGAAATTATGTTGCTATTAATGCTCCTTTTGGAATTCATCTACTTACAATGTGCTCATCTATGTTTTCTTCCTCCTTCCTTTTTCACTACTTTTAAAAGTTGATATGTCTTCCATAAGAATTCGGTAACTTTCACAGTGCTTGCTTTTGTCTACTGTTGCAAAATTTATTTTGGAAACCTTTCTTTATGTGATGAGTTGGAATTTGACAATTGGTTGTCATAGGTTGGTCTTTGAGCTTCATGGAAACAACATAGAGTGATTTGGTTAGTTCCTGCAAGACACTTCTGCCAGGTATAATGCTTTTCAATTTATTTAATTATAGCCTAGAAGCAGTGCATGGTAGTTATTATTGTATAGACTGATTAACCTTATATACTTACCTAATGTTTTGAAAGTCTCACCCTCCGTCTGGAATTTTTAGTGATAAAATGGATGTGGTCTCTGATGGGGAAGGGATTTGAGGAGAATGACACAGTGGGGGAACATTCTAACTAAAAGCACATTCTTTCTCAAGTTGTACAGTCAGTTGTCCTCTAGATGTATGGGATTTCTTGTCACTGGTAACCATTGAAACACAGTAGTTGCAGTTGAAATTACTATGGTTGCATCAATAATACTGCTTAACACTTCTTGTGAATTAACACAGACATGTTAGCGAGTTAAGTTTTTTAGGTTTTATTTCAAGACAAATTAAGATAGATTCTAGGTAGAATCATCCAAAACAATATTTCCATTGTGTACCTTTTCTCCTTAAAGTTAATTTTAAAAATTGAGAGAATAGTCCTTTTACTTCTCAATGTCATAAAATGTAATTATTTGCAAAGTAGTCTTATAAGACAAAAATTGGATTCTCTCTTCTTCAACCTGAACCTTTCATTTGTCATAATTGGAATTATGGACATGGCAGGCTCTAGCCCAGGTTTTCTAAGGGAAGTACTGATTTCAAAATATTAGCCAGTTATTCACAACCTTCTTATTTTTGTCAGATTATGTGTCAGTTTTGGGTGTTTCTGTTTTATCAGTTTTCTTCTTCATTAGTTAAAGATTAACTTTGATAGTAAATATTGAGAATTGATAAGGAAATTATCTGGAGATATTGCTTCTCTGGTTATTTTGACATTTATAAAACTTTTATTCTATCTACTTAAATTGTGTGTCGACTGGAAGATTTTGGAGGTAGTATGTGCTGTGATTACTGTTATCATCTCTGAGATCACAGTTTTGGAATCAGCCACTGACATTACCACTCTTTTAACCTTGAGCAAGTTTTGCTTGTTCTATCTTTGTTTCCTCATCAGTGATTAGGGAATACTAATGTGACTTACCTCACAGAGTTGCAGGGAAGAGTACAGAAGACATGTATATAATAAATAGTGCGTGGCCAAGAAATAAGCACTAACTGTCTTTGGTTATATTATATTGAGCTTGGAACATGTCTTAAATTATAACTACCTTTATGAAAACCTTTCAAAAAGTCAAGTTTAACTTCAGATTACCTTTAGAATCCATCCTTTCCTCAAGGCAATATAAACATGCAAGTTTTGAAATGCTAAAATCTTACCTTGAGGTTACATGTAGTATGGACTGTTGAACTTAGTGAAATTGGGAACCAAATGACCATAGCAGCCCAACAAGGGAATTACGAAACAACAACAACAAAAAATAATTCCTCTTTGAGGAAAGAAATTAATAAATTATGTGTTTTATTCATCTAATACATTATAATAAATTTAAAATTACTGGCCTGGTTTCTTTCTCTCCAAATTAATTTTTTTAAAAAAATGAAATGAAATCAACATTCTTTATAACTGAACTGGTATATGTTATTATTCAGCCTCAGGAATGGGTAATGATTCTTAAACAGTAGATAAAACCTAATCTGGTTCTTAAAAATTCAGCCTCTTTAGAACTGATGTGGTTTTTATGTTCTCATACCTGTGTAATACAGTAATGAGTGGGTAAGGCATTGCATCTAGAATATCAGAGGTAAACCTGTTGGACTTGAATGTAATCATTCCTTAATCTTACCGTGTAAGAACAGGATTAATTGCCAGCACCACACCTGTGAGGAGAAGTTCTGGAATGCCTCATCTCAAGGATAAAATGTGTTCCTCCTTACTTTAAAGTAAATGCAGGAATGTTGTCAGTGAACAATACCCTATACCAGTAATTCCTGAAAAAGGAGAATTATAATGTGAAATTTTAAAGCTACTTCGATTTTAGCACCTACAACTTGGAGGGTCTATAATGAGATGAAAATGTAATGGTGGATTTAAAAGTGCAAGATACTGTATTGTCAGGCATTTAGTTTACTGTATGTTTCTCAGGCAATAATAACATTTTTAAAGAAAACATAGTGAGACCAATTCTAATCTCCATTTTTGTTTTTTCCTTTTTCGGTAGAGAACGTCGGGAAAAATATGTCAAGTTGGAACAAGTTTAAAATTTTTAGAAAAATAGATAAAAATAGATAAAACAGTAGTGTTAAAAATGAGCCCCCTATGGGTAGTTATTAAGCTTTTAGTTGTCATCGTGGTACTTACTGGGTGGCCTTCTCTTAAAAACTTTTTAAAATCTTACGAAGATAACAACTTGCTCAGGGGTTCTGGATTATTGTGTTACTCTTTGCTTATTTCTAGGTATCTGGTAACCCATCTCATGGGGGCAGATCTGAACAACATTGTGAAATGTCAGAAGCTTACAGATGACCATGTTCAGTTCCTTATCTACCAAATTCTCCGAGGTCTCAAGGTACTGACAGTATTAGTTAATAATTTTGAAAAATGAAATTCTCTCCCTCATTCTTTCCCTTCTGTTTAGAGCATAAGAAAAAAAAAAAGAACTTATGCCAGATTCGAACACTCACAACATCACTCATCCAATCATAATATAAAACCCCTATGTTTTCTCAGTGACCACAGTTACCAACATATGGCCAATCTTGTTTCTTTTGTATTCTCCAAGCCCTGGGTTATTTTAAGGCAAGTCTAGACATGATATCATCCCACCCATAGATACTTCAGTATACATGTCCAAGAGTTAAGGACTCTTTATTATTACAGATAAACAATAATAGTAATTTCTTGATATAATCTAATATCTGGTCAGTGTCATGTTGAAACGTTAGAAACATCCTCAAAGAGGCTGATTTATTTGTGGGAGGGGCAGATAAACAGTATTTTAAAATTAAGCCCCCTTTGATACTTAGCAGCTTTGAGCCCTTATTGAACTCCAGAAAACCAACTAGAAAATAGATCGAAAGCTCTATTTCACTCATACTTCAGCTCCATGAGTAGAGTTGGTGGTATGGAAATCATAGTTACAATAAAGGTACAGACTACTGGTGATTACTTGTTCTTATTTCTAATCCCATTGTTAATAATAGCAGTTCTTATTGATTCATGAAAATGTACTTCAAATAAGTCTTATAATGTGGTAGTTGGAGGCTGGAAATAACATTTCATTTAACTGACTTTTTCTGTTTCACAGTATATACATTCAGCCGACATAATTCACAGGGTATGTATTGTGTTTTTTATTAAATTATTTTCAGGAACTGGGGTGTGTATGGGGTGGTAGGAGATCCTAATCTAAGCTTACTTTAGCCATTGAAATATTAATTGATTGCAACTTTGTTCTAGGTTAAACTGCTTAAAGAAAGATGTATAGTTTTTACCTATTTAAGACTAATTAGGACTAGGTAGTGACTATAGAGTGGAGATTGTCTGTTTCTAGCTTAATGAAATCTTACTTTTATGTTTAGATCTTCATCATTACCTTTGAGAGAATTTACCATGCTTCATAAAGTTGAACCTGTCCTCTCTATACTTGCTTCCTAGGACCTAAAACCTAGTAATCTAGCTGTGAATGAAGACTGTGAGCTGAAGGTAAGATGAAGAGAGGGTGGTAATTGTTTCACCTTATAATTACATGTTTGATTAACCAGGCAAATTTATATAGGGAATAGTTTATAGCCCATGACTTTTATTTGAAAATTCATATTGTCTTTAGGAATATCAGACTTTAGAATTTAAACCATAGACTTAGTAAGCTTTAGTTTTAAGTGATATTAAAGGAGCATCAGGTGTCTTGTTTCCATTCTAAAAGTTAAATGAGAAATTTAGTGTATTAGTTATAATAGATGGAAATTATAGTCTGAATATCACGTAAGCAATCTTGAAGAGATAATTTTTAGATTAAATAGGTTCCTAAGAAAAAAATGACAGAAACATACTCAAAATAATTCAAATAAGAGATAAATAAATTGTCTATTAAGAGCAAACAGCTCTGGAAATTTTTTGTTCATTTCATTTTTTTTACTCAATGATTTTGAAACAATTTACACACATTAAAATGCATCATTTTAAGTGTACATTTGACAAATTTATATATCCATAGAACCGACACAATTTTGATAAAGAACATTTCCATCACTTCAAAAAGTTCCATTGTACTTCCTCCTAGCGGGTCCCCACCCCTCTACCCCTAATCTTGGCTACAGACAACCACTGATCTGCTTTCTGATACTGTAGAGTAGATTTATCTTTTTTGGAGTTTGCTACAAATGGACTCATACAGTATTTTTGTGTGTATGTCTGACTTTTGCTTAGTATAATATTTTTGAGATTCATCTGTATTGTGTGTATCAGCAGTTCATTTTTATTGCTGAGTAGTATCCATTTTATGAATATATCACAATTTGTTTATCCATCCATTGATAGACATTTGCTTTAGTTCCCATTTGGGGCTGTGTCATGTGTAAGCCTTTGTGTGGACATTCATTTTCATTGCTCTTGGGTAAATACCTAGGAATGGCATTCTTTTGCTTTTTGTAATTTCTTTTTTTAAAGTTCTTGCAGTGTTTACCCTGCATTCTAAGCGTGGACCGGGAAATGTGTTTATGAAAGTGCTATATTGTTCTTCCTTTTTATAAGGCACTAGAGTTTTTTCCTCTCCTGCTTTACAAGTCTTAGGAGTTTGACTCTACTGCCTGATCTCTCTCCCTTAGATCCTGGATTTTGGACTGGCTCGACATACAGATGATGAAATGACAGGCTATGTGGCCACTAGGTGGTACAGGGCTCCTGAGATCATGCTGAACTGGATGCATTACAACCAGACAGGTAATGCTTACATTGGTTATTTAGGGCCTTATTAATACCACGTTGGGTATATTTGAGATTTTAAGAAGATGGTGGGAGTGGGAGGAAACATTTTTTCTTCCCTCAGAGATTCTTTTAATGTCTACAAAAAGAAACTATTTCTGTTGTTCAGATAGACAAAGCAGCGTTTAATACACAGCTTTCCAACTTTGTGATTTAGCAGTTAGGCTTTTATTTATATAGAGTGTCAACTTATTTTTTGAGTACTTCTATATGAAGACACTGGGTTCATAATCTTAACTTCTCAATATTACTTGGGAGCACCCTCCATTTCTACCAGTAAGAAACTTTTGCTTTTTTGTGAACATCTTATTTCTTTTGCCTTAATTATGATTTGACTTAGCCTACATATGAAGCCCTTTAGTGGGGTGAGGGTCTTAGTTAAGCTTATTTATTTCTTTTTATACAAATGAGTATGATTGAAGATGTCTTAAATAATAATTTGAGTATTTCACCACTAGTTATAGTTTCATTCGTGGGCAAGTATGATAATAGTGACATTGTATGCACTTTTATTTCTCTTTAATTTTGCCAGTTGATATTTGGTCAGTGGGATGCATAATGGCCGAGCTGTTGACTGGAAGAACATTGTTTCCTGGTACAGACCGTATCCTTTAAAGAGTTTTGGATTCTTGTTTCTTAACTGTATTCCAGTGTTCATGGAAATATACTACTTTTACCTGTCTCTAGGGAACATTCTCAGTTACTGGCTTTTATAGTCTAGATATGAATAATGAGATCTCCTCTCTTGCTTAGTATCTTGCCTTGCTAAGAAAAAGGCTTCAGTTTACTTTTGTAAGTTGGAAAAATTCTTCATAAGCTGGAAAATCCTTTAAAACTTTCATATATCATCTTTTTGCCACAAGTTTCTTATATTAATATTCTGTGACCTGAGAGTATTCATGAGATGCTCTAGATCTCAATGACTGCTTTAGTCTGCTTGTACAAACAATGAGAACAAGATACTTATTTATAAATTAGAGGTATCTTTTGTTTTTATATTTGGATAACATATTAAAAAGGCTGTATTTGGTCTCTGTAATGATATATTTGCTGACTCTTATATTTGTTTAACAACAGTAAAAGCAAGAGATAATAAGGTCACTGTGTTGTGTGCCTTTTTTTCCCCCCCAGTATAACCTTATTTTTATCCCAGATTGTGGCCAAACCTTAACTTACTTCCAGATTTATTATCTAGTTTATGGTTTCTTATGACTTCTTGTTTTAGCACCTTTCCTATCTGCTACATGCCTATTTCACATTTAGTAATAATATCATCAAATTGTGGTTTGTTGGAAGTCTCATCAGTTCCACTTGGTGAAGATGTTTAGGTGAGAAAGAATGTTGAAAGAATATTTCTAGAATTAGGTTTGAGGATTTTTGTAAAATTCATTAGACTATTCTTCAGTGGGTTTGGTTGGGCTTTTAGAGGTGCTGTAGTTACCTGTGTTCTGTCATGCTTAGAGACCTAAAAGCTGTTTTAGCCCCTCCCCTGAGCAAATTCATTGCATTTATAAATGAGAATATCAGAATATGCTTGCTTACAGTTTGGGCTGTGCTTCTATGGTGACTGTGATGTTCATGTTATCTATTCATATATTCTGGATATGTGGCTAATAAACTGAGAAACATTTTCCCTCTGAATATTCCTGGATTGATAGAGTTCAGTCTCTTGATACTTAGCTCACGCTCTTCCTCCTCATCTCCTAATTTGAAGTTAGTTTAATTAATACCTTGTGCTTCTCCTTTTTCCTTTGCTTAATTTACATTATATCTGATTCTTAAAAATTTGGTATATACATTACAGTTCAAGCTAAGTGAATTAGGGAAAATTTGTAATTCTTCCTTTCCTCAGGTACAATCCTCAGAGTCTCATCCTTTAGTCTGTCCTCCCGAGCACACTGCTCTAATGCTGTCCTCCGTTCCCTTCACCCCTTTCTCTTCTTTATATCTGTATTTCCATCTACCTGCAGTCAGTTGTAGACACTCACTCATACCTACATAGACGAAGTGGTGGAGAGAGTCAGCAGTAGAGCGTACTGGTTAAGAGCACATGCTCTGGAATCAACCTAGTAGCTCCTTTACTCACAGCTGTGTGACTTTGAGCAAGTTTTCTAATCTCTATCTTTTGGTTTCCTTAACTATAAAATGCTGATAATAGTACATACCTCACGAAGTGGTTGTGAGAATTCAGAGAGATAAAATCTGGAAAATGCTTAGAACAGAGCCTACTAGAAAATGTTACCATCATCTTCATTAATGATCTTTGGAAAACAGTTTCTCCCTTCATCTTCCCACTTTATTATCTACCTATGATTCATTAAAGGATAACTCTGTTTTATTTACATTTTGTGACAGTTAGTAAAAGAAGGGTCTGCTTGGTAGGCTACCTGTGGAAAGGTTTCAAAGCAGTCGTGCCCTCTGGGTCCACCTCAGAGACAGCCGCCTACTACTACCTGATGGCTTGACTCTTAGAATGCTAACTTGCAACCTGTAAAAGTCTTTCCTTTTATGCATACTTCTTTTCCTTCTATGAACTTTAGATAGAAAACCTAGCATTAAACTTTTTACTGGGGCATTCTTTCTTTAATACGTGAGAATTCATTTCAAAATTCTTATTTTAATAATAGTGTTTCTTTTCTACTTGGCTCTTTTCTGACAGATGTTCTTCTGGATCGTAAAAAATCAAATTTAAATGATTGATATTTGTAATATTCATAACCCCCATCTGTGGATGTAGCTTTGCTTGCCTGACAGAGAGGGAGTGTTTTCTATTATTTTTTTAACCTGAAGTGTATAATCACTTATATTCTAGTATAGTGGTTCTTTACTCTATTTATCTGAATACTTTGGGGAGCTTTTAAAAACTCCAGATGCCTAGACTCAGCTTTAGTTGGCATGGGTCACAGCACAGGCTTTGCTATGTTTAAGTCACCAGTTGATTTTTGTGTTTAGTACAACTAGAGTTTAACCCAGTTGAATTTTAATTTTTACCTTTCAGACTGATCCTGGAAAAGTATTTAGTTAGGAGTCTTTCCTTGTTTTTAAGAATCTGAAAGTATCCCCATAGAAAGATATTAGAAAACATCTAGTTGAACCCCTTTTTACAGATGAGGAAACCAAGACCTAGAAAGGATAGATCCAAACCTATTATATATGACTCAGGTCACAGTTTCTTTCCAATATTGCCTATTTCCCAAATTTCTAAAACTCCTCTTCTTAAAACCTTTGGAAAATGTGCTGCCCCCTCCCACTCTTCTTTCTTTGCCCAGAAGGACAAGCACCTACTGCCTATTGTTTTTACATGCAACTGAATGTTGAGGTAGCTTCCGGAGTATGCTCTTTTTTGAGTACACAATTTTCTCCCTATTTTCCTGATTTATTAATCATCTCACATTTGGAACGGATGCTTTTAGCTTCCAGATAAGAACTAGGTAACAACAGAACTACGTAACAGAACTTTCTGTGATGTTGCCAGGTGTTTTATATCTGTGCTGTACAATATAGTGGTTGGTAGCCACCAGCCACATGTGGCTGTTAAGCACTTAAAATGTAGTTAGTGAAACTTAAGAACTGAATTAAAAATATTTTTGTGGTAAAATGTATTAACATAAAGTTTTCCATTTTAATTTTTTGTGGTAAAATATGCATAACATAAAATTTACCATTTTAACCACCTTTAAGTATACAATTCAGTGGTATTAATTATATTCACAAAATTGTGCAGCTATCACCACTATCAATTTTTAAAACATTTCATGACTCTAAATAGAAACTCTGTAACCATTCTTTCCTCCCACAACCTCTGGTTACCTCTCTCCTATGTTCTGTCTCTATGAATTTGCTTATAATTCATGTCCTAGTGTGTATCAGAAAATTCATTATTTTTTATGGCTGACTACTATTCCAATGATAGATAGATAGATAGATAGATAGATAGATAGATAGATAGATAGATAGAAAGATAGATAGATAGATAGAAAGAAAGAAAGAAAGAAAGAAAGAAAGAAAGAAAGAAAGAAAGAAAGAAAGAAAGAAAGAAATAGGTCTATTGATGGATCTATTGATTGATCACATTTTGTTTATCTACTTATCTGTTCATAGACACCTAGGTTGTTTTAACCATTTTGGCTGTTGTGAATAGTGCTGCAATAAACAATGGTATACAAATATTTGTTTCATTACTCATTTTCAATTCTTTTGTGTGTTTAACTAGGATTAGAATTGTCGGCTCATACAGTAATTTTGTGTTTACTATTTTTAGGAACTGCCAGACTGTTTACCACAGCAGCTCTACCATTTTACATTTCCATCAGTATTGTATGAACAGTTTCTCCACATCTTCACGAATACTTGTTCTTTTTTTTTTTCTTTTCTCTTTCCTCTCTCTTGCACTCTTTTCCTTTCTCTCCCTCTTTCTCTTGTCTTTTTGTTATTGAGTTTTAGGAGTTTTTTATATATTTTGGATATTAAACCTTCATTAGATATATGATTTGCCAGTATTTTCTCCCATTCTGTGAGCTGTTTATTCACTTTATTCACAGTGACCTTGGACGCACAAAAGTTTTAATGTTGATGATGTTCCAGTTTATTTTTCTTCAGTTGTTCATGCTTTTGGTGACATCTAAGATTGTATTGCCAAATTTAATGTAATGAAAATTCACTGTTTTCTACTAAGAACCTGATGAATTTATCTCGTATACTTAGATCTTCTATCCGTTTTGAGTTAATTTTTCGTGTGCTGTGAGGTTAAGGGTCCAATTTTATTCTATTGTATGTGCAAATCCAGTTGTGCCAGCTTTATTTGTTGAAGAGACTATCCTTTTACCATTGAATGGGTTTGACACTCCTGTCAAAGATCAGTTTTACACCACTGATCTATATATCTATTCTTAAAGTAGTACCATACTGTTTTAATTACTGTAGTTTTATAGTAAGTTTTGAAATCAGGAATTGGGAGTCCCTCTTCTAATTTTTAAGTTTTGGGGGTTTTTTTGTTTTTGTTTTTGTTTTTGTTTTGGCTCTTTGGGCTGTCTTGTAATTCCATATGAATTTGAGGATGTGCTTTTCTATTTTTTCAAAAAAGGCTTTGGAATTTTGATAGATAATTTATTGAATTTTTAGATCACTTTGGGTAATAGCAACAACTTAAAAATATTAAGTATTCCTATACAGGAATGGGAGAGGTCTTTTTTTAAGTCTTCTTGAATTTCTTTCAGCGATGTTTTATAATTTTCAGGGAAATATTTTATTTCCTTGGTTAAATTTATTCTTAGGTGTGTTATTCTTTTAGATGCTATTGTACATGGAATTATTTTCTCTATTTTCTTTTTGGTTTGCTTATTGTTGGTATAGAAATACAGCTGATTTTTGTTTATTGTTCTTGTACCCTGCAATATTGCTCAATGTGTTTATTACCTCTAATAGCTTTTTTGTGGATTCTTTGGTATGGTGTTTTCTACATATAGGATTATGTCATCTGTGACTAGAGATAGTTTCACTTCTTTCAGTCCAATTTCGATGCTTTAATTTTTTTCTTTTTATTTAATTGTTCTGGCCAGAACTTCCAGTATAGTGGTGAAAGTTGGCATCTTCATCTTGTTCGTATCTTAAAGGGAAAGTTTGTAGTCCATTGAGTATGATTTTAGCTGTGTATTTTTCATAAGTGCTCTTTATCATATCAAGGAAGTTTCTATTCATAGTTTTATGAGTGTTTCTATCTGATCTGAGTTTTAAATTTCATTAGACTTTAGATTAAATTTAATCACATGTGATTACTGGTATTGTATTGGACTGTGCAGTTTTAAGTCTTTTTGCAAGTCTTCCATTTTACCCCTTTCTCATCTTTTGTAATTAGTCTCTTTTTTTTATATTTTTTTGTTACTGGCTATTAACAAAAAATCTCTAGAGTTTCCCTAAAGATATAAGAAATACTATGTCTTAAAGTTAATTGTATGTTGTTAGGTTAGAAATGATACTTGTTTATGACTTTGCAGAACCCTTCCAACTAGCTCAAAAGAGAGAGTGAGGATCCAGAATGTCTCTTCAGGTATAGTGCTAACTTATTTCAAAAACTATTGGTTTGGAAAAGGATAAAACCATTAGAAAATGTTATTACATAACGCTTAACAGTCTGCAGCCTACATAAGGAAGTGAGAAAATGAGTTTTGTAGCTCTGTTATACATCAAATACTGTTTTTTTCTTTCAGAAATCACAGCCTTGGTTTACTGTTGTTTTCTGTTCCTAGGTAATCAAATGAATTTCCTTCATGCATAAAACTTTTTTTCTTTTAATAGAAATGGTACTCTAAAGACATTAACTAGGGCATAATGGTGCTGTTGAGTTATAACCTACTCGCCATCAACTTGCTATCCTACCCCATATGAATTCTCTTAGTAATTTTCTTTGTATTAAATTTACTCCTAAATTCTACTCTATCATTTCATTTTTGATTTTTCAAACATTTTATGAAATACTTCAGACATTAAAAAAAAACATGGAATAATAAATGAATACCTGTGTTTCAGATTATGAGATAAAACATTGCCAGTAGAACCTAAAACTTCTGGTATACCCCTTCCTGTCATATTTACCAGACATTGGTTTCAGATATTCGCTCTCATTTTTAAAAAGCAGTTGCAATTTAGACACTAAAAGCAAGTATCCTAATAAATGTTGAAGAAAAATATTAGGTTATTTTTTGCCTTTCTCTAATATGAGAATATATTTTTTCAGAAAAGGCTAGAATTCTCAGGTTTGTTCACGAACCCTAAGAAATTTTCTTTGCATGAAAGTAAAAATGACTATTTTGATGACCAAGAAGAGAAGCAAGTAGGCTAAGGCTCATTCTGGTTCATCTTTTCTGTCACCAGAAGGATTTCCTACTTTCCAAAGATCAGTGTTCTGGCTTTACCCCATATGGATTTTTTTTTTTTTTAAATTGAAAACTGCTACTCAAAAGCAGTTGAGACTAAAAAGTAGTCTCAAGTAGGTCCTGCAACTGGTCCTTTTATTCATCTTCAACTCTTCAACCTGTGTAGGTTTTCTAGAAATTGCCTAGGATATTTAGAAGTGACGAGAATATCCCTTCTTTCTTTCCCTCTAGTTAACCCATTACCCTTAGTTTTTTTCCTCATCTATTCATTCTAGCTTCCTTTTACTCTTTTTTACAAGAGTCCTGGTCTAAAAAGTAATCTTAGGCCTGAGTTGTTTTAGGAAGAATCAAGAGATATATGATTTAAATTGTGACATTATGATCATTCTAATTAAAACATTTTTAACTAATGGTAAAAATAACACCTATCTAGGTAAAAAGGATTAAACTTCTTATGAAGGATGGCTTGCTGTGGAAATAACTAATTGTTATAACATGGTAAATTTTGCTTTGCTCTGCTTATATAGCTACTTAAAGCTCCTTCTGGCCTTAACTGCCTGGACAAATTGTAGTGGCCTTACAGTAGCTGGTACTGTTGGAAGACTGACCTGTATTTCGATGGATTGCCAACTCTTGGAGAGTGTATGGTGATGTCTTCTGAGGTTTAATGCTTTGACTTCCTTCATGCAAGTGCTTTTAGCTATTAAGTAGATTTTTATTTGGCATTGTGTGTTTATTAATCTCCTAAATATTGGCTGTCATGCTCTATCAACTGTCTTTTCCATGACCCTTACACACTCATGGTACAATGTATGTATACTCTTCATGGTGTAAACACTTCAGATGGAGTATTTGAGAACTTGTTAAGCCCAACATTAAATGATGCAATTTTTCTTTTTTGTATATAGACTTTCCAGAGTATGGTTGTTTTAGATTTTGAAGTCAAGGCAGAGGGATGGAGCTGAGTAGAAAAGCATATTATAGAAAGTTTTGTCAAGTTAATCAATATTTACTAAGCTACTTTTTGAGAGATGCCAGGGATGAGAGAGTTGGTACCTGTCCTCCAAACCAGAATGATCATACTGGAAAGTGAGTTACAGGAGTTACTTGAACAAATGTCTATTCTCTGATTATAAAACAAGACAGAGTGAATAAAAAAGAAAAATAGAGGTATAAATAAGTTACTGAGAAGAAGCAGGGATTAATTCAAACTCAAGATAACCAGGAAGACTTTATGGCAGAGTTCTTATGCAAGCAGGACTTGGAAGAGTAAATAAGAAGAGAAAAGGCTTGATAGGAAGGGAGAATGGAGGGTCTTCCTGCTTATGACTTCTTCTGTCTTCCTCAGAGGGCATATAAAACTTGACTCTCATTTTCAGTAGTCAGAGTCTCTTAAACAAGAGTACCAATCTCAACAACATTAGTTTTGATGCATGTATTGTAAAACTACCTGTTTGAGAGTTGAAATAGTCTAGTTGGTTGTTTTGTTTTGTTTTGTTTTGTTTCATGTGCAATATACTTTATCTTGTGGAACAGCTGCCCAGTTAAATTTATTCCTGAAGAATGTGAGAGAACTAAATGTTTGTAAATTGAATTATTTTAAATGAGCAAAGGGGATCTTGTACTAAATTCCATTATATAATTATATTATTTTAGAGCAAGATGGTATCCATTCTTCTCTCTGCTCTAACCCCATTAATGTATGCTTTAAAATTTTTTCTCATCTATATTTTGAACTACGAAATCAGTATTGTAAATTTAACCTCCAGAACTCATTGATTTTTGTCATTCACAGATGACAAAATTCTCTATTAATTCAGAAATAACTTGTGAGAGTGGACTTGTTTTTAATTTGTCCTTGTTTTCAACAGAAGTTGTTTAGATCTAGGACAGAGTTCGACAAACCTTTTCCTAAAGGGCCAGATAGTAAATATTTTAGGCTTTGGGGACCATATGGTTTCTGTTTTAACTACTCATTTCTGCTATGTAGGGTATAAGCAGTCACAGACAATACATAAACAAATGGGCATGGCTGTATTCCAATAAAACTTTATTTTCAAAACAGGCAGCAGGTTGGGGTTTGCTGACTTCTGCCTAGAATTTTCTTCCACTTAAGCCAATTTCATATCAGGGCAAGAAAAAAAAAAAAAAAGAACAGAGCAAGATGCCAGGGATATTATTGCATAAGTAATTCCTGTAACTTAGGCAACTCTGGCTTGCAGAGGCCATTATTTTTAAGTTTCACTGTATTGCCTTTATATTTATAATCATAAGAAGAAATATTTTCTTCCATCCTCCTTTCCATTCTATTCTACTTTTTTCTCAAATATTTTAATTGCCCACCATATACCAGATGTTAGGCTAAGTAAGCCCTGGGGATAAAGTGGTGAAGACACAGTGGCCTTCACCCTCAGGGAACTGCAGATCACTGGAAGTGACAGACAATAAGCAAACAAAGTAGTTATAGATTGTGATAAGCACTATGATGATTTCAAGCATTGAGCTGAGAGAGAGAGTAACAGAAGTGGGGAGCTTCTTTATATAGAGCATTGGGAGAAGCCTCTCTGAGGTGGTGAGTTTAAGCTCAGACCTGAAATTGAGAAGGATCAAAACGTGCAAAAAAACTGATAGGTTTCTTGACAGGCATCATCAGAAGGTAGTCACGCCCATTGAATGTCAGTATAGACATGGATTAACTATTTGAATTTTCACAGAGACTATTAAAAGCTATTTTATAAGATTTTTTCTTTCTTTAACTTCCTTCTTAGGCAAGACTAAAAGCAACAAGAACAAATGGAAGTTTTTGTCTTCTTGTTTATGCATGCACATACATTCTGAGTATACATGGAAGAGTTGGCTACTAGAATAAAGATTTGGGCATTGTGGCCTATTATTTAGAATCTTTGGGATAATACTAGGTTTGTGAATGTATTTATAAGGTCGAAACCTCATGTGTCCTGCTTTATGATGGCACTCCCAAAGATCATACATAAGCCATGGAGGAGTAGGGCCCTCTGCTGGCTATCACTCAGTTCTTCTCTGCCTGTAGAGGGAGAGGTTTTCTAGGGGACATGCTCAAAGTGGTCAGGCTCTGGGATCTTCACAGGCCCCTATCATATTACAGGTTCCTTCGGTTAAGCCTCAGGGTAATTTAGAGGTGGGCTTGTACATTCCTGGCTCCTATGCCCTGCTGCTTTTTTCTTATCTGTAGCACTCTGCTTACCACTGCTATTTGCTTAACTGGCACCTGATGCTTTGGTGGAAGGTGAGGTAGGTATGGACTGAGTGAAGCTCTTGTGTTTCCCTCTGCTGTCTGTGGCAGCTAACGTTGCTTCACTATGCTAATAGGGAATGTCGACAGATGCACAACAATGAATGTAAATTGAATATGTGTGTAGTACCATTTTGAATCTGTACAGGAGGAACATGTTCTACTTGAAGTGACCATCCTGCAGAAGCCTTGCCTAGATGAATTCACCATTTTGGTTTGGTTTGGGGTTTTAATTTTTGTTATTGGGGTACTTTATTTGTTTGTTTTTATTTTGTTTTATTTGTTGTTTGTTTTTCATTTTTATTTTGTCCCAACATTTTCCTTTATAGTCCACCATTAGATATTGATCAGTTGAAGCTCATTTTAAGACTCGTTGGAACCCCAGGGGCTGAGCTTTTGAAGAAAATCTCCTCAGAGTCTGTGAGTTGATGCTTTGATTGTAACTATCTGCCCTTTTGGGAGCCTCTGTCACTTGCCTTCCATCATTCTATACTTTGACCCGGGTATGTTTGTAAGCACATGTGCCCTTTGTGTGCTGACTTCCAGGATGAGGTGTGTGTGTGTGTGTGTGTTGTGCACGCATGCACACACACCCTCCTGGTCACATGCATGAGTGTATTTTGTTTTCTCTCTATCTGGGTATGTACTTAGATTATGGAAGCTTGCACTGGGCAGTCTTATCCCAGTAAATGAGATATGAGAGATTCTCATTCATTCCAGGAGATTAATGGAAAATTTATGTCTCCGTTTTCTAGCCCTGACTTCATCTTTCTCAGAAGTTTCACGTATATTCAAGAGTTCTTTTAACTTTTTGGTTAGTGTTTGTTCTCAGAGCATGAGCTTCACTATGTATTAGTGCCATCACTGGAAGAATGAAATGTACATTGTCTGCACATTATTGCCCTTTTCCAGAAGTTACTTGGTTTGTATTGTTTTAGAATAGCAACTTGCACGTCCTTGTAAAATGTCTGTTCCTGACAGGGTTACATCTCTACCCAGTATCCAGATCATCAGAGGGTCATATCCTACTCCTGATACCTCAGATCCACAGGAGTAGTATTGTAAATCCTTCTTCCCACAGCCTGCCTTGGTAATTACAAATTAGAATAACCTGAGAAAAAGCTTTGGTGCTAATGCTTTCCTACCTTTACTCAGGCATTTATTAGAGAAGCCAGGGGAATGCGACTTTGGCTTCCTTTGGCTATAATTTCCTGCTTTTGGTCATTTTTAGGGGGCAGGAGAGGTAAGAGAAATCATGAAAGCTCAGCCTTTCTCGCTTTTCCCCTCTGTCTGCTGCCAGGCAGTTGGATAAAAGGAAAAAAGAGCTGTGAAGCCTTCCTGGATTCTCCTCATAGCATTTCTAACTGAAGGGGTCCCTTTGCCCAATTGGGAAGACTACTGGGTAGCTTAAGGCAGGCTTGGGCTGGTGAGTTTGAACTGTTCATCATCTCCCTGTCAAAATAAAGCATATTGTCATCTGGTATGTGTCTGGTACATTCATTAAAAGGACCACAAAGCCCAAGATATTTATGAATTTCCACTCTAATGGATGTAAGAGAATGTGCTAGCCCTATTTTATTTTGTTTCATTTACTTATTTAAGATGATGAAGCAAAAGCACAGAAAGACTGTGACTTGCCTGAGTCATGCACTGAGTCACTTGGCAGAACCTAGCATAGATCCCAGATGTTCTGATAGCATGATCTAAACTTTAATCTCATGCTATTGCACCCTGTTTGGAAAGTCATTGTCAGAGTTCTTGACCACAGGAGTGTTTTTCTTTTACCTTATGAAACAGTAGCTATATTGGAGTGAATCAAAGAGAATATGAGAAAACGCTTAGGGAGGATAGTGCTTTTTTTGTTTTAAATGCATTTGCTTAGAAAGATTGGCTAGTAGAGGACATAAGAGCAAGGGAAGTGGGGTTGAGAAGGAGTTGGTTTTATTAATGAATAGTGCTAACGAGACTAAAATAACAAATTTATTCCCTGTCTAGAAGCTCTTTTTCAGTCCCCTCTCCCATTCCCAACCACCTGCTCTATAGTTGTGCTGTTCACAAAAATTTCTTGAAGAAAAAATATGAATAGTATTAAATATATATAAAAATATAAATAGTATATAAACATAAATAATAAAATAGTATTTATCACTAATCTGTCATTTTTTTTTTTAAGAAACTTGACCAGATGTCTGACCTGGTATTGAAATGCCTTTATCTTATGTGCAATAAGGCACATTATATATTACAAAACTCTAATATAAAGTTGGGCATATTAAAATTGAGTACCAGAATACATAACTTACTCAAATAATGTTGTATTGAGCATAGGAATAACAAAGATTT
Source organism: Macroglossus sobrinus (assembly GCA_004027375.1). NCBI lineage: Eukaryota > Metazoa > Chordata > Mammalia > Chiroptera > Pteropodidae > Macroglossus > Macroglossus sobrinus. Next base: position 207,306 of record PVKZ01000497.1, read on the forward strand.
TTTTTTTCAACCTACATAGTTATGGTGAGTGGATAAAAGTGGTATAAATGTTTAGAAAGGCAGACAAGATTAATTTGATGTTAGTGGTACTACCCAAGTACCAGTTTACCTTAAAAGCACATGATGTACAGAACATGTGATATGTAAATAGCAAAGCCAGGTGAGTAAAACTGTTTAAAAATTAAAAGAAAAATTTATTATTGAAGGAATGTAGTAAACAGAGAAAGGCAATGGCTATTTTTGTTATTACTGAAAAATAGTGAGAAGTAATGATGCCAGCACTTATATGGAAATTCAGTCAGTAAATAGTAGGGCATTCTGAGTAAGAGAAGGCAGTAATAGATGTGCTGATTAAGAACAAGTCAGAGTGTGCCATGAGGAAGGGGATAAATGGTTATGATGGATGGCTAAGGAAATACAGATTTTTCTTTTGATTGGTGACCCAGTACTTATAGTAATCAGTGAAAGAACAAAAACTCGTATTAAGAAAGCAAAAGCCCTTTTACTGACTTTTGCATTTTTCTCTAGAAATTTTTCTTCCTAACCTTCTGACAAGAAGGAGTTATGATAACCTGTTTGACTAAAGGAGACAAAAACAGAAAATGTACAGGCCAAGTATTGTTCACAGGAAGGAAGAAGAAGGTGGCAGCAGGATTTTAACATTTTAAAACCCACTGGTATTCTACTATTGCTGGTTTACTTACTGTGACCTCCTTTTGTTATTTCTCTTGGCATCCAAAGTACTGTTTGTTATATAATTTGTTTAGAAGTAAATCTAAACTTTGTTGTGAGAATGTTAAAAGAACTTCGTACCACCTTTAGAATATTCTGGCCTCTATTTTGGGGCTTAGGAAGCACAAAAGGCAAGGTGGAACAACATATGGCTCCAGCATTTTTCGAATGGCCAGCTTTAAACATGTATTTGTAGCAATCCGACCACTGGGGAATTTGAGTTCAGAGAATGAGCTAAAGTGGAAAAATTACTGAGGGAAGCCACAACGAAGTGGAATCACTTGACCAGGGTGCTTATTAAAGATGATGCTGAAGCTGAAGTAGGGCATTGATAGTTAACAAGAAGACAAATATAAAATGTTTTTCATGGAATCGTGTTGCGGATTTTTAAAATTTTATCACTTATACTTTAATGGGAACACATGATCAACAGTTCAATATTTTGGAGGAGGGGGAATTGTGTTAAAATTGATAGGATAGCTAAAATAGAAAAGTTTGAAGTACAGCTTACATGTGCTGTATATATGGAAGGCCTCATAGTTCTCTGCCTTTATCAATTGCAGAGTGTTTTTACAAACTTCATTCCAGCTCTTTGTTAGGTGAAGTCAGCCTGGTCACCTGTTAAAGAGACTTGTGGGAGAAATCGTGGCATGCTATAATACTGTCAACAGCCTGTGACTTGTATTTTGTCTCTTTGCCATTAGCGTCTAACCTTCCCTCCACCTCCCCTTTTCTTCACTTACCTGTGTGTCTGTGGCATGTATTTTAAATGTTCCACTACTAATGTCTTTGAAACATGGCATTGCACACCCACCTATGTCTTACATTTAGAGGGGGTGGTACCTTGGAGAATCACCAGAAACTGTGCCACAAAAATTTAACCTCTTCCTTGATTGGATTGTGTTGGATATATTGTTTTGTCCAAAGTTGAGGCAAAATTTTCTGAATCGTCTCCATTTACCCCACAAGCAAATAGGTTTTGGCCATCAGTACTTGAAAACAGTTCTCTGGCTGGCATCCTGGATCAAGGGACAGTCTCTTTCCAGGGAGCCTAAAATATTGAATGTTAAAGATGATGCTGAAACCAAAGAATATTTTCCTTACCTGCATGGCCAGTCACTGGCTACATTCCTGATAACTCTCATGCATTCACAGAAGCATGCTTTAACATACACCCTTGTGCTCAGGCCTGGGTGGGTGGGTGGGACGGGTGGGGAATAGGTTTTCTGTTTGTTTGGGGGTGGCTTTTGGCCTTTTTAAAACTTGAGTTAAAAGTTATTTTTTGCACTGTATGTTTAACAATGCCCTTGACTAGGCATCTAAGATATTAACCAGCTTCAGCAGATTATGCGTCTGACGGGGACACCCCCTGCTTATCTCATTAACAGGATGCCAAGCCATGAGGTGAGAACAAATAGACTGTACAGGGATATGTAATTTAAAAGGCCACATTCTCATTTTATTGCCATTGTAAAACCAACACAGTTTTTAAAGTCACTGAATGCTTGCATATGCCTCGAGGGCTACTAAGGTAATGACTACCTATGTGCTATTGCAAGATGTTGACATTTGGGATAAAATATCATTCAATCCTGTGGATTGAGGACATAATTTATAGTCTCGTACATAGAAAATTGTGTTACTTTTATACTTGGGTTTTATGAATTTAGTGCTCAAGAGGCTATTGTGTGTTTTTCTGGGTTCTGTGTCTGCAGGAAGGGTGTGCTGTCCTCTGATGACTTTTGGCTGGGGTCTAGTTAACTGAAGGTTGTTGGCATGCTTTCCTATTCATCAATTTTTTTAATGACAAAAAGAGGAGTCTTCATTTGAAAAAACAAATATCCAACAGTAATAAGTACTATAATTAAAAGAACGTACACAAATAATATAGAACAAATATGAACACTTATATAGGGTTAGGTGCCATTTTTACTAGTTCTTAACTGCTTAATCTAACTCTAATTTTATCACCAGAGATGATTAGGGCACTTTGTTCTAATGTGCTCTCAATCTTTTGGGGAACTGGGCTGGCATCGTAGAGGCCCTTTTCAGCAGCATTGTTTTTACCTCAGATCTATTCAAGTAGTCTTTTTATTTATATTTATTTATCTTATTAGAGGGATGACTGTTCACTGCATGAGACAGGTCTCTCTTTACCTCTGTTTTCCCTTCATTCTTTTGTCTACATGCTCATATAGGAAGGGGGTTATAGCCATGTAGATATTCAGTTCCTAGAATTTTCTTTACAAATCAGAAAGATTCTCAACTGCTTTTTAAAGTGGATCTCTCCTGCTTGCTGCACACGTAATGACTAAGAAGGAGAAGTTGCCCAGGCAACCAGAACTTTTTCTAAACTTGTATGTGGTGTGTGTGTGGTGTATGTGTTTATGTTTACACATACATACATACCTTTACTGCTGAGCTATATTAAAATAGGAATTTTAAGGCAGTGGCTAAGATAGATTCAAAGAAGTTTTATCTCAACTACTCAGACCGACAGATAGTACGATTTATTCACTGAAACAGGGAGGATCATAGACATAATTTAATACCTAACATCTGAAGCACACATTTATGAATTACATTTGTATGTATTTGCTTATTCTCAAGACCAGTTTTTGTCTTTGCCTTGATTAGAGCTACCATCTGTTCCTAAAAGAATTTGACACCTAAGTTTTTTAGAATGAAGTTCAGAAATTGGGAAGTTGGAACATCCTTAGGAAATGAGAGCAGACTTTCCTTTCCAAAGGCTACAGTGATAGCAGCTAATGTTTATTGAGCTCTCACCCTGAACCAAGTACTATGCTAAGGAAGTACTGGTTGTTTATCTGTAATCTTCACTTCAGCATTATTAATCCGTTTTTACAGATGAGGAACTCAAGACTTAAAGAGAATAAGTAACTTGCCCAAAGTGATAAAGTCAAGATTCAAACTCAAGCCCGTCCCACCCCAGGGACCAAACTTAGAACAACTATATTGGTAATATAAATGTTGTTTGTGTCAGAATTTTATTTGAAGCTCTTTCATGAGTTTTATCTTGCTTGAGTATCACAATAACCATATGATATAGGCAAGCCAAATACTAACATCTAATATTAATATTTTGCAGATGAGATCATTGATAATGTTGCTTGAGACTGGCCTAAGAAGATGTAGCTTATAAGTGGTAGGGAAGGATTTCTGCCTAAGCCATGTAATTTATAATCCACTGTTCTTTAAATCTCTTCTTAAGTTGGTTTAGTATTTTTAAAATGTATTCAAGCCTCTTCGAACAATAAAATAAGCTTATGTTTACTTTCTTTTTACCAAGATTACTTTGTTAGCAAGGTTTAATATTGATATCCCTTTGATGTACTAAGAATGCCTATTGAGATCAGTACTGTCAAAAGACTGCCAGTCCTGGATTTTCTTTAGGAATATCAATTCGTATGCCAATTTTAGCTTTTTAGGAAGACTGTCTCAAGGAAGGGCTGCTTCTCAGCTATCTTGGCCTCATTTTCTAAATTTTCGATCCTATGATCAGAAAGCTAATGAAAGGAAACTTAATTGGTTAGCATTTTTATTTACTTGAAATACAACTGTGAGATATAGCAGGAATATAAATAAAGGCAGTGATCATAAATAAGTTAGGATGGCAGTAAGAGAGAAATACTTAATGCATATCAAAGACAGTCATAACCAAGGGAGCCAGCAGACTTTGTCAGTTAACACTTGTCCCTCGACAGGACCAAGACTCTTCGAGAGCCGTGACATTATTGAACCAAGTCATTTTGAAAACTCTTTGTTTTTACAGGCAAGAAACTATATTCAGTCTTTGACTCAGATGCCGAAGATGAACTTTGCAAATGTATTTATTGGTGCCAATCCCTTGGGTAAGTTGACCATATCCTCATCTCCTGGATATTAAATTGGTTATGACATAAATTAGGGATTTGAAAGCCTGTGACTTGTTCACAACTGCTGTTTTATGATGTCCCAAGCTGAGGGTAAGAACAACTGAATCACAGATGGGCATTTTGAGGACCCACCCAAGAGCTCTCTGCAGTGTGCCCTGCCCAGCTCGTAGCTTCCCAATGCTATAGGTCCTGTCATCCTCAGCAGAGACTTAACCATTCTCTCTTTGTGGAGCAAGTTTGCCACCTCAGACTTTAAGGAATGGCGCCATATTCCTTCTTGCCACCATCATTTCTTGGCACAGGGACATGTCAAGGCAGCTGCAGGATATGTACTACCTTGGCTAAAAAGGAGTTGCTTTATTCCTTAAAGCTGGGGCCTGACATGTGCTTCAGTTGGCCCCTTTAAAGAGGCATTGCCTGAGGCTCTAATTCCCTAACTTGAGAGTACAGTGCACAGTGCTATTTAACAGTGGACGCAGAAAAATCAGAGCATGGCCTCCCTATGACAGGGAGGGAAGTGATGCTATGATAATAGTATAATCAACCTTCTCATTTTTCTGAAGATTGTATTATAGTGGGTCATCCCTCTGCTCCAGGGTCTCGGCAGCTGTGCTTCAGGTTTAGTTTTATCTTATTGAGGGCTGACAGCCAAGAGAACCTCTTCAGAAGCTGGAGTGAAGGCTAAGTGGTTTTACTTTTTTAAGTACTCCATCCATAATGATTGTAGGCAGTGATTTCAGTGCCACTGTGATAATTCCTATAATAGCAGAAATGTTTATGCTCTTTGAATTGTTGGGTGGTTATGGATGAGTCCATTGCAGCCTTGGAGATGGAGAGTTTGTCAGATCTCAGCTGGGTCACTCTCACAACCAGAAATGAATCCACACACTCATCAGCGGTATACAGAGTTCTACCAGGTGTGGTTTAGGTTTGCATCTGCCCTGGTGTGTTCTCATTGTCTTTGTATAATTTATTTGAGCTGCATTATTTAGTTCAAGGATCTGTGAGAAGCTCCCTTTGAATCATAAGTATTCCAATATTGAATTTGGGAAATGTTGATGTATGGTGGTAGCTTTCTTGTCTGTCATTCTGTTCTGATTTTTTTTTTTCATTATTTCAGCTTGTTTTAGACATGGCAGGGCTTACAGTTTAACTTCCTGTTAGCCAACTCAGAGATTTGTTCATTCATTTTTCTGGGGAAGGGGGGATATGTTTGTGTCTCAGCAGCTTATTTAGGTCACATCAATTCTAATAAGTGTCCTCTTCACTGGAATCATGACATTTATACATTCAAAGTAACTAGATACCACTTAGCAATACAAACTGCAAGTGAATTGAATGGAGGCTTTGGGCCATCTGGTGCTCAGCACCACAGTTCTCAGAATTTAAACACGCCTAACACCCCACTGCCAAAGTGATGTCATATAAAGAGTGTCTTCTTGCAGACTTCTGAAAACATGGTGTTACTGACCACAAACTTGTACCCAGCATATTAACTGAGTGGGAATACACCAATAATGTAAACATTGACATCTGTTTTGTCTGTCACTAACTTTGTGTTTACCATTATCTCAAAACATGAATTAAAACTTAGATTGCCCTTTGATGTAGTGTTTGTATTTGTGTATGTCAGGATCTCAGAAGAATCTTTCTTACCCAGCCCTTACTCCTTATCAAAGTACTGGTTGTAAGGACATGGTACTTTTTACCCAAGGGTGGCAAAGACTCACCATATGATTTAAACAACAGCTGATAAGTTTTATTTTTTCTGAGAAGAGAAGAAAGTGTGGTATGTCTAGGCAGTTCTCCCATGCTTTAAAATGTAAACTTATGAACTTGAATTGACACATAAATATCTACCATGTTTCTATATCCCTTTGAAAACCACATTTCTCTTTGTGTTACTCTGGAATTCAAGCTGCAGGACAGGAGTCATTTACAACCTCCAGTGTACACAGCAGTAGATCTCTTTAGGAAACTGTCTTCCCCTTCACTCCACATCCCTGCCTCTTTCCACATTTAAGGAACCATTGGCAATTTGCAAAGCCTCAAAAGCCTTGTTTCAACCTGTGGTCCTGGCTATTTATCCCACCATCATTCTGAAACTCAAAACATCTTCATTGAAAAGAATTAGAAAAATCACCATTTGTGATTTCTAATGAAATACTTGCTGTGAAGGAAAATCAGTGGATGATAAAAGCCTTAAGTAAAAGGAACTAGTGATATTCATGTGGTGCCACAGTATCCCGCTGATTAGTTGTTTAGGGCAAAAAATGCAGTGATTATATTTAGCATCATTAATAACAGGACAAACTGCCTTAATGCACTGTCAAGCACATAAAATCACCTATGAAATATTCTTGCCAAAAATGTTTAACCCAGTTGTTATCGAATTTTTAGATCTAACACAGTTTTCAAGAAATACAAGGGGTAAAGGAAAACAAGGATGAAGGTACACGGTAGCCAAGAGAAGCAATCAGACAAATCCCTAATGATGGGTATACTCAAGACCACTGGACAGTCTTTGAGGTCAGAGTTAGGAAGAAATAGGAGTTAGAGGTGGGGGTTTATTCTAGACGCAGAGAGACTAAAAAACCCAATCAAATGCAATGTATGGCCTTTCCTTGGATTCTGGTTTGAACAGACTAGGTGTGAAAGACAATTTTGGAATAATTGGAGAAATTTTAACTTGAACTGGATTTGAGGTGATATTTGGGAATTACTTTTTTGTCAGATACAACAGTTTATGATTGTATAGGAAGATGTCTTTATGCTGAAATTTTTAATGGTAAAGTATCATGTCTATAATTTTATTTTTAAATGGTTCAGTAAAAAAATACATATACATATAGATAAAGAAATATAAAATGTTATTTGTTGGACATAGGTGGTGGGTACATGAGTATTCACTGTTTTGTTTTATACATTGAAATTTTTCATAGTGAAAAATTTTAAAATAAAACACCGTTTTATCCAAATACCATGTCTCTCACCCCCACACCCATGAAACCCTCAATTTGTTCATTGTTTGAAATCCCATTTGACAAATATTTATGTTAGTAAATCAATAGTGAAGGGGGACAGAAAAATTGAAAAATCCAAAACTGGTCCTGATTACCTCTTACAGTTTAGTTAAAGGTTTTCATTTTGACACAGTTTGACAACAATGGTAACAGTTGGACATTGACATTCTCCAAAAGCGCATTCAAACAGAATCTCAGTTACTTTTAAAAATTCTTCAGTAATTATTCTTAAAAAATAAAAAAGTCACACACACACACACACACATACACACATAAACAAAGGAGAAAAGTGGTACTATATTCTAAAGCAGACACTTTGGAGATCAAAACTGTATGTTTGCTTAATAAGGCATAATTTTTTGGTAACATGTTAAAAACTCTTTTTTCTTCCAATCCATGGTACTAATAGCTGTCGACTTGCTGGAGAAGATGCTTGTATTGGACTCAGATAAGAGGATCACTGCAGCCCAGGCCCTCGCACATGCCTACTTTGCTCAGTATCATGATCCTGATGACGAACCAGTGGCTGATCCTTACGATCAATCCTTTGAAAGCAGGGACCTCCTTATAGATGAATGGAAAAGTAAGTCATAAAGGCAGGATTAAAATCTAGCTTGAGGACTTAGATTTTAAAATCTTTCCTAGGTGAGCCACTAACCAAAAGCTGTGGGAAAAATAAAATTTCTGGCTGTAACTAACTCATTAAAACTTGTAATTCAGGTCTCTAACGCAGAATGAATGTGTTCCTCTGATGGAAACTTGCACATGATGACACTCTCTGGACCTTTAAGATGCTTCTGTCTGGTCTGACTTCGCACACAGCCCCTCACATCTGCATAGGTCTTCGAGGTTCTCAGAGTCTTTGCATTTACAACATCTCTCTGAGCTAAATAGAGAATGAGGTGTTTTTTTTTTGTTGTTGTTTGTTTGTTTGTTTTAGTTTTACAATGGGTAAAACTAGGAGAAAGAGTTATATCATATCTGTTACCTTAGACCTAGTTAGGGACACAGCCAGAATGGAACCTATGTCTCCTATGTCCAATCTCATATTCTTTTCATAAAACACAAATTCAGAACTCCAGTTATTTTCCAAAAGCCAGGGTTATCTATCTGTTGCTGTAGCTTGCAGGAGTACTTTGTTATTCTTGAGCACCTTCTCCAGAGAGCTTTTCAGAGGAGGCACTGAGTATTGAAAAAAAACTAAAAAATGTTTTTTCCTCATGGATTTTTACTTTTATTGGTATACATTATATGTGCAATATTAAGTGTACACATGCAGTTGTCATTGTGTTAATAATGTAAATCATAATTTTGAATAGATCGACATGTTAACTTTTTAAAAATGTGCTACTTAAGTCAATAAAGCAGCTTTTTTTAAGGAAACAGACAAAATGGTTCTTTCAGATGTATTTTTGAACTTCTGTATAATCACATGATCCATTAGGATATCACACATAAGCAATGAAGGAGCCCATCAAACCACTAGCCTTGACAAGGAGGAGGAAGGATCTTGAGCTTAGAAATTACAGCTCTTGCTAGCAAAGAGAATAGTCGAAACTCTCACATCCTACTTTTCCTTTCCAATTTCTAGGCCTGACCTATGACGAAGTCATCAGCTTTGTGCCACCACCCCTTGACCAAGAAGAGATGGAATCCTGAGCACCTGGTTTCTTTTCTGTTGATCCCACTTCACTGTGAGGGGAAGGCCTTTTCACAGGAACTCTCCAAATATCATTCAAGTGCCTCTTGTTGCAAAGATTTCCTCCATGGTAGAAGAGGGGTGTGTTAGTGTGTGTGTGTGTGTGTGTGCGCGCGTGCGCGCGTGCACATGTGTTAGTGTATGTGTGTGTCTGTCTTTGTGGGAGGGTAAGAGAGTATGAGCAAACTGTGATCACAGTGACATTACTTTGGAGTTACAGATGCTCTGTGGCAGCCTCTGGTGGCTCTTCTTTGTGAGTCAGGTCAGGCAGGCAAGAACTGCCATCTTGTTAGGGTTTATTAAATGCAAAGTAAAAAATATTAAACGTCCCAGATCCCAGTCATGCTTTACCATTTTGGCCTCTCCTGTAGCCCCACCTTAACTATGGTGGGTAGACTTGACCACATCCCACAGTGGCACAGATAGAAGGCTCACACCTTCTGGCCGCTTCACTTCTGAAGCTGTCCCTCAGCGATGCGTACAGCCAAAAAGGACCAACTGGCTTCTGTGCACTAGTCCTAGATTACCTGCTTAGTATGATTCTCAGAACTCAGCAGGTGTATCTGAAACTGTAATATGTTTGTGCCTTAAAAGGAGAGAAGAAAGTGTAGATAGTTAAGAGAGTGCAGCAGATGAAGTTCTGAGCCAGGCAAGTAGGTTGTCGGACGGCCACTCGTGAACCAGAGGCACCATGTGTGCATGTGTGAACATGCGTATATGTGCTTCTCTCTCTTTCTCCCTCACCCCCCAGGTGTTGTTGCCATTTCTCTGCTTACCCCCACTTTCAGTACAGAGGTTTCTTGCGTATTGGCCCCAGTTGCCAAAAGTTGGTTCTTGCTGTCTGTGTACTTTCTGTGTGTTCTTTCTTTCGGCAGAGTGACGATGTGTTTTGCACGTCTTGTTATTTGAGCATGATCAGCTGCTTGTCCTGGGGTTTTTTTTGTTTTGTTTTGTTTTTTGTTTTAATTTTTTTTTTTTTTTTTTTTTTTTTTTTTTTTTTTTTTTTTTTTTTTTTTTTTTTTTTTTTTTTTTTTTTTTTTTTTTTTTTTTTTTTTTGCGGGAGGAGGCCCTGGTGCCGAGCAAAGTCTGCCAGTGAAGACTTCTTGGCAGTTCAGAACCCATGTCACTTGGCTGATGCTATGGGCAGGTGACATCATCTTTTCAGCCCCCAGTTCTATTTTGTATTGAACACAATTGAAACTCCAGGTGCTTTTGATGTGAAAATTATGAAGAAATGGGATGGATGGATGTATAGCATTTTCATTCTTGCCATCTGGTTTTCAACTAACTATTTTTGGGAAGCCATCGCGGGAAAGATCAGGGCTTTTCCCAGGAATATCTCAGTCTTTGGAAGACAAGTTGTTCTCTTCGCTCCCAATAACCAGTGCTAAGAAGTGCTGAAAATCAGAGAGAAAAATCAAAGCTTATGAGGCCAGAAACTCTTTTTGCTATCTCTGTTTAAATATGATTATTTTAAAAAAAGTTATAAGGTGTCTCTCTACCCTTGTTTGGAAAAGGGTCTTCTTGGCAGCTTAACATTGACTTCTTGGTCTTGGTTTAGGGAGAAATAAATTTTGTTTCAGAATTTTGTATATTGCAGGAATCCTTTGAGAATGTGATTCCTTTTGATGGGGAGAAAGGGCAAATTATTTTACTATTTTGTATTTTCAACTTTATAAAGATGAAATATCCTCAGGGGTGGAGAAGAGTTTTCATAATTTTCTGAATTTCAGGCATCTTGTGCTACATAAGGGCCCATATATTTAAATCTTTTGTGAAATAAGAAAGTGTAAAGCCACTTTACAGTGTTGGCCATGTGACAAAATCATGTATCTGGGCAAAGGTGTTTCCATTTCTCTGTCACAGTGCAGTGATACATGCACTCCGGAGGAACAGGGTAAGACTCCCGAGTCAACTGGAGCAAGAAGGAAGGAGGCAGGCTGACGGTGATCACACCTCACCTGGGATTTTCCCCCTCTTTAAAGGAAAATGAATGCAAAGGCCTCATCTCCTTGATAAGCAATTCAAATCCTCACAATCCACAGAAAGATGAATTTTATCAGCCATGTTTGGTTGTAAATGCTAGTGTGATTTCCTCCAGAAATACTACTATGAATATCTTTTCATAAAGGTCTTTGCAATTGTGACCATATATGTATTGGGAAGCTGAATGTTCCAAGGAGCCTGGACTCAGCTGGGGCCTGTGGAAGAGCTCCTTGGTTTCTGAGCATAATGCTCCCGTCTCCTGATTTCTCTGAACAGAAAACAAAAGAGAATGAGGGAAACTGCTATTTTATTTGTATTCATGAACTTGGCTGTAATCAATTATGCCATATAGGATGTCATACAATACCACTGGTTAAATAAAATAAAGCCTATTTTTCAAATTTAGTTTCTCAATTTTATTATTTTTTTCTCTTGATTGTATTCAGTGTACAATATGACTTTATATCAAAGTTCTTTCAACTGTGACCCAGCATATGCTTCTGACAAATCTTAATAGTACTCCTGAAATTTAGAAAACATTCATAGAGCTCCTTAGTAGTACACTAAATGGTGAAGCAGATCTGAGTCTTTGATGTGAATGGGTAAAGCGAAGAGCAAATAAAGGTCTAACACGATGAGCCTGGTGTTACTACACTTGGGTGTCAGAGTGACCTAGGACGGGGGTCAACAAACTGTGGCCAAGGGCTAAATCCCACTAAAAATGGTCTTTACATTTTTAAATGGTTTAAATAAGAGCCAATATTTTTGTAGCATGTGAAAAATAATGTAACATTCAAATTTCAGTGTTCGTGAATAAAGTTTTATTAGAACACAACTATGTGTTTGTTTACATATTGTCTATGGCTGATTTAGTACTACAATGACAGAATTGAATCACTGCAACAGAGACCATGTGGCCTACAAAGTCTAAAATGTTTACTCTTTTACTGAAGAAGTTTGCCGACCCCTGGCCTAGGATTTCAGTTTCCTCATCTATAAAATGAAGTTTGTTGAATTAGGTGTTTGGTTTCTTTTCAGCTTTGACATTCTAGGACTATCTGTAGAAAGTATATTTTTATTTGTATCACAGGATTAAAGAGCCATAAGGTCTCAGCTGTTTTCGGGGTCTGTGTTTGTGTGCGTCCTTTCTTAGTGGCCTAGGAATGCTGACAGGTGTCCCAGGGTAGATTGTGAGGCACAGCCTGTGGGCATGCAGCTGAGTTTTTTTGTCCTATGCTGTTTGGTCCTTGCCTGGCAGCTGGAAATGATGGCAGTGATAGGAAGACAAACCAAGCACAGGCTCTTTTCTTCATCTTGTCCTCAGTGACTTCTTAAAGGGGTAAAAGAAGAGGCACCCGGTTGTCACATGTCATACATCAGCCTCTGTAAAGATCAGACTGTTATAGGAAATATTTTGCCTTCAGTGCAGGCCTGAGCACTGTGACACAACTTTCCTTCTATGCTTCTAATTGTGGAGGGCCTGGTTAGCTCAAGGAGAGAGTTGATGCAGGAAAAACCTTACCCGAAGTGAATCCACTAAAATGGGGACCAAAATTTCATAGCGTATGGTGGGGATTACAAGAGAGAGGGAGTCTAATTGGGACTTTTATCATGAAAACTAAAAATTATAAAAGCATATACACAATTTCAAATATATTCTGATAATGAACAAAGAATGAATCATGTGTTTGGTTTTCAAGTGAAACCACGTTAAGTATCGTACAATAGCTTTCCCATTTGATTTTTTCAGCATAATCTTAGTGGTAATTTTTGCAAAAATGGGGTCTCCCTCAGTTTTCCTAAGGATGTCAATCTCTTGATATAAGTGTCTATTGCTGATCACCTTATCACCTTTCCATTTATTGTTAACCGGTTCAAGATAGATCCACATTTTTCAGTGGCTTTGCTTGAGATTTGAGCAGTTTTCTGGCATTGTTTATCAAGTTCATCAAATCCACCATCTTTTATAAGATTTGCAGTTATTGCAATTTATCTGCATTTTATTTGTGTCATTTGCCATATGCTTACAACATAATCATTTAGAGGCTAATAGACTAGAATGGGTAGGACAGACACTGTGAGTTCAGATACTTTAGGAAGCAGGGAGGGACTGATTTTGTAAGTAGTCCATTCATTAGTGAATGTTTTCATGTGATGACTTTCATGGCTCTGTACAACCTGATTAGCTACAAGGACATGGCTAATGAATATGTGAATAATGAAGACACTTTTTATTTATAATACAGATATATTTTAATATACATATTTTTTGAACTTAGCATTTACACTTCACAGAACTTAGAGGCCTCACAAGTGTACAAAGGAAAAAATAAAAGGTTATTCAGTGTTATGGTCTTTGTAATAGCAAAACATTGGAGATAATCCACATATCTGTCAGGACTTGATCAAATAAGACAATCATCTATACAGTATAATGCCATACAGCTAGGTGTGGATACATGTGCAAGATACATTATGAGGGAGAAAAAGTAAGTGACAAAGTATAGCATGCCCTCCCCCTTTTTTTATTGACAAAATAATAGTATATGGATAGGAAAATCCTAGAGGAACACACACCAAAGTCTTGGCAATCATCCTTGGGTATCAAGATTATAGGTAGCTCTAACTTTTTCTATAATTTCTGTTATGTTTGCTTTTTTTTTTTTTAACATTAACTTTTTTCTTAATCAGAAAACTTTTTAAAGTCTGTATGACCTGAGGACCCATTCCCCAATTTCAGTTTTCCCAGGGCCAGAGCCCAACTTTTCAAGACAGGACATTTGCCAGAAAGGGGTTGCACCCTTCTGTGGGTTCTCTGGCAAGCCGAGTACCACCACTGCCTTGTTCACCCCCTGCATGGTTCTCCCCCTGCTGGCAGGGCTTGGTATTTTCTTCCCCAGTAGAAGAATGTATTTTAAGGACCTGAAGCAGGATTTTTCAACTTCAGCACCATTTACATCTTGGGCCAGATAATTCTTTGTTGTGGGGACTGTCCTGGACTGCAGGAGTTAAACAGCAACTGGACTTCTCACAAGGTGACAGTCACACACATCCTCTCTCCCTCCCCGCTCATGACAGCCAAAAATGTCTCCGGACATTGCCAAATATCCCCCTGGAGAGGCAAAATTGTCCTTGGTTGAGAACCACTGGTCTAAAGCCTGAGATAGCTCCGGTCTTACAGAATACCAAAGCCTCTTTTCTTGAAGAAATAATGAAGGTTAATATATACTAACCCGTTATCACTTAAAGAAGTGGCTTGATATTTCAAAGGGAAGTACAAATATGAAAGACCTTTTTAAAGACCCAAGTATATCTTTTTGAGGGGAGGAGGGCAAGGAAGGAAGCTGTCAGGCAGTTCAGAAGAAAGTATATTCTATACCAGATTAAACTTATTCCATTTCTTAAGAAAAAAAAAGGGGGGGGGGTGTTGAGTGAATAAAGTTATCTTTTGTTCAGAAGTTCTTTGGCTATTATCCACAGACAGAAAATCTAGTGATTAAAATGGGATATGACCTTTGGCAGGTGATGGGTTACAGTGGAAAGAATACTGGGTCGTGAAGCCATGCAGACCTGGGTTCAAATCCTGGAGTAATAGTTTCTAACTTTCAAGTGATTGTAAAGCTTAAATGAAATAACAAACCTCAATGTGCCCAGTATGTTGTGGCCTCTAGATACTGGTTAGTTTGCATCTTACTTGAGTTGGCCTTAGTGCTGAGGCAGTCCTATTAGAGTGAGTGTGAGAGCATACTGCCTCTGGGAACAGTGTGAGTTTCTAAAACAAATTGGAAGGAGAGCTAAAGGTGAGATGATCCAGGAGCTAGCTCCAGTGCAGTTTCTGGAAAACTCTCATTATCGAGGCCAGAGGCTGTGATCTGAGTACCCATAGCAATGGGATATTGTACTACAAACCTATGTGATTCATTCAGTTTAGAGACTGCTATGTTTAGAAGTCACCAAGCAGTTGAGGAAGTAACCTTAAGTCCAATTTTGCTATTTAAAAAATTGTGTGTGTGTATATATATATATATACACACACACACACCTTTTGAGTATCATTTGGGAGAAGGAGAGATTATGTAAAACCATAGTAGGAGTCCAGCTCCTTGACAAAGACCAGTGGTTCTCAACTTAATCAGATCCAACACCTTTTACATAACTAATATTTTATAACATCTCTCATAATCCTGAAGGGAAATTCATAGGTAACACACACATACAATTTCAAATATAATGACCTATGTAAATGACAGATAAAGGAAAAAATGTACACTTCTATACATAAATGCTCAAGCATAACTACATAAAAGGTGAAATTAGGTGGCATGTACCGAAACACAGAATCACCTCAAATATGACCACTGCATTGTGCTGTCTTGGCCACTCAAATACCATGACTGATCAGCCATGTGACTTTGAAATTGGTGACCAACTTTTGGTAAAATTTCCAAGAAAACAATTATAATCTTCCTGATTTACCCAGTTGTGATCCTGCAAATTTAAAGTATATTAATAAGTAAAAACTATTTGTGTTTTGTATGTAAACTCAAGTTACAGTCTAGGCTCAGATAATTATACACAGGTCTTTCTGCCTACACGATTGTCCAGCAGGGTGTATGTTTGTGAGATGAGGCAACTCTTTTGAGAATCCCACTCTGCGTGATGGCTCCTGCACACTAAATATCAGTAAAGCCCCGGTCATTCTGACAACCAAAAGTGACCCACAGATTTCCAAAGTGCACCCTTTGAGAACTGCTGACATAGACGAAATGACTCGAGAGATGTGGAGCCCTAAGAAATGAAACCTCCATATCGAAGGACAGATCTGACTTTCTATTCTCTTTCCTTCACTTCCTCCTCCCTTCCCTCCTTTCCTACTAAAGAGTAGTTATTTTATTGAACTCCTACTGTCTGTTAGGCAATTTGTATCCTTACTTGCATTTTACATACAAGTGATGTCTCAAGTTCTCATCCAGAGTCACATTACAACTGAGGGTAGAATCAATAGACTGTCCTGGCACCAACATCGAAGGACTCCCAGTTCCAGAGTTTTATGACATTGACATTAGACTTACTTCTCTTGGCCTTTGAAATAAAATCAAGAAAAATATATTCTACATTATTTCCCTAAACCCTTGCTGGCTGCTGCTGGCCGAAGAGGAGAGGTATCAAAAGGGCACCAGTGTCCATGCCAGCTGCTTGGCACCTTATCTCTCGTTCAGTGCATGCTGGGCTTCTCTCCCAAGGCCAAGCCCCATCTCCATCTCCCCTGCTTCCTTACTCACTGGGAATAGAAATGCACCTCCAGCCCTCTGAGAAGCTGAGCTGATGAGGGGTGGCGGCAGCTACCTTCCCCGCTCCTCCCAGCCTCCCTCTAGTGCTGTTCTCCACTGTTTCACATCTCTCATTCTCTGACACTGCTCTGCGTGTACGATGCCATCATGTGTTCTAGCTTTCTGTCTCACCTGGTCCTTGTGCGTGATAGTCCCTCTGCCTAGACCCCTGACTTCTCCTTCCCCACTCCTCCAGGGTAACTTTCAGTATCACTCCCTCTGTAAGTCTTCCCTGGCCATCCTCAAACTTGGATTAGGTGTCCCTTCTGTGTGCTTGTATTCATCTGCTATTGATCGGTGGTGGCAAATGCCTGGTGTTTGTATCACCTGTTAAGATGGAAATCATAAAAAATAAGGATACAGACTCTTAGCTCAAAACCCAGCCCTTCTATCTCCTAGAGGTACAATCTTGGGCAAATTAATCCCTCTGAATCTACTTAATAGGGTTGTTGTGAGTATTAAATGAGTTAAACATGTAGAGCCCTTAGCATACATTAAATGCTCCATAAATGTTAGCTTAAGGCTGTATGTCCTTGAGGGCACAGACTGTCTTGTTAACTACTGTGTCCCATCACCTAACATGTTACCTAACACACAGTAGGCATCCAATCTTCTTTGACTGAATCAGAGAATGACTATCATCTTTTAATCTTTGCAAATAATTTTGTCCTCTGCTTCCTGTGTTTACAATCAACAATCTTTAGAAGCAAAGATTATCTAAAGAAACCAAATATGTACAGATTATCTGCCCTAAGAAATGATGCTGTACGCAGGTTCCCAGTTAAGGAGAGACAAGCGTTAAGAGAATTGGATTCTGATTCTCTTGGCTACATTTTGCTGTGTAATTCTAGTTGTATGCACAACAACTTAATGAATTGAAACAAGAATCAAAGGATTATTGAAGGTGGCTGATAGCCACGATCCAGATAAGTCCTACCTTTTCCC
The DNA here is from genome assembly GCA_004027375.1 of Macroglossus sobrinus. Classification (NCBI taxonomy): domain Eukaryota; kingdom Metazoa; phylum Chordata; class Mammalia; order Chiroptera; family Pteropodidae; genus Macroglossus; species Macroglossus sobrinus. The sequence continues at coordinate 224,917 of PVKZ01000497.1, forward strand.
CATCTACCTGCCACTTTAAAGCGAAAATATCGGGAGAAAAGAAGGGAGATTGGAAATCATTATTGTATCTTGCACCCTCATTCAATCATTCCACAACTATCTATTGGGTCACTTATATGTGTCAGGCACTGGGAACATGGGAAAAAATAAGAGTCCAGCCTTCTTGGAGTCAACATTCTACTGAGAGAAAGACACAATTAACTGTTAGCATTTTCTTAGCACCCCTAGATTATAGCCTCTGAGCCCCCATTGCTGGTGGCCATTTCTGGGCCAGGTGTACGTTTGATCCACCTCCCTGGTACCCAGCTGACAGTGGGATTTTTTTTTCATGGGAGTCCTAGGCCTGTGTATGTCCTCCTGGTTGTTACCTTGACCTGATCAGCTAGCTCCTCTTTTGCAGGGCTGCCAACATAGCCACCTGTTTCCGGTTGTGAGGTATGAAGTCATCATCCACCACAATTACACAAAGGCCATTTCACCTCACCCATTGCTCAGGCATGACACAGCTGATGGTCTGGGTCCTGTGCGGAAAACTCATACCCACAGCTCTACCCAGTGACAGGGGCAGTGACTCTCTGATAATGGTTGCTGACAAAGTGCTTGTCCTCATTTGGAAGCTATTCTGTCCTCAACAAGCCCCACCCTGCTCTCCAGTTAGAAAACACCAACCCCCATCCCACCAAGCCTCTCCCCAGCCTCCAGTCAACTCAGGGGCCCACTCCAGGTGTTTCTATAACTTGCACCAAGCTTACTGGTGTCAAAGCACTTACCACGTTACCTTTTCTAATTATTATGATTCTTTCAGGGCACAAATAAAACATGGTTACTGTTGAAAACAATTTTAATGTGGCAAGGTGACATCCATTATCCTACTACTAGGAAATAATAGCTGTTGATAGGTTAGTATAACTCCTAGAAATTGTCCTAAATCTATAAGAATACATAACTTTTATAAAAATGAATGTATATTGTTCAGTCACCTGTGTCAATAAAGATGTAGAAACACCTGGACAGCTACTTTCCTCCTTTAACCATAACCACTTCCAGACAAATGAAAGATTTAAATGGAGGACTTCTGAAGCATGTCACGAAACCCAGAAACCATAATGAAAAAGGCTAATGACTGTGACTACACAAAAACTGTTAAGACTTTCAAACATTGAAAGCAGTTTGGTAGGATTTAGTAAGGGTGGAAGCTGCACATGCCTTATGACCCTGCGCTCTACTTGCAGGTAATTATTCTAGAGAAACTTTCCTATTTGGGCTCAGGGAAATAAGCATGGGGACTTTCCATTCAGCATTATTTGTAACTGCAGGAAAAACAAAACAAACAAAACAAAACAAAACTGGAACAAATCTCAAAGTTCATCAATAGGAGAATAAGAAAATAAATTGTATACGTCTATACTGTGAAATATTACAGAGCAGTGAGAACATATGAACTAGAATGACTTTGTCTACCCCCCAAATTTTGTCTGTCCCAGGGACAACTGGCAGTGTCTGGAGACATTTTTGGTTGTCAAAACTGGAGACTGGGGAGTGAGTTACTAACACCTAGTAGGTAGAGACCAGGGATGCTGCTACGATGCACAAGACAGCCTCCCCACAACAAAGAATTACTGGGCCTGAAATGTCACTAGTGCCAAAGTTGAGAAACCTTTAGCTAGATTAAATCAACATGGGCAGGTCGCACCAACAATCTTGAATGAAAAAGAAAGTTGCAGAATAACCCAGTCTGATATTTTTACAGATACAAACATATATAGCACAAGTGAAAAGCACATATGGCAATAATACACATCAACTCTCCATGCTGGCATTTTTTTCTTTAACTTTTTTCCCTGTGATGCTAGAAATGTTTCTTTATTGATGATAATACAGAGATAAGTGTATGCCCTCTTGTCTATTTTACGTAGACTAAATGGATAGCTTTGGGGTTATCAGAATAAATGATATGCACATTTTCACCATTTTGATAATTTATTGCCAAATGTTTCTAAACCTTGTGCCAATTTGCACTCCCACCTGCAGGTTACAGTGAGTTTTTTTTCCTTTTTCACTCTGCCACCCTCGCTAGGGTATGAACTTCTTGAGGAGAGGGACTGTGACATTTGTCCACATATCCTTAATGTCCTGATCAGTGCTCAGCAAAATTAGGTAAAATGGATTAAGGCTGTATAATACATTGCTAAGTAGGTACAGAGGACAGAGAGAAATAAAACAAGCATGCCCTCCAGAAACTTAACAGTTTAGTTCTGTTCGAAAGTTGACTGACAATTCAAGTCTAAGGGCCTGTTGTGCCTTAAGTCCTACAGGAAGGGGTTGGGGAGGGGGAGGGCACTTGGGTAGGAGTGGCCTGGCAAAGCTGTCCGGAAGAAGTGCCACTGAGCCAGGTCTTGAGGCATGAGGGTTCTCCCATCCTTGGCAAAGCAGAAGAATGGCATTCCAGACAGGCAACGACTCAAGTGAAGTTGTGGGGGCAGGGATGAGTAAGGCATGTTTGTGAAATGGTTGGAATGGAGGTCGTTTGTGCATGGATGCCATGCAGGATACGATTAGCAAGGAAGGCAGGGCCTGGATGAGGGTAAGTCTTATCCAACAGGTCAAGAAGTTTAAACTTTATCCTGGAAGCAACAGGCTCATGGGTGGGGAGTGTCAGGGAGGCAAGACTGCTCTAACCAGGAAGATTAATCACAGCTAGGCTGCTTGTCACACCTGAGCTGTACTGCTCTCAAGCTGCCCAACTGGTATACCCTCTCCAGGTGGCCGAAGCTGGATTCCCCCTGGGTGAGGAAGGACAGCTTCAGAGAAGGGTGAATGAGTGAAGACCAGGGAGAACCTGCAAGACAGGGAGAAGCACAGTCCCCAGGCCCAGAGGACCAGCTAATGGTTTGTGCCGAGTAGTCCCTTAATCATCCCTCTTGCCACATATTTGCTTGTGTTGACAGGGATGTGCTAGAGCCCCCTCTTTTGTGTGTATGTATGTGTGTTTGTGCATACGTGTGCATGTATATGCACGTGTGTGTGTATGGCTTGAGAGCTGATTTCCATGTTCAGTGACATCAAGTGGGTAGTTTGAACTTGGCCATGGTGGGAGTTTTCATATCACAGAAAATGACACACAGTATGCATTAGGGATTTCTATGCCCCATAGCAGTTCCGGCATATCACTAGCTGTTTCCTTCTAAAAGTAAGGGAGATGCAGTTATTAGATTGGGAGGGCAGGAAGGGAGATTCTTGTTTAGGGAAGCCAAATGCAGCCTTTAGGAAAATGAGTGTGTGGCCTCCAAATAATGGAGGCACTATCAGAAGTAAATTCAGATTTCTGAAAGGCAAAGCCTGGCCCTTCCAAGGCACTGTCCAGTGCAGCATAGTGGTTACCCACACTGACTCTGCAGTGAGACTGCCTGGGCTTGTATCCTGCCGCTGCCATTTACCAGCTGTGTGACCATGGGCAAGTCCCTTCACTTCTCTGTGCCTCATGTTTGCCATATGTAAAATGAAAGATATTATTAACCTATCTCATAGGGTTCTTAAGAGGACTAAACAAGTTACGTGTACTCTGTGAATGTTCGTTAAATATGTAAAATTAAAAAACTGAAGTACCCAGAAAGGCAGTGTCTTGCCTAAGGTTGCACAGCAAATTGGAGACAGAGCTGCGATCAGCGCCCAAAGCTCTGCCATGGCAGGTAACCCTACTAGCCTTGTCTGGATTCCTTTGAATCTGACGAGGGTTGTGGGGCTCCTGAGGATGATCCATGTGTCCTGGTGTTGAATGTTTACATCCAAGGGGTGGAGCGGGCAGACCGGTGGCCTCTGCTCTGAAAGGGCAGGTTGTTGAGGTGGCCTCCAGGGTGTACAGCCTCCATTGCCTGGGGCAGGGCACACATGAGCCCAGGCAGGGCAGAGAGCAGAGACCCTATTACCACCGTTTGGCAGGCCACTGGAGCTGGGACTGCCCCAGGCATGCAGGTGAGTTCGGCCAACTTACCAGTTGCAAACAAGACAGACACACAGTAATAAGAGCAGCTTCTGTTTATAAAGTCCCTACTATGTACCTGCCATTTAGTCAGTCACTCTAGGCTAGGTACTATTCTAGGTACTTGGGATTCAGCAATGAACATAATAGATAAAAGCCTTACCCTCATAGACATTCTAGTAGAGGGTAAGCAGGTGATAAATAAATTGAAAGATTTGTGAGGGCTTGAAGGAAAATGAGTCTGGATAAGGCAGGTGGGGCACGGCTTGTGATTTTGTCAGGGACGATTCTCAGAGGAGGTGACATATGAGCACCATGCACAGTGCTTGCAATCTTGCATCCATAGTCTCAGTCTCTTTAAATCCTCCTGCTAGATGGATGATGCTCTTCCATTTTACTGATAAAGAAACTTAGAGACATGCACTTACCCGCTCAAGGTCACACAGCTGTAAGTATTGGCAAGAGATTCAAGCCCAGCTCAACCTCCCAGTCCTCAGCTACTCTCCACTGGCTCACAGGAGTACTAGTTCATCCAAAAAATGTGGACGTCACAGAACTCGGGTGTGTGTGGCAGGGGCAGCTGGAGTCATGGGGTCAAAAGGGTATGTACACAGGGGTACTGGGGCGAGCAGGTCTGGAGTTCACCCTAGAACACTTCTTCGAAGAGGTGAGTTAAGGGCTGAACTCTAAAGACCAGGAAGGAAGGGCAATCCCAAAGGGCAGAGGGTCTGGCTTATGTAGAATTTCAGTGGGAGCAGTAAGGGCCGCAGGCAATGAAGTCTGGTACCAATTCTTGGTGACAGAAGAGGTCACCAAATTAGGGACATCTCTCCTGGTTCTTAGACAAAAACCTTTACCACCATACACAGGACCAGCCTTATGCTAGCAGCTGGAGGACCACACGAGCAAAACACTCCTAGGAGCAAGAAAAGAATAGAGAAAAGCCAGAAAACTACCAGGACAGGTGTGTGCAGCCAAATAGAGACCACACATCCCAGATATTCCACAGTGGACCCAATTTCAAAGATATTCTCTCTATCATTGCTTCCTCAGCTCCACCATTTGGGTCTTCAAACCACATCCCTTCGCTTCCTCTTGTACTTACAAGAGGTGCAAAAATCTTTGGTTCATTTATTTCCCAAGTATTTACCCACCACCTACTATGGGCCAACATGGTGCTGGGGGCTCAGCAGTGACCAAGATGCTGTCCTTGCCCACACCAAGTCATTTTTCCAGTGGTGGAGAGGGACATCTCACAGAGGACAATGCAGATTGCTTAAAATTGTGATGAATGCTACAAGGACAATGCAGAGATCAAATGGAGCAGAGGCATCACTGGAGTATCCCACCAGATGGACGCCAGGCCACATCTTCACAGGATTGGACCAAAAGTCCCTTCCTGCAGGCTGGGTGAAGGGACAGGGGTCTTGGGGTAGAGTGAATGGGGAGTGAGGGCCAAGGCAGTGTACAGTGTGAAGAGGGGAAGTCTACCTTTCCAGGCCCAACAAAGCAGGCTGGCAGGTGCCAGCCAATCTAGGAGAGCTGTCCCTAACTCCTGTCCTCCACCAGGGGGTGCTAAAGCTGAGGGCAGGGAAGAGGATGAGGTCAAACTAGAGGCTGGGAGGCTGAGAGAAAAGTTCATATAGGTGACAGGTGCCTGTGAGAAGGAGGCTGATACTTTGTTCTTGGGATGGGACTGTTGGCTGACAAGCCCCAGTTCCCAAAAAAGGAAGAGGTACTGAGGAAAGATGGTCCGATAAGCCAGAGGCCAGTAAGCTGCCCCCAGGTGTTCTGAGCCGGGTCTTCTGAGTGACTTAACAGAGGCTGCTGGAGATGGAGAGTAGCACCGGAAGCAGGAGGCTGGAGAGCAGGGTCAGATGTGGAAACAGTGGAAAAGTTTGGGAGGCAGACACCTGCTCCTCTCCAGAGATCTGCATGGCTCACTGCTTTGCTCATTCAGGAGTTGCTCAAAAGTTGCCTCCTCAGACAAACCTTCCCTGACACACACCTGGGCTGGGGAGGCAAAGCTGGACAACAATGGGTAAGGAACATTTAGCAAACACTACATGCCAGGTATGAATTAGACGCTTCTCGGGTCATCTCGTTTAGTTCTCGTAACAGTCCCATGAGGTGGGTGTAAATACCCACTCCTGTTTTACAGATGAGAAAACTGAGTCTTAGAGAGGATAACTCTTCCAAGGCTAGCTAGCTACCAAGCTACAGAACTTGCAAAATCTTTCCTCTGCATCTCCCTACCTCCTTGAGATTTTGATTGTCTTGTCAAGTTTTGAAAGGCGTGAAGGAGCATGGGAATCTCTGAGTTGGGGCGAGAGTTCTCAGGTTTCCTTGCTGTTTCGTTCCTGCAGGACCCCAGACGTGTCATGATTTCTGTTTGTAGCAGTCCTGTGGCCAATCATGGTGTGAATTTGAGTTGCTGGCCCTGCCTTTTGGGACAGAGGGCTGTAGCGTTTGAGGAGCTGCCATATTCCTGAGACAGGATGGAGTCTGTGTGGCCAATGGGGGACATTGGCAGCCAGCTTCATAATCACGGCCTCACTAGGAAGACAATATGACAACAACAGCCATTTCTCAGATACTTGCTGGGCACCAGGCAGTCTAGTTGGTGGTTAAATGTGCAGACTCTGGAGCAGGACACCAGGTTTGAAAGAGCACATCCACCACCTTCTTCATCATGTGTGTCTTTAGGCAAATTACTTAATACCTCCGGGCCTCAGTTTTTCCACCTGTACTAGGGGACTAATACTATCCAGACAGAGCAAAGCAGCCTTGACATCTGGGAGCCACCCATTTCCGCTGTCCAGGCTTTGATGTGGCTTGGAGCTGGCCTGGCACAGCTCGGTCTGGGTGTGTTCCTATTGAACACAGACATGGCCATGTGTGACCATGATGGATCAAGACCATTCTGTAATCATGTCTGAACATAGAGAAAAAATGAATATTGTTTGAACCACAAAAAATGACCAAACATCCTTAACTTATCTAATCTGAGTGAAGGCTTTCGTACCAGTTGCAGCTCTCTCTTCATTCTAGTTGGCCCTCCTTCTAGGTAAGATTTATTAGGATACCCATCATAGAAACACCTTCTCTTCCTAACACACCTTGGTTCATGTTGTCCCCATGGTTCATGTTCTCTCTCTTGCTGCAACAGGTCATAAACACAACCTGTTCACATACAGGTGTGTTTCTGGTGATCTTTGGCTGGAGGCACTGATGGTCTCTCTCTCACTGGGTTACTGTTACACTGCACTTGGAATGATACATCCCCAGGACTCTTTAAATATACTTGTCATAAGTAATGTCATTTCATTTTACAAGGAGGACATTGAAACTCAGAGAGGGGAAGGAATATTGCCCAGGTCACATACCTGGTAGTGCAGAGCTGGGATGAAAATTCGCGTCTCATTCCAAAGTTGGTTTCCTAGCTCCCTACCTCCACATTAATAGGGCAGCAACCAACTTCTGGGAGGAGCAGAGCAGAGGAACCCTGGAGCTCAAGGAAAAAAAGAGCCCCAGGAGCTGCAGGAAGGGAATACCCAGGACATCCTCAGTGACTGTCCCCTCCTCTCCCATTTGTGACTTCCCTGACTGGATCCTTCTCTCTCCCAGGCTGCCTGGCTGCTGAATAAACACAGGCCCAGCAGAGGCCTGAGGTGGGGGTCAGTGTCAGCAGAGCCTGAGGCCTGAGTCACTTCCTGACCATTGCCTAAGAGGTGTCAGGAGCCGCAGTCTGAGTGGTCAGCTCGAGCCCTAGCAGGATTGCACCCACTTAAGCAATGAACACTTCTCTGGTATTCCTTACCTTTTGGAGTTCTCCTCTCACACTCAGGTTTTCTAGACATATAACAAAGAGGCTCAAGCCCTCTCCCTACCCTGGATCCTTAACCTAGAAGGAAACTTAAGCCTCCTGGACAATTCTCTCTTGCTTGTGCCCAGTTCTGAACTCTGGCTTCCAGGACCCTACCCCAAATTCAGAATTAGGGTGCCTTCCACTAGTGCCACTAACCCCATAGGTCCTAAACTCCCACAGACCTTGTAGGTACCTAACTCCTTCCCTATTCCTCCCATAGGGTCTCAGGGCCAGAGTTGGGGGTGGGTCAGGGAAGTGGGTGGGGTACATGTCAGATAATCTGTGCAGGATGTACCGAAGGAGACATGATTTGAGCAGTAGACATGTCCTAATGACGTGGGTGAGGCAGATGACTTCAAATACAGGCCATTTCCTTTAAGGAGCAATGCCTCACGACTCAGAAACACTGCACAGCCTCGGGGCAGAGAGCATGGACTCTAAGGCATGTACTAACTTCTTCAACCCAGCCAGCTCTGCCCCTTACCAGCTGTTGACCTTCAGCAAGTTACTTAACCTCTCTGTACTTCAGGTTCCTCATCTCTAAAATGAGGATACTAATAGTATTAATTCATAGACCTCTCACCAAGTTTAAGGGAGTTATATATGTAAAACACTTAGAATAATGACTGACACTTGGCAAAAACTAGTGTTCATTAAATATTTTTTCACTTCTAATGGGCTGATTCTTTCACTCATTCTCAATATAGTTTTTGATATTCTACGGTGTGTCAGATTCCTTGCCAGCAATGCTTGTTGGGCATTTCTGTGGGATCCCTATGCCACCCCCGCCACATGGTCTTTTAGGCTGTGCCTGATGCAGGACTGCATGGAAGGGGCTGTGACACAGGGTTTGAGGTCTGCAGACACCCTAATGAGGCCCCCCAGCTTGTTGTAGGCCATAAGCAAGTTCCTTTCCTTCTTCAAGACACCTTTCTGTTCAACAAAGTGAAGCATGTAATCCCCACGCCTTCTACAACCCCATACCCAGGCCAGCAAGGGGTCAGACAATACAGGCTGGACATTCGGACCTCCTGTGGCCATTCTTTGACCACAACCCTGTTCCTAGGAGCGTCTGTGATTTAATTTGAGCACAGAATTTTTTTCAGGCTGCATAAGCCACCTGATACACATAGCAAGAAAGCCCTGGCTTCTCATTGCCCTCTGGGTTTTAGGAAGCTAGAAAAAAAAAACTGTTTAAAACTGAAATTTTCACCTGGACTAGATAACTGATTATTATAGAATTACTGTTACTAATTTTCCGTGTAAAAATGATCTTATGGTTATGCTTTTAAAATAAGCCTTATCTTTTAGAGACACGAAAAGTATTTATGGATGAAATATGCCTAGTTTTGCTTCAGAATAATGGGGGAGGAGGGATGTAGCTGGAATAAATGTGACTAAGAGTTAATGTAATCGTTGAAGCTGAGGAACTGGGGCCGTGGAGGTTCACTGGAATCTCACCAGCAGAGTGTGGTCCAAAGGCTTTCTGAACCTGGGAGCTGGTTGGAAATGCAGAATCTTGGCTCCACCCCCGACCGACTAAATCAGAATCTGCATTTTACTAAAATAAAATTTCCAGGCGATTCGTGAGCACATTCAAGTGCGAGAAACTCTGGGCTATTTTGTCTACTTTTGTATATGTTTGAAACTTGCCATAATCAGCAAGTTGCGGGCTTTTGTTTTGTGTTTCCGAAACTGTCTTCAGTATCCCGGGCAGATCTTCCTGCAGAGTCCCAGGCTGCAGGGAGCTAGGAGGCCGTGTCTTCCCACCCCCAGCCCCAAGCGGGAACCCCGCGGTCTAGCAAGACCTAGCCCCCACCGCAGCACTTGGCCGGGAAGCACCCCTTCCTGCAGGGCAGCGCACCTGCCACTCCAGCTGGGCTGCGGTCCTGGCGGAAACTCGGGGCTCACGGCGAGGGCTGTCGGGGCAGGCCCGGGCGGGGCCGCACCTGGGCGAACCGGCAGGTGGGACGCGCCGCGGGCCGGCCCCGCCTCCGCGCGGGGGAGGAGCGGGCGGAGCCGGGCGGGAGCGCGGGGGACCTCGGTAGGGGCCCGGGTGCTGGGAACCTGGCGGGCAGCGAACGCAGCCGCCGCACTGGAGCCGCCGGGCTTGTGTGCGCGGGATGAGCCTCACCCGGAAAAAGGGCTTCTACAAGCAGGACGTCAACAAGACCGCCTGGGAGCTGCCCAAGACCTACGTGTCCCCGACCCACGTCGGCAGCGGGGCCTATGGCGCGGTGTGGTGAGACCCCTGGGCATGCACGCCCGCTGCGGGGAGCAGGGGGCGCCGGGGCGTCGGGGCGGACCGACGGCGGGCGCCCAGGCCCCAGGACGCAGGTGGTGCCTCCCCCACAGGCCTGGGCCGGGCCAATGCACCTCCTCTGCTCTTCCGGACCCACTGTGGGTGTCTCTTCTCTCGCTGCGTACCTGGGGCGGCGCGTCTACCACCTTGACCGAGGACCCCAAGACCCGGCCCCCGCGGATTTGGAAGACCCCCTTGCTCCCAGGGGCTTTTCCTGGGTCCAACCCGCGGAGCTAGAAGGAGGTGGCAGACTGGGCTGCAAAGTAGAGTATGAGCGAGAAGCCTCAGGCTGTGGCAGACGCTGGCCTGGGGTCACACCACGAGCCATCTCGCTTTTCTCAGTGGCTTTGTGGGGTGTCTGTGTGTTGGATTAGTTTTGGGTCTGGTTCTTCAGGATTTGAACCTTACAAGGGACCCCAGAGTTCCTCCAGGAGAATCCCCATTGTTACAGATGGGTACATTGAGACCCAAAGAGGGAGAAGTGACTTGCCAAGTCGCATAGAGGGATTTGCTCCAAGAGGGATTTGGATGAGAGATACCATCCAGGATCTGGGGTGGGCACTGCCCAGTGAGGAAAGTGCTGTCTGCTGACCTGTGTGTGCCTTCCAGCTCTGCCATCGACAAGCGGTCAGGGGAGAAGGTGGCCATCAAGAAGCTGAGCAGGCCCTTCCAGTCTGAGATCTTTGCCAAGCGGGCCTATCGAGAGCTGCTGCTGCTGAAACACATGCAGCATGAGAATGTAGGCTGGGCCTGGGGCTGCTGGGGAAGGCAGGGAGGAGGGGGATGGCCCAGACAGGGCCCCCTGTGTGTGTGTGTGTGTGTGTGTGTGTGTGTGTGTGTGTGAACACGCGCGCGTGCAGGAGATGGCCAGATAGGGTACAGAGAGCTCAGGACAGGTCCAGGAGAAGGGGAACCTCCTCCCTGCTCCTCCAGTCCTTCTACCTGCCTCGTGTTAAGATGGGGTACAAGAGCTGCCCTGCCTAATTCCCAGAAAAGGTGCAAAGGGTATGTTTGGCAGTGGATAAGCATGAACTCTGTGAGATGCACACTTACTGTCATTGCTATGAGGAAACAAGCACAGTGGAACTTTGTAAATCTGTTCTACATCTAAGAGCTAGTACCCAGGATTCAGGTTAATGTTATTTCCACATGTGACCCTGATAATAACAGCAACAATAATAATAGATACTTATTGAGCATTTATTATGTGCCAGGCACTGTTCTGAGAGCTTTGCATAAACTAACTTTTTAAATTCTCATAGTGTCACATGAGGTAAGTACTATTACTCCCATGTACATATGAGGAAACTGAAGCACAAAAGACCCACAGGTGATTTCGTTAGTCTGTGGCAGAAGTGGGATTTGAACCTATGCAGCCTGGCTCTAGGCCTCAGTGCATAATGATTAGACTGTTCTATCTAACAGAAACACCTAAGGAAAAAAGTGACCCAGCACTGGGCCTGGCAACCAGGCTTTGCTTTGGGACACCCATATTGGGAAGCAAACATTTAAAATAATGATTTCAAATATTTGTACACAATTTAAGCCCCATTCCTCTTCAGCGATACTCCCTGTAGCCTCTAGCCAGGGGTGATCTTGCCCCTGCCTCCAAACCAGCCCTTTGGCAGGCAAAAATGGATGTGGCAGGAGACCAAAGGTCTTTCTGCTGGCTGGAACGTGTCTTGCCTGTTTCCTCCTTGATTCCCTTCACCCCTCATGGGTCCCTGCTTGATATGAGAGTGGGTTTTTGCTGCTTGCCCAGCACACCAGACTTGGGGGAAGTGAGCGCAGGAATGGCTACCTCCCCTTCTCCCTAGCCGTACTCTCCATCACTGTGCACCAAAAGCTCCCTCCCAATTAGGGAGATTCCTCTTCTACCTCTATCCCTTTACTGCTTCCAAGAAGGCTGGGAATTGCTGGAGATGGAGTATTAAGAAAGAGTGGATGGTCACTGCGTGGCTGGGTCCTGGGGGAGGGGTGGAGAGGGCTAGGCGGCTGCCCAGCCCTCACTGGCAACCTTCTCCCCAGGTCATTGGGCTCCTGGATGTCTTCACCCCAGCCTCCTCCCTGCGCAGCTTCCATGACTTGTGAGTAGGACCACACTGGGTTTCAGAATATTGCATGCCTTGGGAACAAGTTGGGGGAGGGTTCAGATTCTCTTACCGAGTAGGGAAATTCCCGCCCTGGCAGTCCCTGTGCCTCTGTGCTTTTGAGCTTTTGAGGTGTGTTTCTCTCGGGAGAGGTCCTTTCAGCCAAGGGTAGAGAGGACAGCAGGCAGGAAGAGGTAGGCGGAGCTTTGTGGGGTATTTGCCTGACACAAAACTGTCTGCTAGCTGCTCCCATGTTACCCAGTTTTAACACCACCAAGACATCATTGCCAGTCTTCAGTGGCACCAACCCCACTGGCATCACCAATTCATTGCCATTCCCTGGGGGCTCAGGTGTGGGACTGGACCTTGGGGCTCTTCCTAGAATGGAGCAAGGATCAGGAAGTCTTGGCTGCCTCTGGCTAATGGGATGTTTGACAGAGTTATACAGTACCAAAAAATTTAGTTGCTAAATGATGGCTTTGCTAGTACAATACCTGGTCCATAATTTAGAAACCTTTGGAAAGATGGTTTTTTTTTTTTTAGTCCTATTGCAATCGCTCTGTAGGCCTTTTTGTTAGCATGCTTTTGTTTTAAATGTAATGAAGTAATTTTGAATGAAGTTTTTCCTATAATGTCAGTTGCTGGGCTCAGCATTTGTAATTGAAAGTGGACCAGCTAGAAGTCTGTCTGAGGTAAAAAGGGCTAAGGGCATCCCAGGTAGAAGGAACTGCAAGGGCAGAAGCCATGGTACATGAAAGAGGCTGGACTGTGTGGGCAATATTGAGAAGCTTGATGTGGCTAGTGGAGGCATTAAAGGGAAAGTCCAAGAGGATGAGCAGGTGAAGAACTGAGAGCACCTGATCAGAGGTGAAGGTCAATCAGCGGAGACTCTTAAGGCAATGTTAGATTATGCAAAGGTCAAGTAGGACAGGAGGGAGCCAGGGGTGTGTGTATTGGGCAGTCGATGTGCCCTTGATCTGAGCAATGTTGGCAGTGGGGCAGGGCCAGGTTGGCCTGGGAGTTAAGGTAGTTGGGTCAAGATGTGTGGACCACTCTTTCTAGAAGTTTGATGGGGAGAGAAAGAGGAAGAAGGGGTGTTTATTCGAGAAATGATGTCAAGGGAAGGTGCTTCCATCACAGTGAGACTTCAGGAAGGTTGTGGGCCAACTTCACCTCCATGTAGAGGTGAAAGACAGGCAGGGAGGGATTGTGCATGGAGCGGGGTTCAGCAGGAGGAAGGGGTGTGGTCAGGCTGAAGAAAGCTTCAAAAAGTCACAGGCTCATGGAGATGGCTTTCCACCACATCATTTTTTTTTTTAATGTTCCTTTTTCAATCCTGTCATTTTTTATTCTAGACTTTCCTGGTACCACCTTGAGTAATAGTTACATTTTGCTGACCTGGACTGGTTTTGCAATCCCATAAGGGTGTAACGACTTAGCCAGCTCCTCCTTCTTTCTTCTGCCTTTCTAGAAATCATTTCATTGTTTCCTTCTTGGAAGGGCAAACAGTTTTGCTTGTTCTTGGAGACATCAGCTGGATATGACCCTCTGGGGGAGAGAAGGTTTGGAGAGAAGCTGAAGGAAATAGTGACAGTTGTTTCTAACTCACAGCTCTGGCTCTCTGTGGGACATGGAGGAGGGCAAGGAGAGGGCACCTTTGAAGAGGTGGAACACAACTCCATTTGGTTTTCCTAAATGTGTTCCAGCTGAAATGCTCACCCTGAGCTCTGCCAGCTGAGTGACCACTGTGGCTAGGCTGGGAGCCGGGAGGCCTGCGTGGGCGTCTGGCTGGATGTGGTTGAGCTGGTTCTTCATACACACGGAGGTCATCTCTAAGGCCCCTGTTCTGCCCCAGCCCCTTGCCCCTCCTCTGAACTCAGACCCGGGGCTGGGTAGGACTTGGAACCATTCATCAAGCCCTCATGCCTTGCAGCTACCTGGTGATGCCCTTCATGCAGACAGACCTGCAGAAGATCATGGGGATGGAGTTCAGTGAGGACAAGATCCAGTACCTGGTGTATCAGATGCTCAAAGGTCTTAAGGTGGGTAGAGGCCTAGAGGATGGCAGAGCAGGGACACCTTGGTGTCGAGACCTGAGGTTTGGGGGAGGCTGGGCTTTGGGGGCCAGGAGAGCACACTGACAGGGTGGAGGGGGTTTCTGAGCCAGCCTGAAACAGCCGGCTTAGAAACTGGGCTTCTCTTTCTCCCACACAGTACATCCACTCCGCTGGAGTCATCCACAGGGTGAGTGCTTTCTCTTCTACAGTCTTTCCCACCCCTGGAGGGGTTCTCCTCAGCATGTGTATGTTTGTGGGGGGGGGGGCGGGTTGAACAGAGGGGACAAAAATCCTTTGGGACATGTGATGTGGTTTTTTCAGACCCAGCCTCGGCCCAGAAGACCCTGCCTCAAAGGAATTGCTGTGTTCTGGGGAACTTTTGGGGGAAATGCTATAAACAAAGCAAGCCCTGAGCTGAGTGTTTCAGGCCCCGAGAATCAGGAGCATTTTAGATTTGGATGGGCCCGACAGGACACCTAGTCCAACCCTCATTTTATGCATGAGGAGACCGATGCTCAGAGAAGGGAAGGGGCCTGGTGAGATCTCATGCTGGGTGGTGGCTGAGCTGGAACAAGCTTCCATCTCTGCCTCTCAGCCTGGTACTTGCTCTCTCTTCTCATGTAGGACCTGAAGCCAGGCAACCTTGCTGTGAACGAGGACTGTGAGCTGAAGGCGAGTGGGCTCAGGCAGGGCCAGCCCAGGGATGGAGTGGGCCCCTCTTCCATAGAAGCCCCCGAAGCTGTTCCAAGGGCCTCCTCTCCTCAGTGAAATTCTCTCCCTATTTCCCCCGATTCGTAGATCTTGGATTTTGGGCTGGCACGGCATGCGGACGCTGAGATGACTGGCTATGTGGTGACTCGCTGGTACCGGGCCCCTGAGGTGATACTCAGCTGGATGCACTACAACCAGACTGGTTAGTGGTCAGCTGCCTGGAGGCCTGGGGGTCTTCTGTGGCAGCTTCCCCCAATGCCATCTTGGTCACTTCGGGATGACTGATCACTGGGTCGTGGTCAGTGGTTTATGCAACACTTCCTCCCCTCCCTCGGCAGTGGACATCTGGTCTGTGGGCTGCATCATGGCAGAGATGCTGACTGGGAAAACTCTGTTTAGGGGTAAAGATTGTATCCTTTGCTGGAAAAGCCCAAACTCCACCCAGAGATTCATTTCTTCAACAGACGCCTTCTTACTTAAATCTCTTTTTTTTTTTTTCCTTTAATGCATAGGTGATACTTGCTCAGTGTAGAACAATTTTAAAAAGCAGGTAAGCAAAATGATGAAAACTGGTTGCCTTCATTTCATCACCATGTAGAAAATACTTTGTTTTGGCACCACACACACTAATTAAGTGCCTGTGTGTGCAGTGAAGGCATTGATGTGAGGATGTAGGTTCTGCTCTGCTGAGCTCAGTGTTCGGATAGGGAGACAAGGAGGAAATCGATAAAGGTGACTGACTGGGATGAGGCCGAAAGGTGGCACACTCAGGAGCATTTGTGGGGAGGGACCCTAACCCAGCCTGGTAGGGGAAAGCCTTCCAGAGTCCTGAGTCTTGAAGGATGAACCTCCTCTCCTAAAGCAAGAGGGGGCTAGGTACATCTGGAGCCTGGGTGGTGGCCACAGGGACTGGGTAGGAGTGATGGAGGGCCCGTGGGAAGGGCAGCTTCCAATCTGCCAGCAGAGAGTGAGGCCAACCCTTAACCTGCTGCCAAGACCTGGACCAGTTGACCCAGATCCTGAAAGTGACTGGGGTGCCGGGCACAGAGTTTGTGCAGAAATTGAATGACAAAGCGGTGAGTGGCCAATGGGCCTAGGCTTTGCACTTGTCAGACCAGGGGCAGGTGGGCTGCAGGCCTTTGGGGAAGAGGGCTTACCTGTGCATCCCTCTGCCCTCGCAGTTGCTCTTGCCTTCATCCCACTTTGGGCTCTGACCAGAGCCTTGAGCCCTGCTGGGGCTTTTCTGGAATCCCTGCTCTATACTTCAAGGCCTGAGCCCTGAGGGGCTGACAGCTGGGAATTACTCAGTGCCTTTCTGTCTTCCAGGCCAAATCCTACATCCAGTCCCTGCCACAGAGCCCCAAAAAGGATTTCTCCCTGCTCTTCCCACGTGCCAGCCCCCAGGGTGAGTCTTGGGGCTGTCCCCACAGAACTGCTGCTTTCTGTCCCAGTGAGTAGGCCTGGGTCTAAGACTCATCCTCTTGCTGCAGCTGCAGACCTGCTGGAGAAGATGCTGGAGCTGGATGTGGACAAGCGCCTGACAGCCTCACAGGCCCTCGCCCACCCCTTCTTTGAACCCTTCCGGGACCCTGAAGAGGAAACAGAGGCCCAGAAGTTTGATGACTCCCTAGAACACGAGAAACTCACAGTGGACGAATGGAAACGTAAGAGCCAGGCGCTTGGGCTCCTTCCTCTCTCTGCCTGCAGCCTCTCTCCTTTGCCTGCTTCGTTTTTATGTCTGGCCTCAGATAGTCCCTGTCTCTGGAGTCTACTGCCTCCTTCTCTATGAGTGGATATTGTCTCCTGCATCCATTTCTTTCTTTCCGAGCTGACTTCCTTCTCCACGTTATATCTGTAGGGGCTGGGGACAGGTTCTTTCTTGCCCTCAGTACCCCAGACCCACCTTGAGCCACCCTGCCTTTCTCAGAGCACATCTACAAAGAGATTGTGAACTTCAGCCCCATTGCCCGGAAGGACTCACGACGCCGAAGTGGTATGAAGCTGTAATGACTCATCTAGCTGACCTCTGGCTGAGCCCAGGGATCACTGCATAGCACCACCTGCCATTGTCCCTAGGACCAATATTTATTAATAATGGTTTCAACCATTATTGGATTATAGCCTTCCAAGCAGAGGACAGAAAGGCCCTGGTACTTGTGCAGAATTCAAAGATCTTGGTTGGGAGAAAATAGCTCTGATAACCAGCTGCATTAAAACACCCATCTGGAGAATTGCCTGTGTGTGGGGTCCTTTCCTTCACAGCTATAGTGGGGCTAAGAGGGGTAGGCTGAGCCGGGGCAGGGGACTACAGCGGTGAAGATGCATTAGTTTGCTAGGGCTGCCGTAACAAATTACCATTAAAACACCAGAAATTTTTGCTCTCAAGATTCTGAAAACTAGAAGTCTGAAATCAAGGTGATGGCAGGGCCATGCTCCCTCTGAAGGTTATAGAGAACAATCCTTTTATGCCTCTCTGTAGCTTCTGGTATCTCTCAAATCTTTGATTGTCCTTGGCTTGTAGCTGCATCAGTTTCCTCTCTGCCTCTTTCACATGGCCTTCTCTCCTGTGTGGATCTATCTTCCTCCTATAAGAACACCAGCTATTGAATTTAGGGTCTACCGTAATCCCATATCCTTACTAGTTATAACTGCAAAGACCCTATTTCCAAATAAGGTCCTGAGGTTCTGGGTGGACGTGACTTTCTGGGGAACGCTATTCAACCCACTACAGAAGGCCACGAGAGAGGGCCTTTCCTGGGCCTGGTGCTCTGCCATGGAGCCAAGCATGTTGGGCTGCTAAATTAAGAAAATTGCAGACAGAGCTACAGCTGGTGAGACACTGCATGCAGTTTATTTGGGGTGAGCGATAAGCAATCGAGATATGAAACAACAGTAAGTAAGCTTGTTTACTAGGAGCTGCAGGAGGCAGGAACAGGCTTTTTCCAGGCTTTATGGAAAACTGTTCTGTGCCTTGCCCTTGTTGGAAATGATCCATCTCGGCAGAGCTTCAATCTGACATTGGCTAAGATCCCTCTGTTTAGGTTTAAAAAGCTTTGATAGAACTAATTCCCATGCACAAGGAGTCAGGAGCCTGGCCCCCTAGTTCATGCCCTGGGCCCAGTGGGTCTCAAACTTCCCTGTGCATGAGGAGCCTGGTTACAATGCAGATTCCTGGGCCCCATGCCAGGGACTCTGATTTAGTAGGTCTGCAGCTGAGACCCTAGAATGTTTGTGTGAAGACCACCTTTCCTCAACCTGAGCCTAGTGATTCTGATGGCTATCAGGCAATACTTAGAGAACATTTAGCTGTTTTCTGTACCACTTAATTTGTGAAGAGGCCTAAATTAAGAATGTACAATGGGAGACTGAGGAGTTTAGGGAGCTTCATGCTCTCATTTTGCAGATGTTAAAACTGAGGCTTAGGGCGTTTTTAGGGCAGTGAAACTATTCTGTGTGATATTGTAATTATGGTTACATGACATTAATACATTTGTCAAAACCAGTAGAACTACAAAACACCAAGAATGAACCTTCAAGTAAACTATGGGCTTTAGTTAATAGTAATGTACCAACACTGGCTCATCATTTGTAGCATATGTGCCACACTAATGCAGGATGTTAATGATAGGAGAACAATGGCATGGATAGGGAGGGAGAATATGGGACTTTCTGTATTTTGGGCACAATTTTTCTGTTAACCTAAAACTCCCCCCAAAAAATAATGTGTAATTTTTTAAAAGAATCAAATAACGTAATTAAAAAAAAAAATCTTGAGGCCACACTGCCCCTTCCCTGAGAGATTCAGTCAGATACCCACAGTTAGGAAGTGGTGCAGTCAGGATTTGAACCAGAACAGCCTTGATCACTGTGCCAAAGACTCTTAACCCACACTTGGATTCAAGGGTTGCCTAACCTTCCCAAACTTCCCAACCTTCTCTCCCTTCTATTCTGTCTTTCTGAGCTGCTCACTGCTGCTTGTGTCCATGGGTTCTGATTTCTCTCCCACAAGAGTGGCCCTGCTGTCAAAGAGGAAGTAGTAGGTATTGGGAGGGGCTGGCCATGTCCTGTCATAGCCCTGGCCTTGCTGGTTACTAAATTGCCCCAGGTCCCCTGAATCTAAATCTCTCAGTTAATTGCCTTCTGAGACACCTCACTGGCTCCAAGGAAAAAGTCCAGGCTTGGCCTGGCATTCCAGGCCCCTTTCATTCTCTCTAACCTCATCAACTCCCACTGCCTCCCATTTTCCTTATGCCAGTGTGGCCTGCCATGCAACCCAAGTCCTAGGATACACCATGAGGCTCATCCTGAACCTTAATAGGTCAAAGGCTCTGACAAGTCCTATGGTAAAGGTATCTGTTCAACATTGTTTAATCCAGAGCTTCCCAAATGTACTTAACCACAGGACCTTATTTTCTCCTGACAGCCATCACACACACAGCCTTCTTTGACAAGTGCACAGGTTTCCATATCACTTTTTCCCAAGCAGGCCTGAGGCTTGGGTTTCTTTCCAAACCTCTGCAGAAGGTTCTCCATCCCTCTCCTCACTGAGGAAAATCCTCCTTATCCTTCAAGACTTTGCCTCAGGCCTCCCTACAGGAAGTCATTTTCTAGCTTCCTTCCTCTGCCCCAGGCCCTCTGTGTGGGGCGTCTACAGTGTGTGTGATTCTGCCTCCCCTTCCAGTGCCACTGTGAGCCCATGCTTGGGACAAATACCCATGAATGAATGAATGAATGAATGAGGTAATTAATGATGTTCCAGGGTCCTCTTGGTCATTTGTCTGCCCCAACCAGACAAGCAGCAGAGAACACAGCAGGAAGCAGAAGTGGTGGCCCTGCCCTGTACCCTAAGAGTTGCTCCCTTGAAAAATTGCAGACTCCCAGGCCTTTCCTGCTATCACTCAGTGTCTTCTAGTCCATCCCCCACCCCAGAATTAAATTTCCATGGTTGCTTCAGTCCCTTCCCTACAATGACCTCAAACCTGGGCGTTTTCTCCAAAGAGAGGTGAGGGTGCTGAGTAGTGGGAAGGGGTTCATGGATTCTGACCTTACTCTGTGGGCACTCGAGCAGAGTGACAGGAAATGAGTTCATTCTCAAGCTGGGTGGGATCCTGAGCTTGGGAGATCAGGCTCAGCTATTCTCATGGCTGGCCTGCAAGACCTCAGGCAGGTCTTGTGCCCCCGGCCCTTGGTGGATAGGGTTGGGCTTTGCCCTATGGCCAGTGGGAAGCTTGAAAGGTCTTAACAGAGATAAAGAAGCCAGACTCAGGGACTGAGGACAGTTCAGTAATAGCTGTTGTGTCCTTGATTCTCTCCTTAGAGAAATGAAGGGTGTCCTTGCATGATGACACAGCTCCTCTCCCAAGGCAACTGGGGCCTGGCTATCCATGCCACCCAAGGCAGGACTTGCCTGGTGTGTTTTGGGAGTGGTGCTGCTTCCAGTGAGGGGCAGTGCATGGGGAAGTAGAGAGGGAGGAACTAGCCTCCCAACAGAGAGCCCGGTGTGCACAGACACCTGAAGACTTGTGTGAAAGGGGGCATGGCTCACCTTTCACCTGGCACATCGAAATAGTGTTTGAAACTTTCTTTTCATGTCCCCCAGCAGTGCGATAACCATAGATGAAGAAACAGGAACCTCCTCCTGTCTCTTCTCATTCTTTAAATTGGCTTTAAATTTAGTTACATCCCCACCCACCCCCCGACCAAGAACCGGTGCTGGGTTGCTCCCTGGACTTTACGCCAGTGAGCTGGGGCTCGGTTTTCATTCTCCCTAAATCCCCCTGTGATCTAAGGTAAAAGGCTGGTGATCTCCTTTTCACCATGGGCAGCAGAGGCCCAAGTCTATTTAATTAAACTGAAAATCTCAGCTGTCCCTGACGATGCTTCACCACCACCTCCCCACCCCCCTGCCCAAGATTTTGTGGAGCAAGGGTGGTGCTGGTGAAATTCTGATCTAGCTCCCATAGAACCTCTGCTCAGCTGAGCAATTGCCCTCACTTTGGGTCAGTGTCAGCAAGCCCCCTCTGGGCCGTGGATCCCTTCTCAAAATAATATTTTCATAAGCACAAAATAAAATACACAGAGTTACAAAGGAAGCTAGTTATGTTGAAATACAGTTGTGAAAATATTTTTTAAATGTGTGATGTCATAAGACATGGGTTTCTTTATTATCACATTAAATAACAAGATCTACGGATGAACCTCATAAACTACTGTAGATGTGAAGTAAAAATGAGTTTAAATGATGTTTCAAGATATCTGCAGCAACAGGCAAGGGAGATGAAAAGCTCTGTGCTGTCTACTGGCACTGTGAATACAGCTGCAGCTTGCTGCCTTTATTCGTACATGAGAAATGGAGGTGAGTAGAAGTTGTAATATTTTACAGTCTACGTTCATGAACCATTGAATTACAGTGTATAGTCTGTGGTTCATGGACCCCAGTTAAGAGCCCTTGTTCTAGATACTAAAATGTGACTTTAGGTTTCCTCTGCTACTTCTTAACTGAACCCCCACTCCCCATCTTGTTTGCTCATGCAGCCTAGATCTGCACCTGGATGCCTACAACACATATTAGCTGCCCCTCCCTCCCAGTCCCCTGTGTCTCCCAACATCACTATCCAGTAGGAACAGGTCTGACTGGGGCATTTTGCTACGGAATTTTCCCAGGCCTCTATAGCTAGTTTGCAAACTGGGCAAAATTCTCTTGTCCCCACCCCACAATATTTTCTCTAAATGATTTTAGTGGTGAAGACATTGGGGCCCAGACATTGGGGCCCAGGTCTCCTTCTATTTACCACTGCACTATTCTTTCCACTGCAGCAGTGTCATGATCACTTATTGAAATTAATGGGTGGTTTTCTCTCCCTGCATTATTGTCCCTGTCCTCCCAATCACCATAGGCATAAAGACAGCCAGGCCTACAGACAGGTTTGTATTAAACTGGCCAAGAGAAGAAGCTACCAGAAAGACACTTGTTTCTCTCTGTTTTTCCAAAGGTCTCACTCACCCTGGGAATATTTTGCTAGGACTCCAACAGGGAAAATGGTTGAGAATAAGGGAGAGAAGTACACTTGAGAAGCAGTGTGGCTTAGCTACGATGTTTCTTCTGACCAGAAGGAGATAGAGACAGGCTAGTGCTCACATTCTCTTGGGACTGTGCCCAACTCACCATCAACACCCTGGCAAAACTCCAGAGGAGGCTTCTGGGTATACTTGGGGAGGCTGGACCCTAAGCACAGGGCTCTTGGTCTTGGCTGAAATCCCTGTGTCCTGAGTGAGTCTTGGGACAGCTGAAGCATGGACCTGAAAGAACCCTGTACACTGGGACAGAGGTCTTCCGTGACAGACACAGTTGCTTTCTTACCCATCAGCCATTTTCTCTTCTTCCCTAAAGAACCCACATTTTGTTCAGGCTGCAATTCGGGCAGAAAGGTGGGCCTCTCTGCCAGCCCCAGGTGGTGACCTATGGTTGTTATAAATCAAGTGAGCTAATGTTCCTTTGCTAGTGATTGGTTTAGGACTCAGTTCTGGCCAAGAGCACATGGGGGAAGCCTAAAAAGGAGATCCAGGTGGTCTGCATTTGCTTTCTGCCCTGAAGATGCTTTTGTGAATGCTGCGGCTCTGGCAGGCATTTTGTGACCATGAAGAAACAAGCCGAAGGATAAAAATCCACACATTGAAGATCATAGAATGTAAGGATGGAAATATCCTGAATCCTTGGAGATAGCAGGAAGCTTTGAACACTCCAAGGACTGCCTGCCTCCATACTTCTACAGTAAACAACAAAATACCTTTGCAACTTAAGCCACTATCAGTCAGGGTTTCTCCTACCTATAATTCATAAATTTTTAATTGATGCAGCATCTCAGTGGTTTTAAGTACAGACTGATGATCAGAGGGGATTTTCTCGTCTTGTGGGGTCCATAAAATTCAGAACTTCTGTGTAATTCCTAGAAGTCCTACTAAAGACTGGAGTTAGATTTCCTCCAACCCAGCAAGGTAGGGCCTTGGCTTTAGAAACTCCAGTTTGGTCCAGCCTCTCCTTGTTATCTTCCGGCAGAAGAGTGGCACATCTATATGACCCTTTTCTTTCCCTCTGTGTTATACTGTGGTAGTTAACTTTTGGACTCTCGAGGCACACTGCCTGCTGCTCTGCCATTAAGCAGATGTGTGACCTTGGGCCTCAGTTTCCCCATCTGTAAATACAGATAATAATACTAAAGAAATTAAGGAATGCACTCAGAACAATGCCTGGCACATTAGAAGCATTCACCAAGCATTAGCTCTTTATTATTTTTCTACCACACCCATTTCCCTCCTTAGTTACCCCATCTTCCTGACATCTTCACTTCCTCCTTCTCGACGGAAGTTTTTTCCACTCACCTAGTCTCCTTCATGTTAAATCTTCCCTCCACAGGTTCTCAAGAGTCTGGTCCCAGTCGCTCGTGGCTTGTATTATGACTGTGGTACCTTACCTGTAGCCTCTCATGTAGGATCTGGGAGGGAGTAGAGTATGGAGTTGAGAACATGGGCTTTGCATACAAAAAGATCTCAGGATAAGAGAAAGAAAGATGGACTTAAGGAATTGGCTAATGTGACTAGGGGTAGCGGGAAAGGGTTGGCAAGTTTGAAATTTGTAGGGCAGGCAGGCAAGCTGGAAATTCACACAGGATTTCTATATTATAGTCTTGAGTCAGAATTTCTTCTTCTCTGGGAAACCTCAGTTTTTGCTCTTTAGGCTTTCAACTGATTGGATGAGGTCCACCCACATTATGGAGGGTAATCTGTTTTACTTAAATTCAACCTATTGCAAATGTTAATGACATCTTCAAATTCTTTGCAGCATCATCTAGGCCGATGTTTAACCAAACAACTGGGTGCATAGCCTAGCCAAGTTGACACATAAAATTAGTCAACACACCATATGTCTGGGGATAGGGCATTTTACTCCTCTGAGTCTCATTTTTTTTTCTAAAGTGAAATAAGAGAAAAGCCTACCACATAGGACTGATGAGGAGAACATGCATAGAGTGCATGGTAAATGTTAGCTGTTCGTATTACTGTCATGATTGTTCAAGAAGGTGCTCAAAAACACATGCTGACAATGACAATATCTAGAAATACCAAGAAACAGAAGCCATATCATTGCTCTTAAGCTTTTGATTGACTTGCATAGGTATCACGCAAAACTATGGAAGTGACCTGTGCTTGTTCCCAACTGACTTTCCACCCAACAGACTAGTCCAGAGCCTTTAATTCAGGTGAAAACCCCTAATGAAATAAATTTTTAGCAATTCTTAACTCTCCTCTATGGGAGAGGAGGAAAGTTTCTCCACTGGGTTTCTTAACCTTCCAGACAGTGTGGGGCTTGGAGCAATACGTCAGAAAGAATTACATTTCCCTTCTTCAGCAGCCATTTCACATTTCGTATGAACTGCATATTCATGTCGGTAAACAGCCAAGTAGGAAACAGATGACAGCTCAGTTTTCCTGGAAATCAAGAAATCAGTCGAACTGCCAAACTGAGATGTCTGATTGTGAAATATTGCTAACATTCCAGAAATTTGTTTTAAGTCAGGGTAATTTTTTAAAAGGGAAATTCTTTCTCCCTTTCTCCTTCCCCTCCTCTTTATCTTTCTCCCTCCCTCCTCGCTCCCTCCATCCATTTCTTCCTTCCTTCTATTTTTTTAAGCCCACTGTTTAATTACTTCTTCTAATGTGTTGAGACTAGGCATGAGTTTTTAAAAATAGGTGGGATGAGATATGGATCTCTCTGCCTCTCTGAGACCTTTCCAATTAATTGGCACCCTTCTCTGCCTGTCCAGGAGTCTGCTTGCCTTTGTCCACACCTGTCCTTCCTGTTTCCTGTCTTTTTTTTTTTTTTTTTACAGTGTAACCATGACTTCATCCATCTCCTTCAGAACCAGGAATAAAATGATTCCAAAAACCTTCTCTGCATTCAGTATTAAGCAGTAACTTAAAAAAAATTGTTTAAACAAACCTTTTTCTTTAGAATAGTTTTAAATCTCCAGAAAAGCTGCAAAGAGGGTATAGAAAATTCCATATATCCCTCACCCAGTTTCCCTACTATTAATATCCTACATTGTATGGTACATTTGTCACAAGTAATAAACCAATATTGATGTACTATTACTAACTAACATCTGTACTTTATTCAGACTTCCTTAGTTTACACCCAATGTTCTTTGCTGTTCCAGGATCCCATCCAGGGTGCCACATGTGTCCTTAGGCTCCTCTTGGCTGAGACAGTTTCTTAGACTTTCCTTGTTTTTGATGACTTTAACAGCTTTGAAGAACACTAGTCAGGTATTTTGCAAAATGTCTCTCGAGTAGGGTTTGTTTGATGTTTTTCTCATGATTAGTCTGGGGTAATGTGCTTTGGGGATGTGGACCACATTCTCATCACATTATATCAAGAGTATATACTATCAATATGATTTATCATTGTTGATGTTAAGCTTGATTATCTAGGTAGTCTTTACCAGTTTTCTCCACTGTAAAGTTGATTTCCCCCTCCCCTTTTCATACTATACTTTTTGGAAGCAATTTATGAAGCACAGCCCACACTTAAGGAGGGAAGTTACACTTCACTTCCTGAAGGAAAGAGTACCTACAAAAATTATTTGAAGCTCTTCCATATGGGAGATTTATTTAGCAATTTATTTATATCAGAATGGACTCATAAATATTTATTTTATAATTCGGGTTATAATCTAATAAATAACGATAAAATATTAAAAGAAATAATAAAAGCTTTACTTTCTTTTACTTAATTTGTAGATTTTCTTTCTTTTGTGTGAACTGAACTCATATTCATAAAAGGACCTGGAGATACTGCCCATGGCAAGAAGGAGAATTCACTCATCAATGATGCAAACACATGGGGTCCTAGAGGTAGTGAGAAACATTTTTCACTTCTCCCATTTGGATGCTGGTCAATCTACAGAGTCCACTTTGAATGGGCATCCTAAAGGCCCTTAGCTCTCTTGTCCACCCACCCTGGTGAAAAATTTGGAGGAACTTCATTCTATTTGCATGAAATAATAAAGCTAAATAGAATAAATAACATCCATAGGAACTATAGCTATCTTTTTGTTGCATGTTTTCTAGGTACACTATATGGGTTACTTTAAATATGTTGTTTCTAATGTTTGCATTAATTACAAGGTAATTATTATTGCCATTTTACATATGTGGAAACTCAGTATCAGAATTTTAAAAATCCACCTGAAGTTTTTCTCTTACTGCATAGTTTGCTCCCTCTCAATAGTCTCCTTCACTATGTGACTCATCCACCTCCTATGTGACTATGGACAAACCATCTCCCTCTTTTCTTGTTCAGTGATACTGTTGAATGAATTCAGAAATGTATGGAAAGTCTTCCACACAAAGTTCAATAAATAAATGGCATCTGTTATTACTATTAATTTTCATGAGAATGAAATTAATGTTTTGTTTTGTTTTTAAACTCTATCCTTGATTCTCTTTTCTATTTATGCTCACTTCTAATGGTCTCTTCTACTCTCATGGCTTTAAACATTACCTATATGTTGATGAATACCAAATAAATATCTGTACCTTAGATCTTTCCTCTAAATTTCAGATGTCAACATCTTCACTTGAGTGTCTTAAAACAAAGTTGGAAGTTCTGCTTCCAGTAGTGGTGGAGTACCCTATATTGTATTATAATAATTATGGACTCTAGACAAAATTTTTTTAAAAACACAATTATTTTAAGGGACTGAAGAGAACAGAAGCAGGCAGAAGCTGGATGGGAGCCAGTCACTGGTGGAAGGGAGGTGCAATGGGTAAGATTCATGATTATAAGAATTTTTGCCTGAAGGCACTACCCAGAACATGTAGCATTAGATGGCCTGAATTCAAGCATAAAGTTGCTAGTCTTTCTGGTTTGACAAGTCAGAGAATGGGATTTAGAAATAAATACTCTGCTTAAAAATAAATACTTTTTAGAGGAAAGTAAAATAATCTAGATATTCTAAAATGTATCATCTATAATGCACAGTATTAAAATGTTTTTTAAAAACCCACTAAACTTGCAAACAAGCAGAGAAATGTGACCCATAGCCCAAAGAAAGGAAGTCAATAGAAACCAATTTTGAAATAACTCAGATATTAATTAGTAGATGAAGATTTCAAAGTGGCTATAATAAATATGTTCAAGAACTTTTTAAAAAAATGTCACAATGAAATTCAACAGAGACTAGAAAATCTAATAAAGAACCAAATGGCAATTCTAGAATTTAAAAAAGTACAATTTCTAGTAGTTGATAAATGGTCACAAGGATGGGAAGCATGGCATAGGGAATGAAGTTAGCTGTAATGTAATGGCTAGGTGGAGAGCCAGAGGAGAGAAAGAACAATTAAGAGGATCATTTTATTAACTACATAAAAGTCTAACCAATGTACTGTATAATTGAAACTAATAATAAACAAAAATTATTTTAAAAATTTAGAAAGCACAATGTCTGAAATGAAAATTTTACTAGATAAGCTTAATAGAATATTGAAGTTGGATAAAGAGTAAACCTGAATTAAAAAATTTTAAATTTATATTAATCTGATGAAGAGAAAAAAATATTTTAAAAAAATAAGCAAAACTTCATTGACTTACAAGACTATATTAAGTCATCTAACATACATGTCGTTCAACTCTAGAAGGAGAGGAGATAGATTATGGGATGCAGATGTTATTTGAAAAAACAGTAGCCAAAAAAATTGCCAAATTTGGTGAGAAATATAAACTTACAGATCCAAGAAACTCAGTAAACCCAACACTTGATGAATACAAAGAAAATCATTCCTGAAACATCATAATGAAACTACTAAGAAATCAAATATAAAGAGAAATTCTGGACAGTGACCAAGAAAAACAACATGGCAAATACAGAAGACCAGTGGTAGAAAAGTCAACAGATATCTCGTCAAAAACAATGGATGCCAAAAGACAACAGAATATCTTATTTGGTGTGTTAAAAGTAAAACCCTGTCAGGGGAGAACTGTAAATTTAGCAAAAATATCCTTCAAAAATAAAGATGAAATGGAGATTTTTTTAAATAAAGAAAAAAACTAGAAAGTTAATCACTAGCAGATGTGTACTATGAGAATTGTTAAAGCCAGTTATTGAAAGGGAAATGACAATAAATGGACATTTGGATCTCTACAAAGATATCTGGAGCATTGGAAATGGTAAGATGTGCGTAAAATTTTAAACGTATATGTATTTATGTATATATTTTTTTATAAAACCATATACACACATATGTAATCTCATAGTTTAAAAGAAACATAAATATTTAAAGCAAAGAATATACCACTATATTGTGAAGTTTATAATATATGCATATATAATATATGAAAACAACAGCACAAAAGACAAGTTGGAGAAAATAAAACAATATTGTTGTAAGATTCTTATATTTTACATGCTATGATACAATATTAATCTAAGTAGACTATGATGTGTTTAAGATATATATTGTAACCCTAGAGCAATCACTAAAAAAAAATTCAAAAAAGTGTTAATAAAATGATTAAAACATTCAATTAACCCAAACAAAGCTAAGAAAAGAGAAAAACGCATGGAGCAAATAGAAATAACAAATAGTAGGCTTAAATCTAACTGCATTAATATATGCATTAAATATAAATGACCTAAGCACTTCGAATGAAAGGCAGAGATTGTCAGAGAGGATAAAAAAAGACTCAACAATATGCTATCCACATGAGAAACACTTTAAATATAAAGACACAGATACACTGAAAGTAAAAGGATGAAAATCATACTATGAAAATAATAAACACAAGATATCTTGAGTGACTACAGTATACCAGACAAAAAAAAAAAAATTTAAGGACAGTGTCGTTTGAGATAAAGAGGGCATTCATAAAATGAAAGAGTCATTTTTCATCAGAAAGACATAATAATTGTAAATGTACATGTGCCTAATAATGACGTTTCAAAATTTATGAATACTGACAGAACTAATGTTGACAGAACATACCCAATGTATCTTTTTCATTTTTATGTTTCATATGGCTAATATCTTCCTTTAGCTGTTTTAGTGTTTATTATGCTTCAGGTCAAGGGTCCATCTCAGCCCCTCAAGGAGAAGCTACGCTAGTAGGAGTATTGGGGAGGTGACTACCTGAAAATGCTGAACATCCACCTATTGACCCCAGCAGCTCTGCTGAGCAGGACTTATGCACCGTCCTGGCATATACCAGAAGTCTGAGCATTTGCCTCCAACTGTCTTGGTGACTGGCAATTATCCTAAGACAATGAGAAGCAAAAGCAAAACTCAAATGACTTTTATTTTATTTATCCTATGATATTGCTGGTTGCCCTTGCCTACTCTTCCCTGCACACCAATTCAAACAGCTCATTCCAATGTTAAACAGAAGTGGAGATAGTGGGCATTGCTGCTTTGTTTCAAAGGAAGTGCTTCTAAAACACTTAATGTTGCATTTAAGTGTGAATGCCTACTGTTTTTCGGTAGATACATTTTATCAAGTTAAGGAAGTTGACTTTTTCACTAATTTGCTAGTTAAAAAAATACATAAGTGTTAAATTGTATTAAATGCTTTTCCTATAAAAATTATAATGTGGTTTATTTTGCTTTTAAATCTGTTAATACAATGAACATATTAATAGATTTTCTAGTATTAAACTATCTTTAGATTCCCATAGTAAATCCTTATTGGTCATAATACACACACACACACACACACACACAATGTTTATTAGTGTGTATTTTCCTTTCTCCCACTAGCTTCATTTAATTAATGATAGTTATTTTAATCTATAAAATGACTTTGAGAGTTTCTCTCTTTCTCTCTCTGTCTCTGTCTCTGTCTCTGTCTCTGTCTCTCTCTTTCTCTCTTTCACACACACACACACACACACACACACACCCTCTCTCCTCCCCTCCATGCGTTTATATGTTCTTTAAATGTTTAATAGAAATGGTTTGTTAAACCATTCCGGTATACGGGGAGGGGAGTGCATGTATAGATATACAATTACTGATTTGGTTTTCTTGGTTATCAGTCTATTCAAATTTTGTTTCATTTTGTGTCAATCCATTAGGAATGCTTTTGTCAGGAAGCAACCAAAAACCTGACAGCGGCCTAAGCAACAAGACCTCTCATCCTCCCCTCTCATGCAACCAGAGGGCAGAAGAGATATTCCAAGGCTGGTGTAACTCTTTAGTGACACAGGATCCTTCAATCTTTTCACTCCATTATCTTCAGCTGTTTGTCACTAATGGTCTCAAACTGGGTACCGCATCTCTGGACATCAAATGAATCCAAGCAGGAAGAAGCTGGGAAACTTTGTTTTTTCATTTGGGATAGTGGTCAGGGTTGAGACTGATCTTTTCTGAGATCAAGAATTCTTTACCTGCTATTTGAATAAATAGGAGTTGAGTGTATAAATGTGTTGTAGAAGAGGTAACAAATAGAGAGTATTTGTCACTTGGTTTTGGTAAATAGCAGTTTTTGTAAAAAATTATATATTTTTGTAGGAAATTTTATATATGTAATATATATAATCTAAAAATTCAATATATCAGCTCAAAGATTTTCATAGTATTCTCTTAGGATTTAAAAAATTTTCTGCTCTATCGTTAGTTATGTCTCTCTTTTCTTTCCTAATGGTGTTTTCTCTCTCGCTCTCTCTCTCTCTCTTTCTCTCTCTCTCTCTCTCTCTCTCTCTCTCTCTCAATTTTACCAGAGCTTTTCTACTTTATTAGTCTTTCTTTTCATAACATTTATTTTGGCTTTGTTTATCTATTGTGCATATATATATATATATATATATATATATATATATGCACAATAGATCAACCAAATATATATAAATTAGTGTTTGATCTTAGCTTTAGTTCTTGTTTAGGTTTATTTTACTGTTCTAATTTCTTTTTCAATTAATTAATTAATTAATTTTTATTTTTATTATGTTGACATTGGTTAACAAAATCCAGTAAGTTTCAGCTGTACAATTTAACAGTAAGGTATATATATATTTGCATTCTGCCCATAGCTAGATTTCTTTCTGTCACCACATATTTGATTCCTTTTACCCCATCTATCTCCCCACTCCTCCCACTTTCTGGTAACCATGAGTCTATTGTTCATGTCCATGAGTCTCTGTTTTTTTTCCTGTTCATTTGTTGCTTTTAGGTTTATATCCTACATTTAAGTGATAAGTGTTTTTCAACGTTTTCATTCTGGCTTATTTTGCTTAGCATGATTATCTCGAAGTCCATCCATGTTGTTGCAAATGGCAGTATTTTATCTCTTCTTATGGCTGAGTAATAGTCTATCGTACATGTGTACCACAGCTTCTTTATCCAATCATCTATCATAGGACAGTTTGATTGCTTCCATGTCCTGGCCACTGTGAATAATGCTGCTATGAACGTTGGTGTGTAAATATCTTTTCAGATATGGGTTTTCAAGTCTTTGGGGCAAATACCCAGTAAAGAGATTGCTGGATCATATGGCAGATCAATTCTTAGATTTTTGAGAAACCTCCTTACTGTTTTCCATAGTGGCTGTACCGATTTGCAGTCCTACCAGCAGTGTATAAGGGCTCCTATTTCTCCACATTCTCTGTAACACTTGTTATTACCTGTCTTGTTGATAACAGATATTCTAACAGGTGTGAGATGGTATCTCATTGTAGTTTTGATTTGCATTTCCCTAATAGTTAGCAATGTCGAGCATCTTTTCATATGTTTGTTGGCCATTTTTACGTCTCCTTGGGAGAAGTGTCTGTTCAGGTCCTCTGCCCATTTTTTAATTGGATTGTTTGTTTGTTTTTCTAATTTCTTAAATTAGATACTTAGCTCCTTAATTTTTGGTTTTTCTCCTTTTCTAATACATACATTTAAGGCCTAGAATTCATTCTCAGCAGCATTCCATAAGATCTGATACATGCTATCTTAATTATTATTTAGTATTAAATATGTTTTTAAAATATTCATTATAATTTATTTTGGGGCCAATACATTATAATTGATCCTTGAACAATGTGGGAATTAAAGACATCAACTCCTTGCACAGTTGAAAACTGTGTATAACTTTTGAATCCACCGAATCTTAACATTAATAGCCTACAGTTGACTGGAAGCCTTAACAATGATGTAAATAGTCCACACACATCTTGCATTTTATACATGTTTTATACTGTATTCTTACAATAAAGGAAGCTAGAGAAAAGAAAATGTTATTACAAAAATCATAAAGAAAAGACATTCACATTACTATATTATATTTATTAATACCATAAGTTACATCATCAGTTTATAAGATGAATTGTCTGTCAGTACCTACATCAATAGTCTTATATGCTACAAAACACTGTGAATGTTATAAATACTACTAACATTAGATATCATAAAATGAAAAAATAATGTGAAAAAGCAACTTATATTTATTTAAAGTGTAACAATTTATACTTTGATAATGAAGAAGCAGCAGTATGATAACTTTATGGTAGCCTTGTGTGATCCATACAAATGCTTCATGGTAGCCTAGTTCATACACTTACAAATGAATCCATATAAAAATTTCATGGCATACAGTATTACATTTATATTTGTAATATAGTATTGGAAACATTGTTATATATGTTTAAAAAAACATTTACCTGTCATGATAGCCTGATATGCAGTTTCTCCATTCATGAGAAAGAGAGGTATACTGTACAGTAATATAATTCTTTTAAAGCAAAGCCATAAAAAGTCAGTAAGAAAACTAACACATTAATTTTATATAAAATATCACTCACCTTATGCCTATGTAAAGACAGGCTATCCACTTCGATACAAGTCTTGCATGTGATGTTCTACGTGAAGAATTCTTAGGTGATGATAGTGATGACATAAAAATGTCTCATGCAGTTCTCGTCATATAGCTATTAGATTTTCACACAAAGACACACACACATACTCAACAGATAAATTTATTAACTGTACCACATAATGGTTCTTTTCTATTTATTAAGTAGAAGTGGATCATCATAAAGGTGTTTATCCCCTTTGTCTTCACATGAGGAGGAGGAGGAAGAGGAGGGGTTAATCTCGCTGTCTCAGGGGTGGCAGAGGTAGAAGGGGAGACAGGAAAGGCAGACATTCTTGGTGTAACTTTACAGAAATACATTGTAATTTCCATCTTGGTTCCCCCCCCCAAAAAAAAATGTTTCTATAAGGTACCAATCATTCCACCATTTGCTTTAGTTTCAGTGTCTGTATCATAGAAAGATCACTGTTGTAAAAGAAGTCCAATAATCAGAACCCTCCTGCCAGATTGTCTACGTCCATTTGTTTTCTGGTACAGCTTCTTTCATATCTTCTCCTTCATTATCCAGCACCATTTCGGAAGCACTCACCTCCATCAAGCCATCTTTTGTTCATTCCTTGAGTGTGATGTCTATTAGCTCTCGAATTTCAACAACATCAATATCCTGAAACCCTTTACCCCTTACCTTTTTTTGCCATAGCCACAATCTTTTTCATGACTTCCTTGATTGGTTCTGTCGTAAATCCTGTGAAGTCATGCACAACTTCCGGACACAGTGTCCTCCAATAAAAATTTATTGTTTTGGACTTGATGGCTTTCACAGCTTTCTCTATAATAAGAATGGCATCTTCAATGGTGTAATCCTTCCAGACTTTCAGTTCTCTTTGCCAGGTTGTCTTCCAAAGGATTGACAATCCTTTCCATAGAGCACTGTGTGTAATAAAGATCCTTATGACTTCTGATCTAGAGGCTGAGTTAGAGACGTCATGTTTGGGGGCAAGTAGTTCACTCTGTCTTCAGTGTTGAACTCATGTGGTTCTGGATGGCCATGGGCATTGTTCAATATCAAAAGAACTTTAAAAGACAATCCCTTGCTGGCAAGGTAACTTCCTGACTTCAGAGACAAAGCCTTAATGGAATCAATTCAGGTTTTCTTAATGGCATCTGAAAACTCATCTGCTGCCTCTTGGTTGGCAGACATTGCTTTTCCTGTTACATTGACATTTTTTTAAGCCAAACTTCTTTCTAAAATTATCAAACTATCCTTTACTGGCATTAAATTCTCCAGCTTTAACTCTTTCACCTTCCTTTTGCTTTAAGTTGTCATATAATGAGTTTGTTTTTTCTCAAATCATGTCTGAGTCTATAGGTATGCCTTTCTTACAACAATCCTGCACCTACATAAAAGTCATACTTTCTAGATGAGCTAAAATATTATTTAGCAAAAAATGCAAGTTTTTTTAA
The DNA here is from genome assembly GCA_004027375.1 of Macroglossus sobrinus. Lineage (NCBI taxonomy): Eukaryota > Metazoa > Chordata > Mammalia > Chiroptera > Pteropodidae > Macroglossus > Macroglossus sobrinus. The sequence goes on from PVKZ01000497.1 coordinate 259,230, forward strand.
GCCTGCTAGCATAGCTGCACTGACAGCTTCACAAATTTCCTTTTCTTGCTTGCTTGCTTGCTATTTCTTTCTTTCTAGTGGTCCTTACACTGGATTTATTTATCTTGAAATGATGGGCAACTGCAGCTGAAGTCCTCATGCTATGGGACAAATCAAGCAATTTAATTTTTTCTTGTGATGTCATGACTTTTCTCTGCTTCTTGGAAGCACTCCCAGCATCACCAGTGGCACTTTGTATGAGCCTCATAATGTTATTCAAGGTTTATGGCTTTGCTCTAAACATGATGAAGAATACACGAGAACTGTGAGAGACCACTTTTTACTGTGATATGCAATTTACTGGAGTGAGGAACTGCTCATGTGGAGACGATTAGCTTCACACAGCATTTTGAGCAGATACTCACTGCAATCGCAACAGGCGGTGGCTACAAAATTATTACAGTAGTGCAGTATGTACTATAGTTAATTTTGTGCAGTTATGATTTAACACTGCATCTTTACATTTGTTTACATTTCTCTTGACTGAAATAGCAACATGTATAGTCTGTTTGTGTATATAAGTTTTGATAAATTTTAACTTTTTATAATAGATTTATGTATGTCTTATGACAGCAAATGATAAAATAGACTAGTATCTACCTATATTTTTTGTATTCATGACATACCTAACTTTTTCTTGATTTTTTTTGACATTTCTAGGCTATGGAGTTGGTCTGAGAATTTTTTCAAGTTGTAACAAATTTCCAAATTTTTCAATATATGTATATTTTAAATCTGTGTATAAGTGGACTCCCACAGTTCAAACTAGTGTTGTTCAAGGGTAAACTGTATTTATGATCACTTTTTACATTCCAAACATCTGAAATTTTAAATGTATCCTTTTGTTATTCATTTTTAATTCAATAGTATCATGTCAAAGAACATGCTATGGATGCTAATGATTTTTTAAAATAAGCTTTATTTTTAAAGCAATTTTAAGTTGACAGAAAGTTGAGCAGATACTCAATAGAGGGCTCCTATATACTTCTTTTCTCCCTCCCCACAAAGTTTCCCCTATAATTAACATCTTGTGGTACATTTATTATAATTAATGAACCAATATTAATGTACTTTATTAACTAAGGTTCATAGGGTTCACTCTTTGTGTGTACAGTTCTATGCATTTCAATAAATGTATAATGTCAAGTATCCATCAGTACAGTATCACACAGAATAGTTTCACTACCCTCTGTGTTCCAGCCATTTATTCACCCCTTCTCCTCTCTGCTGCGCCCCTGGTAACTATTGATCTTTTTACTGTCTCTATAGTCTGGTCTTTTCCAGAGCTGGACTCATACAGTAGGTAGACTATTTACACTGGCTTTTTCATTTAGTAACACGCATTTAAATTCCTCCACGTCTTTTTTTGTGGCTTAATAGCTCATTTCTTTTTCTGCACAAAATAACATTCCATTGTCTGGATGCACCACAGTTTGTCTATGTTTTCACCCATTGATGGACACTTCAGTTTCTTCCTGTTTTAGGCAATTATGAGTAAAGCTGCTATCAACCTGTATGCAGGTTTTTGTGTGGGAATAATTTTAAACTCAGTTTGGTAAATTCCTAGGGGTACAATTGCTGGATTGTATGGTAAACCTTTGTTTAAACTCAGAAGAATCTTCTAAATTGTTTTCCAAAATAACTGCATTACTTTGCAATGAGAGTTTCTATTGTCCCACACCTTCCTCAGCATTTGATGTTGTCACATTGGTGTAGCCAATTCACACTTGTGGTATCTCATTGTTTTAATTTGTAATTTCCTAATGATATACTATGTTGATCATCTTTTTATATGCTAATTTTCCATCTGGATATCTTCTTTGGTGAGATGTCTGTTCAGATTTTTTGCCTTTTTTAAAAATTGGGTCCCTCTACTGGATATTTACCCCCAAAGACTTGAAAACTCATATCTGAAAAGATATTCACACACTAATGTTCATAGCAGCATTATTCACAGTGGCCAGGACATGGAAGCAATCGAACTGTCCTATGATAGATGATTGGATAAAGAAGCTGTGGTACATATATACAATGGAATATTACTCAGCCATAAGAAGAGATGAAATACTGCCATTTGCAACAGCATAGATGGACCGCAAGACAATCATGCTAAGCCAGACAGAAAAAGTTGAAAATCACATATCACCTAAATGTGGGATATAAATCTAAAAGCTACAAATGAACAGGACAAACAAACAGAGACTCATGGACATGGACAATGGGCTAGTGGTTACCAAAGGGTAAGTAGTGGGGATAGGGGGAAGTCGATGGGGTTAAAGGGGTCAAATATGTGGTGACAGAAAGAAATCTAACTATGGGAGGTGAATACACAGTGTAAATATGTATATGCCTTACTGTTAAAATGTACAGCTGGAACTTATTAAATTTTGTTAACCAATGTCACCACAAAAAGTAAATAAATAAATTTATTTTTTTTAAATTGGATGTTTTGTTTTCTAATTATTGAGTTTCAAGGGTTTGTTGTATATTTTGGATACATGTCCTTAATCAGTTATGTACTTTGCCAATATTTTCTTCCAATCTGTGACTTGCTTTTTCATTCTCCTCACAGTGTGTTTTTTAGAACAGAAGTTTTCAATTTTGATCAAGTTTAACTTATCTCTTTTTTTCATAGATTATGCTTTTAGTGTTGTATCTAAAAGCTCATTGCCAAACCCAAGGTGACCTAGATTTTCTCCTATAGTATATATATACCTGACTTGAAATGTTTGGCATTTTCACTTTTTTTCACAATATAATCTCTTCTGGACTTTACCTAAGAAGTTTCTGGGCCATTCATTCTAGTTTTCCCTAATTTAGCAGTCACATTTCTAAATCTCTTATTTCTCAGGTACGAGTTTACTTCCCTCTTGGGCAGTCATCTCCCAACGTCAGTAAAGGCCCATTACTTTTCCAGTTTTCTAGTGTCTCTGGTCTCATAGCTGTATTTTCTGACTTTTGAACAGCCATCATTCCACTCTTTAAGCTTCAAAACATTGCCACAGAGGTCTAAAAGGAAGGAAAGCAAATGATATGGAGGTAGCATTCACTAGTTTCCAGAACCAACCTTGAGAAATAAAAATAAACACTTCCAAAAACTTTGTAATTCCAGTGTGTTTTATCTAAATTTATATGCAGTGCTCACTTGTTAATTAACAGCACTGATTTTCTTTGCAGCCTTAGCAAGGAAACTTTTGTAAGAAAAGGTTTTAGTTACAGAATTTAAACTGACAACATCTCTTATGTCAGAAAAAAAAACTGGTTTCTTCCCATTTGCCTTCATTTTTGTAATTGAATAATTTGAGTTTCTAAGGTTCTAACAATCACTTTTATTTCGTTCAAAAACAATAATAGTAAAAAATGTTTGATGGACTTAGGTAATTGATTTCATAAATGACTTCTGGTTCTGAGTAAGTATGCTTCTTACAAAGACAACCTACTAAATCATTCATATAATTTCTGCCTGGGATGTTTAATTTAAACACACTGAGGCAAAGTGTATTAGTTTCCTAGGGCTGTTGTAACAAACTTCCACAAACAGGGTGACTTTGAACAATAGAAATTTATTCTCTCACAGGTCTAGAGGCCACACTTCTGAAATCGAGGTGTCAGCAGGCCCATTCTCCCTCCAAAGTCTCCAGGGGAGGAGAAATCCTTCCTGGCCTCTTTCTAGCTTCTAAGGAGTTATACTAAGGAGAGAAAAACACAGCACCAAACATGCTTTGGGAAGAACAACTGGGGTAGTGGTGATGTGTGTGATGATAGCTTTAAAGAAGGGCTGCTTCAGACAGAGGAAGTTCCTATTCTAAACCTGTAAAGAGGAGCAGGGTCTAGATGTGCTTGACTTTAGCTCTGAAAAGAATAATGAGAAAAACTAAGAACCCAAATCTGCAATATTACCTAAAGGGAACTGTAAAAGTGACTGAGTAAAAGTTAAAAGCAAAATAATCACAATTGAACATGGGCAGAATGTGAGGGACTAGGTGTCATAATTGGCCAGCAGCCAAGTTAAAAAAGGCAACACACTCACTATACTTTAATTTGTGTTGCATTTCGTTAATTGTCTTTGTTTTGCTTCATTACTGGTTCATCGGGTATCTAGTAAACATCTCTCATCTATATTACTGGTTGGCATTTTCCTCAATCATCTTCTCAAGTCTCACAAAGACGTGACTGTACTACCACACCACAAGATCCCTGGGGGTCCAAAGGGGAAGACCTCAGAATCCCTTGTGTATGATCTGGAAGAAAAGGGTGAGAGGCTGGACTGTAAGTCTTCATGAGGGAAGCCTGACCCTGAGTGGAACTTCGTACATTAGCCAGGGAAGTGGTGAACCCAGTAAGATGAGGTCTTGCTGGAGTTGCCATGTACCACTACCATGCAAGAGTGCACCAGGCACATTGTCCCTGCCTGTTGGTATTGTTTTATATCTCACTGGTAATTGAAGAGGCAGCTGCACTGCACTAAAGATTTGGAACTGCTAGACCCCTGTAGGTGCTAGGTGACTGGAAGGGTATGTAAGCTGATGGACTCTAGTCGCCTCATGTAATGTGACCTAAATGCATAGCCACTCTTGTCGTTTCTCCTCTAAAACACACGCTGTGCAGAACTTGGAGCCATCAGAATCCCCTTCAGGTGTCACAGATGTCTGTAAAGCTGTCGCTGTGCACAGTGTTGCCTTCTGTATTCTGTATCCTGTTTTAAAGCTACTAATATTTGGCTTGTGAGAGCATATTGTACTTTCTGAGTGAGATTTACGAGCCCAAGCTGAAAGTCGCTGTTCTTGAGGTGTCTCAACTCACAGCATTGTAGATTACAGTAGATGGTTTAAATGTCAAATGCTAGTGAGTAATTACAATACCAATAAAATATCATCTCTTAAGTGGACAGAGATTTTTAACATTTATTTATTAGTTCTAGTAGGGTTTTATTTTTGCCCACTCCTTACCTACCATTTTACTATAAAGATTTCCTCAGTTTCCTAATGCAAAACAACAACAACAAAAAACTCTAAAACCAAAAAATAATCCAACAAAAAAAAGAACAAAAGAAACCCCCAAAGTATTATATATTCTTATTCCTTTGTTACACAAAATATTTAGTTTACCCACTGATACATACTGCTAATCTGAATTTAGGAAAAAGTACATCAAATCACACTTTCGTATGCTTTGAGAAGCGTCTTTTTCTTCAAATCCTCAGCAAAATATTAAATATTTTTATTTTTGAAAAAATCAAATCCAGAAGACATGGTAGGTATATTTTCCATTTGTTCAAGTCTTTTTTTTTCTTGTAAGAGCAAAGAGCACATCTCTTGTTAAACTTATTTCTAGAAATTTTATCTTTTTAGTTACTGTGAAAAATAGAACTTTTTCCATTAATCTGATTCTTGAACATTAATTTTGTATTCAGTCACCTGACTAAAGACTCTTATTATTTATTTTTTTATAGTAGTTTCTTCATTGTTTCCTTAGGTCTTCCCGTTGAACAATTAAATTATTTATAACTAATGAGAATTTTCCTTCTGCTTTCCAATTATTTATACTGTGTAGTTCTCTCTCATTGTTATTTAGTGGGTACAGTAGGAGAATTGCTCAGCTAGAAATGTGGTCTGTGTTGTCATGCTGGTCTCAGTAAAGTATTTAATAGCCTTTCTGTTTTGGACACTCCTTCATGATTACCTCGAAAATTAATATTCTTTGTGAGAGTTATAAAGAACATTTTTGAGATACAGTCAAGCTCTGTAGAAAGAAATTTTTTAGGTGAAATTCACATAACAAAAAATGAACTATTTTAAAGTGAAAAATCAGGCATTTAGTATACACAATGTAACTACCACCTCTATCTAGATCCAAAACATTTTCATCACCCCAAAATAAACCCTACAGCAATTAAGCAATTACATCCCATTCTCTCCTACATCTAGCCCTTGGCAACCCCAAGCCCTATTCTGGATATTTCACATAAATGGAATCATATGCTATATGACCTTATGTGTTTAGCATAACATAATGCTTTTAAGATTCATCCATGTTTTAGCATTTATCAATGCTTTATTCTTTTTATGATTGAATGATATTTCAAGATATGTATATGCCACAATTTCTTTATTCATTGATGATTATTTGGATTATTTCTACCTTTTGATTATTGTGAATAGTGTCCAGTTATGACTATTGGTGTAAAAATATTTGAGTATTTGTTTTTAATTCTTTTGGGTATAGAGCTAGGAGTAGAATTGTTGGTTCACATGGTAATTCTATGTTTAACTTTATGAGGAAATGCCAAACTGTAAGTTACATTTTAAAGATATTTTGACTCACATTATAGGAGAACAATTGTAGGCTAAAGAGGGGCAGATAACGAGCAAGGCAGATGGATAATTCTTTAGATAGAAAAGTTCCAGTGTGGTTTCCTAGGAATTAATGCAGATATAATCAGTTTTGTTATTTTTCAAAATAAATCTTGGAAAAGGAGTGTAAAGGTAAGTGAATTCAGAGATGACATTAGATGAAATGCCAAGCAAGAGGGGACAAAGTGCAGAAAAGTGTCATGAAGCTGTATAATTGATCAGAACATGAGCAGATGAACTATAATATGTGCAAATCTTAGGGGAAATAGAATGAATACAGTGTGAGGATTATGAACTCTAAACTATTACTAATGATCAGAAAACAGCTCTCAATCATAAGTGATTCTTCTGTTAAGAACAATCAGTGAGATGTGAATTATTGTGCATGACCAAGTATAATACTGGACAAAGAAAAACATCATCCTACTGTAGCACATTTGAAATTTAAAGTCATGACTCAGGTGTAAAAGAAAATATAACTTTATTTTTATTATTTTAACTGATTTCAACCTTGCTGAGAGTTAATCATTTTTTACAGAGGCAATAAACATGAATTCTTGTCAAATAAATCTAAGTATGTCAGTCTGAATTACAAATGTCTCTCCAGGTTCCCCCAGACTGTTGTGTGTACCCCAGTGTGGCATTTCTTATAGGAACAACCACAGACAATGGATGTGCCTGCTCTATCACATAATACTTAAATGACTGCAAATATAAATATCTAGCTACCACTTTGTTAAAGGGCATATGACAAAGACACTTAAGATATAAGGACATGTGACCTGAGAGTCTTTCAGTCATTTAGAACGTGGACTGCCACTACTAAGAGGAAGAGGGTCATCCAGGTGATCTCTTGTTTACCTGGCCAGCCTTTTTCTAAGTTTCAGAAGGTAGAGGCCCCAACACAGAGGGTGAAAGCATTTGATGAAACATCAATGCTAAGTTTTAAAATATATACTATTTATTCTTTTGGCTTATGCATATTTTTTTCTTCATTATCATTGGGAATATCATATTTATTATAACTTTGCCCTTTTATTTAAGACTTTTTTCCCCTGATAAAATGTTGTCATAATATTACTATTTACTAGAACAGAGCAAAAAAACTGTTCCTGATATAATAAATGTGGCCATGTAAATATAATAAGAGATGCTTTTTTTCTTCTATCATACCTTCTTAAACTAAAAAAATGGACTAGTTGGGCTATTTTATCTCTCCAATAGTAGCTTAAACAAAATTCATTCTCTCTTATTCATTTAACAGCAACAGACTGCCAAGTATTGTGCCATATAAAGAGGATCAAAGGACAAAAACGACAGGTTTGTGCCCTGGAATACTTACAGTTAGAGAGCAGGGATGAACACGTGATAATAGTTTCTGTGTGTGTGTTAAAGTGTGGTAGACAGAGCTATGAAAACATATTTACAGGGTGTTATAAAAGTATAAAAGGGGCATATAAGTGAGAACTGGAGGTGGGTGGGGATAAAAGGATTCAGGTAATATGTTATGGAGAAAGTCTTGAAGAACACATTGTAGTGTGCCAGGTGAGGGAACAAGGAAACATGTTTTAGGCATAGGACGAATTTGAGCAATGGCAAAGAACCATGATAATTAAAGTATGTTCTGGAAATTTCAGAACATTCAGTAAGCTGCAACATAGAACATAAGGGTTGAAAGAGGTATGAGAGATGGATGGAGAAGTTGCAAGTAGTTTTAACTCTTTTTTAAAAATCTTAATATCAAGTAAGTTTTGTTGAATTATAGTTTTAAATATTTGTTCCTGATTAAAAAAAATAATAATTCTGGGACTTCTGTTACATGTATGTTGGTTCTTCTTTGCCTATCCTCAATATTTGCTATTTTCTCTAAAAATTTTTTTATCTTTATTTTGTATCAATTTTTTTTTCTTTTCACCTTATATTTTCTTAAGGTATCATTTGTTATGTTTTTTTTTAACTCTATTTCTTTTAATTAGGTTTCCATTTATGGAATAACCTTTTATTTCTAATTTCTGAATTCTGTCACTTCTTTCTGATTTTTTCCATTCTGATTTAGGTTTTTCTGTTCATGTCATACATTATTTTATTTTAATGTCTTTTAGCCTATTTTTAAAATAAAAGGTCACAACTTTGATCTACTGTTTGAACTTGTGCTGGTATGTGTTCATTAGCTATTAAGATATTCTGCATATTATTCTTTTTGATTATAATAATTTTATATGGGATTAATCTTGATATTTTTCTGTTGCTCTTTTTTCAGTTTTTAATGGTAAAATACACATAAAATTTACCATCTTAATCATTTGTAGGTAAACAGTTCAGTGATATTAAAAACATTCATATGTTGTGCAACTATAATTGTCATCCATCTTCCATCTCTAACTCTCCATCTCTAACTCTTCATCTTTTAAAACTGAAACTGTATCCATTAAACAATAATTCCTCATCTCCTCTTTGCTCCTAGCTCCTGGAAACTTTCTGTCTCTATGATTTTGACTACTCTAAGTACCTCATATAAATTGAATCATATAGTATTTATCTTTTTGTGATTGACTTATTTCATATAACATAATGTCCTCAAGGTTCATCTATGTTGTAGCACACTTCAAAGTTTTCTTACATTTTAAGGCTAAATAACATGCATATACCACATTTTTCTTATCCATTCATCTATTGATAGATATTTGGGTTGCTTCCATGTTTTAGCTATTATAAATAATGCTGCTATAAACATGGGTGCACAAATAATTCTTTGAGACCTGTTTTCAGTTAATTTGGTTATAAACCCAGAAGTGGAATTGCTGAAATATATGGTAATTCTATTTTTAAACTTTTTTACAATCATATTCCCTTTTATTGGAAATGAAAGCAATTCATATTAGAGTGTTTTCTTTTTCATATTATGGTGCTAAAAGATAACACACTATCATATTCTTATATTAATTGCCTTTATATTAGTGTGCTAGGCCTCCCATAACATATACAATAAACTGGGTGGTTTAAACAACAGTAATTTAATTTTTACATAGTCCTAGTGTCTACAAGTCCAGAATCAAGATGTCATGAGGTTTGGTTTCTTCTGTGGCCCCTCCATGATTTGCAGATGGCTGCCATTTCACTGTGTCCTCTATTTTCAATTTTTTTTAGGAAACACTGTACTATTTTCCATAGTGGCTGTACCATTTTACATTCCCACCAATAGTGCACAAGAGTTTCAATTTCTACACATCCTCACCAACACTTGTTGCTTTCTGTTTGTTTGTTTGTTTGTTTGTTTGTTTGATAGTAGCTACATTAATGCATATGAAGTGGTATTAATGTAGTTTTAATTTGCATTTCCCTAATAGTTAATAATGTTGAGCATCTTTTCATATGAGTATTAGCCATTTGTATATCTTCTTTAGAGAAATATCTATTCAAATACTTTACCCATTTTTTAGTTGGGTTGTTTTTGTTGTTGAATTTTATGAGTTCTGCATACATTCTAGATTATAAATCTATTAGCAGATGTATGATTTGCAAATATTCTCTCCCATTCTGTGGATTGCCTTTTTATCCTGTTGATAGTGTCTTTCGTTGCACAGAAATTTTTAATTTTCATGAAGTCCAATATGTCTATATTTTCTTTTGTTACCTGTGCTTTGGTGTCATATTCAAAAAATTGTTGCCAAATCCAACGTTGTGAGGTTTTTGTCCTGAGTTTTATTGTTTTAGGTTTACATTTAGTCTTTGCATCCATACTGCATTAATTTTTGTGTGTGGTTAGGGTCCAACTTCATTTTTTTACATGTGGATATCCAGTTTTCCTAGCACTTTTTGTTGAAAAGACTGTCCTATCCCCTGTTGAATGCATCCTTGTCAAAAATCATTTAACCGTATATGTAAAGGTTTATGTCTGGTCTCTCTATTCTGTTTCATTGGTCTATAGTCTGTTTTATGCATGCACTTTATGCCTGCACATTGTTTTGATTACTGTGACTTTGCAGTGTTTTGAAATGTGAATCCTCTAAATTATTCTTTTTCAAAATTGTTTTGACTAATTGGGATCTTTTGAAATTCCATATGAATTTTTATATTTCTGCAAAAAAATCATTGGAATTTTGATTGGGATTGTATTGAATCTGTAGATTGCTTTGGGTAGTATTGATATTTTAACAATATAAGCCTTCCAATCCTTAAATATAAGATATATTTCTGCTTATTTATGTCTTCTGTAATTTTTTTCAGCAATATTTTATAGTTTTCATTGTCTTTCACCTCCTTGGTTAATTCCTAAGAATTTTATTCTTTTTGATGCTATTTTAAATGAAATTATTTTTTATAATTTCCTTTTGAATTGTTTGTTAGTGTATATAAAAGAAAATAATTTGGGGGTGTTGACTTTGTATCTCATTACTTTGCTGAATTTGTTAATTAGTTTTAGCAGTTTTTTTGTGAAATCTTTAGGGTTTTCTACATATAAGTTTCTGTCATCTATAAACAAAGATAATTTTACCCCCTCCCCAGTTTTATTGAAGTATAATAGACAATTAATTGCTCATATTTACATTGTACAATTCGACAAAATTTTCATTATACTTGGTATACGATAATATATTAGTTTCAGTTGTACAGCAATTAGACATCTGTATATCTCACAGAGTGGTCATCCCACCAAATCAGGTAACTCTCTTCCTCTTACATATTTTTTACAACATTGCTGACTATTTTCTTTATGCTGCATTTTATATCTTCATGACTATTTTGTATCTATCCATTTGTACTTTTTAATTTATTTGCCCTTTTTCACCATCCCTGCAACATCCCATCCCATCTAGTAACCCTCAAAATATTCTCTGTATCTATGAGTTTGTTTCTATTGCTGTTGTTGTTGTTTATTTTGCTCTTTAGATTCCACATGTACGTGAAATCATGTGGTATTTTTCTTTCTCTATCTGACTTACTTCATTCAGCGCAATACCCTCTAAGTCCATCAAGGTTATATCTTTTTTCATCTCCTTCTTTTCAGTTTGTGTGTGTCTTTTAATCCAAAGTGAGTCTTTTGTAGGCAGCTTATGTAGGGGTCTTGTTTTCTTATCCACTCAGCCTCTCTGTCTTTTGATTGGAGCACTTGATTCTTTTCCATCTGAGGTACTCATTGATAAATATGTAGTTATTATCATTCTTTATTATGTTTTTGATACATGTTTTTTTTTCTTAAAGAAGTCCCTACAATATTTCCTGTAATACTGGAAAGTTCCTTTAGCTTATTTTTGTCTGGGAAGCTCTTTATCTGTTCTTTCATTCTAAAGGACAACTTTGCTGGATAAAGTATTCTTGGTTATAGATCCTGGGTTTTCAACACTTTAAATATTTTGTGCCAGGCCCTTCTATCCTGCAAAGTTTCTTTTGAGGAATTGGCTGCCAGTCTTATGGGAGCTCCCTTGTAGGTAACTAATTGCTTTTCTCTTGCTGCTTTTATGATTCTCTCTTTGTATTTAACCTTTGGCATTTTAATTATGATGTATCTTGGTGTGGGCCTCTTTAGATTAATTTTTGGGGGAACTCTCCCTGGGATTGTATGTCTATTTCCTTCACTAAGTTAGGGAAGTTTTCTATCATTATTTCTTCATATATATAAATATTCATCTTCTTGTTCTTCCTCTTCAGGTACCCCTATTACAGAGATGTTGTTAGCCTTAACTGTGTCCTATAGGCTCCTTAAATTATTGGTTATTTTTTTTCTTGCTGTTCTGGTTGAGTGTCCTTGGCTTCCACACCCTCTATGTCAATGTTTTGATTCTCTTCTTCCTCTACTCTGTCGATTCTCTCTAATATACTCTTCATCTCTGATCATGCATTCTTCATTTATGACTGATTCCCTTTTATAATTTCCTTCCGTTTTTATGTTTTTTTAATCTCTTTGTTAAAGTTCTCATAGAGTTAATCTACGCTTCCCTTAATTTCATTGAGCATCTTTATAACCAGTGTTTTGAACTCTCTATCTGTGAGATTGCTTGACTCCATTATTCCTGGATCTCTGTTCTGTTCTTCCATATGGTTTCTGCTTGTCTTTCCATTTTGGCTGCCTTTCTGTGTCTGTTTCTATGTACTAAGCAAAGCTCCTAAGTCTCCCAGTCTTATTAATGTGACTTTGTGTAGTAGGTGTCTAGCAGCACAGTCCTGAAAAGGGTTCAGCTGTAGGCCAAGTTTAACCTGTACCCAAGTTTAGCCTGTACCCTTCTGAGGCCACCTGTTAAGATTCAGCAAGCTTAGTTGCTTCAAGAAACCACACCAGAAACCAAGATCAGCTGCTACCAGTGTGAGTCTTGGCACTGCTCAGCAAGTGGCACAGAGCTCACCGAGGACACAACTGGATATGGCTTGGGTGGGGCCGCGAGTTGGGGGAGGTGGAGTTTCAGGAAATCCTCTGTGCTGAGTGACCTCTGTTATCCAGTTTTTTTAGACGTCTCAGCTATGGCGGTGCTGCATCTGTGCACTGGGCGGGGATCAACAGAGGAACAATGGATACCACTAGCACTTCTGCACCATAGAAAGCCTTGCTCCAACAACTCAGTGTCTCCCTGTAAGTTCCTGGTGACCCCCTAGGGCTGACCTGTCATTGGTGCTCAGAGTGAGCAGGTCCATCACTGTGAAAGTCCAATCACAGACATGGCCCCTTTAAGAGGCCTCTGCAGCTGCCAGAGCCTCTGTCCTACTCAGCCGCTTTGGGCCAGGCAGCCTCACGTCTTCACTCCTTCTACCTCCAACCATTGCCGAGTGACTTCTTATTTCTCTCCCTAATTGTAGGGCTTCTGTTCATCTAGGCCCTCAGACAACTTTGCTTGCTATTTGCTCCGTGTTTCTGTCTCAAATTTGATGTGGTCACAAGAGGAGATAAGCAAAGCTTTTATCATCTATGCCATTTTTCCCAGTATCAAAGATAATTTTACTCCTTCTTTTCCAGTTTGGATACCTTTTATTTCTTTTTCTTTACTTAATTGCTCTGGCTAGAACTTCCAACATTATGTTGAGTAAAAGTATTGAAAACAGGCATCCTTGCCTTGTTCCTTCTGTTGCTCATTTTTATTTGAAACTAGTTTCCCCCTTTAGAAGGAGATGTGGTCAGAAGAGCTTTTATAACTTCACAGAGTTCTCTTTTCTGTTTTTGTGTAGTGTTCATATAAATAACATTTTATTTTCTGGGATTTTTTGGCTCTATTTTTCACCCGCCAATTTTATTTTGCCTTTGTCCTTCCTTACTTACTTACATTGTTTCTGTTCTGCTCCATTTTTATTCCACTCCCTAGTTTCCCTGCAGTGTGGAGGTCCTGGGATGTCAGTCACATGAATAAATTATGATAAACATCTCAAACCCCCTCAGACCTTCCTGGGGATAGCCTTGCAATAAACAGCTACTGGAGTGAGTGAAACCCCTCCTACTTTCTGCTGTTGTTCTCAGAACACCCCCCAACCCCTTTACTTTCCAGTATACTTTCTGGGGCTATTGTGAGGTTATCCTTTTCTCACTTTCCCCAGACATAACATTCTCTCCTCTACTTCCTCTCACACATGTGCCTATACTATGCAGCTGTGGGGCTTTTGTTGTAGCCCCACTTTCTGTTATTTTGGGGTTTGTCACCTAATTTTGTTATAAGTATCACCCATGAGATTTTAGTTTCATTCTAGTTATACTAGGTTATTTGAACATTAAAGGAAATTCATTATGATGCTTTCAAGAGGTCATATGCTGTGTGATTTAATTTAAATAGCATGCTTTAAATGACAAAATTATAGAGATGGAAAATGGATTAGTAATTGCCACTGGTTAGGGAAAATGGGAGGAGGGACAAAAGAGATTTTTGTGGTGATAGAATAGTTCTGGATCTTGAGTGTTGTGGCAGTTATATGAATCTACACATGTGATAAAATGATGCACACATATAGCAATTTCAAATTCTTGATTTTGGTATTGTACCTTGGTTAAGTAAGATGTAACCATTAGGAGAAAATGGGTGAAGATATCTCTCTATATACTATTTCTGCAACTTCCTGTGACTCTATAATTATTTCAGAATTGAAAAAATTTTTAAGAGGAATGAATTATTGATACATGTTACAACATGAATAAACCTTGAAAACCCTATAGGTAAAAGAAGCCAGTCATGAAACACCACATATCATATTATTCAATTCATGCAAAATGTCCAGAATAGGCAAATCTAGAGACAAAAGCAAATTAGTAGTTGTCTAGAATGGGGAGGGGAAGTGACTGCTAATGAACGTGAGGTTTTCTAGGGGGTGAGGAAAACAGTCTAATATTAAATAGTGGTGATGGTTGTACAATTCTGTGAAAATTCCAAAATCATTTAATTGTATCCTTTAAATGGGTGAATTTTATGGTATGTAAGTTATATCTCAATATGGCCGTTTTAAAAATTAAAAAACACACAATATCAAATATTGGTGAAGATGCAGAATTACTGAAACTCTGGTGGGAAAGTAAAATGATATAACCACTTTGGAAAATTATTTGACAATTTCTTAAAAGGTTAAACATAAACGTGCCACTCTGCTCCTAGGAATTTACTCAAGAGAAAGGAAATACAGGCCCATTAAAAACTTGTTCACAAATGTTCATAGCAGCTTCATTTGTAATGGTCAAAAAATTCAAATAATTCAAATATCCATCCACAGGTGAATGGTAAACAAACTACTATATTCATACAATGGAATCAAAAGGAATAAACTATTGATACATACCACAACATGGATAAATCTTAAAATAATTATGCTAAATAAAAGCAGCCAGGCAAAAAGCAGTATATACTGTATTTATATTCCATTTATATACCATAGATTATCGGAAAGGGAGGCAGGGGAATAAAAAATGAGGTGAGAGATATGTTCATTACCTGATTTGATGATGGTTGTATGGGTAGGTACATAGGTAAAAACTTATAAATTTATACTTTACAAATTTGCCCTTTATCTCATTAATACCACAACAAAGCTTTAATTTAAAAACTATGCTGCCACCATTATCTTCCTAAAATTGGTAATCATATTTGTAATTTTCAAGATTCTTTCCTGTTCTTTCTTCCTTTTTTCCAGGATATAACTTGATTTTGTTTTTAAAAAGCTATATATCTGAGATTATTGTTTGTTATTATTATTGTTTCTATTCTATTTCTTGAATTGTCTCTGTTGTCAGGTTTTATTCCCCTTATTTTTTCATCTTGATTTTCCACTTCCTTGCTATAGATTTTTCTCAATGTTGGGTGATCTTTGGTTTTCTGTTCATATTATAAAAGTAGAAAAGAGGACAGTGCAATGAGGGCCATGTATACAGGAAGCTTGTATTGCTTTGGGTAAGGTGCATGAATTTTGCTTTATGGTGAAGTCTTCAAATTCCAGAATGAAGAGGACTTTACTTGGGATGTAAAACCAAGCAAGTTGCCCTAGATCCTGCTGGACTTTATGTTCAGTTCTTTTTAGATAATTATTCTGTGCTCTGTGCTAGGACTTGGGTGGAAAGGACTGGCAACTACCTTTCCTGTTTTTAGCTTCAATATTTACTTTTGCCTTTATTACCTATTAAAATAACCTCTCCTTTCTTATCTAATGAAGCTGTTTCTCCTTGCTAGAAAACACATCTACCCCCTTCCCTTGAAAGAGAAAACCAATCCTCTATAACTAGAGTCATATCTGGGCATGTTCTAGAAGGGAAAAGGTCAAATCAAGTCTTGGAAAAGAAGGCTTACACACAAAAATATAATTATAAGAATTTTGCTAATTTAAAGCAGGACTGGATTATGTGTCTACTCACCAAGTTAGGAGGAATGTAATTTTAGATTGGAACTGAATGTATTGATGTGGGTATTCTTACTCAAGATTTTAAAGTCATTGTGCTAGCAGCTGAAAGTAGTTATGATGATTTGTTCAACTGGTTAACCAAAACCCAGATCTACCCTGGTCTTCATTTAACAATGGACCACACCAAGTTACCAAGTTGGGGTGCCAGAAATTTCTTGAAATAATACAGAAAAAGAAACTTCAAGACTTAGGAAGACAGGTTGGACAATTTATCCTATGTAAACACCACCACCACTACCACCACCACCACCACCACCACCACCACCACCACCATCATGTACATATAATTATGGACCCTCTGAGAGCTCAAAAAGCCCACCAAAGGCTTAAGAAATCATTGGTGAGGAAGTGTCAGCATTTTTGAAAAGAATTTTCATGTCTCTTCTTTGGAAGCCACTGATGCTGCTGGAACATGGAAATGAGATGGAATGCCTAAATAAATGGGGTTGGGAGCTTCTAGGGTGGCAGAGGTCATAAAGTGGCACTTAACCACCAGGAGCAAAATGGGTGTGATTACCCAAATAAGCAGCAGTGATCTTAAAGGTTTTTAGTTGGAGTCTGTATTAATCCTGGTGTTTGATTGTCCAACATCCATTCCACCTCAAATAATTAATCTCTAGTCAAGTATTCCCTCTGCCAGTGACTGGTGTGCAACTGGACATGCCATCAATTCCAAAGATATGAAAGGAATTCTCCTAAAGGCTTCTAGAAAACGTCTCCTCAATTCTTAAACAAGACACCCACACAGGATGGGGCAGGGAGGAAACCTGTCTTTTTCCTTTGGACTTTATGTCTGGATGTGATACACAGAATTACTGTAGCTACTTTGTGATTTTAAGGGAAGCCAGCCTGAGCAAGACCATCACTCAGAGGGATGGAAAATAGAACAACAGAAAAAAGCTCTGTGATGACAGTACTGAGTGCTGATCATAATGAACCCTACTGAATCACAATCCATAATGAATCACAAGTCATCCTACCTCTAGACTTCCAATTTATGTAAGATGGTAGCTTTTCTTATCATTTAAGACAGTTTGAGTTAGGGTTTTTCTTGTAGTCAAAAACATCCTGATGATTTCCTGGGTTGAAGTAAGGTGGGCAATATACTCAAGACATACTTAATATATATAACTAAAAAAAAAAAAGAACCCTAGTGAAGAGGCAGGGAATTTTTTCACTTAGCCTTTATGACCCAGTGGGTCCAATAGTGTTCCATGAATGGGTGGCAGATGAGAATGCCACTAGCAGGCCTCAGAAGGTATCTGAGCAGAGACCCTAGAGTTGTGCTCTTGGATCCTTGGGGAACCCAAATGCTGCTGTACATATTGAAGCTGACAACTATAAGTTATCTGAGTCACCCAGCTATAAAGTAGGGCATTCCAAGCAACACTGTCATTAGCTGGAAGAGGCAGAACATACAGAATTAAGTTCCAGCCATTTCTGAAGACATAGTAAGTTGCATGACTGTGTTATGCCTAGACCAGCAGCTTGCCTAATAGAACAGTGGAGTGACTTATTAAAGATCCAATTGAGTCTATAACTGGGACAACACTTCATGATGTTGTGATACTGGTCTGCAGG
The DNA here is from genome assembly GCA_004027375.1 of Macroglossus sobrinus. Taxonomy (NCBI): domain Eukaryota; kingdom Metazoa; phylum Chordata; class Mammalia; order Chiroptera; family Pteropodidae; genus Macroglossus; species Macroglossus sobrinus. The sequence continues at coordinate 277,058 of PVKZ01000497.1, forward strand.
AGGTATTATTTGTTTGGAATCATGAACCAATGTATCTGTATTCATTGCTTCTCCTGTAATTAGAATATGTAGGCATGGGAATTAGGAGGTGAAAGTGGATAGTGCCTTTCATGATTAAGTCAAATGACTTAATAAATAATTGCTTATAATATCTATGACTTGGGGGCTCTGCTAACTCAGGATTTGGGGAAATAAGAGATAACTGCTTCTATAAGAGGAAAATCAATGTTTCTGATGCTGGTAACTTTTGGTTTTTATACTACAAATGATTAGGCAAAAAGGGGTGACTGATCCTGATTAATCTGGACTACCAAGGGAAAAAATGTTGCAGCTTCAAAGTGGGCATGGGGGTATCTTAACAGAACTCAGATCTGTAGTTCTGGAGGAGGTCTTATATTCAATGGAAAAAGTTAATGGAATACTATCATACCCCTATAAGGACAGAATTATCAAGGGCTCAGATCCCTGTGAAGGTATATTTGGTAAGAAACCCCAACATACTGACTGCCCATGTGAAGGCAACGGGAACATAACACAAATTACAGTTGGAGAAAGTCATGCATACCAACTACATTATCAATTGCAGAATAAAGGCTGCCACCTCTATTTATATATCTTTCTTTATTGTGTATATATTTATATATTTTAATAATTTTCCCTTTCCTCTTCCCCACTTCCACTATTTATATTTGGCATGTTAGTAGTGGTTAACCATATAATATTTTTAATATTGGGTTTATTGAAATATAATTTAGTGCAGTAAAATTCATTATTTTTAGAATATAGTATTCATATTTATCTATGTATTTTGAGTGACGATTATATCAAATGTAGGGTTTTTATGTCATGCTATTAAAATCAGTTAAGCAATAAAAAAAAATCTTCCTTGTTAGATGTATAGCTCAATGTGTACAGTCATATAACCACTACAACAACCAAGATATCAAATATTTCCTTTGCCTTTAAAATTCCTTTATGCCACTATGAAGTCAATTTTCTCCTCAACTACCAGTTTTTGGCAGCCACTAATATGAATTTTGACCCTATACTTTTGCCTTTTAAATAATGTCATTTATGTGGACTTGTACATTATATACCTCTTTGTGTCTGTCACCTTTCACTTGGCATAGAATATTTTTAAACAGATAAAATGCTTAAATAAATAGAAATGCAATTACACTATGAGTGAATAAGAGACCCAAAAAGAAGCACAGAGAGATAAGAAATTGAAGAACTCTAAAAGACACATTAAAGGGGACAGAATGAGAAGATCTAATGTAATCTAATCAGTCACAGAAGAAGGGAATAAGTGGACAGGAGAAGAGTAATGTTTGGAAAAGCAATTACTGATAATTTTTCAGGCCAGATAAAAGATATGAATCCTAAGATCCAAGGTGCAGAATGTATATCAAGCAAGATTAATTTTAAAAGAAGCCCATCTAAACACAATATGAAAAACTCAGAACATCAAAGACAGAGAAGCCTTTAAAAGCAGCTAAAGAGAAAAGGTAGATCACCTACAAAGGGACCACAAACTAACAGCAGACTTTTCAAAAGGAACAGAAAATTCTAGAATATTGGAATAATGCCCAGAGTACTGAGAGAAAATAGCTATCGACCTCAAATTAATATGCCAGAAATTTATCTTTCAGGGAAAATTATAATTAAAGGTATTTTCAGATAAACAATAAACAACTAGCTTTCTCTGAAGGAATTTCTAAAGGGTATAATTCAGATAGAGGAAAATGATTCCAGTAAGTAGATATGAAATGCAAGGAAGAATGGTAGGCTTAAAAAATAGTAAACATGTAGGCAAAAGTGAATAAACATTTTATAAAATGATAATAATGACATTATCTAATATGTAATTTAATAAAAGGTCAAGGCTTGTGGAAAAAAGGAATTAGTAAGAGCAATTTTACCCCTCTTAAAGATGTCTTGCAAATACTGGGGATGAAACAACCCCCATTTTCGGAAAGACTGAGTGACAGATAAAATCTGTATATTAAAAAATGCATAAATGCTGCCCAAAGCATCACAGAAGCTACATGGGCATGACATACAACACCACAGGGGATTACGTGAACAGAAATAGGCCAGAGGTGACAGATCCCAGAAAATATTAGTAAAACTACATTTCCTGTGGGTAAAGGGCTTGCCTTGAAGTGAGAAACCTACATTCTTTACACACCACAAGAGCTGAGAGAGCTGGAAATCATCAGGCAAAAAGCAAGTAGTCAGAAGCTGTGTGGGTGGAGGTACAGTAAAGATAAAGGGAGAATAGAGAAATTACTCTGAAATTGCAGACCTAGATGTCCACATAACACACTCATAGAAGGAACCTCCTACAAATAGTTGGGCCAGAAAAATCCAACTCATTGCATAAATAGTAATAAAAAAGGAACTGGCAATTCAAAGATACTATGAGAGGTTGGAAGGAATAGCAAAAGTTAGGAGAAAAAGAACCATACAAAACACAGATTAAAATTCTGACCAAAAGTTAACTAGAAACAAAATAAGCAACTGCCTCAATGAAGAAAGGCATCATAGCAGAAATGAAAGAAATCAAGGAAGAGAGGGCAAGAAAACAGATGAAACATGAGTTGGCCGAACTTAAGAAAGAAATAGAAGAGGAAAAATAAACTATGTTTGAACGTCACAGTAAGGGATGTGGAAGACAGAAGTGCAAAAGTAAAAAAATAAAATGGAAATAAAAATTTCAGGTTCAAACAAATGGCCTTGTCCAAAAGAATTTTCTATGATGATGGAAGTTATATATATTTTGTTCAATGTGGTAGTCTCTAGACATGAGTGGCTACTGAGCACACAAAATGTGGCTAGTGTAACTAAAGAAGTGGATTCTTAATTTAAGTTAATTTAAATTAATTTAATTTAATGGCAGTATGTGGCTAGTGGCTACCATACTGGACAGTACATGATTAGAGGGAAATGTTAGGTGTAAAAGATAGGCAAAGGAGATCTGACTCCACACATAATTGGAATTCCTGAAGAAGAAAACTAAACCTATGTATTTCAAGATATAAATTTAAAAACCTTTCTGGAACTAAAAGAAGTTTTGAACCTTCTTTTCAAGTCAGGAGACATAGCATGAGCCAGGGAAAATTGATTCAAACATATCACAGTAAAATCATTTGACCATAAACATAAAGAATTGGTTGGGCAGCCAATTTTTAAAAAAAATTCAGATTGCCTTTAGATGTTGTAAAAGCAATACTCAGTTCCAGCAGAATGTGAGGTAATATCTGAAAGATACTCACAGAGAGAACGCATAAGCCAAGAATTTACCATCCAGGCAAATCTTTCAGGTGTGAAGACTGCAGACACACACGAATTCAGGGAACATTGTTCCCATGAGCTCTCTCTGAGAAAACGTCTTTAGCTGACTAAAAGATGCTCACAAAAACTATGAGAAGGATGGTGATGAATATTTAATTTAATATATAACTATTGGAATAAATAAATATTAAAGCAAATGTAGAGATCAAGGTGGCAAATCAATATTTAAACATAATAATGTCTGACAATACATGAATTCATAGGACTAACAAAAACGAGAGAAGGGAAAAAGAAAATGAAAACTAGATTATGTTGGATAATTACCTAATCTATAACAGCTGGGGGTCAAATAATACCATTCAAAGTTGACAAATTAAGTAACAGAAGTAGAACCATATTTAACACTTCAAAGGTAAATACAAAGAAAGATGATTTTATTGACTAATATTAGATTGTAGAAGAAAAAGAAGGTAATGGAAAAGAAGGCAAAACACATTGATTTTAACATTAGCCATAGTTGGAAATTCATGCTATCTAAAGAAATAGAGAATGAAGGATATTATATAAAATTACAATGATAAAAATAACACTTAAACAAGAATGAAAACCTTTCAAATATTGGAAGAGCTACACAACAAAAAGCAAAGCATACTCAACATACCGAAAGACTTAAACAGAAAAATATAAAATATGTGACAACTCAAACCAAATATTCCTATTATATCAACAAATATTAATGAGCTTAAATCATCCATTAAAAGAAAATTTTTACCCAAACAATAATTCAGACAGGTAAAATATAAAAGAAAATATGGAAGGTAAATGTAAAAAAAAATACAATAGGTAAATATATGTTTTATAAAGTGGAAGTCTTGCTCTTAATGTTAGAAAGGTAGAATTCACGCACAAAAAAGTTAAATGAGGCAGAGAAGATTGCTCCATAATTCTAAAAGACACAATCATAATGAAGATACAATTTTGAATATTTATGTAGAGAAATAGTACAACACTGAAATTAATAAAAATATGTCAGGAGAAGAAGTAAGAAGAAATATGCTAGCAGGATGATATTTTAATTCACTTTTCAGTATTTGTACAATCACACGAATAAAAACAAGGCTAACAGACATGTACACACACATACCAAGTATACACACAATTTTATATTCTGACATTGAGAATATGCTTTCTTTTCAAGAGACGATGGATACTTACACACACACACACACACACACTCATTAAGAGCTCAAAAGTAAAGATAACACAGACCATATTCTCTGAATTCAAATGTAAGAATTATCAATAAAACAGAACTCCTTTTCCCTGGCAACTTCAAAACACTCTCTTAGACAACCTTTCAGAGGGGAGCTCAAAACTAATATTAGAATTTCTAGAAAACAATAATATAAAACTATATGTTAGAACCTGTGGGATATACCTAAAGCAGTGCTGAAAAGAAAATTCATACCCTTAAATACGTCTGTCAGTAAAAGAAAATGAAAATAAATGAAATATACATCCTATTCAGAGTTATATAATGAACGAAGTTATAAATTAAGGACTCAAGAAGAGAAACTCAAAATAAAAGCAGAAATTAATAAGTTAGAAAACAAAAACAAAAAAACAGATAAATAAATTTTAAAAGTGTGGGAAAAAATAAAACAGACAATTTAAATCTAACCTAATGAAGAAAATATAGAAGAAAGTACAAATATACAAAATAAGAAATCACCATAAAACCAAAATAAACTTTAGAGAATCATTTTAAAATAACTTTAACTCTATGCAAGCAATTTTGAAAACCTACATAAAATATATTATTTTTGAGGAAGATAAAAAAATAGTAAGAAGAAAATCAAAATATGAGTTTTTAAAGAATACCCCTCCACAGAAAATCAGTCCCACATATCAAAAGAAATTCTACCACATCTTTAAGAAACAGACAACAGTCCAATGCATTGAAAAATGAAGATAACTTCCAAATTATTTCTATAAATTATGTATAACATTAATACCAAAGCCTGACAAGGAAGGAAGGAAGGAAGGAAGGAAGGAAGGAAGGAAGGAAGGAAGGAAGGAAGGAAGGAAGGAAGGAAATTACATACAAATCTGACTTCTGAGTTTTGATGCAAAAATAGTGACTCTTCATTTTCTATTGCTGTGTGATAAATTACCATAAACATAGCAGCATAAAACAATATACATTTATTAATCTCAGTTTCCATGGATCAGGAGTCTAATCATAGTTTAGCTAGGTCCTCTTTTCAGAGTCTCAGAAGGCAACAATCAAGGTATCAGTCAGGCTGAACTCTTGCCTGAAGCTCATATCCTTTTTCAAACCACATGGTTGTTGATAGAATTCATTACTTTGCAGCTGTAAAACTCAGGGCAGCTGGCATCTTCAGAGCCAACAGGAAAGCTTCTTTTGAGTTCAGAGAAGGTCCTAAACCCTCTTTTAAAGGGCTTGCCTGATCAGGTCAGACTCATCCAAGGTAATCTCCTTTTCATTAACTCAAAGTCAACAGATGAGGGACCTTTATTACATCAGCAAAATCCCTTCTCCTTTGCCACATAATATAACATAATTATGATAGTAATACACCCTATCATATTTCACAGGACCTGCCCATACACAGTTACCATATGACTCAGTAATTGTGCTACTGGGCATATATCCCAGAGAAATTAAGACTTATGTTCACATATTACCTATATCTGAATGTTCAAAGCAGCTTCATCCATAAAGCCCCAAACTGGAAATAACTCAGATGTCCTTCAGTGGGTGAATGGTTAAACAAACTGTAGTACATTCACATCATGGATTATTACTTAGTACCAATAAGGATCAAATTATTGATAAAGGCAATAATCTGAATGCTTAGTGAAAAAGTCAATCCCAAAAAGTTATATATTGTATGATTCCATTTACCTGAAACTCTAGAGATAACAAAATTGTAGAAGCAGAGAACTGATTAGTAGTTATTAGGGCTTAAGAGAACTACCTGGAAAGGAAATAGGTATGGCTATTATGATGGAATTGTTCTTTATCTTGACTATATCAAAGGCAATATGATAAGAGCCACTTCTTAAATGGTGGAGTAAGGACATTCAAAACTCTGCTCCTCCATAAAAGCAACCAGATAACTGACAAAATGGTCAAAATCAAAATTTTCTGAACTCCGGAAATTAACCAAAGGCTCAGAAGAATGAGGAGTATTCATTCACTAAAAATGGCGGAATCTCAGTAAACAGAGAATTTTGTGGCATTTTAACCTATCCTATTCTTATCTCTCTCTCACCAGTTCCATGGTGACTCTGGAAGCCAATACTCTGCAATTAAGGTAGCCATGAAAACCAGCAGCCTAGCATCATTAGAGAGGGCAAAGTGGGTTTGGAGCTCCTCAAAGCATTGTCATTATGTGACCTGTCTGGCAGTTACCTATAAACAACCACTTTCAACTTGTGTTTATTTGAACTGACTTGGAGCTAATTCACTGTGAAAACCCTTTTCCTTGGTGCATTTATTGAAAAGTCAGTTGCAATTGTTTAACATCACAGGTGACTTAGATGATAACAGTTGAGTGGAGCAAAGAAGTAGCTGACAAAAAGCTTAAAAGGAAAACCTTGGAAATAAGATATCTATAGGAGTCTTCAAAAAGTTCTAACATACTGCTGGAAATCTAAAAGGCCATATGCATGTGGAGGGCTGTGTGCACTTTAGGTATGAGAAGACCCTGATCTCTCTCACCACTGGCAGACCTTAAGGCTCTGCACAAACAAGAAGAATAAAGCAGAGTTGTCCACGGTGTGCTGGAATCTTGAAGATATACCCTAACACACACACACACACACACACACACACACACACACGCACACGCACGCACACGCATGCACGCACACGCGCACGCACACGCACACACTTTTGGCAAAGACTGGGAGATTTCATTCAAGGCATATAAGGAAATATTTGTCCATTCATTTAACCAGTCAACCTAGAATTACCTGGCCAGTATTAGTGAGGTAATCTCTGATAAAATCCCTCTTGTCCCCATAGGTAGGTTACCTAAACCTGAAACAATCTACTCTTTGCGAATAACTCCCCTTTCCCTGGCCCCTCTCTGTATTTAGAAACATTTCCCTTTCTGTAGCCCTTTGGAACACCTTTCCATTTGCTAGATGGGATGCTGCCTGATTTATGAATTATTGAAAAAAGCCAATTTGATCTTTAAATTTACTCAGCTGAATTATTGTTATTTAACAGAACTAAGTGAAATCATGTGTAAACAACTAAAAGAAAGTATGACACTGTCTCACCAAATAGAGAATATAAGTGGAGGGACAGAATTATAAAAGAACCAAATAAAAATTCTGGAATTGAAAGGTACAATAACAGAAATAAGAAATTTACTAGAGGGACACAGCTGTAGATTCAAGCTTGCAGAGAGAAGAATCGGCAAACTTGAAGACAGGTCAACTGAGGTTCTTTAGTTTGGGGAATAGAGAGAAAAAATAAAGAAACAAATGAACAGAGACTCAGACACCTGAGAAACTTCATGAAGTGTACCAACATACACATAATGGAGGTCCCAGGAGAAAGGGACAAAAAGAATATTTGAAGAAATAATGGCTAAAAAATTTCTCAAATTGGGTGAAAACCATTAATCTACACACAAGAAGCTCAACACACTTTAATCAAGATAAACTCAAAGAGATCCATACCAAACACATCATAATCAAACTGTCGCAAGCCAAGGACAAAGAGAATTTTGAGAGCAGCAAAAGGGAAGTGATTCCTTATATACAGGGAATCCTCAGTCAGATTAATAGCTGAATTCTCATCAATGTCAATATCCTGGTTGCAATATTTTCTGTTGTTTTGCAAGATGTTACTACTGAGGGAAATTGAATAAAGTGTACATTGAACCTCTTTGTATTATTTCTTACAACTGCATGTGCATCTATAATTATCTCAAAATAAAAAAATTACACTTCAAAAACAGCACTTGGGTCCAAGATGAAATCATAACAGAAGTGTAAAAAATATTTAGAACTGAGCAATAATGATAAAAAATACTATGTATCAAAACTTGAGAAACAAACAAATAATAGTGATAATTCAAGGTAAACTTATAGCCTTGCATACTTATATTAGAAGTGAAGAAAGTCTGCAAATTATAGAACAAAGTGCCCAACTCCAGTTAGAGAAATAACAGAATAAACTCAAAGAAAGTGGAAGGAAGCAGATAAAAAATGGTTAGAACAACATTCAAGAAAATGGAATAGAGAGGATCAACAGAGCCAAAAGTTGGTTATCTAGTGTGGGGGGAAACCTAATAAAATTGACAGACGTGGGAGGAGAGGGAGGGAAAGGAGAGAGCTATAAGAAAACCTATTAGTCACGCAAAGGAGGACATAACTACAGATGCAGCAGATATTTAAAAAATAATATTTTGCAAAACTTAGATTGAAAAAAACCCTAGAAAAATACAGCTCAAGAAATAAGATCTCATATAATCCTACTCCTTTTGAAGAAACTGAAGATAGTTAAAATTTCTTACATAGAAGCTCTCAGGATTAAATAATGTATTAGGTGAATTCTTCCAGCTTTTCAAGCAACAGTTCATTTCGATCTTATACAAACTCTTCCAGAAAATAGAAGAGGAAATATTCCCAATTCATTCTATGAGATTAATAAAACTTAAATCTCAAAGCAGTCAAATTATAGCCAATCTCACTTGTGAACCTTGATATAAATATATTAAAGTATTTGCAAACTAAATCAGTGATTTATAAAAGAGGCAATAAGTCATAACAAAGCCTAACTAACTCCAGGGATACAAGAATGGCTTAATATTAGAGAACCAATTGTCTAACAGTAAAGGAGAAAAACAATGATCATCTTAATTGGTGCATAAAAAGCATTCGATGCACTTCAACACTCATGATGATAAAACAATTTTTAGCAGATTAAGAACAGAAATAATTTTCTTAATCCGTTAAAGGGTAGCTAAATACTCCTAAAGCAAACATCATTCTTAATAAGGAAATGTCAGGAGTATGCCCTTTAAACTGAGTAACAAGACAAGGATGTCTACTATCCCTACTTCTATCCAACACTGTACTGAAGGTCGTTAACAAAGAAAGGAAGGGAGGGCAGAAGGAAAGAAGGAAGAAGGAAGAAAGAAAGGAAGGAAGGAAGGAAGGAAGAAGGAAGGAAGGAAGGAAGGAAGGAAGGAAGGAAGGAAGGAAGGAAGGAAGGAAGGAAGGAAGGAAGGAAGGGTCTAATGTTTGAAAATGGAAGATCAAAACTATTATTCACAGATAATATAATTATCTACAGAATAAATCCTTAAGAACTATGAAACTATTAGAAATAAGCAAGTTTATCAAGTTGGCTAAAAGATAAATATACAACAATAAACTATTTCCAATACTAGCAACTAACAGGAAAAAAGTTAAGATATTATTTACAGTGTAGGCACTGATAGCAATGACCTGGCTAGATTATATTTGATTTCTAGCTTGCTCCTCTAGTTTGTCAATCTGCGAGCACTCCGTAAACTCTGCCAATAAATTCTTTTTGCCTGAGACAGATAGGATTGAGTTTTATTGCTTGAAAGCACACATCCTGTAATTACACTATTATTTTAATGGAATATTTGGAGTAAAGTGTGTGTCAGGGGTCCTCAAGATAACCCCCAAATTCAATGATTCTCTAGAAGAAATCACAGGATTCAGCATTCAGCCATATTTATGGCTATGATTTATTACAATGAAAGAATACAGAGCAAAATCAGCAAAGCAAAAAGGCACATAGGATGAAGTCTGGAGGACACCAGGCCCAAGCTTCGATGAGTCCTCCTCTCCCAGTGGCATCACACGGGATACTCTTAATTCCCTTAGCAATGAGATGTAACAGCACAAGCCAAATGTTGTCTACTGCAGAAACTTATTAAAAAGTATGTTCAGAGGTTTTTATTGTGGGCTGATTAAATAGGCACCCTCTGCCTAGCATGTACACAAATTCTACCCTTCCACAAGGAAAGCAGGTGTTCAGCATAAACCATATTGTTTGCACAAATAGTTCAGGCACAGTGAGCCTCACTTTCTGAAGTCCAAGTTCCCAGACGCCAGCCATGGGCCAACCTAGTAAGTATGCATTTCAGAGGATAGCAGTCAGGTCTACTGTGTTAACTGTTTTCTGCATAATGTGCATTCTTTCTGCCAAATTAAATTGGAAAGCTCATTTATCATAGCCACTTTTCATTTACTTGTTTTAGAATAATACCATTTAACTTTAGATAAATTTCATCTTAACTTTTATGAAATTACAGTCTTTAAAAGTCAATAAACCACGAGATTGAAAAATAAAACCAAAGATCCCCTGCTTCATCCCCTCAGTTCTCCCAATCCAAAAGCAACTATTTCAAACTCTTCAGTAGTTTTTTCCAGTATTTATTTTTCATTTCTAAATGACATTCAATTACTATTAGTTTTTTATTTTTCAATTTTATGTATTATTATTTTTTGACTATAATGAGGATTTAACTCTCTTATGTTTCCCACCACTCAACTCATATTTCCAATATTGTTTTATTATAATTTTTAGTTAATTGTTTTTATCATTGATTATGTAAATATTTGCAAATAAGCCACATAGGTGCAACAAAAATTATACTTTTTTTTCATGTGAGTTGTTGCCTTTCCTGAAATTGCCTGTTTTAAAATTTTAGTTTTCTAAGTACATATTATTAAATTATCTCCAAACTATTAGTACTGAAAAACCTACTCTCATACTGTCAAATGTATCTGGTAATCTATTCTTTCCAATTGTTTTTGAAGTCTTCCCTCTGTTCCTCTACCACAATGGTTGTACTCTAGGCCTGCCACACAACTCTCTTTCTGAGGTTTCCCTTTACCGTAATCCTTGAGATATGCTGCTTCTTTCTTGACTTGAATCCCATTTCAAGGACATCATGTCTTATTTTTCTTGATATTTTCTCCTTCATTTTTGTGGCAAATGTCATCTCGTTTTTTCTTGAGGAAGTATAGATAAATGTTATGAGCCCTTGGATGAAAGTGTCTTTATACTAGTCTCACATTTGATTGATATTTTGGCTAGGAAACAGTGTTCTCTCAATATTTGAGGGGGTTGGTTATTCTATTGTTTTCTACCTTGATGTCATTCTGATTCTTAGCCCTGTCTATGTGGCCTGATTTTTCTCTCCAGAAGCTTTTAGGATCCTCCCTTTTTCTATCACTGTTGTTCCTGGTTTAGGTCTTTTTGTATTCATTGTTCCAGGGCACTGGGGAAGACTTTCATTCTGGTAACTCACTGCCTTAATTTCTGGGGGAAAAAAAACTCATTTCTTTTTCTAGAATTACTATAAATGGGATATTAGGTTTCTTGAGTTCATCCTCAAATTCTATTTTCTTTTTTCTATTTCCCATCTCCTTTTCTCTGGGAGAGTTTGTCAACTTTACCTTTCAAATCTTCCATGAAGAATTTTTTTGTAATTACTGTTTTTAATTTTCAAGACTTTGTACTTGTTTTCCAACTGCTTTTCTCTTACATTTTAATATTATCATGTTCCCATTTCATGGATGCTGTTTGAGGCTATTAGAGATTTTTGTATCTTAAGACTTTCTTCTCTATATTGACTGTTTTGTTTGGGACTTTAAAGTTCCTGAGATTTTCCTCATGTATCTGTTGGTTCTTGATAGTCTATTAAATTTTAAGAGGTAATGATTTTTAAAAAGCTGTTTTAACTTTTGTGTTTTGGGGGAAGGGAAAGAGTACTTGATATCTGGGGGGTTTCAGTGTAAGGCAAAAGGTGGAAAGCTGGATTTTTTATTGGGGATGTTCCTTCATCAATTTTCATAAATAGGTCTTTTCTCCACTTCCATGAGAGGAATCCTGGAATTCTCTAATAACCTGTAATCCGGGTTTCAGTTCGCTAGGTCTAGAGTGGGGACTGAGGTTCTGTATTTCTAACCAGCTCCCAGAGAATGCTTTGGTTCTTGGCCAACAATCTGAGCAGCAAAGTTCTAATATAAACTTAATTCCTAGTGTTCTGAAATGTGAGGTGGGTGGAAAGTGGTAGGACCACCAAGGATTTTGATATCATGAAAACATTTTTTTTTAAATTCCCTACTGAAAGGGTGGAGTGGCTAAAAGTGTTTTTATTGGACTTGCTCTCAGCCCCCTCTGGAAGACACTAGATTCCAGCAATTTATACCAGCTTCTCCTTTCCACTTTATCAGGCCTGTGAAGAGAAATACTGTCTCACCACCCAGTATGTAGAGTTCTATTTTAATACCCATTTTCATAATAGCACTGCCCTCATTGGTGCCTTATATCCCCAAGTCCAGATCTTTTTAGTTCAATTTCTTGAGATGTTAAATCTCCAAGGAGTAGTGAGGAGATCTGGCAAGATCTAACTGTCCCTTTTACAGATTTTTCAGCTAATCCAACTTTTAGGTCTACCCAACACACACCCCCCATGAACCCTTCTCCCATCCCTTTCAGAAGTACCTGTACCCTCCTACTTCTAAGCCTTTCTAGAAGTCTAATGCGAATCAGCTTGTTTTAGCTTTCTCTGATTTGTTCATCCACCTACTTCCATTCTCCAAAATTTTATTGACAGTTCTCATCTACTGTTGTTCTTTCTCCTGTTTTTTTTTTATTCTTGTCCATTTTTATTATCTTGTGTGTGTGTGTGTGGTTTTAAAGACCCTTTACTAACATATTAGTAAAGTTTGGGGGACAAATGCAAGTGCTCAATCCACACGTTTTAACTGTCTATCATCAAATGTTCCTGGAAATGTTCCTCTCATTGTAGACTACTATAGCATAGATGCAGACTGAGTTTAAATCTGCCATCATTTTATTGCTTATTTGTTCCACCTTTACTATGTTCCTTTTCGTCATCTTCTGTTTGGTTGAGTAGTTTTTATTATTTTTTTTCCCTCTCTACTAATTTATGAGTTATATCCTATTTTTTTCTGTGTAGTAGGTTCTGTTTAATTTTATTCTATAACTGAAGAAACAAGGAACAGAGATGTTACATAAATTGTCCAGGGTCATATGCAGTTAATGATAGAGCTGGGATTCAATCCCTAGCAATTTGACTCAAGAGTTTGTAACCTTAACCACTAAACTAAGTGATTTCCCTAAATTTATTTTGCTAAACAAATAACAGACTTTCATTTCCTACACCAAAGTCTGAGCACTTTAACTTACACTATGCCACTTTAGGATTTAGTTCAAATTAGACCTATTGTTTACATTTTTTCATTCCTCTTTTTAAAATTCTTTTCATGATTAGTGTAAAAATTACAACAGGTATTCTTTTTACAAATTGTGGTAATAATTTATGTAAAATTAACTACAGCTACTCAGTAGTTCAATGACTTTTGACAAATGTATATACTTTTGTTTTTCCATATCACAATCAACTTACAGAATGTTTCCATCATTCTGAAAAATTCCCTCATGCCCCTGAAGTCAGTCCTCTCCTCTGCCTCCAAAAACCACCAATCTGTTCTCTGTCACTATAGTTTAGTTTGCATTTTCAAGAATTTCATATAAATGGAATCATACATTATATGACAACAGATATTCTTGACTAATCAAAAGACAATGTTAACCCTAGAACTTTACCCTTTTCCCAATGAAAGGACCTTAAAACACTTTAATTCTAGAATTCTCTAATTATCCTCTTATCTGCCACTTAATTTTAATATGCATATTGTGTTAGTCTGCATTCTCCAAAGAAACAAAATATAAATGATAGATTAGATAGACAGATAGATAGATAGATAGATAGATAGATAGATAGATAGATAGATAGATAGATAAATTATAGAAATTGATTCAAGCAATAATGGAGGCCAAGAAGTCCCACAATTTGTTTCTGCAAGCTGGAGGACCAGGAAAGCAGGTGGTATAATTCAGTCCAAGTCCAAAGGCTGAGAACCAGGAGCACCAACATCCAAGAGCAAAAGATGGATGTCCCTGCTCAGAGAGCAAATCTGATCTTCCTCCAGCTTTCTGTCCTATTCAGGTCCTTGACATGTTGGATGATGCCCATACACATTGGTGAGGGTGATCTTTACTCAGTCTACCAGTGCAAATGCTATTTTCTTCTTGAAAGACCTTCACAGACTCGCCTAGAAATGTTTTACCAGCTATCTGGGCAACTCTTAACCCATTTAAGTTGACACATAGTTAACCATCATACATATGAATCACCTAGGGGATCTTGCTAAAATGAGGGTTCTGTTTTGGGAGATGCTATTAGTTTTGTGATTTTTTTTCTCTCTTTAGTAAAATTACACCAAATAGATGGTAACTTACAGAATCAGTTCTTTTGTTAAAATCAGTTCTTTTGTATTTTTTTCTCTCTTTAGTAAAATTGCACCAAATAGATGGTTACAGGATCAGTTCTTCTGTTTTGGGAGACGCTATTAGTTTCGTGTATTTTTTTCTCTCTTTAGTAAAATTACACTGAATAGATGGTTACTTATAGGATCAGTTCTTTTGCTAAAATATGGAAATAACATTTTATGGTGTCCTGAGTTCACTCATGATTAAGAACTGAAGACTTAATAGAAATGCTAATTAAAAGTTAAAAATGAAAAGACATTAACTCAGGTTGAACAATTTCCACTTACTACAAACTGTTTACTTTCAGGTTTGTGGTTTAACATTCTGCTGGGTATATTGTAAAGTGTTCTAGCTAGAATTCAAGTCAAAAAGGATAATGCAAGCCATGCTAGATCATTTAAAATGTATTGTACCATACTCTCTAGCCTGACTAGATCTTAGAGCATGGAAATAATGAAAGTCATTTCCCTGTTCCAAAAATCATCAGGGACTACTGTACCTTCACATTGTTTCCTACACAATAGCCTCCATGCTTTGACTTTACCTTTCCAGCCTATTCTCTCACATCTCCCATTTTTGGGTCAAATAGGGTAACCCACTGTTCCCCGAATCTATTTTAATGGTGTTCTACCATTCTCTTCCTATGCTAGTACTCAGCCTGGACAGCACTCCCTCTACTATCATTCTAGCTGCACTCAACCCAAGCTTTAAGGTGGAGCTGAAATGACTTCTTCAGGGAGATTTCCCTCCTTCCCTCTTCTCCAGATGAACTCACTCTCTTTTCGCTAAACTCTAATTTTATTTGCATTACTCTAGAAATGCTTATATGCTATTGCATGTTTGTTATTAAAATATTTGCCTTATTCCTGTACCTTCAAGTCTGAGTGCATAGCCTTCACCTTTGTGATCTTCACAGGTGTAAAATAGATCCCTATCTGCAGCTCACAAATAATTATTGAATGAATATACATTTTAGTGTAACTAAAAGAGGCTCCAGAGAACTTAGGCTGACTCATCACTTCCTCAATCCTTGGGCCCTCAGACCCAACAGGAGCTCATGAATAACTCTTTGCCATCTCTTCATTTGAAATGATTGTACCAGCATTATAAAAAAAACTCACAAGTTTGAAATTGGATTAATCAATTTTCTCCTTTGTTGCTATGTGCAATCAGTCACCAGACTGTTTTGTTGTCTTCTGATTTGATTTGACCCTTCCTTTCCCTCCTCTCTCTTTAACATCTCTTTCACCATTCTGGTTAATGCTCTTTTATTTTCATAATACCTAATTACCTATAGTAAATTCTTCCTGATTTACCTAAAACTGTTCCTGCTCTAGTGTATCCTATACATAATGGGGACCAGAAAAATAATAATATCAGAGTTAAGAAATTTGTGAGATATGGCATGCATACTGGACCTATTTTGTACAAGTACCCACTATTTCTTTGAAGAATCACCTCTTGCCCATGTCCTCTGATTCTAGTTAGTGGACCATGACCAGACCTCATCAGAATAGCATGTCTTTCTGGCCACAGCTATCTGTTGAGAGACTGCAAGAGACAGCACCTTAATGACATAGTCTCTTGATTTGGCCTTGCCTAAATCCAGATGCACCCCTGGACTTCCTGGATCTAAGTCTATAGATTTCCTTTATTACTCAAACTAGTTTGGGTTTTTTAAGTGTAATAAAGATTTTTAATAAATTCAGTATGTAGAGCACAAAGCACAGTACTTTGCACAGTGTTAGATATTGTTTTTTATTATCTCTATACCCTTGCCATACTTCATACCCAATTCAACCCTTTAACATCTGCCCGTTGAAACTAGCTAGGATAATTTTTCTTATTATTCTCTGCATATTGTCCCTATGCTGGGCTGCCCTGTCACTACTGCTGTCATTCCACACTCTTTTCACAAATTCACATCCATCACTATTTAGAACCTGGCTAAAAGAAGTCTCCCATTCTCCATTTGAATAATGGTGGCTCCATTACTGTTCATCAACTTATCTAATTTCTCCTGCATATGTTTCTAGTTGTTTCCACCTTGCTTTTTGATTGCATACTAGTCAAGGCAAGGAAAAATACATTCTATGTTTGCATATGATTACTGGGCCCTTTCTAGGTTGAGATTTTGTCATTATTTTCCAAAGCAACTTGTATAGTGTTGGACATGCGGTAGGTGTTCAATAAGTGTCTGTAATAAGAATAAATGCAATTAAATTTAGAAACCTTGGTATTCAATGTAAAGCCTGTTGTTTTGTTTTCTAAGCAAACTCTATATTCTTAATCCATTTTCATTATAGTATAAAAACACTGCAATGATTTCAAACTCCAACATTCTTCTCATTTATGGTTTCAAAATTATCTTAGGTCTAAGGAAGGAATATTCTATTAAAAATAATTTAACAATCAGAGCCTATTTTCTTTTCATCATATATATTTTATTAATCCAGTGGGTACTGTGTCTGACCCCTCAGAGGTTTCTTGCCTTGGTAAACTAATGGTAATAGTAAAGAGTTGACTAAGAGATCCTGGATATTGAAAAAAAAATTGGGGGGAAACTTTTTGTATTCATGTTTCCACTTTGAGTTCTAAATGGTAAACACATTCTCCTACTCCAGTTAAGTTAGTTTCTACTTAGAAACGCAGAATTTTAAAACACTACTATTTAGAATCTGTGCCTGTTTGTTGGACTTAATTGCTGTTTGGTTTAATGGAAAAGCCAGGGACTGGTGACTTTAAACTCTTTAAAATAGCTAAAGATTAAAATCAATTACATTTAGAGCTTCTGGGATTTTTGATACATGTTCCAAATTTGTTTTTAATAACAAAATTGTTCCATGTTACATTTAAGATTACTTCATAGTGAACGGGCTATGTATACAGTTACATTAACAGAAACCAATCCAAAAACAAAACTGAGGATAACTGCAATGTTACAATTAAAAAAGTGGAAGTTAAAAAATGGAAGAGAAACGCTTAGGTTGAATAAGGTTTTTCTATGAAAGCTCTGAATAGAAAAACCTAGAGGTTAGGTTAACTTAATGCATTTTCAACAGCATTAAAATCATTATTTTACACTGTTAATGAGTGGAACTCAATTCATTTTCTCAAGGTGTTTATTCATTAATTTTAGAAGAAAAAGAGAGCTCCCAACCACACAAATGGAATTGTGTTAAATTTTGAAACCATCCATCAAGAAATAAGTTTACTAATCATAAGTATAAATGGGTATATTTTATGTGTTAAAAGAAGAAATTCAGTATTCTGGTTTTTATTAGTCTTCGGTTGTTTTTTTCTAAACTAAAAGTAACTAATATTCTTGCCCCTAGGGCTTCCCTTCCACAATTATCTTTTCTTCCATACCTTCCCTCCAAATGATTATTCCCCCTAGCCTTAGAACACCTGACATTAATTCATACTATTTCATCTTCAGTTTTCAAAACATTGCCCTGCCCTTAGTTAGCTCCATAAGCCACTCTCTCTTCTTTTAAAAAACTGGTTAACAGTATTTTTGCTATCACTTTGCCAGAGGATGCTACACTGTAACTTGGAAAATATCTTTGTAATACAAATTGGCTTCATTACTTTTCACCAAACTTTTAAATTCAAAACAATATATTTAAATCCCTTAGGATTATGAATATCTATACTTCAAAAGTAGCAGTACGTTCAATTTAAACATTTGGAAGACTTAGATCCTAAGACTTTATCTTCATTCTCTAACACTAGAATCTGTGTCCTTGATCATCAAAACCAGGCAAGAAATTGTGAAAGTAACACTAAGCTACACCATCAGCGTAGGCAGAAGATACTCTTTCAAAGTGTCATTCATCTTCACATTTAAAGGCAGTTTATCCATACGTCGCTTATAAACATCATTAAATATTGGTGCTTAAGACTTCAATCATATCAGGTAAGCTTTCCAATTTAGAGGCAAAAAAAGAGTGGCAAAGGAGCCTTCCTCCCTTCTTAAATTTATTTATAAAAACAAAAGCCGGTCCGATTACATCTGAAAGCCAGAAGTTGCAATTTGTCAAGCATCTTTTAGAAAGCCGCTTGTTGCATTAAATTAACCGACTCCTAACAAAATCAGGTTTAAGAAGAGTGTTTCCCAAGTCTACAGTGATAAACGAGTTACCAGACGTCCTTAAGCAGACTGTCAAACTTTTGTGTTGACTCTTTTTAAACACAGAGGGGAGAGGGTGGCAAAACGAAGTCAGGTTTGTTTCTTAAGAAAGATGCCTCGTGGGGAACAAGGCGCTCACCTGTACACAAGAGGCAGGTCTTTCCCGGCTGTCCTCACTGGGGGAGGGGACAGACATCGCTAGACCTTTGTCCTCCGGACCCGAGCACGGGGTGGTGCGGGGAACGACTTTCTGGGAGTAAAGCAGGCACCTGCACCCCAAGAAACTACAAACCGGTTTTGACTTCAATGACTGCCCTGGCTTGACCGTTGAGGGGACCCTTTAGCTCCGGGAAGGGGTTTGTTGCCCGAAACCTTAGCCGCCTTCCCCGCAGGCATAGGGGAAGGGGACGACTGAATACTCTCAAGAATAGGGATCCCCGTCTTTCCCAACTAGACCCGAACGTCCCCAGCTCTCTGGCCGGGCTCGCCCCGCGGCGGACTGGGCCGGGGAGAGTCGGGGCCGCAGCGGGCGCAGACCCGTCTCTGCTCCGCGCCCCCGCCGCGTCCGCACCGCCACCGTGAGGCCGAACCGGGGACGGTGCCCCGTGGCGGCGGCGGCTCCGCGATCCTCTGCGCCACCCCGGCCGCTGCCGCGTCCGACACGGGCGGGGGGATTTTTTCCCGTTTCCCCCCTTTCGCGCTCCCGCTCCCGTTCAGCGGGAGAGCCCGCAGAGCCAAGGAGAGAGCGAGCGAAGGGGTGGAGGTGGCGGGGGGAGGCCGGAGGGGCGGATCCTGCCTGGGGGCTGATCCCTCCTCCCCTCGGCCGGGCTCCGTGGCGGCAGCGGCGGCGGCGGCGGCGGCTCCATTCCCCCTCCTCCCCCGGGAGCGGCGGCGGTGGCGGCGGCCGGGCCGGGGCCCCAGCACGGGCCGGAAGGGGGCACGGCTGTGGCCGCGGACGCCAGCGCGGGAGGAGGCCGCGCTCCGCTCCCCGGGGCGCGCCGTCCTGCTCGACGGTCGGCCCGTCCGCGCCTAGGGGCCCCGAACGGTGGAGCCGGGCCGGCCGCTGAGGTAATGGGGGCGCCAGCGGGGCTGGACAGAGCAGGGGCGGGGGCAGCGGGGCCTGCGAGGAACAGGGACTGCGCGGGTTGGGAAGGCAAGGGGGGCTTCCCGAGCAGGGCGGGAACGGTTCGAAAGCCCTCTCTTGGAGCGACGGCGGCGGCGGCGGGGAAGAAGGCGGGTGAGGGGGGAGCTGAAAAGCGAGGACCCCCTCCCGCAGCCGCCATCTTGTTCCCTCCCGGCCCTGGAAGCCGAGCCACCGAGCCCCGCCCCCGCCACGCTCTCCAATTGGCCAGGCTTGAGGCGAGTTCCACCCCCTGCGCGTCCCTTTCCCCCCCGGTTTCCTCTGACGGACAGATGAGGTGGCCAATGGGCACTCGACTCTGCCCCGCTCGTTCGCTGGCGCTAGCTTTCTCCGTCTGAGGGTCGGACTTCGCCTCAGTCTGTCTCTGGCGCGCTCGCCTCCTCCTCTTTGGGAAGGAGGTGTTATTCCCTCCTTTCTCCTCCGAAGGGTCGGGATTCTTCTGGAAGAGGTGCCCCTTTAAAGTGGCAGGACCCTTGTCTTGGGTCCACGTCTCATGAGTATCTCGTAGGGTACAGAGGGTACCATCTAATTGCAGAAACTCATTCTTCTGGAACCTGAGTGGGGTGGAGGAGCGGGGTCTCAGCGAAAAAACGAGAAGACCTATGCGGGTGTTAGAGATATTTGGCGGTGTGTATGTGGGAAGGGCTGTGGGGGATGAGAAACTCCCGCCAAAAAACTGTAAGCTCCTTGTGGGCGAAACTCATTTCATTTTCCTCAGCAGCAGCAGCCCTTTCCTTTTAGAGTTTGCCCCCCAGATGCTGGAGACTTGGGTAGAACAGAAGTGAACTCCCTAGATACTTGTTGCTTGATGGAGAGATACACGAGCTGCTGGGGAGTAACCGGAATGATTTAGTGTGGCTTTAACAAAGGCGGAGGTCATAGCCTCTTTAAACTATGTCAAGTTATTATTCAGGTAGATTTTCACATCTCTGCAAGGGACTCTGTGCCCTTGAGGTGTGGGGGACCACAAAGCAGGCCTTTTGGCCCAGGCTACCCCCAGGGAGTTGGCATCTGTAGGGCAAGTAGTGGTTCAAGGGCCTCTGGAACCTGGACAGAATTGCTGAGATGATTCTGTTTCCTTGGCTTCAAATGGGTGGCTGCCTCCCTGCTGCTCATCCACATTGTTTTTTGTTTGTTTCAGTCACACTTTGGGATTGGACAACCTTTTAAATAAGGATGTTAATTATTCCTTATTAACAAATCTACCTTTAAGAGGTAGATTTCATTGATTTCGTTTTACTGATGGAGTATGGAAGTACAGAGATTAAATGACTTTCTTCAGATCATACAGGGCCAAAAGTAGAACCTAGATTGCCTCAGAGCCTCTTTTTGTATGAGACAATGGTATCTCTGTGGTATTCTTACCTCCTAGTGAATTGAGCAGGTCAGGAGATCTGGATTTGAATTGTAGATTTTACTAGTTTGGGATTGAGTGACAACTTTCTGAGTTTTTGTTTCTTCATCTGTAAAATGGAGATGATAATATCTATTCTGCCTCCCAAACTAGTTTTGAGAAATATTAAACATAAAAAGGGCTTTGTAGTTTGTAAAAATATGCTAATTATTACCATAACCACTTTATGGCTAAAGATTCTGTAACCAAGATGACAAAACTATTTATCTCCTTGAATTTCTTTCCTTGTTCCCTTTCAAGTCTACCCACACCTCATGGCACCATATCCCCAAAGTTCTGTCCTGGTTGTCATGGCCTCAGTAACTGCCTACCACAGGTCCTTTGAGCTTGTCATAGTTTCTTTTATGTAGAGAATGATGTGGGAAGCTTTAGGGCTTTCTCTATGCTTGCATGAGGTGGACTAATGTAAGTATTTGTAAGTATTTGTAAGTATAAGATGTAAGTATTTGGGGAGAGAAGGACTTTTGAGGTAACAATGTATTGAGAGTTTACCTCAGATATTGCCCCAGTCACCTTGGCCTTAGGTCTAATGAGGGTCCCAGATAGGTCACTTAAAACTTCAGTGCCACTTGGGGCTGCTTCCAGAGTTTCTGCTTAGAAAGGTACTAGCCAGTGCATCCTGAATGCTGCCTTTTGCAAAGAAAACCCTGAATACTGTAGTTTAAAGTCCTTAGATTGCATGAGATAGACATTTCCTGTGCCATCACACCTTCTCCCCATGCATAGTCAAGGGATACGGATTCTGGTCATGGTAGGAGGGCTGTAGACTTGTGAATTTTTGATCCTTTGATGGGGTCACTGTTTATGTCCAAAGCTTGAAAGTGGATGCTGTCCTTTTTTTCTGAAGCCTTGATGACCCTCTCCTATTCAACATAGCTGTCCCACAGCCTTATGTACATCATTAAAACATTAGATCACTCCCCATGTTGCAATATAATGCTTTGTTTACTTTTCTGTTCCTTCATTCAAACAGAGCTCCTAGAAGGCAGGGATCATGTTTGATTTCTCTTTTCATTCAAGTAATATTTTCTGAGTACTTATTTAGGAGCCAGGCACCATTGCAGGTGCTGGGGATATAGCAGTGAAAAAGACAGGCAAAAATCCTTTCCCTCATGGAGCTTACATTCTAGTGGAAGTTAGCAAATGTACATGATAAAAGGTAAATTAGCATAGTAAAAGATGGTGAGTGTTATAGTGAAAAATAAAGCAAGATGAAAGATTGCTGGTGGGAGAAAGGGATTTGCAATTTTAGATAGAGTAGTCAGGAAAGATCTCACTGAGAAGTGATGTTTGTGGGAAGACTTGAAGGAGCAAGCTATGTGGACATGTGAGGGACAGGATGCTCAGACAGAAGGAACAGCCAGTCTTGTTGGTGGCTGCTTGATCAGATGGAAGTTTGAATGAGTGCTCATGGTCTCCTGGCCTTCTCTCCTTAGGCTTGTCCCCTTGTTTCCTAGGTGCCATGAGGAAGCCTCGCCGGAAGTCACGGCAGAATGCCGACGGCCGGCGTTCCCCATCCCCCTACAGTCTCAAGTGCTCACCCACCCGGGAAACCCTGACATATGCCCAGGCCCAGCGGATTGTTGAGGTGGACATTGATGGACGTTTGCATCGAATCAGCATCTATGACCCACTCAAGATCATCACAGAGGATGAGCTGACTGCCCAGGATATCACTGAATGCAATAGTAACAAGGAAAACAGTGAACAGCCTCAGTTCCCTGGCAAGTCCAAAAAACCCTCATCCAAAGGCAAAAAGAAGGAGTCCTGCCCCAAGCATGCATCTGGGACTTCCTTCCACCTCCCGCAGCCCAGCTTCCGCATGGTAGACTCAGGCAGTCAGCCAGATGCACCTCCGCTGCCTGCTGCCTATTACCGCTACATTGAGAAGCCGCCTGAAGACCTGGATGCAGAGGTAGAATATGACATGGATGAGGAGGACCTTGCCTGGCTGGACATGGTGAATGAGAAGCGGCGAGTAGATGGGCACAGTTTGGTGTCAGCAGACACCTTTGAGCTGCTGGTGGACCGGCTTGAGAAGGAATCATACTTGGAGAGTCGCAGTAGTGGGGCCCAACAGTCACTCATTGATGAAGACGCCTTCTGCTGTGTGTGCCTGGATGATGAATGCCACAATAGCAATGTCATTCTCTTCTGTGACATTTGCAACTTGGCTGTACACCAGGAATGCTATGGTGTCCCCTACATCCCTGAGGGTCAGTGGCTCTGCCGCTGTTGCCTGCAGTCTCCCTCCCGGCCTGTGGATTGCATCCTCTGCCCCAATAAAGGTGGCGCCTTCAAACAGACCAGTGATGGGCACTGGGCCCACGTGGTGTGTGCTATCTGGATCCCTGAAGTCTGCTTTGCTAATACCGTGTTCCTGGAGCCCATCGAGGGCATTGACAACATCCCACCTGCCCGCTGGAAACTAACCTGCTATATATGCAAGCAGAAGGGACTGGGTGCAGCCATCCAGTGCCACAAGGTAAACTGCTACACAGCCTTCCATGTGACGTGTGCACAGCGGGCTGGGCTCTTTATGAAGATTGAACCCATGCGCGAGACCAGCCTCAATGGAACCATCTTTACAGTGCGCAAGACTGCCTACTGTGAGGCCCACTCACCGCCAGGGGCTGCCACGGCTAGGAGGAAGAGTGACTCCCCCGGAAACCTCAGTGAGGCTGGGGATGAGGAAGGGCTGAAAGAGGGATGTGGGGAGGAGGAAGAGAAGGAAGAGGTGGAAGAGGAGGAGGAAGAAGGCCAAGGTGGAGTAGGCAGCCCGCTCAAGGGAGTGCCCAAGAAGAACAAGATAACTTTGAAGCAGAAGATAAAGAAGGAGCCAGAGGAAGTGGGTCGAGACACACCCTCCACTGTCCCCTTGGTCACTGTCACTCAGATACCCTCTTACAGGTGAGCCTGCCCAGGAGGGCTTCCTAGGGACTCATGGTTTCTTCTTGGACTGGTGTTGGCCCTGAGCCAGGCCTCCTTCCCCAAGCACTGTTGGTGAACATCTGTTTTCTTCTGTGCCCTCAAATTTCTCCTTTGGACCCTGGGCTTGCCTACCCTGATCTGTGATTTTGATTGTGTCCTCAATGTATTTCCTTTGGTTCGAGGTGAGACAAACATTTCAAATTGCTTATAAACTCAGGAGATGATGTCTAAGGCAGTATTTTTCAACAGGGGCACAGATGGCATTTCGGACAAGATAATTCTTCATTATTAGGTCTGTCCCATGCATTTCTATATGTTTAGCATCTCTGGTCTTTGTGCCAGTTGCATCCATTCCCTTATTGCCTAGTTTTTGTCACAGCCTCAAACATTCCTCACATATGTTTCCAAAAACCCCTACAGTGATATAGCTACTTCTAATTGAGAACAACTGTTTCTCAGTTAAAGGTTTCTGCTGTCCAGAAAGCTTGGTCTTGTGATGATGGGAACAGTGTGTGAGGGGTGGTGTTAGGGACACATGGCTAGTCCTCCTCTTGAGAAGCTTTTAGATTTAGGAGAAAGAGGATCACTCAGTTTAGTTGTGTAACTAAGCCACCTTGACCCCTACTCAGTGTATAGAGAGACCAGTGTACCTTGTAAACCATCAGAGAGGTAGCTGGAGATGTTGGAGATATGGGAGGGTGACAGAAAGGCAGGAGATAGATGATTTTCCAGTGGGGCTTCATCTCAAAAGTCATGCTCATTAATAAGTATATAGGGTTAGAGTAGGAAGGAATCTTGGAGATTATTCATCTAATATTCATCTAATGTAGTCCTTGCACCTTCTCCCACACCCCCAGATGAAGAAACCGCGGCCACAGGAGGTAAAGTTGTTAATTCCTTTATTCATTCAATGAGATATTTATTGAGCACTTACTATATGCCAAGTCCTGTTCTGAGGGCTGGAATCAGGTGGAAAAGTGGCAGATTCTGGACCCCAAGCTGGAGTTCATGATGCCTCTAGGTTCTGTACCTGCTTTTTGTCTCTTGATGAGAAGGATTGGGAGAAAGGAGTACTAGAGGGTAGTGGGGAATGAGTTCTATGAGGGGAACAGGTAACCAGACTTGTCAGTCTGGGAAGAAAACACAAGAGCGAAGAAGATCAGGAAGGCGAGGCTCTTGTTGCAAACCATGACTTGAGTAAGAATTCAGTCAACTGGAAGTGTATCTTTTAGTCACAGCTGTTCTAGGTGACTTTCTTCTCTGAGGTGAGTGGTTGAATGCTTAGCGCCTATCTGTAGGGTGGTTTTGTGCTGGGCTTGACTTTGTCCTGTCTGCTCTTGTGTCTCTTGAAAGGGCCAGCATGGTATGCTAGCTTAGAACCAGACAGATCTGCATTTGATCCTACTTCTATCATTAACTACCTATATGACCTTTGACAAGTTACTTAACTTCTTTAATCCTTAGTATACTTATTTGCAAATGAATCTACTGTCATATGGTTATTGTGAGAAATAAATAATACAAATAAAGCACTTAGCACAGTGCTTGGCAAATAGTAAGCGCTCAATAAATGGTGGCTGCTGCTGCTGCTGCTATTTTGTTATTATTCTTTTTCTTACCTGCACAAATGCTATTGGGACCTTCCATGGCCAAGAGGTTGTAGAGGGAGGGGGCTGCCTGCATCTGGGCAGGTGTGCTTGGCATGGGTGTTGGTGGGGGAATCTGTCCTTTGGGGAAAGGCCTAGGCCTTGATTTTGTAAGCTTGGCTTTGGGGCAGGAAAGTCTGACCATAGAAAGACACAAGGCCAAGGTGAGCAATGTTCAGTCCAAGATGCCCATCCTTCTTAGGTTCTACCTTCTTATTTAGCCATGCTTATTGTCCTTTCAGTGGAGTGAGATGAAAAGAAAAGCACTGGAAACACCACAGGAACACTGAGGCCTTGATTACCTGGTGGATAACCAATTATGGAACACAGCATGGTATAGGAGAGAGGTTGTGGATTCAAATCCCACCCAGCTCTATCATCTTATTAGCTGTAGTAGTGACTTTGACCATTTATTCAGCCTCTGTTCCTAAACTTCCTTTTCATCTTCTGTGACATGGGAATAATGGTACCCACCTTACAGTATGGACATGAGGACAGAGATTGTAGGCTTTTATTGACTCTTTCTACCTCTTTCTCCCACATATCACTGGCTTAAAACCTGACCTTAAAACTTCTCTTCTGGGGTAGTTTAGCTAGCTAAGTTTTCAGATTCTCCATCCTCTTATACATTTATATTCCTTTTTTAAAAAAAATTTGGTTCAAAATTGGACATTTTAGGCTGCTGAGGTTTTTAATGAAAAATCTGAAGTCAGACAAACCCAAGGAGTTGCATTTGGGCTCAGAAGCCTGTACTGCTTCTACTAGTTTTCCTTCTATCTCGGTTATGGACTACTCCCTGGTCTGGTGGGAGCCTCAGCCACAGAAAATAGTGAAACATTGGCCATAGTTTACTCAAGTTCCTATTCTTTTTTGCTCCTTTATCAGGAGAAGGCTGGGGGTGTTGGGACACAGTCCTGTTTCTCAGGAGTCCAGGACCGCAGGAAACAGGGTTTCTGGGAGAGGATTCTTTTGGAAAAATGGGACTGCAGTGCAGGAGGTAGAAAGTCAGGTGAAATATGCTGAAGCTGCTTAACTTTGCTGTCCTTTTCAAACATTCCTCTGAGGTGAGGCATTTGGCTACTTTATTCCTTTATAAGTTTCAGAAGTGAACCTGGGTCTGAATAAGAGGCTATAAACTGGGCTGCCTACTGACCCTGTCTTTCACTTCCCTGTGCCTCTACTCAAGGTTGAACAAGATCTGTAGTGGTCTCTCCTTTCAGAGGAAAAACCAGTTCATGCAGCGGCTTCACAACTACTGGCTGTTGAAACGGCAGGCACGGAATGGTGTCCCCCTCATCAGGCGCCTGCACTCCCACCTGCAGTCCCAAAGAAATGCCGAGCAGGTAGGTGAAATGGTGATTTGAAAGTGGTGGAATAAAGAAGGTGGAGAGTGGAGGAGAAGGAGTGATGGTTGGGGCATCCTTCCTGAGCCCTTGTCAAGCCTTTGCCTGTAGGTGGTCTATCCCACAAACAACCTGTAGTACTACAGAGCTCTTTAGATCAGACGGCATCTCCTGGATGGGAAATGCTTGACTTTGGAGCAAATTCTATGGGAGAATGGAGAGTAATCTCAACTTTCTGTAGATGTGGCAGAAAGGAAGAAGTGGGCTGAATGAGAAGTGGGCAGCCACATTGTATGAATTAGGAAAAGGCACACTTTCCTCAAGACACTATACTGCCATTTGCCAAAAAATGTTTCATAGAAAATATACAATTTACCATCTAAGTTGGAGAGCACTGCCTGCACAGTTGTGGTGTCCTTTTAGCCACTAGCAACTGGAGTTGCTACATGTTTAGTGTTTTCTGAGAAGGTAAAGGCCTCCTGAGAGACTTTTTAAATCCTCTTTAGTTCCGTTCCCTCTCTCTATTTGCTCCTTGATTTCTGCCTTTAAGTATTCCTACACTGCTACTCCAGAAATGAAGCAAGCTTTCACATGACTATGGTACCCTCTGTGTTCTGATTTCACTTTTGTCTTTTGTAACTGAAGTCTTGAAGTGCACGTCTGTATCTGGTCCCTCCTCAAATTGGCCTGCATGCTCCCTTGAAGGCTCCCCTCCAACATCAGCAACTGCCTCCCAGTCCAGCACTTTATCGAGCTACATTTGACACCATGATCACATTGTCCTAGAGCTTCTCTGTGACACCATTTTCTACCTCCTACACTCCACAGACTGCATCCTTTCCCATCCCACTTATTATTCCTTAATGACAACATTCCTAGGGGCTCTTTTGCTTTCCTGTTTGCCTGGAGTAGTTGTTCACTCTCATAGTTTTAAATAATGTGGCAGTAGCTCTAAATTTATCTTCCTCCTTCTCAGTAAACACACTTCCTCATTGTTGTCATGAAACCTTCTCCCTCCTGGCCTCAGATGTTCCCCACCTTAGAGTTACTTTTGCCTCTTCTCTCTATAACAAGCCAAAGTTAATTATCCCCTGAGCTCTTTGGAGAGATTTATCAGAATATGGGAGATATTGTCTCCATTTTCCAGCTACCCTGTTCACCCATGTCTTTTTAATTTCAGCTATAGCTTTCTGGGTTGTCACTAGCCCCTAATTCTTATTTGCTCTATAACTGATAATGACTTACATACCATTTTCCATCCTTTCACTTCCTTTTCCAGAATAGATTCCCTTTCTCTAGGCAGGCCATGTCTAGGCTCTTTTGCCTGGCATTTGAGGCTTCTTGTCAGCTGGATCCTGGATCTTCCTTGGCTTTTGTGGCTCTTCAGCCTCTCTGCTCTGGCTAGCCCATTTTTCTCACCAAGCAAAGAATCACTGATTCTGCCTCCACACCTGTGTTCTCTTTTGGTTCCAAAAGAGGCCGGCCTTATTGCTTTAGTCATCCATGTCCATCACTACATGTGAAAAACTTGGTAAGAGTGCCTCCCCCAGGAAACCTTTCCTCACCTTACCCAACCCACTCAGATCCTCTCTATTTTCTGTCCTCTCTCAGCATTTTATATATATCCAGTCTATCTGATCAGTTTTTGTTGTCTTTATGCTACTATGCCCTTGTGTATCCAAGTCTGAGCCTCTTCCTTCCCCCAACCACACTATAACCTCTTTTAGGACTAGAGTCATGTTTTAGGTGGTAGTGGTTGTGTTTTCAAGTATGTTCAGGTCAGTCAGTACAAGCTCATAGTATGACTACTTTGTTTTCTAGCCAAGTGGAAGCTCTGGGGTGAAAGTCCTTTTACCTCAAGGTGTCTATTATTTTCCTTTGGAAATTCTTTCCAGCCCTGAGGGGAACAGCTCTTCTAGTTTCCCCAAGGGTAGGGTGAAGCAGCAGTGGTTATTGTGCAGCAGTAAAGAAACATTGTATAAAGTCAGGGAAGCACAGGAGTAAGGATGGGGTGGAGAGGGGATAGGGACTGTGGTTCAGGGTGGGGGTTGGGGCTCTTACTTGCGGAGGCCCGATAAAGCTTGAACAGGGAGAGGATTTTGGGCACCTAGCTCCTTTCTTTCCCTTCCCTCCTGGCAGCGAGAGCAGGACGAAAAAACAAGTGCAGTGAAGGAAGAGCTGAAATACTGGCAGAAGCTCCGGCACGACTTGGAACGGGCACGATTGCTTATTGAATTGATTCGGAAAAGAGAGAAGCTCAAGCGGGAGCAGGTGAGGAGGCGCTCTGAGCCTTGGGGCTCTTGTTCAAGAACTTTTTCTCCTTCTGTCAGTATGTTATCAGGAGACCTGGAGCCTCTGCCTAGTGTCAACTTTTTTCCTTTCCTGCCCAGCACTATGAGCTCCAAGGCCTGCGTACTCTGTAGTGGGTGTGTTGCTACTCTGCTGTAACTGGGATTCAGCTTCTGGTGGCCTCAAGCATAAGCTTGTTATATGCCTGAGCCCATCTCTGGAGTTTCTGACCCAGGGACTCTTAGGGGGAGCCAGGCCTTGAGTATTTTCAAAAGCTTCTCAGGGCATTCTGATGGCCATCACCTCTGGCCTGGGGGCTTCTAAGAGTTCTCGGTTGGCCCTTAAACACTTATGGTCCTGAATCATTTAAATTTTTCAACCTCTACAGGAAATTCTAGACTTCTGAGCATGGAGACTATTGAGATAGGTAGCGTAGCATAGAGGTTAAGAATATAAACTGTGGCACCATAGTGCCTGCGTTTGAATCCTGGCTCTGCCACTTACTGTTTGTGTGACATTGACTAAGTTGCTTAATCTCCCTATACCTCAGTTTCCTCAATTATAAAATGGGGGCAATAATAGAACCTAGCTCATAAGGTCAATTATGAGGATTAGATATTTTGTACATATAAAGAGCATAGAACAGTGCTTGGCACATAAGGGTTATAGGGTCAGCTGCTATCGTTATTGCTATTGATACTCTTTCTTTCTCTGAAGTGTCTACTGTAAGTGCTCTACATGTGGCAGAGAGCAAATACTATTAATTGAATGGATGATGAGCCAAAACTGTTCTCTCTGGTTCGGGAACAGCAGCTGTTACACGCATGCTTCAGAGGCCTGGGTTAAAGATGTTCCTTTCTGTCTTTCTCCAAACTCCCTCTTCACTGTTCAGCCCCAGCATGATCCCTTCTCTTGTAGGCCTATAGCCTGAGTTTCCACCTATGAGAATAGGTAGCTCTTGCCATACTTAGCATAAATGGCCATGGAGGACATCTCAGGATCTTCTCTGTGGATTCAAACTGTCTGTGCCATGCCAGGCCTGGTTCCACAACTGGGCTTTCCTTCCTGCCTCTAGTTCAGAGAAATGAAAGAGAAAAGGAAGCAAGCAGGCCTGTTTTGATGTAGCTGAGAGCAGGAACTTTTCATAGTCTAGTCTATGGCTTCCCAATTTTTTCACATTAGGGCACATAGAAAATAACATTTGTATAGTATACTACTTATTGTAAATATATGCGGCTGTTTGCTGCCTGAGGGGGTGAGCCTGGAAGCCCTGGTTGCGCCGGCCAATCCAGACACCCCAAGGGCCAACTGGATCAATATCTCAGCACATTAGGTGGGAATTCTAGCCCAAGGGACATTTTATATCATGAGTGTGCTCCTTGGTTGGTCAGACCTGTGTTCAAATCTTGTCTCTGTTCTTTTCCAGCGGGGTGACCTTGGGCTAATGGCAACTCATCAAACTCTTCTTAAACCTCAGATTCCATATTTATAAAATGAGGATAGTAAGTTTCTCCTTCAGAGTTATTGTAATTAACTGAGGTACTATAAATAGAGAGGCAATGTGCCTATCTGTGAAGAGCACATCCTGGAACCAGACCATCCGGGACTAAGTCCCAGCTCTGCCCCTTATTAGCTGTGTGACCTTGGGCCGGTCAGTTACTTAGTCTCTTTTTGTCTCAGTTTCCTTTTTGTAAAATATCTCATCTGTACCTATCTCATGCACTCCCTTATATTACATCAAATGCTTTTCTTGGCATTTAGTAAGGACTATAAATGTGTTAACTTTTATTACAGTTGACCCTTGAACAATGCGTGAATTTGGGGTGCCTACCCCCTGTGTAGTTTAAAATCTGCATGTAACTTTTGACTCCCCCGAAACTTAACTACTGATAGCTTACTGTTTGACCAGAAGCCTTACCAAAAACATAAACAGTTGATTAATATATATTTTCTGTTATATGTGTTATATACTATATTCTTACAATAAAGTAAGCTAGAGAAAAAAACATTATTAAGAAAATCATAAGGAAGAGAAAATACATTTACATTATTTCTTGGGAAAATTTGCATATAAGCAGACCCGCTCAATTCAAACCCACGTTGTTCAAGGGTCAACTATATAATTATTATTACTATAAGGTTTTATATGATGCTTGGTACATAGGAAACACCCACATAATGGCAATTGTTATTATTTCTAGGCTGTGGGTCACATGGTAGCTCCTCATAAACTGGTCAGCTTAACATCCTATGAAAATATGCATGATTGGTAAAAGTCAAGTTTATCAAGAAAAAATTCAGTGCCTCTTTGCAGGATTTGGGGGGGTGTCCTGATCTCTCCCCACCTAACCCACAGATTAAGGTCCAGCAGGCTGCCATGGAGCTGGAGCTGATGCCATTCAACGTTCTGCTGAGGACAACACTGGACTTGCTGCAGGAGAAGGATCCTGCACACATCTTCGCTGAACCTGTCAACCTGAGTGAGGCAAGTCTCCCCCGCAGCCACTTCCTAAGTGTGAGCCCCTCTTGAACTGGAATCAGGGTCTGAGTAGGCCCAGAGGGGATTGGGCCATAGGATGTACAAAACCTGGGGGTGTCTGACAAGGCTAGTAGACTTGCCCATGGTGAGGGGGCAGCAGGTTAGGTAGGGTGGGCCAGGGCCCTGGGGCTCTGAGTGAGCCTGGCATGGCCAGACCAGAAAATAGGGAGGCAACAGTGTCGTGACGGGTATGCCTGTTTGGCTAGTAAATGGTTGTTGTAATTGTACAGGTTTTATATGTTTAGGTTCCAGATTACCTGGAATTCATATCCAAGCCAATGGATTTTTCTACTATGAGGCGGAAGCTGGAGTCCCATCTGTACCGCACCTTGGAGGAGTTTGAGGAGGACTTTAACCTTATAGTTACCAACTGCATGAAGTATAATGCTAAAGACACAATTTTCCACCGAGCAGCTGTCCGCCTACGGGACCTGGGAGGGGCCATCCTGCGGCATGCCCGGCGACAGGCAGAGAACATCGGCTATGACCCCGAGAGGGGCACCCACCTGCCTGAGTCACCCAAATTGGAGGACTTTTACCGCTTTTCCTGGGAAGACGGTGAGAAGCCTGGATGGGTGGGGAGGGGAGGGGCCAGGCTGAGACACAGGGACAGAGCCCAGAGAGCCAGGGATCAGGATGGGCCTTGGGGCTATAGAAGCAAAGTTGAGGGTAGTCACAGGCTGGACTATACCTGCTTGTGGCCAGAATAGTTTCAAGGATTAAAGTTTAATTCACTGAGCACTTTTTGAATGGTAGGAAAGGGGAATCAGGTAGTAATTGTCTATTTGAAAAGCTAAAGCCTCACAGAGTCTTTCTCCCCTAAACCCCCTCCATGTGGCATTGGAGCATGGAGCAGGGGGAGTGTAATCCTGGTGTATATCTGGCTTATTCAGAATAGTGCAGATAGAGGAACAAACAATGGAATTGCCTCTGAGCCCTACTCTTTGCCTATCCCTGCTCTCTGTTTCTCGATGCCAACAACCAAACAGTCACTCAGGCTGGGGGATTGCCTCATGCCTGTTCCATGGGGCCCATAATCACTACTATGAACTAATTCCTGCAGATATTTCCCAGATTCTGACCTTGTCCCTGAGTCTGCCCTCTGGGCAGCAGTGGTGCCAGGGCCAAGGCCCCACAGTGATGCTGCTAGAAGCCACTGGCCCAGGCATTCCAAGAGAATATTTTGCATCTAAAGGATTTAGCACTTCCCCTTGCCCTGAGCTGGGCGGGTCCTTCAGCCCCTCTGTACTCCCTTCTCCCTGGCAGTGGACAACATCCTCATCCCAGAGAACCGGGCCCATTTGTCTCCAGAGGTGCAGCTGAAGGAGCTGCTAGAGAAACTGGACCTAGTGAGTGCCATGCGGTCCAGTGGGGCCCGGACCCGCCGTGTCCGCTTGCTGCGCCGGGAGATCAATGCTCTTCGGCAGAAGCTGGCGCAACCGCCACCACCACAACCCCCCTCACTGAACAAGACTTTGTCTAACGGGGAGCTGCCAGCTGGGCCCCAGGAGGATGCTACTGTGCTGGAGCAGGCCCCGCAGGAGGAGCCAGAGGACGATGAGGACAGAGGTGAGAGATAGTCATGGGCAGGCAGGGTGCAGGGGAGCAGGGTAAGGGAGTAAGAATTAAACTGAAATCCCATAGTAGAATTGTCCTTTCCTGAGTGTAGGTTTGATCTTTATGGGCAAGCAGAAGCCTTCAGAGGGGTTCACAGTTGTATGTTTACCCAGGAATGATATTCAAAACATTTAATCATCGGTAGAGACCAAAATTGATTACTCAGAGTAGATATTGACCGTTGTATTGGAGTTGGCTCCTGAGGTTCACTGATGTAGATATTCAGTTGTCAAATTGTGGGCAGATTCATGGAGTTTCAGATGCTGGGGCCTAGCAGTTGTTCACTAACAGTAAAGAAGCATTTCAGTTTTTGCACCTAACATAGTCTTACTACACATAGCAGTTAAACATCAGCTCACCTCATACCATCATGTAGAGAAAGCTCTTTGAGCAGCTTAGGTTGTGGTGTAGGGGCACAGAAAAGAAAGATCGTAAACATGGTCTGGGCTCTCAGGCTACCCCATGGCTTTGACCCCAGCTGGTTGAGTCTACAGCAAAAAGGTCAGACTGCAAAAGATGGCTGGAGAAGTGATTCTCAGAGACTCGGGGACCTTAAAGTTGAGCTGCTTCCCATTCTTCCTGCTTCACTGGGGACAGAATTGTCTCTTTGCTACTTGTCTTTGGATCTGAGCCTATGGCTTTGAAGGACCTGCCATCCACATAGTTCAAAAGGTTGGGAGTTATTTCCAGAGGTTAGAGGGCCAAGTTGCAAGGAATGGCCCATTTTAGGTTGGCAGAGAATAGGCATGGCTGAGAAGTCACATTTGGCTTTAGAGGGCTTCATGTCCATTGTGATTCTTCCTAAGTCTTCATGTGCAGGTAGCATGCCACTGGTATCCTCCTGGGCTTTGGCAGCACAGCGTCATGTCCAGTGGTCCAGCTGCAACAGTTTCTCCTAGAGGGTTTCAAAACAAAATTCCCAGGGCTCACCTCCCAGAGATTCAGATTAGGGAAGTCTGGGATATATTGTAAAAGTCTCAATTTTGAAAAAAATGTCAAAGTGGTAAGTGAATAGACATGTTTGGAAACCACAGGTTAACTTACTTTGTTTCAGTTTTCCATATTTATAAACCTTTTCTTTCTGCTTATCCTACTTGCTTTACTTGGGTGATAATGAAACAAAATACATTGAAAGGTGGGGAAACACTTGAGTCTAAAGAGAGTCAGTCTAAAGAGACCCCTAATCTGCGAAGCTGAGACTTACTTACTTAATTAAACTGGGCTTTCAACTTTCTCAAGTGTAGAGCAATGGTTTGTAACCCTCACTTTATCAGACCAAAATGGTAAGCATAAAGAAACAATATCCCATGTTTATAGGTTTGGTCTGGGATGGGACCTTGGCAGTGAAATTTTTAACCCATTACTCATGTAGAAGAAAAAAGTACAGCTCGCTGCCAGTGTTAATTTAATTTTACATAAAACACGCTCTTCAAGGCTGAAGCAAACAAATCTGACTGGTTTTCAATGTGAAAATAAAATATAAAAACTATTGGAGTTATTTCTAAATAGAACTTGTCTCTAATCCTAATGTAACAAGTGTATACATAAATCGGATTCATTAAATGAATCTCCGACTAACAGCTGTTCAAGAGTGATGTTAACATCATGTGTAGGAATGCTACATTTTCTAGGATTTGACATTTTCAGTGACTGAGAATCACTATATCTTAAATGGAAATACCACTACTAAAACAATGCTATAAATAGAATGATGTCATTTGTTTCAAAAGACTGTAGATATACTAGAGTGATACAAAAATAAAAGCAAGATATTTTGTGGCAAACTTTGGGAGTAAGGTTAGGACTGTAATCCATGAATTATCTCAGTGTAAATGCTGCAGCCATGAGCGCTGCTGGCGAACATTCTCGTAGCAAATGGGAAATGGGTTAAGAAACTTGCTAGGCAATCCTAATTCATAGCCAAGGTTGAGAACTACTAGTGTCGATCAAACTTAGTCCTACATTCTCTTCATTTCAGACCTGAGACCTGGGATGCTTCTCAAGCCTTATAATGCTCATGCTTTCAGTTCTTGGTAATCTGTGTCATTATCTGGCTTGTAGGGGCAGACTTTTTCTAAAATGTTCAAGCAGGTTCTATTTTTCTCTAACAGATGACTCCAAACTGCCTCCCCCACCAACCCTGGAGCCCACTGGGCCTGCACCTTCCTTGTCTGAGCAAGAATCCCCTCCGGACCCCCCCACTCTGAAACCCATCAATGATAGCAAACCTCCAAGCCGATTCCTAAAGCCCAGAAAGGTAGAAGAAGATGAGCTCTTGGAAAAATCACCTCTGCAGCTAGGGAACGAGCCCTTGCAACACCTGCTCAGTGACAATGGCATCAATAGACTATCCCTCATGGCCCCCGATACCCCTGCCAGTGCATCCCTCAGTGGTGTGGGCCGCCGCACCTCAGTCCTCTTCAAGAAGGCCAAGAATGGGGTTAAGCTGCAGAGGAGCCCAGATCGGGTGCTGGAGAATGGCGAGGACCATGGTGCAGTGGGCTCTCCCGCCTCTCCTGCCAGCATCGAGGATGAGCGGCACTCCCGGAAGCGGCCGAGGAGCAGGAGCTGTAGTGAGAGTGATGGGGAGAGGTCCCCCCAGCAGGAGGAAGAAACAGGTGACCCCGCCTGTGACTTCTCTCGCTACTTCTCATCTGCTTTTCTGCTTTGCTTTGCCAGCCAGTACTCCCTCCCCCACCCATCAGTTGCCTCCCTAATGGCCCCTGCAGATGCCAATAGTAGCTTTGAAGGCTCCATAGCTCACAGTTAGGCCTGAGTAGTAGCCTGGGGAAATAGGCTTTGAGCAAGTATTTTGAGAGGGCTAATTTGTGTCTGGGGGTCTCTTGGGCCCTGGGGGAGATACAAAGCTATATATGGTAAAATGGGTCCTATTTTCATTTTAGCTCATTCATCAGATATTTTTGTCAGGCATTATTCTAGGTACTGGGTGGTGGGTGGGAATCTCCTTTATAGGAGAGATAGACTAAAAGCAAATGAGTGAATTATGTCTTGTATTAAAAGTTGTAGAGAAAAATCCAGCAGGGAAGGGGTATAGGGGACCTCAGGATGGTGTTAGAGAGGGTGGCCAGGGGAGGCCTTCTGAGGAGGTAACATTTGAGTAAAGATCTGAAGGAGTTGAAGGTGTGAGTTGTTTGGATAACTAGGGGAAGAATGTTCCAAAAAGACTAGCAAATGCATAGGCCCTGGAAGTGGGAACATGGCTGCGTGTCTGAGGAATAGGGAGGAAACCAATGTGGCTACAGCAGAGCGAGCCAGGGGGTAGTAGGAGATAAAGTCCCAGAAGTAGGAAATGGGGCCTTAATCACTAAAGAATCCTTACTGCATTTCCAGCACCAGCTGGTCACTGGGAAATAATAGCTCAGACTCAGTTCCAGCTCTGTACGAGTTCACAGTGTAGTGGGGGAGACTAGATGGTCTCTTGAGGTGCAGAGATGACACAATGCTGGACAGTATGTGATTATATGTCAGGTGACAGCACCAGTGGAGATGTTGGGAAGTCTTCATGAAGAGGTGCTACCTAAGCTGGCCCTGAGGGATAAGGGTGGGATAGAAAGTAGATGGGATAAAGGGCTCAGACTCAGGTGCATGGAAACAAGAACAGAGTCCCTGTGAAGGATAGATTGGAAAGGGACTTCCCAGAGCATCAGGAGCCAAGGCTGGATGAGCGAGGTGGGCCTGGTTGTGCAGGCCCTCTATTGCCAGAGGAGTTGAGTCTTTGTGGCGTATGAAGGCCAGCTTGCTTGATGGGGGAGAGACCTGCTCTTGATTGTTGCTCCTTATGCCCCTCTCATATCCTTTTATGTAGTGGCTTGGGGCTGTGTGGCCAGCACATGCTTTCTCTCTTTCTTCCTGACACTATTTCCAGCAATATCTTCCTTTCTCTTCTGGCCCAGACTTCCCTGTATTAGGGCAATAGGTTGGTATATTGAGGCAAGATCTTGAGGCCTGGAGTTAGGCATTCAAACTACATCTTCTTATCAGCCATATATCAAATTAATTAACTAGAGCAAAGTCTTTCTGAGCCTGTTTATTTATTTCTAATAGAGTTAATGATACCTACTTTGCAGGGCTCTAGGGATTGGAAATAGTCTTTATAAGTCACTTGGCATATAGCAGTAGATGGTAGCAGTTATGGTTGTTGCCATCCTCTCAGCTATATCAGACACAGCCAGACAGCACTGAGAACACTGCTCTAAATAGTCCTGCCATTGGGTGATAGGTCTGGACATCAGCTTCATCCAGCCTGAGCAGGCCCACTGTTTGGGCATACTGCTAGAATCTATTCCTCCTGCACAGTCCAGCTCCCTGGCACTCAGGAATACTTCTGAAAAATCTTCATTGACTCTCACAAAAAAACAGGTGTTGATCTTTTACAGATGAGGCACCTAAGGCACAGCTAGCTTTGGAGATTTAAATTGAGGTCACTATGTTAGAGGCAGAGCCAGCTGAGAGTTTGGATATCTTGGCTTAGACTCCTACTCTTACAGGTGTGACTTGCCTCACATTTTTCTGGTCAAGGTGTCTATAACTTAGATGTGTTGACTCAGCTGTCAGACTTGTAGGACTCTGGATTGTGGGTACGAATTAGATAGTTAGAGAGGAGAGCTGAAGGCTTCATGGAAGATGAGACTCTTCCCTGGAATGAGCAGGTGGTCTTCATTTGTCTCTGAAGATCTTCCTGCTATAAATAAACCTCTCATTCATACTTAATAGCATCCTCCATAAGTAAAAAGGTATCTTCACAAAAGGATAGGCCACGGCTTAAGGAAGAAAAGGGACTTGTATTTCAGCATTCTAGAACTTAGAGAATTCTGACTTCCCTTCCCAGGAATATTTGGTCTACTTTAGTTCTGCTGAAATACACCCCCATCCTCAACTCTGACAAACCCTGCTAATGTCTCTGGGTGTGGTCAACACAGTCCTTATCCTGCTCCAACCTCCCCTGACACCATCTCAAAAGAATGAAGCTAGCCGTTGCCAGCTGTGTGATGGATAGGGTGTGTGAGTGTTTATCTGAAGAGGCCAGGCGAGTGGGCTCCCCAAGAGGCAGAGGAGACTCCCTGATAATCGAGGCTTGAAATGAGAAGCAGATTTAGGGACTTATGAGCCAGCTGGAGTTGGGAAGTCTTGATATTTTCCTTTGTAGCTAAATGACAATAACCCAAGTAAGCTATATTTTCTTCAAAGTAAATCTTGAATATGGGAAGGGAAATGCAGTGTCTGCTTATTGCCCTAGCTGACGTTTTCCCCAAACCTTTCTCAGATTCTACTGCCCAAGACCCATTTTCCACAGAGGAAGGCACAGCCATTCTTTCCACCCCTCCTCACTGAGCCCTCCCTGGGTGGCTCAACACACACTGCAGCACATGTCAAAGGAAAGGGTTTTCTGCACTCAGGCTCACTCACTCACATGTGTATCCTTGGCAGGCGTGACCAACGGCTTTGGAAAACACACTGAAAGCGGGTCTGACTCGGAATGTAGTTTGGGTCTCAGTGGTGGACTGGCATTTGAAGCTTGCAGGTAAGAACACTTGTTTCCAAAGCTTTGTTGGCAGCTCCACCACTTCCTTTTATTCTCTGATTGAACCTATTTCTTATCTCAGATTCCTCCCCCCCCCACCACCTCTGCTATTTCCTGAGGCCTCTGGTCTGTAACTCTGGTAGCTCCTAGGAAACAGCATGACCTTTGACTCCAGGCCTGATATGACTCGAAGGGGAGGAGTGGCACTGATGTTTTACAGGGTTTGTGGAGCTGAGTTTGGCCTTAGAGGGTGGGGACAGCCAATTCTCTGTTGCCTAGTGAGGTTAACAATTGAGCTAGTCCCCTACTCACCCCTGACCCACTCAGATAACCCAGCTTTTTACAGACATGTTTTCATCCTTTGTTTTTTGGGGCATCGTAGTAATAGCCCCTTTAGAGCTGTGGTATGGGAATAAGAAATGAGCTGATAGGAAATCGGGAATTGCCTTTTGTTAGACAAAGGCAGGCCCCAGCTCTTCTACCATCTTTGAGCTAAGAAGGGACCGGTTTCTTTTCCCATTCTTTTACTTGAAGGAAGGATTTCTGAGACAGAACCTTAAAGTTTCTTCCAAGTCCAGGAATTTATTGAATCCTTGCTCGGTGTTGTGTGCTCTGCAAGACCCTAAGGAGTATGGGACTCTTGGAAATGAAACTGTCAGTGCCACAAAGGTAAAACGACTTGTCCTCAAGGCTGACCTCATCGTCCCTCCACATGGCTGCCAAATGGATCCTCATTTCTGAGTAGGGGAGAAAAGGTCCCAGGGTAGCACCAAAAGATGATGTGTCTGTGTTTGAAGCACCTCCAAGCCATATTGGGTGTGCATTCTGATAGGTGCTCACTCTGCCCTGGCTGCTGGGCTCCTGGTGGGCATGAGAGGCACCCAGCTATCCCTTGGGCCTACACTGGCCCCACACTGCAGCAAGGCCCAGCTTTTGATAGTTACTTTGAGTTTTTTCTCCCCACCCAGCCTCAAAATTTCCGTAGCGTACTCCCTCCATGTTGCAGACTCAAGAGATATAGGGAGAGTAGATGGGAAAGAACACAGTTACCAGGCATAAAGAGAAAGCAGAGATTTCAGAATCTTGTTAAAATACTTCTTGTCTGGTCCTGGGTTGGAGTTCCTGACTCCCTTCAGTGAAATGGTGCCTGGAATCCCAGTTCATTAGGAGTGGATAGGAGTAGGGTTACCAGCCTGTCCCCTCCGAGACCTTGACTAAAGGTTGAAGGTATGTTGGGCTCTTTCTTCTATAAAGGATGCTCTTCCCAGCTGGGAGCCATAAGAAGCAAGCCAGGCCAGGCTCTAGTTAGCCTGCTATTTCAGGCTATGTGTTTGTCTTTGTGCGGGACTCCAGTCCAGAGCCACTGATAGCCCTGGGGTCCTACTCAACTTGGAAAAAAAATGCCTTTGGAAGGCATTTCTTCTTTAGCTCAGTGGCTCTCAGAGGCATTTCAAGGTTTAAAACAGGAGATTCAGGGTCTCTGATTTTAGGAATTTTTTTCTTCTTCTGTTTTTTTTTCCCCCTACACTGGTGATAAGTACATAAAGGAAGATCTTACTAATTCAACTAAAATCATATAATCTCAGAATTACAACTTTGAAAAAACTTTTGGTCACTAATCCCATCCCTCTTCTCCACCTTGGTGTATCTGTTCTGCTGATTTTCTGAGCAGAGTAGGGCTTCCCCATTTTTCTGTGTGTCACTTATTTAGTTATTAATTGAGCACCTACCATAAGCCATGCATTGTTCTAAGCACTGATAGGGTATCTGTTCTCATGCAGCTTATCTTCTGTGGGGGAGAGAGAAATATTAAATTGGTAAATCAAATAATTATAGATTGGGTTATCTGCTTAGGCCTGGGTAACTTGGAGAGACGGCT
Source organism: Macroglossus sobrinus (assembly GCA_004027375.1). Classification (NCBI taxonomy): domain Eukaryota; kingdom Metazoa; phylum Chordata; class Mammalia; order Chiroptera; family Pteropodidae; genus Macroglossus; species Macroglossus sobrinus. The sequence continues at coordinate 318,217 of PVKZ01000497.1, forward strand.
GAAATGCAGGCCATGATCAAGTCACTTGTGCTTTTTTCTGTGAAACAGGAACACACAAACCTAGTTTTGGTGTTGTATCCCATTTTATTGAGCTCATCTTTCACAGAGCTCATCATTTGATAGTTTAACATTAGTAGTTTGTAATATTTAAAGTGAGATGAAACTAATTGCTCTTCATATGTTATTTACTATAGAAATGCCATTTATTGAGTTCTTGGTATGTGTATTAATCCCTTAAATCCTCACAGCAACACATGGGAGACACAAGCCTCAGAGGTTAAATAACTTGCTCAAGGTCACGGAACTACTGAATAGAAGAGCCAAGTTCTGATCCCCAGTAGTCTGGCTCCACAGTTTAATCTCTTAACCCTCTTCTGTTGTATTTGAAGGTTTCTTCCCAGATCTGTGATGTGAACTTAGAGAGGCTTTCCTAATAAAACTACTAATACCTTATATTTTTATAAGGCCTTAGGGTCTCTAAGCCCAGTGACAGATTTTTGAAGTCCTAAATATGAACTGGGTGTTGTGTTTACCCAAATGGGTCCTAATTTTGACTAGCAGGAAGAAAGCTCCCAATGTACTAGTTACTGATTCTTTGAGTTTTGTTTGTGCAGGTATTCTGTATAAGATCATGATAAAGTCAATTATGATTCAATAAAACAGGAGAGCCCTACTCTCCAATCAGTCCTTATCCCACCAGAGGTTTCTTAAACATTTCTTCTCCTCTGCAGATTATTGACCTGTCTTTTAAGCATTTATTTTTTAGTTGAAAAAATGATATAGCACTAATGTATTTTGAAGTTTGGATGGAAAGAAAGCCTTAGCCACACCGTTCTTGCCTAGAGTCTCCCAATTGTGGTTGTACTTTAGAATTGTATTGGGAGCTATTTAAAAGATAATGATGCCTGAGTGGGTTCCAGTTATATCACTACTCTGGTATTACTATTCTTATTTTTGCTTATTACCTTCTAGTCTTTATCTAACATATTTTTTACCTCCATGCAGTAGCCCTGTAAAAACATCCATCTGTGTCTAAGAAAAACTTCACACAAAGTACAAGTGAGAAGTGGATTTTTTTTCGATTTAAAAATGTCTTTTCTAATTAAAGAATTAAGACATGTTCTTTATAGAAAATTTGAAAAAGAGGCAAATTTTTGTACCTCTAAAAAAATAAATTGGTTTCAAAAGAACAAGCAGTGTGAACCATAGAGCAAAAAATTCTGGGCCCTCTTCATGGCCCTGCTGTTTAAACTCTGAAAGGATTAACATGCCTGGGGTGACCTTTCCTCTGGAAGAAGTTCAAGGTCCCCGAGCAGAGGAGCAGGCATCTCTTTCCAGGTTGAGTCTTTCCACCTGGATGAAATGTTTCCTCAAAGCCTGTGAGAACTTTCTGGTCTGAAGTATATTATGGCTTAGTGTGAGTTTTTAGGGGAAAGTGAGAAACCATTCTCTTTGTAGGGTTTTTGCAGCCATGGAAGAACGATAGTAGGGGTGTTAGTCATTGCAATTGCTCATTTCGCCCTTTTTCCCTCCCTGTTTTGTATGCAGTGGTCTAATGCCCCCCAAACGCAGCCGTGGAAAGCCAGCCCTGTCTCGAGTGCCCTTCCTGGAAGGTGTGAATGGAGACTCTGATTATAGTGGCTCAGGTGAGGAGCAGTGTAGGTGGATGGGGGTGGGGAGGCAGGCCTTCCAAAGAACCAGCTCTGTGGGCAGCAGCCAGACCCTAACTCCTCTAAATCCTTGGGCACTGGGCAGGGAGATGGTCCTCCCTCCCAGGTCATTCACACTTTTTTTTAAAATTCATCTTAAATTTGAATTGGTAATATATGCTCATGATAACAAAAATCAGAAAGCTACAAAAGTGTGCATAATGAAAAGTCAGCACTCTCCTCCCTAGAACAACCACTGTTAGCAGTTTTGGTGGCTTTCCAATTGTAATCCATACACATACAAGCTAAAACTTGTGTGTATATGTAAGAGAGTGACTAGAGAAACCTAGTATACACATGTTTCTCTAAACCATGCCTTTTTGTTCTGTTAATCATATATCTTAGAGAGCCTTTTGTGTTTTTTTGTCATCTGCCTAATTGGTGTCCCATTATACCAGGGTGCCATTTACTTTGCCAGTCCTCTACAGATGGACATTTAGATTGTTTTTACCTATTTGTTACAATCAGTAACCTTTTACATAGGTCATTTTGTATCCATGGAGAGTATATGTATAGAATTGGAGTCGCCTTATTGAAGAAAGAAAGTGTGCATTTGTAATCCCTATAGATATTGCCAGTCTACCATCACTGGAGTCATCATTGATAGACTATATCACTGAATCTCACACATAACCCTGTAATTTCATGTGACCCAGTGCCTTCAGCCTTCCCCTCATGAGACATTCTTCTCCAGCTGGTCCAAACGTGGAATATATGGGTCTTGTCTCCTTAGATCAAGGGAATAAAGGGCAGGGCAGGGCCAAAGGAGTAGGCCAGGTGGTGGTCAGGTGGAGCAGGCATAGAACAGACTGTTCTCTGAGTATACTGTCCAGCCTTCCCTTGGTAGGTGTGCACCCTCTCTGGATGCCCTGTCTTTGAGGCTTTCATCTAACATACAGGCTTCAGTGTTTCTCTTCCGCTCTTTCCTTTCCCAACTGCTTTATCTTCCCTTAGTATCAGTTTTTTTCTTGTATGTGTATTGATAAATGCATGCCTGTGTGTTTCACTGTGGTCTGACTGTCAGCGCCCAGGATGCAAGGATCGTGTCTAGCTGCATTTGTATAACATCTAACATAAAACTGGGAGGGTAATGGCACATACCTTGTGCTTCTAGTGGTGACATTTTATTCTTATTTTAAAAACCACATACTTATGAAATGATGCCAAAGGAAATTGACATCCCCTTAACACAATTGTCCTCATTTCTCTGTTGCTTTCTGTTTATTTTAGGCACTTTTTTTTTTTTAACAAAATGATAATCTAAAACACGTTCTCTTCTGTATTATTTCTTCAGTGTTATCTTTTTTTTTTCATATTGACATAGTCTTTATATATCTTATATTATTAGAACAATGTACCTTTCACTGAGTGACTTATAATTTACTTAACCATTCTATTGTTAGGCATTTCGTTATTTTCAACTTTAACATTATACATAATGTAGTGAGCCCATATTTTTGTTAAAAAAAAAATATGTCCTTTTATTTGTTTTTAGAGTTATTTCTTAGACTGAGTTCCCAGGGAAGAAATTTACTGGAGCAGATGGGTCATACATTTTGTTTTGTTTTGTTTTATGGCTCTTGAGACATATCACCAAATTACTTTCTGAAAGTTGCCTGAGCGGTATGTGATTGCACCAGTTTCCCTGCAGCCTGCTCTTCAGTATTGGATTTTATCTATTTGTTGTTATTGCTATTGACTCAATAGGTAGAAAACAATGCCTCATGCTTAGCAGTAGGTTTTTAAGAAATTATAAATGAGAATGGTAATATTTCCTTAGAAACATAGTTTTCACTCTGAGATTTGGGGCTTTTTCCCTGGTTGATCGAGTGGTCATCTCTCTGTTCCCAGTTTATATAAGTGGGTAGGGGAAAGGTGGTTCTTTTTTTCAGAAGCATTTGTGGAGCACCTATGCAGGTGAGCTAGCACACTGGGTACAGAACAAAGGACGCTAAAGAGACCGCTCTAGGCTGGACACCAGTGTAAGGTTTTGACAAAAGCAGGCATGTGAAGGACCTGCAGACCTGCTTGGCTTTGCTCAATGTTGTCCATCCACATGACCTGGCTGGCCAGGTGTGGCCTTGTCAGTAAAGAACTCATGTAACAAGGTTTTCTTGGGATTTCTGTCCTCAGCATCTTTTTCTATGAAGCAGTTAGATTTTTCCAAGGAACACTATCCTAGGATTCTAGTCCAGAAGTCAGCAAACTATAGCCTATTGCCTATTTTTGTAGGGCTCATGAGCTAAGAATGGTTTTTACATTTTCAGATGATTGAAAAAAAATCAAAAGAAGAATATTTTGTAACATGAAAATTATAAGAAATTCAAATTTTAGTGTCCAAAAGCAAAGGTTTATTGGGACACAGTTATACTCATTAATTTACAGATTATCTATGGCTGTTTTTCTGCTGCAAAGCAGAGTTGCATAATTGCAACAGAGACTTAACTTAAACTTAAAATGTTTACTCTTTGGACCTTTACAGAAGAAGTTTGCCAACCTCTAATCTAGTTTAAGGGCTGCTAAGGAAGGGGCAGGGAAGAGGAAGGGTGGAGGGGATGTTGCCTACTCATTTTGGGGCTGACCCAGTCAAATGGAGGCTACAGGCAGGCCTCCTGGGCACCATTCCAAGTCCCCTTCGGGCACTGTCTCCTCCCCTCCCGCACCCCTAGGCAGAAGCCTCCTGATGCCCTTTGAAGACCGTGGAGACCTGGAGCCCCTGGAGCTGGTGTGGGCCAAGTGCCGAGGCTATCCCTCGTACCCTGCCTTGGTGAGTCTGCCCCAGATGCCACCCTCCTCCCTCCCCTGAGTGGTTCTGGCCCCTGCCTTGCCTTGGGGGCTTCTCTGATTGGATCAAGCCAGCAGAGTATGGTGGGAGTCAGAGTGCCTTTAGCTGCAGAAGGGAGGGAGGCTGTGCCTCAGCTTTGGGTGGGTCAGACCAGCAAGGATCCCAGCTTGGGGAGACAGAGACTAGGGCTCTTAGAGATTTATTTATTTGCTAATACATAAGAGTAATATGTGCTCATTGTAGAGAATTTTAAAAGCTGCTGATCATACTTAGATGTTTTATTAAACACCTGTCATGCTAAGTTTTTGAAATACTGAGGAGAGTATGGTTATTTTCATTTTGTAGGGAAAAAACCCTGAAGATCTATTTATTGCCCATGGTCATTTAGCTATTAAGTGGCAAGGTTGCAGTTTGAGCCCAGGGTTTAAAATGTGTGATGCCTGTGTTCTGAGCCACGGAGTTCAGAATCATCCACAGTCCTGTCTACCATTCAGATGGAAGTGACCTCTTGGTGTATATGTTTGTGCGTGTATATGTATATATGTATACATATACATATATATATGTATACATATACATATACATATATATGTATATGTATACATATATACATATACACGCACAAACACACACAACCTTTTTTTTGTTTGATTAATGCATAGATATGCATATATGAGAGACTGTACATTTAGCCTTCCTTTCACTTAACAACATGTCATAAACATGCATGTCTTACGTCATTAGACATTCTTCAACATCACTTTATTGACTGCATTATCTTTAGTTATATGCATGTATTTACCTTATTTTAACTATTTCCTAGCTGGTCATTTAAATTGTTTAGAATTTTTCCTATGATAAACAGCTAGCAATAAACATCACTGTAGCTTTGCCTTTGAGCGCATCCATGATTATGTCCTTATAGGGAATTCTTAGGAGTGCCTTCTTGTAGCAAAGTCTGTGTAAAATTCTGATACATATTGTCAAGTTGCCCTTTGGAAAGTTAGTTCTGGTTTATACTCCCACCAGCAGTAAAAATATACATTTTTTCCATAGTAGAACTAAGCTAAAAATTCCATTTTTACCACCACCTTGAATGTTATTTCTTAGAACTCTTTCTGTATTGGGAAGGTAATGTCCATCTGGCTCTGAAAGATACCGATTCTAATCTTTGGGGCATGTCAGAATCATTTGGGGGAATTTTTTTAAATGATACAGATACTTTGGCTCAGAACTACCAAAATAGACTGTCTGAGGTCAGACCAACCCATGAATATTTTTTAAAAAGCTTCCCAGATGATCTTTAGCCATGTTTGAGAACCACCCCACCAACTTCGTGCATGCACACAGAGCTCTGGGCTTCTCCCAGCTTATTCATGTCTGGGGCTCTTTTTTGTCTAACAGCCTCTTAAGGTAAAGAGGGTAAGAATTCTGATCCTTTTTGGACAGGTGAGAAAACTGTAGCTCCAAAAGATTATACAACTTGCTGGAGCCATATTGGAGGCGATGTTGCCTGCCTCACTTCTTCCTTAGCAGTGGCAAGTGTAGGAATCTGGGGCTGTCCATACAAGGTTCTGAACCCTAAGCCCTGCTGTCCCTGAGACTCCCAGCTTTGTAGTTGAAAAAGTGATTAAAGCTGGGCAGGTTTTTTTGGTTTTGGTTTTTTTAAATCTCACAATGCAAAACCTATCTAAAACTAGTCTTGTCTTTTTTTTTTTTAATTATTTTCTTATACATTTTCTTTCATGATTAAAGAAATTTAACTCCCACTTGAAAACCTAATCACCTGAACACAACCTGTGTTTTTATTTTGGTTTATGCTCTCCCAGTTGTTTTCCTGTGCTTATTTAAATATGTACAGTTGAAACTTGAATAACACAGGTTTGCACTGCGCGGGCCCACTTATTTGCAGATTTTTTTTCAATAAATGCACACTTATCCTCGGGTTTCACATCTGCAGATACAGAGGGCCAACTATATGCATTCTTCTGCATCATTTTTTATAAGCACCTTGAGCATCCACAGATTTTGGTAAACCACAGGGGTCCTGGAACTAATCGCTTGTGGATACCGAGGGATGACTGTAGTTAAGTTTTGGGGGGTCAAAAGTTAGTTATACACAGATTTCAACTGCACATAGAGTCGGTCCTCTTAATCACCATGTATAGGAGTCAACTATTCTTGCATCCGTAGTGAATATACAGTTTTTAAATTTGTGTGTGGGGGGGGTTCTTGTTTTTTTTAAGAAAATCGTTTGTTTGTTTTTCTATAAAAGTAACATATCTACATTATAATAGTTTTGGGAAAATAAAGAAAAGCAACACAAATCTCTACCATTCTAACATATTGACTAAGCATTTTGTGTCATTCCTTCTGTTTACTCTTTATAATGTTATAGCTGTAACAGTGTATGTACACTTTTATTATATGTTAAGTTTGTCATGTGACTTATTTTTATGTTGTTTTACATCTGTATAACATTTGTGTGAATGTACCATTATTTATTATTTGGGACACATTTGCCTCTATTTTCTTAAAGAAGGGAGGAAAGCTCTCTCTAAATGGCAGACTTACCCACCTTGGGGAAAGATTTTCACTATCTTTCCCATTTTCCAAGGCAGGAACCAGCGTGACTTAGTTAAAAGGAAAAATATCTTGTTTGGTAATCGAGGAAGCTCGGGAGGGCTTATATGGTGGTTTTCACTAGTACCTTTGGCTTCAGTCCCAGGAGGGACAGACAGGCCAGGAGATAGAGTTTTGACCATATCACACAGCAGGGCAGGCGCAGTTCTTCCTTATAGTAAACTCTTAACCAGAGCATCTGTTTTCAGCTGGTTGTCTTGAGAGGGATGTTGGGAGGCTGGCAGACACCCAAAGGTAAATAATAGAGTGGTTTATTATGAGAAGCCTCTTGGGACAGGATACAGAAATGAAGATTGCTCCATCTCTGGAGAAAGCTGCTTCCTCAGTAAATTTTCAAGTCTCGCTGGCCTTAGCACATAGAGATTGTCAGCCAGCTTCTCTGGAAGAGGGGCTGTGTAGGAGAGAGTGGGCAGCAGAGGCCCAAACCATGTTCAAGTGCCTGGTTTTAGTCCCAGCCATGGCTTCAGCCAGTTACATCCTCTTTCTGTGCCTGGTGTTTTTGTCAGCTAATACCTATCAGAAGACTTCTCAGCATCAGCAAGAGGATGAGATAAGACGGTGATGTGTGAATAATTAGAAGCTTTGGTAACTTTGTAAGTGTTCCATAGAGATGGAGAATTGTTGTTTTGTTGATGTGTTAATGTGTGATCAGGCATTTTGCTGAGCCCTTGCCCTGTGGAACGTACAACCTCAAGGATTCATTCTTCTAGTGGCCCTTATTTCCAGCCACATCATTCTCCCCTCTCCAGCAACCCTGCTAGCTCAGTCTTCTACCTTCTCTCTGATCTTACCGTGGAGGTGCGATAAATGTATCTGATTCAAGCACCAGGAAGGATTATAGTAAGACATGAAGGCAGTGGGTAACCAGAGGCTCTGTTAGGTTAGAACTGGAAGAAGGATGGTCCCTCCTTCTGATGCAGAACCTTCTTCATAAACATGGTGTCTGGGAAGGCTGTTGAGCATTTAAAGTGGATTGCAAAAGTTCTAAGGGGAAATGGACAGGAAAACAATGGTCTCCACTCCTCTCCTCTAAGGGATATTGAGAGAAAAGAGTTTGCCTGTCTGACCTGGACATCAGAGACACCCTACTCAGTTTCAACTCCCCCATGCGGGTTTCCCATGACTTCCGTTTCAGCTCTGGGCCCTGACATTTCAAGGAGCATGCTCCGTCATCTAAAGGACTGGGCCAGAGGATTAGGACAATGAGCTGGGGAAACAGTAAAAATTTCTATTTTGGGGTATTGAGGGTCATGGAAGAGGTCAGCTTCTTCACCACTTGGTTGTGAACCTAGCCACGCCCCTGCATAGCTTTGGTGTGGGTATTTAGTGGTTAGTCCTGGGGCAGGGTGTCCTGCTCACCTTGTCCACTCCCAGCTGAGTGCCATCTCCTTTTTACCTCCAGATCATCGATCCCAAGATGCCCCGGGAGGGTCTCCTGCACAATGGCGTCCCCATCCCTGTCCCCCCGCTGGATGTGCTGAAGTTGGGAGAGCAGAAACAGGCCGAGGCTGGAGAGAAGCTCTTCCTTGTCCTCTTTTTTGACAACAAGCGCACCTGGTGAGTGGGCGCTGCAGCTGGGGATGGTGCACCAGGGTGCAGGCTGAGGGGCCCGACCAGGAAGCTGTTCAAATGCTGACATGGTGGAGAGATACTCAGAGGAACTTTGGACTCACCCTGCCTCCACCCAGGTGAAGGTGGGGTATTACCTGTCAGCAGTTAGCCTGCACTTGTCATATTAATAGTAAGTTAATATTACTAACAACACTTATTAGTAGTGTTAATAGTAACTGAGATCACATTCCCTGGGAATTACTAAGATGGAAATTGATTCAGGAGGCTTACAGGGAAGAGCTGTGGGATTGAGGGATGCAGCATTGGGCAGAAGAAAAAATTAACTGCGGTGCACTTGCTACAGAGGCCTCAGCTGACGTGTGGGGAGCTGTGCAGCTGAATGGATTGTTAGCAGTGTCAGAAATTGGGGCTGTGCTTTTGCACCTCCACATCAATTAGTCATTGAATGCTGGCTGCCCCCAAGGAGCAGGGTGACCTAGGGCCAGGCAGCTCCCTTGGAGGGTGATTCCTGGAGAGAACTCAGCTGAGGGCCTGTAAGCTGCCGGTATATCCAGTGGCTACAGGAATGCATGTCTCGGTCCTAGGAGCAGGGTTCTGGGCAGTGCAGGGTGCACTACAAGGGGGTGCTTGCTTGTTCATTGTTTATGAGGACCTTAAGGTTTCTCTCAGCACCAGCAGGGGAGTTCTTTCACCTCTGTTTCTATAGACAAGGAGATAGGACTAGCTAGTAAAAATGATAATAATAATGGGTAGTAATAGCTACCATTTATTGTTTCCTCTGTATCCTTCTATAAATTACTTTACATATATGATCTCATTTAAATATTCATTGATTCCCTCCCAATCCATTTTGCAGATGAGGAAGCTGAGCCTCAGAACTGGGGTCCAAATCAAGATTTGGCTCCAAAGGCTAGGCTCTTAGTCACATGTTAGATTCACCTGAGAATATTTAAAAAACACCAAGTGCAGGCCCCACCAGGGATCAGTTTATTGATGCCTGGCATTAGCCCATTTCTAGCCGTAGCTCCCTGGTTCTCCAAGGCAGGGCAAGGCTCAGAGCCCTGCAGTGGCTCAGCCAATCCCAGAGGGCAACAACACATGCCTCTTTTGGCTCCTGGGCCCTGACAACACCCTAAGCAGAGTGACCACCCTGGGGCCCCGGGGAAGGTCCATTGATGGCCTTTTCTCTGGGGTGTCCCAGCTTGCCTCCTTTCGCTTGTCCCTTCCCCTTGCCTTTGCTGATCCTGGGCAAGTGGGCCCTGAGGACCATCCTCATGGGACTGACCCACCATGGCCTAGGCCCCTTACTGTGCTTGTGCTTATATTTTAGGCAGTGGCTTCCGAGGGACAAAGTCCTGCCCCTGGGTGTGGAAGACACTGTGGACAAGCTCAAGATGCTAGAAGGTCGCAAGACCAGCATCCGCAAGTCAGTGCAGGTGGCCTACGACCGCGCAATGATCCACCTGAGCCGTGTCCGGGGGCCCCACTCCTTTGTCACCTCTAGCTACTTGTAAGGGTGGGGCCTGGCCTATGTCTGCCTGCCCTGCCTCCATCCCAAGGGACACAGAGAAGCTTCTCCCTGCCCCAGCCACAAATGGCCTGCAGCTTCCCCCTTTTATAGCAGCAGGCCAAGGACTGGGCTGTGTCCTTTCCAAGGGTGGGGCCCCAGTTTTGATGAACTGAATGGTTCCACTGGTGGGCCTGCTATGTGCCAAAAACTCCCACCTGAGCTCCCTCAGGGCCTAGTCCACTGAAGAACCAGTTAGAAGTAGAAACAGCTGTGAGGCCCAGCTGAGGAGATGGACCTGGCCCCAAAAGAAGAGGAGTCCTGGGCTCTTTCTCAAGGGTGTGCCTGATCCTTTCTACTCCTCTCCCAACTAACTACACCTCAGGGCGAGTGAAGCTCTGACATTGACCCCAGGGTGCTTGTGGATACACTAGGGTCCTGTGGGGAATCTCAGTGAGCTCACCCTCTCTCCGCCTCCATCACCCTTTCTCACACTTCTTCCCTGCCCCATTTTCTGCACCTCTTCCCAGTCTTTTTCCCATGTTCCTTTCCTTTTATTCTCTTGTGCCAAACTGACAGAAACCTTCACCAAATTGGTTGTTTTGTTCTTATTGTCTCATTCCCTTTGAGGCCAGCTGCTATGCTAGGTAGGTGCCTTCGCATGGCTCGTCAGGGCCCAGAACAGAGGCCAGCCTACCACTCGAGTGACCCCTCCACCAGCACATACCTCCTGTCCTCCTGCCCTTCCCCCACCCACTAACCTTCACATCTGAAGCCAGGCGGTGAGAGCTTGCCCCTTGTATTGAGGTGGGGCCCCTCCTGCCCTCTCCCCATCTTGCCAAGAGGGTGGCTGAGGCTAGGTGGGCTCCTGTCAGCAGAGCAGGCTGAATGTATGTGTCCATCTGCCCACTTGGATGTCGAGGGTTGTTGGGTGGAGCTGGGTCTGCCCCTTTATCCTTCCTCTCCTCTTCTCATGGGTTTTTCCTTTCCTGCAACTGCAGCCTGTAGCCTCCCTCTCCACCATCATGAGTGGCATGGTTCCTGCAGTCCAGCATCTTCCTGTCCTGTGTTCTGCCTGCTCAGCCTCTGCTGCTCCCACTTCTCAACTCCAGGGAACTCAACACTTATTTCAGACCCTCTGTCCTCTTCCTTTTTTTCTTTCAATCCCCTCCCCCACTATCACCTTCTCAAAACAGAAGGAAAAAAACTGTGAAACAGGGAATGCTGACTGACAAAACTACCACAACTTTAAGAGGCTTCGATGTCTGTTCTCTGGGTGTTTCTTTTTACTTCTTAAGCACCAAAGTCGCAGGGCCAGGTTGCAGGCCACTGATTGCCATGTTGATTTTTAATCTGACGTTCTTTTTAATTGTTTTAAAATTTTCATAGGGGAGTTTTGGACAAAACAAGTCACTGGGGAGATCACTGCCATTTTTACACACAAAAGTTTTTAAAATAAATAACCAACCACCACAACTTCTTATACATTTGGGACAAGAGCCAGAGTTTTAAAGGGAACCAACAAAACTCTCTATAACATAAAGGATGGGGTTTTGGATTTTGTACAATACTAAAAATACAACAACAGCATATGACTAGGGAAGGACATGGTGTATATAATTGTAAAATATTGTTCTAAATTATTCAGGCCTATAGTTTCCATTACTGGAGTCCTCCTCCATTGTGTGGCTGAGTATTTTAAATGCGCCAGTGCATCCCCCTCTCCCCAGGTAGTCGGTCAGCTGTGGACTCTGTGACCTTTGTCTCAACCTGTGTTGTAAGATCTTGGGGCTTTCTCTATTTCTCTTTCTGTATCTATCTCTTCCTTCCCCCTAACACTTTCTCTTTCTTAGTTTCTCTCTTTTGTTTTCCTCAGTCTCTTTGAATCTTTCAGTTTCTGAGTCTCATTTTTAAAACTGCTCTTTTAGAATGGGAAACGGCTCAGATCCTGCTGTGGCATGGGGCCTACGTGTCTCAGTCGCGTCTGCTGTGAAGCACACGATGCTCTATTTATTGTAGAAAGTGACTTTATTTGCTTTCTAGAATTGTTTATAACAGATGGTATAAGAAAGGTAATAAACAGAGAAAAATCTATGCTTGTAAAGAATACAAAAGTTAATTTTACCTACTATAATATGACTGTCTGAAACTTATTTTCTCTCTGAGAAATAAATGTTCTAATGGGCAGCAGATGCTGAGCTGTGTTTGGTGTTCTCAGTGGGGGCCCCTCTCTTCCTAATTCCTATAGCCCACCCCCTCTAAAAGGGGTCATCTTGCTGTTGTAGGCTCCCAGCTGAAGAGGTGTCTGTCTGCCTGTCGGTCTCAGACTCCTGGAAAGAGTGTGAAGATGGGCCCTGACATTGTTTCCCTCTCAAACAGCACCGCCTTCTGGGAGCTGTGGAGGGTCCAGCCTATCTCCCATGCTTCGGCTTCCCCGTGGCTGTGTTCCTTTAGTGGCAGAAGTGGCCCTTCGGACATCTCTGGCACCTATTTACCCAGCTTGTGAAATTCGACTCTGGGATGCTCACTCCTCCTTTGACCTTGTCTCTGTCCCCATTAGGGATCCTTGAGCCTCTTAGGGTCTTTATTTTGCAGATGAAGAAACCTACTAAGATTTAAAGACCTGTTCAATGTCAGCTAGCCAAGAAATAGTTGCAGAATGCTGGGACAAGAATATGACCAAGGTTTTTCTCATGGGCTCCACACATTTCAAGGCATGCTGGCCTTTTTCATACTTTTCTTCCCTTTCTCAGTGGCTGTGCCTCCATCATTTTTAGAAAGGCACATCTTGAGCAGAAACAGAGGGAGAGTCCCCAGAGACAAACTACTAGGTTGCTGGGCCTAGGGTAGCTTTTCCCCATCCCCTCTCAGTGGTATGGCTAAAGGACACAAGGGTCTCTTGATCACTTCCACAGGACCTAAGAATTCTGGACACTGAAGTCACTAAATTGTGAACGTTCTCAATTTGGTATAACATTAACAAAGGACCTCCAAAATGTTGATGGTCCTTGCAGAAATTCTGGGCAGGACTGGAACACAAGACCTGACACTACCTCTGCCCAAGTCTGGCTGTACCTCATTAGCTGTGTATCATGAAATGGCCTAAGCCAACCTTTGCCTGTTATTGTTTTGTTTTTTTTTCTTTTGTTTTGCTAAAATATTGGTAGTCTCCAGCAATTGAATGAGAGCTATATATCTCCATCTTTGGTATTGGGGATACATTTCAATGGAAATAAGTACAAGACCAACTTCTGGCCCTTGTTCAAACATCTGTGAGCAAGGAGACCCCCAAATGGCCATATAATTTCTTCTCTAGCTTGAGAAGCTCCCACTCCTTTCCCTCAGATAGAGCAACCAGCACCTTCCATGACAGGTTATTCCAGGTATACATAAAAATCTTCTGAGGGCAGGATCAGTGGCCAAGTTGTCAGGTCCAAGATCAGGAGCAGTGGAGCTTTAGGCTTGAATATTATTGTTTTAGATACAACTTTACATATAGTAATTAAGGTATACAAACCTTAAGTTTCATCTCCATGAATTTTCACATCTGTATCCATGAACCACCTCCCAGATTAAAATACAGACCATTTCCAGTGCCCTAGGGGTTCCTCCTGCTCCTTCCTAATCAATATCGCCCTCCCCCCGCCCGCCATGGTAACCATTGTCTAGACTTCTAGACAGTGTGTAGACCTCCTCATCTCTGGCCATTGGGGTGTGGGGGTCTGAACTCAGCCTCAGTGGCCCACTCTCTTACCCGGACCCAAGCTGCCAACACTTCAGTGTTCAGGCAACCTAAGTACAAGCAGGACAGAAAACACGCCCTACACTTTGGGTCCAAATAACACTGCTGTGAACATTCTCACACATGTTATTTGGTGAGCACCATGCTCATTTCTCCTCAGTTTATCCCCAGGAGTGGAATTACTGGGTCACGGGACAGATATGTGTTTAGCTTTAGTAGATTCTACCAAACAGTTTTTCACTGGCTGTACAATTTACAACCCACCAGCAGCATATAAGTGTCCAGGTGCTGCACCCCCTCGTCAGCACTTACATTGTCAGCCCATGGCTTTTGCTCCAGACCTGCTTGTTGAACGGCTTCCGCTAAGCTCCATTAGACAGCAAGGCTTCTCTTTTCCTTTATAGCACTACATGCTTCAATTGGGGAGCCCCTCATGGAGGGAATGGGAGAGCTGATCTTGTCTTTGCTGTGTAGCACAGTCATCTTAGCACCCACCTTCATATTCCTGGGCCACCAGGTCCCTGCATTGGCTCTTGGGGGAAAGTACTTCATAATTCAGATTAACACAACCCTCCCTGGCCCCCTCCTCCTCATCTCTGGCCATTGGGCTCGGGGGTTCTGAACTCAGCCTCAGTGGCCCACTCTCTTACATGGACCCAAGCTGCCAACACTTCAGTCCTCAGGCAACCTAAGTACAAGCAGGACAGAAGGCACACCCTACACTTTGGGTCCAAATCCTTCCTTGCCCACAGGCTGATGCTTGAAATTCCATTAACATTTCATGCCTTTATCTCTCAAGGCTACGATTCTTGGCGGCATACCTGTGACCCTGTTTCCTTTGAGTTATCAGTATTCTAGTGTGAATAAAGAATATGTGAACAGGTTTCGATGAGGCAGTATAGCAAATGACACTGTGTCCTCGTGGGGAGGATTAAAAAGGGGATGAAATGGACCTATTTGCAGTTGGTTGACCTTGGTGACACAGATGGAGTCATAGAGAATGAAGGCTCAGAAGACTGAAGCGGCTTCAAAGGAATTGCTCAGATCACCAGTGGGGTGAAGGTCTGAGATAAGAAGGCAGAGTCAGGGAAAGAGACCCGAGGGAGCTTTTTCTGGAAACAAAGCTCTGGAAACAAAAGGTTGCAGAGCCAGAGTTCATGTAGGCAGCTCTTTGAAGCTGGCCTTTCCTTAGGTTCAAGAGGACACAGGCTTTCCTGAGCTGGCCTGCAGGGCTTCTGGCTCTACTGTACTTTCTGGGCACATCTAGGTTTTGGCAGCCAGGGCCCAGCCAGTAATTGTCCTCCTGTCCCCATCCCTCCCCTCTTCCCTCCCTCATTTCTTCTCTCCCTTTCTCCTCCTCTCTGTCTCCCTCTTTCAGTCTGTCTTCAAATTTTATTATTTTTTATTTCTATTGGTTTATGCAATTCAAATTTTTGAAATTCAGGGATGTCTCCTTCCTGGTCCCCAGCCTCCCAGTTCCCCTCCCAGAGGCAACCAGTTTTACCAGTTACATATGAAACTTTCCCAAGATACTTTAATACCAGCATATGTGTGTGTGTGTGTGTGTGTGTGTCCTCTTTGTTGTGCAACTGGTAGCATACTGTTCACATGGCTCTAGGCCTCATTTAAAAAAATATTTTTATTAAATACTGAGTAGGCACAAAAATAGAAGCTAAAATATATATATATATATAAACATGTATATGTTTATATAAAATATATATATATAAACATGTATATGTTTATATATATATATATATATATATATATATATATATATATATATATATAAACACCCAATAATACAGTAAGCCACAGTACCCACCACCTGCCCTAGGCAAAAAAGCAGAGCTTTTAAAATCCTCTTTGTGGCCCTTCATCACCCCACCTCTTCCCCTAAATACCATCCCGAATGTTATACTTATCATGACCTTTTTTTGTTTATAGTCCTGCCACATGTTTATATCACTGTACAATAAATATTGTGTAGCGTTTCAGTTTTAGATTTTGAAGAGAAGAAACTGTATTGCATGCAGTCTTCTGCAACTTGCTTTGATCATCCCTACAATTATGGTCCTGAGAGCAAGTCACACTGGTATGCATGGCTGGTTAGTTCATCTTCACTCTGGCATGGAATTCCATTGTATGAAGATAATGCCACTTTTCATTGTGATATTTCAGGATATTTGGGTTTCTTCTAATTTTTCCTAGAAACAGCGCTCATACAAATGCTCTTAATCATTTCCCCTGGTGTCTATGTTCTTTTGGGTGAGAGGTGGATAAGGATTTCCCTAGGGCTTGCAGAGTCCTAGGGAATGCACATTGCTAACTGCAGTAGAGATGCCAAACTGTTTTCCAAAATGGTTGTGTCAATTCACACACCTGTCAGTGTATTTGAGAGTTGCCTTGGCTCCACTTCCTCACCAACACTTGAAATTATCAGGTATTTAAACTTTCCAAACTGAAATTATAATTCATAGTAACGTGTTTTCATCTCTCTAATTATGCACATTGCATTTTTTTACTTAAAATATATTTTGATGATTGTTCTGTATCACAGCGATGAGGAATTCCTTCTCCTTCCCCACCCGCCCCGCCAGCTTTATTGAGAAGTAATTGACATACATCACTGTATAAGTTTAAGGTGTACAGCATGATGGTTTGATTAACATATATTATGAAATGATTATCACAATAGGTTCAGCTAACATTCATCTCATAGATACAATAAAAAGAAAAGAAGGAGAAAAGGAAAACATTTTCTCCTTGCAATGAGAAATCTTAAAATTTACTCCGATAACAACTTTCCTATATATCCTACAGCACCGTTAGCCATCATGTTGTACATCACATCCACGGTACTTATTTATCTTATACCTGAAAGTTTGTACCTTCTGACCTCCTTCCTCCAATTCCCCCTCCCCCACCTGCACCTTCAGTAAAAACAAGTCTGATCTCTTTTTCCATGAGTTTTTGTTTTTGTTTTCATGATTTCACATATGGTGAGATCATACAGTATCAGTCTTTCTCTGTCTGACTTATTTTACTTAGCATACATAGTGCCTTCAAGTTTCATCCATGTTGTCACAGATGGTAGGATTTCCACATTGTTGTTTTTTTAATGTCTGAATAATATTCCATTGTGTGTGTATATGTATACATGTACATATACACAACTTTTTAATCCATTGGTGCACACTTAGGTTGTTTCCACCTATTGACTATTCCATTCATCCATTGGTGCACACTTAGGTTGTTTCCACGTGTTGACCATTGTAAACAATACTGCTATGAACATGCGGATGCAGATAACTTTTTGAGTGTTTCCATTTCTTTTAGATATATTCCTAGAAATGGGATTGCTGGATCATATGGTAGTTCTATTTATAATTTTTGAGGATCCTCAATACTGTTTATTCAAAAATTTATAATTTTTGAGGATCCTCAAAATCCTGGCTGCACCAGGTTTACAAACCCCACTAAGCGCAGTAGGGTTTCCTTTTCTCCACAACCTTGCCAACATTTGTTACCTCCCGTCTTTTCGATGATGCCCATTCTAACAAGTGTGAGGTGTTAGCTCACTGTGGCTTAATTTGCATTTCCCCAATGGCTAGTGATGTTGAGGATCTTATTATGTATTTGTTGGCATTTCGTATATCTTCTTTAGAGACAGGTAGAAAGCTTTGGATGTAGGCTCTGGCTATCTGGGTATACATCTTGTGCTTGTGATTACACAAGTAGAGCTATATACTATCGGCTGGCAGCTTTGATCCTTGATGAAACAAGATACTCCCAGGTATTTCTCAGCCTCAAATCTCAGGCCTGCTTCACCTGACATAAACAGCTCTCTCCCTTTCAGTGATTCTTATCATAAAAACAAAAGAGGGTTTCCCCAAATGTAACATTAAACTGCACTATTAAACATGTCTTCGCAAACTCCAGCGCTCCCTACTGTCATTACTCTCTCATACCTTAAGCTTGCTAGATTGTACTCACTCGGCAAAATCCCAGCCTAGCTAAACCCAACTCTCTGCCACTCGGCCTGCTCTGCCATATCTCCTACTTGTTTATTTTGCTCCAGTCTGCCCCCGCTAGAATGTCAGCCCCAGGAGGCAGTGGCTGTGTCTTCTGTTCATCCACCTTTCCCACCCCAGAAAAGTGCCTAAGTGCACAGTGGGTAAACATTTAGTGAATGTGCATGTTTGTTGAATGAATTTCAGAGTGTAGAGAGCTCATTTATGGTAACATGTGGGGGAAAAAATAGAGGATGGAAATCACATTGTGTCTCGGGGTGCTGGAGGAGGGTGGGAAGGCTGGGATGGGGTAGACAGGCCCGGGAGTCCTCAAGTTTGCCCAAGGAGAAGCTTGCTATTCCTTCCTAACTGGCTTTTGGTCTGGGAGGAGATTCTTAAAAGAGTTCTTCATTCGCAAACCCAAATTACAGGATTCTGAATCTTTACTAAACTGTTGCCAGTCTTGGTTACTTAAAGCTTCCAAAAAGTGTCTGGCCGTGATTAGCAAGGATGTCTAAGTCCAGGATGACCTGACCAGTCACCTTTTCTAACCCCCAAATTTGACAGGCAGGGAATTGAAACCTAGAGAAAGAAGGACACATGGGCGCTGGTGGCAGAGCCTGGACTTGGACCCAGGTTGCCCGCCCTGTGGTCCTGGGTTCTCTGCTACTCCCTGCTGTGCCACCTCACTCTGCTGTCACAGGAAGTCATTTGCCCAATTGTCCTTACCCTTAAAAGTAGCCAAGAAAATGATTTGTCTAACCCACACTAACACTCAGATGAAAAAACACCATAGAGGAGACTGAAGAATCTGACAAGGCTCCAGTGAACCTGTATGACATGCTTAGCATGTGACACACAGTTCTCAGCTCTCTGCACATACTCTCTGCACCTAATCTTCACAACAGCCCCCTGAGGTGGCTATTATTAACCCCATTGCTTTGCGAGGGAAACTGAGACACAAGGAGGTTACACAACTACACATAGTTAGGAAGTGACAGAGCCTAAATTCTAATCTCTGTGTGATTCAAGAGTCTATGCTTATAACCTTTATTCTCTAGGGTCTTTAATGCCACACCTAAATGATTTCAGTTTAAACAAACTTCTCCTTTGAAAGTTTCAAGTTCTATTGACAAAGGAATTCAAATCTGAAACAGGACGCAGTGTGGGCAAGTTAGGCTCTGCTCGTTAAATTGGGTGCTGGCTGCATTTCAGCCCTAAGTACAAAGGAAAGCACCAGAGGACAGGGGAAAGGGAACTGACGCTTACAGCGACACGTTTTGTGCCAGGTGTTTTCTGTGTGTTAGCTCCACTTTATTCTCACAATGGGCTCAGGTCACAGGATCCCACAGTTAGTGGGTGGCAGAGCGGAATTCGAACCATACACATTCTACTCTATCAAGAGACTTATCAAGGCTGTTTATACAGGACGTGCTTAAACACCACAAATAAAGCATTTCTGGGTCAGAAGCCTGGAATCGGAAGTAATCTCGGTTAAGTCCCAGCTGATGCCTTCTGACCATTATATTCTTTCCCTCTTATTCCTGAACTGAAAAAAATGTACAGACTGGAGTTTCCACTGAGATGCGTGAAAGAGTTTGAACCAACTAATCATCAAGTTTTGATTCCAAAAAACGAGCCAACTTGTTCTAATTTGCCAAACCTTAAGTCAAATACACTTTCTTAACTGAATTGTCCACAGGATCCCGGTTTGTCTTTTTAGAGGTCGGTGAGCTAATGTGAGGTAATAGAGCAGCCTGGTGTGATAGAAAGAACCACAGCCTGGCAGTCAGAACTCCTGGGTCCGGGACCTGGCTCTGATCTGGGCTTGCTCTGTGACCTTAAGCTGGTTACCTCCCATCTCTGGGACTCAGCACCACGAAAATAAAGGGCTTAGATCTGATGAGCTCTCTGTGATAGGCATGGGCTCTGGGGTCAGACACTGGAGTTCAAACCCTTGTTTCGTCATTTACAAGCTGGTAAGCGAACAAGTGGAACAAGCTGTTTAATTACTGTGAGATTCAATTTCTTCATATATAAAACGAAGACTGATAATATCTCTGTCATAGGTATTGCGAAAAGCAAATGAGAAAATTCATATAACTTGCTTGGCATAGTGCCCAGCACAAACAGAAGATGCATTCAATATCGGTTAGTCACAAGTGATGAGGGTTCTTTATATGTTATTGAAATTCAGTAAAGAACCCGAACTTCCACCAATAAATATGTATTGAGCACATATTCTTCATTTGCTGTGAATTCTTCCAGCTGGCTGCCCAAACCATTCCCAACCCCTTCTTTGCTGCCTCTAACCACAGAGACTAGAGATCCAGACAACCCATTTCCCAGCCTTGCTCCAAGCTTGGGGTGGCCATGTGATCCATGTTTTGGTACTGAGACACAAGCTACTGAGTGGCTTCTAGGAAAGATGTTGTTTTCTTCTCCAAAGGACAGTCACCAGAGGAGAGCTCCCTGCCATTGCCTTTCTATTTCTTCCCACCTTAAATATGAATACATTATGCAGAGCAGTGGCAGCAGTCTTGTGACCATGAGGCACAAAGAAAAAAAACCAACAAGCCAAGCATATCATAGCATAAATCTGGATAGAGCCTGGGTCCTGGATGACACTGTTGAACAGAGAAACCAATCACAGTAGCTCCTGCCTGTTAGACTTCTCATTACATGAAAGTACAAACCGTTTGTTTAAGCCACTGCCAGCCAGGCTTCCTGTTCCTTGTAGTAGAGCCTGTCCTCTCTCATACATCATTCAACAAACATTTATTAATTTTCTACTAGTGCTAGGCACTATTCCAGGTATTAGGTTTACCAGGAGAGGTAAGACATAAAGTTTTATAGTCTATTCAGGTGGACAGCCAAGGGTTTTTTAATGAAATAAAAATGTAAGAGGTGGTACAATTGAAGTCTTTATATGGCAGCATGAGGGCATAAAGGAAAGGGTAGATTGTTTCTTCTAGACTGTATGTGCTTTCAGAACATTGTCTTTCTTACCAATACATCTCTAGCACCTCACCTAGTATATAGTCAATGCTCAGTAAATTTTTGTTGGACATGATGACTATTAGTGCTGCTCACCTTGCACAAAGGATGGTCTTACTTTTATGCCCTTTTGAAGTTAGGTGTGTCTATGTGACTCACTTTAGCCAATAAAATGTGAGCAGAATTGATACATGTCAATTTCAGACAGAAGCAAGTGAGAGCTTGTACCAATCTCTATGCTCTTTCTGTCCCCATCCCCCATCCCCACCCTGGCCCCTCATGGCCAGTGAAAATTAACCCTTTTGATGGTTGAAGTTTGTTTGTTACTGAAACATAAGCTAGCCAAACCTGACTAATCCAATAAATGAATTAATATTTGAATGGATGAATGAATAATGGCAGTGTTGGGAATGGATTAAAGTGAGGAGATTCAAGCAGGGAGCTTGAGGCAGACACTATTGGTTCCTCACCCTAATAGAAACTGCCGTTCACCATTCTTTCCTTACTGTATCCCATCATTGAAAATGTCATACGATGGTTTTCCCAGCCTCCTCTGCAGCTAAGGCATGGATGTGTGGCCCAATATTGGCCAGTGGACCCGGAATGAGAGTCTTCTGGAGGGTTTTTTGGGAAGGGTTTTTCTCCCCGCCACACCAAAAAAAAAATTTTTCTCTATTGTTCAGGCTACTGGCACTGAGTTTTCTGTTACTTGCAGCCCAAAGTACCCTAACTGATACAATGTTGATAGCTACAATGTTGCAGGAATTCATGTGAGAGAGAAAGAAGGCCCTGAACACAGGCCTCAGTGGAAGGGATAGAGAGGAAAGGATAAAGTTGAAGAAAGCTAGGAAGTAAAACTGACGTGATTTGTTGATTGATTGTGTAGTGGGGGCTGAGCTGTGCGCTGTGCAGAATAAAAGCGGTCTACAAACTCAGTCGCTGATGTCAAGGATCCCAGCGGGAGAGACACATACTGAATGAAAACGCCACTGTACAGGATGGCCTGCACCAAGGGCCCTGTGTGCTACAAAGGCTGTCCGGATGGAGGGTGGGCTGAAGAGCCAGGCTGGCTTCATGGAGAAGGTAGTACTTGAAGTATTGGCGGGCTTTGGGCTTGGATGGATAGAAGTGATGACAGCCTAGTCAGGCCCTTCCTAATATATCTGAGACCAAATTTCATAGCTAGTATTTTACAAATAATTTTGCCTTAAAACTTGTATTTTTAGTTTTTTAACCATTTGCATGTGTTAGATAGGATAATCCAGTTCAATACCAAATATACTTTAAATGTAAGCATCATTTAAAATATGGCTACTTAATATTTTATTAGGAGATTATATTGTAGGTCATTTAACCATTCCTTCATTCTCAGATGTTCTGGGTTTTCAGTGCTTGGATATTTAAAATAGTGCTGTGGTGAGCTCTTTTGGCTAGAGTTTTTACTATGCTTTGGACCTCCTT
Source organism: Macroglossus sobrinus (assembly GCA_004027375.1). Classification (NCBI taxonomy): domain Eukaryota; kingdom Metazoa; phylum Chordata; class Mammalia; order Chiroptera; family Pteropodidae; genus Macroglossus; species Macroglossus sobrinus. The sequence goes on from PVKZ01000497.1 coordinate 340,646, forward strand.
AGGATACATTTCCAGATACATTAATTCGAAGAAAAATTTGTCAGCATCACCCAAGAGACAATTGCTACAATCCTTGATAAATAGATAAATTGCTTTCCAAAATAGTTCTACCAGGGCATATGAGAATTTTGCTTAACATTAAAAATGCGTGACTGAGTCACCTGAATCAGAAAGAATTTAGTATATATTATGGCTGTTTTCACCTTGCAAACTTAATCGTCATGACTGTCCTTTTCACCTTAGGTTGCTTATAGTTAGGGTATGCTGCTCCCGTTCTGAGCTCATACAGTCTGAATATGGGACTTGTTAGGTAGATACTGTTACTGAGCTAGAAAGCAATGTTTCCTCATCTTTTCTAAAAATCAAAGTCAGAACCCTTTTGTCGAACAAAATATCCATTAAATAGTAAAACAAGTAAATAATTCAACATCTTGAAATGCTTTAAAAAATAAACTCTTCGATTTAAGTAGCAATTTAGTGTCTTAGAAATAAATGCTTCTGTTCTTTTCTTACTAATCCCCATTTATTTTCAGTCACAGCCTATTCTCATCCTGGGCTCAGCCCTGATTAGAATGGGCCATTCTAACTGGAATGGAATTAAAAAGTCCTTACAGGGCTGATGTAAGGACCTGTCTGGCTTCCCACACCAGGAATCTGTTATCTAGCTATTGAGTTTACTTAACCCTTGGGCTCAGGCTCTCCACAGGGGCCAAGACCTCTCTGGGCCCTGTCATCTCGCTCCTCCTGAGGGACAGGGCAGCCTGTCCTGAGCTTTAAGAGAGGAGCACAATCCTAGCAGAGACTGGAAAAGGATGTTCAGGAAAAGAAAAGCAGGGGGAGCTTACCACTCAGTTTGGCTAGACATCAAATTTCTGCATCATCAAAAACTATCACTATCTGAATGATGAATTGGCAACATTTTCCCCAACTATAGGACTAGCAAAACTCAATATAAGTGTCACTTTACTTCTCTGAATTTCATTTCCTCTTCTATAAACAGGGGTTTAAAAACTCTAATTCTCAGTATTGCTGTGGAAACCAAATGAGATGACTATAGGAAGGCCTAACAAGGCAGCTAACATCTATATTGCAGTTTATACTTTCCAGTAGTTTTTCTCAAATTATAATATGCATATGAATTGCCTGGAAGTCTTGTTAAAGTACAGATCTTAGGCTTAGTAGATCTGGGGTATAAGATACTGCTGCTTCTGGTTCACACACTGCAAATTGGAAACATGAAATTTTCTAATAGTAGATTCCTGGCAGACTTCAATCTCATGTAGTATATGATCGAAACAGCCTATGGCCTTTAATATTCTACACGTGATGTAATTGAAAGGCCAGATTTAGAAGGTAGGAACAAGGGTCTACACAGGACTTTTCTAACTGTGCTTGACATTTCAATGAATATTAGTTTAAAAAGATGTGTTCACATAAATCGGGTGAACCTTCGGTTAAAAAAATTAAGCCAAGTTCTTTACTGCAGAGCATTATAACTTATGACTCTTTCTTTCTCATGTAACATAAAACCTGAATAAAAATTGCTTAAGGAGAAAAAAATGGCATAGATGATAGAGGCTCTGTTCATTCCTGTGGTGACAAAATCAAAATTGTGACAGAAATAAGGAGCAGCAGCAAAAAAAATCGCCTGGGATCTTGATGAACAAACCATACAACTAGAGAGAAATCTAAGAAAGCACCCTGCAATGGCAGAATGTAGGACGGGGCGAGGACGTGGTGCTGCCTGGTCTTGAGTGGCTGAGTGAGAGGAAGGCTGTGGCAGTGGTAGCTGCAGACGCCTCTTAAAGGGGCTGCGTTCGTGAGTGGATTTTCACGGTGACAGACCTGCTTGCTCTAAGCACCACTGCCTGTCCGGCTGCATGCAGCGGGCACCAGGGACTTACAGGGAGACATTGTCGGAGTTAGTGCTAAGGTGAGATTCGCTCTGTACAGAAGTGCCGGCAGTATCCGTTGTTCCCTATTGAGCCCTTCCCACTACCAGTGTGCCCCACACAGCACCGCCAAAGCTATCATCAAACTGGATAACAGAGGTTGCTCTGCTCTGAATCCCAGAGGATTCTCTGAAACTTTGTCTCCCCTAACTCAGGCCCCCACCCAAGCCACATCCGGGTGTATCCTCAGCAAGTCAGGTGCTCCTTGCTGAGACACACTGGTGGAGGCAGCTGGCCTTGATTTCTGGTGTGGCCTTTTGAGGCAACTATAAGCACAGTATCTATGGATTGCTTTCTGAATCTTAATAGGTGGCCCTGGAGGGGTAGAGGTTTGGGCTATATTTGGCCTGCTGCTGAACCCCTCTCAGGACTGTGCCACGAGATACCTGCATCACAAGTCCACACTAATAAGACTGGGAGACCTAAGAGCTTGCTTAGTACATAGAAAGAGACATGGAAAGGCTGCCAAAATAAGAAGACAAAGAAGCAGAAATCATGAGAGGACATTGTGAACAGAAATCCAGAAATAATGGAGTCAAACAGTCTAACAGGTGCAGAGTTCAAAACACTGGTTATAAAGATGCTCAATGAACTTTTGGGAAGTGTAGAGAACTCCAACAAAGAGATAAAAATGGAAATGGAAATTATATTATAAAAGGGAAACAGTCTGAAATGGAAAATATATTATCTGAGATGAAAAGTATACTAAATGGAATAAACAAAGAAATAAACAAAATGAATAAAGAAAAGAATCAAATACCCTGTCTAGAAGACAGGAAAGCTAATTAGGACACTCAATCAGAATGGCAAGAAAAAAGATGCCAAGACTATAAAAATAATTTAAGGAGGATATGGGTCACTATTAAGGCTCAAAAATTCATCTGATCAGTGTAACAGAAGAAAATCAAGATGTTGAACAGCTGTTTGAAGAAATAATGATGGAAAACTTTCCTAACTTGGTGAAGAAAATGAACATAAAACCCCAAGAAGCTCAGAGAATTTCAAACATCAGGGATTTAAAGAGGCCCACACCAAGACACATCATAATTAAAATGCCAAAGGTTAAATACAAAGAGAGAATATTAAAAGCAGCAAGAGAAAAAGAAATAATTACTTATAAAGGAACACTCATAAGACTGGTAGCTGATTTCTCAAAAGAAACTATGCAGGACAGAAGAGCTTGGCGAAAAATATTCCACAGGATAAAGAACCAGAATCTACAACCAAGAATAATTTATTCAGCAAAGCTATCATTTAGAGTTGAAGGACAGATAAAGAGCTTCCCAGACAAAAATAGATTAAAGGAATTTATCACCATTAAGCCAGTATTACAGAAAATGTTGGAAGGACTTCTTTAAAAAGAAAAAAAACAGGTATCAAAAACAGGAATAAGGAAGGGTAACAACTACATGCCTATCATTAAGTACCTTAAATGGAAAAGAATTAAGTGCTCCAACCAATAGAGTGGTTAAAAGGATAAGAAAACAAGACGCCTACATATGAAAAGGAAGGGGATGGGAAAAGATATAGCTTTGATGTGCCTAAAAGTATTTAAGTCAGACAGAGAAAGATAAACACAATATGATTTCACTTACATGCAGAATCTAAGGAATAAAAGAACAAACTAATCAAAAACAGATTCACAAATAAGTGGACAATTTAGTGACAGACAAAGTGGAGGAGGGTTTGGGGAGCTGGGACAATGGGGTAAAGGGTTAAAGAAATACAAATTAGTAGCTGATGGATGGTCACGGGCGTGGGGAGCATGGCAAAGGGAATGCAATTAGCATTGATATATTGGCTAGGTGGAAAGTCAGGGGAAGGAGAGAGCAACTGGGAGGATCATTTTACTAATTATATAGATATCTAACCAATGTACTGTATACTTGAAACTAAAGTTTTAAAAATTAAATAAAATAGAAGTACAAATTGGTAATTTCAAAATAGTCATCAGGATGTAAAGTACAGCATAAAGAATATAGTCAGTAATGTAATAACTGTATATGGCATCAATTGGTTACTAGATTTATTAGGGTGATCACTTTGTAAGTTATATAAATATTTAATCACTATGTTGTACACCTGAAACTAATATAATATTGTATGCTAACTGTAATTAAAAAATAAAAATATATATTTTAAAAAATTGCTTAAATAAGGACATTTTTTTTCCTCCCAATGCAAGAAGGCTGGAAAAAGTTTTGACTGAGGCAAAATAAGCATAACATTCTTATGATGGCCAAAGACAAAAAATTGGCTCTTTATTCTTTTAGTCTTTTTCTTTCAGATGTTGTATTTTTCAGTTCTAGAATTTCCATTTTGGTCTTTTTATAGTTTCTGTTTCTCTGCTGAGACTTCTATCTCCTCATTCATTGTGAGCATATTTTCCTTTCTTTTCTTGAACACAGTTATAATAGCTGCTTTAAAATTTTTGTCTGCTAAATCTAACATTTAGACCATCCTGCAATTAGACTCCATTGCCTTTCTCTTTTGTATTGGGCACATTTTCCTGTTTCTTCTAATGTCAAGTACCTTTGGATTGTATCCTAAACATTGTAAATGATATGTTGTAGACTTTCTGGATTCCTCTTGCTCTTCTGAAGAGTATTTCTTTAGTGTTTATTTGTGTTAGCAGGCAGGTAACTTGGCTGAAATCTTGGAACTGCATATATTGTCTCTTCTTTGGTAGATGGGAGCTGAAATCTCAGTTTAGATCTTTTAGCCTTAGCTGTGTTGCTTAGAGTTTTCTTATCCATGTGTGGTTCAGAGATTTGAGCAGAATCTACACAGATTTGGGGGTCCCACCTTCATGGTTCCCTATTCTTTTCAGGGTTTCTTTCCTCACTTTCCAGCCATGTGGTCATCAGAACTCTGTTCCCTGGCTTTTAATACCAGTGCCGCTCTGGGTTTCTATCCAAGTTTAAACCACTACACATAACCTTGACTAGGACCTTTCCTCAGTCAAAAAGCTACCGGAAACAAACAAACAAACAAACAAACAAACAAACAAACAAACTTGTCTAGTGTTAGTCTCTTCTTTCAAGTGTTGACTCCTTTCCATTATCTGTGTACTTTGACCACTCTCCAGTATCTTAATAGTTGATTTTCACAATTTCGTTATGTGGAAGTTTTGTGGTTTTATAGGAGCTGTTCAGCCATTGCTAAATGCAAAATTTTTGTTGGTCTCTTTTTAAAAAGCAAAGAAGACTTTCTTAGAATTACTCACCCAATTATTCTCTGTTTTATTGGCGAAAATTGTGTTCATCTGTTCTTTCTCAATCCCCTTTGTTCTGGGACTTCTTTGCCCTGAAGGGCATGGTTGCCCTGAAGAGGGTAAACAGAATTAGGGTTTGATTAGCCAGGGAAAAGGTGGGAATGGCTGTTAAAGCTGGAAACCGATGAAACTTGCCACATGGGACTTTTAGATGCCTTTAATATGAAATTGTGAACCTCCAATATATTCCAATCTCACCCACAATGTTCTTTAAATTTATTCATTTAGTTAAGAAATCCTTTATTCATGAGTTCCTGCGGGGTACACTCAGAATACTGGTCTGAACTGAAAGCAGCAAGGTTCTCAGGCCACACTTTGGTCGAAATACTCAGTGTACTTCACTACTGTGGCAGCCTGACCAGCAGGCATTGGATTTTATCAGTGTTTCCATCTCAACAATCATTCTGTGAACCACGGCAATGGTTTGGACCAAAACCCGAGGTTCCGAACCAATTGCTGGAATAGACGCCTATGATGGCCAAGGAAGTGTTATCCCAATTTTTGACAAACTATACGTGGAAGGTGGGTATCTCAGGAAAAATCCAAGGAAAATGAGTCTTTCTTTGTAACCATAGCTAAACTTAGGGCCTAGGGCTTTTGTCTGATAATTACTGAAGCAAAACTAAGCTGAGAAATTGGTTATTTGCATGGGTTTACTGCTTAGCAGGTTACCTAGTGCTGGAGAATGTCTTCCTCTAAAACCATTGATTGTCTCCTAAAAACAGTTAAAAATATGTTTTAAAAAAACTGTTGAAGAGATAATGTAAACATAACAGCAAAGACCATTTTCAAAAAGAAAGATCCCACAATCCCCCCACGCAATGGTTTTCATTGTTACAGTCCCTTTTCACATGCCACATTTTTATGTGCTATGTTTCCTTGATTCTAAAATTCAATCAATTTCAAGACTCAGCATTGATTTAGTAAAAGCTTTTTAGGAAAAAAAAAACCACAAGAAACTAGTAAGAATGCCCATTGATTGTGAGATATATCCCAATATTAGAAATCAAAATGTATGTGGGGGGGAGGGGAGGATGGAAATAAGCACCTTAAAATTGAGGAATATAGTAGAAAAAATATATTGATCTATTTGACTTTGTTATGTACCAGAAAGTGCCTTAAATTATTTGATTTTGAAAGTGCTCATGTTTCAACATTTAGAAGGTACAAAGTATTGTCAGTGACTTGTCTCCTGACTGCCTACCTCTCTGTCTCCTTTCTAGAGGCCCCATGATTTTTCAGTCTTTTGCGTGTTGTTCAGAGCTATTTTATACTTACAGGTGAAATCTTATATTCTCTTCTCCTTTTTAACACAAATGGTGGCAAATTATACTCCCTTTTCTGACCTTTGTTTTTCTACTTAAAATGTCATCAGCTTGGATCCCCATCATGGCCAGATCATTTCGATTTCATTTGGTTTTCTAAGAATTACATCACAAGCATTTCTCTATCTTTCTATATAATTGCTGTAATTATCCTTTTTGATGACTATTCAGTTTTGTGAGGTGACTGGCCACAATTTAATAATAATTCCCTGCTGTTGAGCATTTAGGTCATTTCCAGTGTTGCTATGACAGGGAGCACGAGATGGTCATTTACTCATTCAACAAGTATTTATTTGACAACCATGAACTGCGATCCTCCTGTGTACAAAAGTCTTCCCCAGAGGCTGACAGTCAAGCAGAGGGAGCAGACATGGAAATAAATAATAACACAGAAGTGTTCCCATCCCCCCAAGGAAACTCGGAGTGCAGTCTGGGGTCCCATCTGGAGAGAAGAGAGAAAAGAAGTTGTCGATGAATCCACCTACATGCACTGGCCAGTGTATATGAACAAGCTGGGCTACGGCTTATTCATTAGGCTTGAGAACTTGGTTAATGTGCATCAGCCTCAGACACAAATCCAACCTTCACATGCTGACTGTGTCACTGCCCTGCTCCTCAGCTGCAGTGAATTTATGAAAGTGGTAAATAAAGAAAGAATAATACTGGTTAGCATTTTGTAAGCTCTAACCATATGTCAGATCAAACCCATGTGGGTAAGTATAATTATTTTTCCATTTTATGATGAGAAAACTGCGGAATAGAGATGTCAAGTAACTTGCCAGAGATGGAATCAACCAATCTGTGATTTAAACCCAGACAGCCTGGCCCCCCAACCATCTACTCTGTACTACCGTCCAAGGAAAGGCGGTGGGACATAATCCTGGGGCACATTTTTTCTGTGTTCTTTGGATGCCAATCCATTCTTCCCTTCCTCTTAAATCTCAACAACGGTAAAAGCGGGGTGCCTTCAATTCTCATTTATTGGATAAGCATTTTCCTAGGTTGAGCATGGCTTTTTTTCCCCTTCTACCTTCTTCTCCAAAGAATTTCCTGCCAGAAGCTTTGCGGGGAGGAGCAGGGGCTCTCCTCCTTCACTGGGGTAGTTAGTGGGTTCAGAGCTGCTTCTTACTCTGCAGCCACACAGCACAAGGAGACTCAGAGCCTAGAGTGGCTCAGACCGTGGGACTCAGACAGCTGGTCTTGGGGCTGCAGAAAACTGAAGGGATCCTCTTGGTTCAGACCTGTCCCAACTGTCCATCCTTCATCCCCTCACCAGACTGCCATCCTACAAATAATCTCCCATCCCCCACTTCTCCCAACCCCTCTCCTTGGTTCACAGACACCTCCCCCTACTCCCACCGGACCAAGACAAAGGCAAGCCTGAATCTTATCAACCAGCGTGCTGCTGTGAGCACTGCCCTTTATGCCTTCAGACCTGCCTATGGAGAACATGTAATAAAACTGTCCAGCTGATGCCCAGTCTCCTGCCTGCCCCATTGCTAATAATTCAATTTCTTTTCAGCTATTGGAATGAAAGGCCCTCTTCACCTCAGAATATTTCAAATGCCAAACCAAATAGCAGCTTACAGCAAACGGGACCATCCATAGCAGTTCTGCTTTGTTTGCTGTAATGGAGGTAACAATGAAAACGGCACAAAAGACTGACAGTGAAAAATAGGTTTCCCTCCCACTCTCAAACCCTGGTCCCCCTCCTGAGAAGTAACCACACTCAGTAGTTTTATTTCTGAAAATTTACATGCATACACATAGAAAATCGTTTTTCATTTCAACATACATGGTAGCATACTAAGCATTTGGATTCTTGTTTCCTTATTGTTATTTTTCCTACTTACCAATGTACCTTGAGAACTTTCCATATGAACACATCCAGATCTTCTTTATTCTTTTCTATGACTACAGAGAATTACATTATTTGCTATACCGTAATTCATTTAACTAGCTTTCCACTGATAGGTATTTAGGTTTCTTCTAGATTTTTGCTACTACAATTGGTGCTGTATTTAACAACCCTGTGCATATATTTTGGAAAACTCCTATAAATGTTTCTGCAAGATAAATTCCTATAAGCATCTATTTTAAAATAGATAGTGCCAAATTGCCCACCAGACTATAGTTTTTCATTGGAGACTAAATAGCTTTTGCTTGATGGTTAAATCATTTGAAATAACTAAGACTCATTTTTATATGGGAGAGCATCTCTACGACTTTCAGACGAAGACATCAATCAAAAAAGATAAGAATAATACATTTTAAACTTCTGTAGCCTAGAAATATCATTTGAAAGTTAAAAGACAAGCCATAAACTGGGAGAGGATATTTGCAATGCATTCAATTGGTAATGTTCATATTATCAGCATTATTAATATTAGCTAATATGAGTACCAACATCCTCACATTATTAACAGAAGCAAACGCTCTCCCCACCCCAATGGCAAAAGGCTAAGAAAAAGCAATTCAGAGCAAGGGAAACTAAAATGACCAATGAACGGATGAAAGGATGCCAGCCTCACAAATAATCAGGAAAATCTCAATTAAACAACAAAATCTCAGTCTCAAAGGAATAGCAGTTTATACTTCTCAGGCTGGCAAAATATTTTTATTCTGGTAATACCAAAAAAAAAAAAAAAAAGCAAAGCGATTAGATCTCTTAAAAACTCTCAGTGGGAGTGTAAATTGGCACAACCACTCACTCTAGAGAGCAATTTGGCAACACATAGTCACATTGAAGAAGGGCTCACTGCATTAACTATATTTTCTTATTTTGTATATCCTTGGTGCTCTGGCATTTGTGGCCTCCCTAACTGGAGAGGGACTGCCCCTTCCAGAGCTAGCCAATTCTTATTGACAGCAAAGGGCTGGAAGCACTCTTTTATGTGCATACTAACCAACTTAGAGCTCTCCTCTGAACCAGCTCCTCTATCTAGCTCCTGCATTCCTGGCGGCAATATTCCTCTGCCCTAAACACCCAGAGCCAAGTGCCAGACAACTAGAGACCCTATAGTCCAGAGCCGCTGACATTATTTAAACCAGACAAACTAAGCTATTTCCAATAAAACTAGGCTGTTTCATCTGCCTTGCCTTTCTCACAGAAAACACAATAAAGTCTTTGGATCATGCTTTACTCTCATCTCTTCTGCCTCCTGTCCAAACCTGATGCTTCTTCGTGTGGCCTGGAGTGTCAGGCGTGCCCCCTTATCTCCAGAAATGTAATAAAAATCTTTCAAAGGCATTAGCCTCTCCGTTTTATCTCTTAGTCACCTCTATAAATTAGAATTCCATGTATACAATTGACACACCCACATCACAACCTGAGAGATTTCTATATTCAATGTTAAGGGAGGTGTATACAAGATTGGTTATAGTGAAATGCTAGAAACAGCTCAAATGTCCATCAGTAAGAGAATGATGAATATATTGCCTCATTGTCTCATAATAGGTTACCAAAAGCAGTAAAATGAGAAAGACTAGAGCCATGTATCTGAGCACTTAATGAAAATTGCAAATTATGAATAAATCAATGTGTTTGCTTACATTAAATTTAAAAATATTTATAAAACAGTACTGTGTATTGTTTTAATTTATGTATTAAAAACATAAAAATATGGAAGGGAAAGATTCTCCCCAATCTGGTTTCCCATGGGTAAAAGAGGGGTAAAATTAGGAAAGAGTTCAAAGGAGTCTTCACCTCTTATCTGTCATGTTTTATTTCTTTAAAACCAAACAAATATTTGACTGAGATGTAGTAAAATATTAAGATTTTTTTCAGTCTGCCTGGTATAGACATGGCTATTTGCTGTTCTATTTTTGATAGTTTACTATATATGCTTGAGCTATTTCATAATGAGAGAATGATTTAGGCTGCATGAATGATCTCAAGGTCATATAAAAGGATGACATGAAAGTATGCCAGAAAGCTCTTTATCTACCTTAACTATGTCAAGTTTTCTCCTCTATCCTTAAGTCTTATTTTCAAAAATCACTGACTTTTAAGAAAAAGTGTAAATACCTGCACCCTCAGAGAGGATATACCTATATGTTGATTAAGTATTTGAAAATGACATCACACCTCAAAAGGCAAGTGCTGCATTAGAAGGCTGTTTAATTAATTAGCAGAACCCCACTTTATATTTCAGGAGGAATAAGAAAGAGGAAATATTGTTTTTCTTCTAACAAAAGTAATAATCATTAAACAACTTCTAAAAGCTATAAAAAATTTTTCTAAAATTTTTAAATTAAATTTTTCAGAATCATTATGAATTAGAATTATTTTACCTATAATAACACACTCTACACCTTAAAGTATTTCTTTTTTAAAAAACTAAAAGCAAAGGGCATATTTTATTTGTTCTTCTCAAGATAATATTTCTACATTTTACTAGAAATACTTAATAGTCTTTGCATTAGTTATGAGGTTTTCAGAAACAAATATCAAATGAACAGTGGCTTAAACAATAAAGATGTTTGCTTATCTAATATAATAAGGGGACAAATGGTTTGGGGGTGGTATAGTCACTCAACAATCTCCCCAAAGACCCAGGCTCTTTCTTTCTCTTCTGCTATCCTCAGAATCTTGTAGTAGCCAACCTCCAAATTGGTCCTTAATGATCCCCACCTTCTGATATTCACACCCTTCCCACTTTTTACCAGGGTTGGTCTTGTGCCCTTGGCCCTGGCAAAATATGAGAGGGGCATGGCTATGGCAGAAGGGATGGCATTAACTTAATCTTAAGAAATTAAGTTATTAAAAGACTATGGCTTCTATCTCGGGTTCATTCTCTCTTTTGTTCTCCACCTCCTTCCCCCACCATTTTACTCTCTTTTACTCCCTTACATCTCTTACTCTGAGAAAAGCAAGCTGACATCTTCTGAGCAGCCCAGTGAAGTAGCCCTTGTGACGAGGCACTGAGCATTTTATCAACAGCCCGCGAAGAACTGATGCCTACCGACAACCATGAGAGTGTGTTTGGAAGTGGATTCTTCTACCCCAATGGCCCCTTGAGATGACTGCAACCCTTGCTATCAGCTTGACTATTGAGAAACCCTGAGCCAGGACTACCCAGCTAAGCCATTTCTGGATTCCTAGTCCTCAGAAATTGTGGAAGATAATAAATGTTTGTTATTTTAAGGCATTAGTTTTTAGGTAATCTGTGACACAGCAATAGATAACTAATATACCCAGTGTGTCTGCCATGTTTCCCCTAATAGGTATAAAAGGGCTGCCATAGCTCCAAATATCATGTTCTTCTCACAGGACAGCATCACAGGCAGGAAGAAAGGAGGATGGGGGTAAAGGGGCTCTCCTTATGTACCTTTCTCCTTTTATCAAGGAGGAAAATCTTTCTTAGAAGTCACCCAGCAGATTTCCCCTTACTTCTCATTGGCCAGAATTGGGTCTCATGATCGCCTCTAGCTGCAAGGGAAGCTGGGGAATCAAGTATTGGGTCTTTCAGCTGCTTTGTAGGGGAGTAGATAAGGAACAAATGGGCCGGGAATGTCTGCTGTGTAGCAACAACGCTATCTACCAGCCCTTCCTGCAGTTTAAATTTATCTGGTTGTTTTCACCTGGCATCATTTTACATGTTTCTTCATGCTCTGTATTCACAATAAACTGAAAATTAGGCCTCAATTAGATTCAGGTTAAACATTGTCATCAAGATTAATCATGACTTTCATACTCTCTCATATCAAGAAACAACCGGGACCTTCACCAAGTAAACATTTCACAAGATTTAAGCAGGGGGTGGTACACCCTCAATGAAAAGCTAACCGCAAACCTAGGAGACTTCACTTATCTTACATTTATGGGAACTCTGTGTTCGTTTATAACTTTATTTTGGGTTGTCTTGATGGAATTGTGTGTAATAAGCAGTCTCAGTTTCTTGCATGTGATTTCCTCAGGGGCTGACAAGTCATGTGAGCTGTGTTAACTTAGTTTAAAACACCTGAGACCATTATAAGCTGGCTTTTAAAATCAAACACAGAAATGTTGGAATGTGATCCCCTCAGGACGACTTCCACTTGAAGTCCTTAAGGCTTTAGGTATAATGTCGAGAACAAGGGGAAATGAGATGAACCTCCTCAACCGTTTGACAACAAGGCATAGGACAAGCGACCTCTGTGGTCCTGAGGCCTGATGTGCAGAGCTCTGTGTGGGGGTCAGCGCTTGGCAAACATGTTAACAGCTGCCATGGGACCTTGTCTGGGATCGTGAACTTCTAGTTTGCTTGTTTACACAGAGGATATGCTGTACCTGCTGCGGTCTCTCTTGTCTCTGAGAGAACTGAAGAATGTGTTCTCTCAGTGAAGATCCTGGACTAATGTGACAGCCAGGCCTGAGGAGTGGGGACACTAGGAGGCACATCGGGACAAGGTGCTGTCCTTGAAGGGATGGCGGGCCCCCAGACTTCTCAAGTCCCTGAAGCCCATGTAGAGCAAGGCGGGCTTGCTTCCTGTTTCACTGCGAATAGTGAGATGGCCTGGAAAGAGAAAGTTTTTCCAAGGTTGTCTTTTTTCAACGAGACCCTGTGCCCACCTCCAGCTGCGGCTCTACTTTGCTGCCTCAATGGCAGGGATCTCTGTCCCTGTCTCTAGAGTCTTCTCCCAGCTGCCCCTATATCTTACTGTCATCTCAAACTCATTTTAAAGTTAACTCATCCTCCACCCAGTTTCCCCAAGTCAGCAAAAGGCAGCCTCATCCCTCCCAACCCCCAGGCTAAAAACTAGGCATCAGCCATGACTCATCCCACCCAAACCACCAGTCCCCTGGTCCTGAGAGTCTCTGCAGCGATGATTGCATTAACTTGTTCTCTTTCAGCCACAGCCCTGGCAGACATCTCTCAGGAGGCGGCACTATCATCCTCTTTTGTCCTCCAGCCCTGGTTTCGCTGCCCTCTCAGGACTCCCCTGCTTGAAAGCTCTTCCAGCTTCTCCTGAATGTTGAAAATAGATAAGGCCTTCCTCTAACCAACTCCGCTTTTCTGTTCCACCTAAGCTCCCTGGTCCATCTGTTCCAGAAGTCTCAGCTCTTACTACCCTTTGATAATAATAGACATACCACATGCCAGGTACTTTACAGCGAGATCTTTAATTTTTACAACCACTGTGAAGCATAGGTGTCATTGTCTCTTTTACAGATGAGGGAAATTGAGGCCTGCAGAAGTTACACAGCTCACGCTACTTGTAAATAGCAAATCTGGGATTCGACCCAAGTCTATCTGATCTGAAGCCCTTCCTCCTGTGTAACTGCCCACTATCTCACCCATCCCGCCCATCCCCTCCTCTGCATGGAGCGTGTGCTGTTCCTTGCCACAGTACCCTCCTCCCTCTTCCCCACAGCTTCTTTAAACCCCCCACCAGCTCCACCGCACACCTTCACCGGTGGTTCATTCCCATGCTGCTCACCCACGTCTCTCAGCTTTTCTGACAGGAATTGCAGCCCCACACAACTTGGTACTTAATCATAGACTGCCTTGTCTGGCTCTCTAGTTATGTCACATTTGCCTGGGAGTTCAAAAGCCTGGGAGTGTCTGGGTTAAGGGATGGTGCCTCCATTCACTGCATTCCCCTAGGGCCCCAGCACCGAGCTGGGTGCGAAACACTCAGTGGAACTGACCTGATCTCCCAGGAAGGAGGCAAGGTCCCAGTGCTCCAAAAGCCGGTCGGACTCCATTCTGGCACACCCCACCCTCCCCCAATGGTAAGCCTCAAGTCTCTCTGTGCATGTACACACACACACACACACACACACACACACACACACACACACACAGAGTTTCTCTGCTGCACACACATTTAATCAAAAGGTCTCTTTATAGACAGAGATAATTCTATACCTTGAACTAACTACCCAAGAGAGAGAGCTCTCTCCTACGTGAATACTGGGTGTTGCCCTCATTGTGGAATTCCAACACAGATCAGTGCCGGGAGCACCCTGGGGTGGGTGAAGCACTGATACCACATCCTAACAGAGTATGGAGCTGGACTGGCCATTGGGCAGGATTTGGTGTCTGGATTCTAATTCTGAATCTGTCTCTAGATGGTCTGGGGCGGGGCATGGAGGAAGCGGGGAGACGTGATCTTGCCACCTGGCTGTGAAGTTTTCTATCTATTTATTTATTATTATTTATGCCTACAGCACCTGGTCTTCCTAGGTGGTCTCTCATCCAAGTACTAACCAGGCCCGACCCTGCTTAGCTTCCAAGATCAGATGGGACCGAGCTTGTTCAGGGTGGCATGTTCGTAGACCACGGACTGTGGCTCCACTGGGGCATGAACCCAGGACCTCCTGCATGTAAAGCAGACGTGCTAACTGCTACACTATAGAACCACATCCTGAAGTTTTCCATATATGAGGAAGACTCTCCTTTCCAGGACCACACTGCACAGCTTCAAAGGGCTCATGACTGGTGCCCCTGGAACTATCCTGGTCCCCATGTGCCGCCTCCCTTGCCTTCTGGGCTCCAAAACACCTCTGCCCTGATTCTGATGTTCCCATATCTGGTCTCCCAAGTTGTTCATTCTTGGGGTTAAATAGTGCCATCTCAAACTTCTCATTTCAAAGTGAGAATAAGAACATTCCATTTAAGCCCCGAACACTTAGAATGATCTAGATTTTAGACGGTTTTCTTTCCAGATACTTAGGAGACAGCACGAAAACGAAGTTTTCAGGTTTAGTGAGAGGGCACTTGACTAAGGGTCAATGGGTCATTGAAGGGCCAGGGAAAAAAGACTGTGAGGATGGAGAGGCAGCCGTGGGTGGGGCCCCAGAAGCAAAACATGTCTTCCTTTACAATTTTGCCTGTAGCCAGTCCTAACACGTGAACAAACAAGTAAATAAGCAAAGGAGAGCTTACTTACTAAGAACAAATGAAAACAATGGTGCAACATACCACGCATTCCTCAGGGAGCCTGGAGAAGGAGCCCAGGGAGGGGCAACACTGTGGGGAGTGTGGGTGGCGGGAGTGTGTCCCCTTCAAAAACCGGAGCCAATATGCCAGCCCTGCCCCTGCAGGGAGGGACTTGACCTCCTGGAGGGAGGCCAGTGTTCAATTCCTTTACTGCCACAGCAGTCAAGGAGGGAGGCATCCTCTGATAACCATCGGAGGAAGTTTTGCAACTCCCATGTGTGAAGCCTTCTGGGCTGAGGGCTGAAGGCTGAGTAACACCCGCCTCTTTGGGCCTGGCCCTGAGTGGCAGCCGTGAATGCCCCTAGGTATGGGTGGAGGGCTGAGGATTCTCTGCCGGAGATGAATCTAGCTACACAATGAAGTAGCTTCACAATGAAGCCAGGGTGCCCTCGAAGCACCATACGCAGCTCATACGCCTCGTCTTGGGTCTGGGGCCCTTTACTAGGCTTTGGGGCTGTCTGCTGGCAGAGCTCAACAGGCCCAGGCCACGGCTGCCTGAGTCACCCGTGGGTGCCCCAGCCAACAGGGGAGAGTCGGCCACATTCCAGGCTCCGGGCTGGCACAAAGCTTGACAGAGTTCCGACTGGAGGGCAGCCACGACTCAAGCAGACCAGCACTGAGGGGTGACACCTCTCCACCATAGGGGGCCCCAGGCCGAGGAGATGGAAGAACAGGTGTTCAAGGGGGACCCAGACACCCCTCATTCCATCTCCTTCTCAGGCAGCGGCTTCCTCTCCTACTACCAGGCTGGGGCAGTGGACGCCCTGCGGGACCTGGCCCCCCGGATGCTGGAAACAGCTCATCGCTTCGCTGGGACTTCAGCAGGTGCAGTGATTGCGGCCCTGGTCATCTGCGGGATTGAGATGGGTAAGGCCTTTATCCTGGGTTCCCCGGGGAGCTTCTGGGGGTCTCTCCAAAGCAGAGCCTCAGGATTGCTCGGGGATCCTTTTGAAAGCAAGCCAGGCCTTTGGGGCAGCAGGAAAAGGTGAGCTGGATCAAGTGGGATGGCAGGGGCTGCAACATTTGAATCGTACCATGGGAGCCTGGACCCTCCTCTCCCTCTCCCTCAACATTCTTACCAGTGAAGCCCTGTCTCCCGGTCTCCTGGGGCCTGGGAGAAGAAAAGGCAGGGTCTCCCCCAAATATTCTGGTCTCAGGAGTTACAACACGACACAGTGAGACATAGGGGTGAAGTGTCTCCTGCCTGGGCCTCGTTCAAAATCCAGATATCCTCGGCAAGGGCAGCACCTTACATCTTTATCACCTTGGTGAGGATGGATTTGTCAGATCCTCTTTCAGGTGGCGGGAGGGGCCAGAGGGGTACAAACTTGGAAGGATATGGAAGCGCTCACTTCACCTTCTACCCTGCCAGTCCAGGGGCCCCAGAGAGAAGGATAGGGCCACACTGTTGACCCAGAGGGCAAAAGCGCCATCCTGTGCAGGGGGACAGACACTTTCCTGGCAGCCACAGACAGGAGGCCTAGACCTGGTGCTAGAGAGGCCCAGCGTCCACATGGGCTGTCTTGGGCTCATTTATTCATTTACCGAGCTGCTGTTCTGTGCCGGGCTCTGTTCCAGGCACTGGGGACAAAGTCCCTGTCCTCGTGGAACAGAGATCCTAGGGAGAGGAGACACATAATAAACATTCAAACACGATGTCACGTCAGGAAGTGTAAAATCTATTAACAAAATTACGGCAGGGAAGGGTCAGAATAAAATGGGGACTTTTTTAGAAAGTGTGGTCAGAGGATCCCTTTTTTAAGAGGTAACAATAAAGCAGAGGCCTGAGTGAAGGGACAAAATAAGCCATTTGAAGATCAGGAAGGAAAGAATGTTCTAGGCTGGAGAGGTAGGCCAGGGTCAGAACACACAGAGCCTTATAGCCAGAGTAGCAAGCTCTGATGAGAGAGATGGGATGCACAGACAGGCTGAGAGGGAGGCAACGTGGAGGGGCTGGCGAAGAGCATACACTCCACGTGGGTTGGATCCCAGCTCTGCCATTTCACATGTGGACCTGAGGCAAATGTTTGAACTCTCTGTTCCTCAGTTGCTGCACCTGCAAAGTGGAGATTCTAGTAGTACCTAATTCCTAGAGTAGGAACAAGGAGGCTATTGTACATGTAGGCTAAGGATGAGCAAGGCAGGTGGCTTGGTGGTGAAGGAGGTGGGAAGCGACTGGATTCAGGACGTTTTTGGAAGGCAGTGCCAGTGAGACTTGCCGAAGGGCCAGCTGCACTGCGCTAGGAAGAGGTGCCAGCAGGGTGCCTTCCCCGCCTGGGGACTTCTGCACCGTGTGGGAGGTCTTTGTCTTCTTTATCTTTTGTTTTGAAGATGATAGTAATGCCTGTTCACTGAGCACTTCTTACATGCAAGATAATTTTTCTTTTTAATAAACAAATTCTTTCTGTATAGAATTCAAGCAACGCAAAAGTACAGAGAGTAAAATTACAGGAAGTAAAGGAAAAGCCTCTGTTGGCCCCCAACCTCCAGGTCTCCAATCCCACTTTCCACCTGTAGTCAGTGCTAGGGGCTCCCCTGGGACCCTTCTAGATCTTTTTTATGCCCAGAGTCCTCTGTGAATGTGGCAGTTAAAACTTCAGTCACCCAATGGACCCAGGACAGGCTGTGGGGAAAGCACCCACTACCTCGTCCTAGACTCACAGAATTCCTGCCCTTGGAGACACCCTGCCTCTGGGATTCTCTCCCTTTCTGGGTGTCTGTGTTGCTCGCCTGCTCCATTACTCCCACTCTTCTCATGTCTTTATTGCCTGAGAGGGACACCTAACTGTGGGCGCGACTAAGGTCTGGACCGTGTGGGGCCCATGATTAGAGGAGAGAAGTTCAGGACCATGCAGGACTCCCTCTTTTCACTCAGCAGCCTGTTTATGGGATGTACCCATGTCACTCTAGTCTCCTTCATTTATTCGAACTGCCATGTCATTTTCTATTAACTAGCACCTCCTTTATAACAGACTCTGTTCTAAATCTTTGGGATACTAACTCACTCAGTCCTCACAACAACCCTCCAAGGTGAAAATTATTATTATCTTCATTTTATAGAGGAGGAAACTGAGCCACAGAAAGCATAAATAACTTGCCTAGGGTCATACAAACAGTATTTGGTAAAGATAAGGTTTGAAACAAGTCTTCCCAGAGTCTACAGACTCAGCCTTTAAACCATTCTGCTTCTTGACAAAGGAGTGTCAGGGGGTGCGAATGCTGGTTGTGTAAATAGTGGGCTCAGGTGGAATTTGCACACAGACCTGAAGGAGGTGAGGGAGTGAGCCATAGGAATACCAGGGAGAGCATGCTTCACGGAGGGACAAGTGACTTGTGTAACGTCCTATCATCAGTTAGAAACAGAACAAGAACCAGGACTCAGTCTTCTGACTTTCTTCAAGGCTTTTTACCTCTTTCAGTATATATTTCAATGAGACCATATCACTGTTCATATAACCATTCTCTTGATGGAAACAGACCAGTTTTTGTTGTTATAAACAATACTTCAGCAAGCATCCTTATTTGTGTCTGCCGTGTCTGCATGGAATGTTTTCCTTGGGTACACATCACATTAACTATCCAGAACTAGCTAAATTCCCCTCCAAAGTAGCCGTACCAATTTAATCACTAATTTCTCCACAGTGTCAGAAACCCTTAGTACTTACTGTCAGACTGAAAAGTTCTAATTTGATCTAAGGAATGTGAAGTTATATCTCACTTCATGTTGTTCATTTAATCTGCATATCCTGATTACTATGTATCTATTGACCGCTCGCGTTTCATTTTCTATAACTTGCCTGCTCGTGACCTTTTCCCGTTTTTCTAGAGTTAGCTTTTTCTCTTTAACATGTAGTTGTTCTTTTTATAGTCTGTACACGAATCATTTGTCAGTTGTAGATATCTCTTGTCATTCAGAAAATTTCAATTTTAATAAGTTAAATATATCAATCGTCTCCTATAACAATTTCTGGTTTTTTAATACCTTTTTTGCGACAATGATTTCTGCTATATTTTCTTTTAAAAGTTTTAGGTTAATTCATCTGGAATTTATTTTGTGGCTAATTTGAGGTAGAAATCTATGTTTTTAATGGTTTTGCCATGTACTGACCAATTACTCCACAACATTTATAGACAGCTCTTTCTACACTTGTTTGAAATGCTGCCTCTGGCTTATTCAAGTGCCTAGATTCTCAAGAGTCTATCCCCGGAGTCCCTCTTCTTTTCCACTGGCTAATTTGTCTACTTCTGCACCACATCACTGTTTTAATCACCAGAGCTTTATAAGGGGCACATCATATATGGCAATCCCTCTTCTCCTTGTGTTCCAATTTCTTCTTCAAATTTTTTCACATGTTCCCCATGTGAAAAAATCTATTGAGATTTTGATTGAAATGACGTCTTTCCATTTATAAACATAGTCTATTTCTTCTGGCCAATTTTGTCCTTTAATAAAAATTTTATATGTTTTTATTAGATATATCAGTTTTTGTTGTTGTGGGGAATGGGGGAATGAATTTTTTTTTTCCTATGGCATTTTCTAATCTAATTGATTATTGCCTACATAAAAAGGAATGTTGACATTTTTGCCATACTAATTTTGTTTTGAGCAACTTTGTTGAACCTTCTTAATATTTCTAAAAGTATGTTGGTAGTTTATCCCATGTTTATATGTCATTACACTGTCTGCATATAACCAGAGGTCTGTCTCTTTTTTAAAAAAATTCTTCATCATATGGCTCCCTGGGTTATCTCGTTCCCAGCCTCAGTTTTTCTGTCTTGAGATTATGTGTTCTGTTCCTGAGAAAGCTGAGGCAGCTGTAGGTTCATCTTCTGGAGATGAGTGCTTAGCTCTGTAATAGGACCAATTTGGGGGCATGTAAAAGTGTTTGTAAAAGCACTTAACACAGTGCCTGGTTTTTGAGATGCACTAAACCTTTGTTTATTCATTCATTAATCTGAGGAGAGACGATCTCCATGACAACCAGTAGGGAGCTCAGGATTTCCATTCTGGTCAGAAGCGGGACTGAGAACTTACCTCAAAGCTGCATTTGCATAATTTTGAAAAATAATTTTTTTTCTTATCATAGAGTGAGGATTTGGTGGATTTTAAATCCTGTCTCTACTTAAGCTATTACTTTGGTAACTTTCCCACTATAAAAACTATCTAGCAAGTGAATCCTGTATTCACTCATTCAGTCAACAAGTGTTTGTTGTGTATACACTAGCCACTGCACAGGACGCAGAGATAGAATACAAAATGAAACTCTAGCCCTCAAGGAGCTTATAGTCTACTCAAACTCGAAGGCAGCTGCCAGATAATAACAATACAAGAAAATTCCAACCAAATGTTAGAAAAATTAAAAGGCATAGGAGTGCAGAGGGAGGGAGCAAATGCCTCCCATCACAGAAGGCCTCATGGAAGTAACACTTGAGCTAGCGCTTGAAAGGTGAGTAGAAGTTTGACAGGTAGAGACACATTAGGCAGGAGCCTAGGCTTCTAGGGAGGACATGGCATGACAACAGAGTTACACAGTGGAAAATGTGATGCTTCCAGGGGGACGGTGGAGAGTGCAGGTGGACATGAGGGTGTCAGAAAGGTGGCTTTTGGCTCAGCAAGAGTTGTCCAAGATGGGAAAGGTACAGCCTTTCCAATGTACAGCCATGGTTGAGATGCAGTGCACTTTAGAAAACTAAGTTATAGTCCCTCCCTGAGGATGCTATTAGTGTATGGATCGGGCATTTCATATAGACACCTGTAAAATACCCATCAAAGTCCTGGGTATGTTCTGAAGAAGAAGAGCACCTGCCCTCAGTGCTTTTTTGATGCTCCAGGGGTCCTTATAATTTAGTACAGTGACTAAAGGGACCTATAAACCCGGATCTTCACATTCCTTAACTGAAACCCACAATGAGAAGTATTTTTTTTTTGTATTGTGACCCAGTGTAAACATTAACTAAAGGAACAGTTTCATAATAGAATATTTACTATACTCCATGCCATAATTTTGTGTCTCTTCTAGAGAAACTTAAAAATATCTTTATTAAATCAATGGTCCTCAATCTCGCTGTACATTCAACTCACCTGGGAAGTTCATTGCTCAGACTTCTCCAAAAAAAAATGAAAATCAGGATCTCTGGGGGCAGAGTTAGTCACTCAGGTGATTCCAATATACAGTGATGATTGCGACCCAGTGCACTTTGGAAAACTAAGATGTATTATCGACCTAAGGATGCTATGCGTGTATGGCCAGGCGGTGGGAATGGATCAGGCATTTCACATAGAAACCTGTAAGATACCCATCAAAGTCCTGGACTAATGAAAATTCCGTATCTGACTAATAATTAATAATCAAATATGGAATTTTCATTATTCTGGGGTGAGAGAAACAGTTTCACTACAGTGGCTTTAGGCTGGATTAGTTTTCAATGAGGGCCTCTGGCTGGGTCACAAAGGAGAAAGACTGAATTTGGTTAAGGGGGCTCGTCTATCTCCTCCCCTTAGCCAGTCCCCACTTCCAACCTATTTTTCGGAGAAGTGATTGAGATCTTTGGCCCAGAGCCTCTCTTGGCTGTTTTTCTTCCCCTGTACCCATTTTTTAACATTTAAAACAGCTTTACTAAATTATAATTTATATATCATACAATTTGCCCATTTAAAGGGTACAATTCAGTGGCTTTTAATATACTCACAACTGTCCATCCAACATCACAATCAATTATAGAACATTTTAATTATCTCCCCAAAACACCGCATTTCTCCATTCCCCTAAGTTTCTGGCAGTCACCAATCTAGTTTCTGTCTCTATATATTTGCCTATTCTGGACATTTAATATAAACAGGAGCATACAATGTGTGGTGTTTTGTGTCTGGTTTCTTTCACTTAGCATGTTTTCAAGATTCATCCATGTCGTAAGATGTGCCAGTACTCATTTCTTTTTACTGTCAAATAATATTCTATTGTGTGGATATACCACATTTTATTTATCCATACATTAAATATACATTTGTGTTGTTTTTACTTTGGGCTACTATGAATATGCAGCTATGAACATTTATGTACATTTTTTAAAACCCTTCGGTAAATTTTTTAATGGGTAAATTTTAAACATATTGGAAAGAATAATATAATGAACCCCAAGAACCCATTATCTAATTTCAACAATTATCAGCATTTACCAACTGGGTTTTATCTATAGACCCCTTGCCCTGGTTCGTTTTGTTTGTTTGTTTGTTTGTTTGTTTTACTTTTTATTTGGAAATTATTTTAAACTCACACAGAAGTTGCATGTAGGCTCACCTAGCTTTGTTTTTGCGAGAGCATTTCCGAGAATGTATCTCTCTGCATATAAGGACTGTGAGTCTAGGGAAAAGCCCAGGTGAGTGAGGCTGGATGATCTCCTCACAGCACGGGACAGTGCAGGGCAGGCACCTGCTCCAGTAGCTGATAGGCAAGAGGAAGGATGAGGAAACAAAGCTGACTCAGCTGAGATCATCAGACAATTTTGTTTTGACCTCATACAGTAATTGTTTTTCAATACCTCCCACCCTTCCTTTTCAACAATGCCAACCTCAACCTCCCCCAACAAATGCCCAAACCACTAAATAAAATATCAAAAGGGTGGAGCTAAGGATTAGGGCTGGGATTGGGAAATCTTCTCTCACTTCCACGATAGTCTCAGGACGCATCATATCTCTATGCCTTTGCTCAAGCTGTTTCTGCTCCCAGGGGTGCCGTCCCCTTTCTTGGCTCCCTCTATTTCATCTTCTTCTCATTCTCCAAGGTCTACCTCAGACATCAGCTCCTCTGAGAGTCTCTCTCAATTCCCATCAGGCACTAAATCCCTAGTGCTCCCACAGCCAGCTCTAGGGTAGCACTTGCCTCAGAATCCCCATGGGAAAGAGCACTGACTAGGAAGCAGGCTTTCTGGATTCTAAGAACAAAGGCTATCTAAGTGCCCTAGTGTCAGATTATGAGCCTAGCTTGTTACACACTTTTTTCTCACATGGTCTTTCAGAGTGGGGTTTAGTAAGAAAGGAGGCGGGTTTCGGACCAAAGCTGGTCTGACACTAAAGTCCAAACTCCTCTCTCCAGCCCTCTCCCTTCCCTCTCATCCCAAGAATGCACTAAAGCTATCCTGAGCCCAGCTCAGCTACTAAATAATGTGAGAAAACAATGCCTGCCCTTCCTTGGGACTGGCTCTGGGACCCAGCAGTAGTCCCTATAAATGTGCTTTGCCAACTAAGGGATTGGTATTATAGTTGCATTGGTTGGGACAGCAGAGGCTTCAATAACACAGAAGAGCATTGCTCGCTCATGTGGCCTTTGTACTCCAGTCCCCCAAGGCTGGCATGGTGGCTTCACAGAGTTAGTACTCAGGGTCTTCCCATGAAGCTGCTCACAATCCAAGAGGGCTCCCCAACATATCTGCATTCCAGCTAGTTGGAAACAGGAAAGGGGAGGTCATGTCTCTTCCCTTTAAGGACAGACTTTATAGGTGGCACACATTGTATCAACCTGACATCCGATGGATCAGAACTTAGTCACATGGCCACACCTGACTGCAGAGGAGTCTGAGAAATGTAGATTTTATTTTGGGAGGTCATGTGTCTAGCTAAAAATTGGAGGTTTGATTACTAAGAAAAAAGTAAAGAGTAGATATCAAGGACAAATAGCAGTCCCTACCACGATAACCATGATTGGTGATATGATGATGATGGAGAGACTCTGTCCCTGCGTGGGACCAAAACCATGACTCCATAACCACAGAGTCAAGTCCCGTCTGTTGGTTGAGGAGGGGCTCAGCTCTGAATCATCAGTAGGCTGCCCTCCTGGCAGCTGGGGGCTAGAGTGCCTCAGTCCAGCAGGGGTCCCAGGCAGTGCATAGCACTCATTGCCTCCACTACCTGAAATGACTTTCTGTTCTTCTCTCCAGATATCTCACCTCCTCCCCAAAACTCTCCCATTTTGCCCCACTGGATCTCTTTCCATAATCCCTAGCTTGCCCATAGAATCTATCCACCTATTCTAGCACTTGATGATATGCGGCTTAATTGTTTCAGATGTCATTTCTCATTTCATCAACTAGATTGGCAATCTGAGATCTTATCAGCCCCATGACTCCCACAAATTGCTCTTCAAATAAGAGCAGCTCGATCAACTTCTGACGATTGTTGGCTGTTGGCAGGCATGCCGCTGAACGTCTTTGCAATTTCTATTTTGGTGTTTACCTGGCTCTTAGATGATTTTCTGCAGTTATGGATAAGACATAATACTAGTATATCATAGAAGGAAGTTCAGCAAATGTAACTCCTTTATTTTACAAATGATTGTATTTAGACTTTGGGAGAGAAATGACTTAGTTGAGGTGGACCTCACTTAGTCCAATGGTTTCCAAACTGTGTTCCAAGGAGCCCCAGTCTTCTACAGGGAGGGCAAGGAGGGTTAGGAACAAGAGATCAGGAAGAGGACACACACTGAAGCTCTGTGGCCGACAAATATAGTCCTGCTATTGTCCATCTTACACATGCGTTGTTGTTTTTTTTCTAAAGTGTTTTAGTGATTTTTTAAAAAAATTTGAAAGCCACTGTTTGAGCCTAATTCACTTACTGTGCAGACAAAAAAGTTGAGTTCTGAATTTTAATAATTAAGCAGATCACTCACCCAAGCAGACCACTCACCCATTCATTTATTCTAGATCCTGTCTGCCCTCATGGAGCTGATAGTCTCTTGGTGAAATCAAGCCATAAATAACCAAACAAATAAAAAAGTTCCAGTATGCATGCTCAAAGTTGAAAATAAAGCAGGAGAAGGGTGTGGTGAATGATTAAAGACTGACATTTCAAGTGGGCTGGTCAGGAGAGGCCTCTCTGAGGAGGAAGGAAGGGAGGGAGAGCCACGTGTGCTCTGAGAGAAGAGTGTTTCAGGCTGGAGATCAGCAGGTGCAGCATCCCTGTAGCACAAATGTGTTTGCATTCTCAGAAAGGAAGACAGCTGTCCTCCTGGACAGGAAGTGGACTCTGCTGCTAATCACTGTGGGTCCTTTACCTGCTGGGGACCTGCCTCACCCTCCATTTTCCCATTGTAACTTGGGTGGGGATACATCCCTTGGACGTTATAGTGAGGGACAAAAAAGTCATGGATGTTCCTGGCACAGTGCCTTACAAATTTTAGTCACAAAATAAACCTTTGGTTTATTGAATGAATGTTGAATGAATGGATGAATAAGTGAAAAGAAAATTATCTCGTAATAGAAAAGCATAGGTAAAACAGCATTTTTCAAACTTAGGAAGAATGTCCTAGATAACTTTCTAAACATTAAAACAAAAGTCACTGATCTCCCACCTGGTCTGATTAACATTTGTAATACTTTTATTGTGGGCTCATCTGCACAAGGGTTTGGTTTTTCCATGAGAATTCTGTGTGGCCCGGGTGGAAGAAGGGCCGGTCTACGCTGGTTTGCAGTGACCTTGGCCAGACACCCCAGGGCTATACCACCAAATTGGTAATTACCAATTTTCATGATGATTGCTCTGTAGACTGTGTCAATTCAAGCTCTGAACCCACACATAATGGAGGCGTGGGGCTTTGAGTTTCTTCGGGAGACTGTTTTTTCACCCACAGCCCTGCACAGAGACAGGCCACTGGGACCTTTCGCTGGTCCAGCATCTGTTGCAGGGTCCTGGCTTTAAGCGGGTGTCTCAGTTCAATCCCCCTCACACAGGACAGGACCACAGTCCCTGTCCCCACTAGTTTCTAGTCCAATAACCACATCAACAGCTTTCTCTCTCATGAGGAAAGCACTGGCTTTCGGTTCCTTCTTGTCTTCTTTTCTTCTTGGATGCTGGGTACACTTTTGGAATCAAAATGTCTTCATCAAAAACCATTCCCAGAGTTATTTATCTGCCTGAGATGGCAGTGTTTTCTGTAAAAAAGGACTCTGTTCTGATTTATACCTTAGTGTCACGTTAATAATAGCTACTTATCAAGCACTCACAATGTGCCAGGCAGTGGGCTCAATAATCATTTACTTTACTCTTCTCACAACCCTATCAAGTAGCTACTATATTTATACCCATTTATACCCAAGGAGGAAACAGGCATTGAGAAAGATTAGATAACTTTCCCAGGTTTATACAATGAAGCCAAGCCCGGGATCTCTTAATTTTAACATTCTACAGCCTCTTTAATCACTATTTCAGAAGCTGCTTTGCAAGCAACACGACAGCTTTTCTGCCAAACTCCATTGACCAAGCAATCATATGCACATTGGTTAAGAAAATGAGATCAAATGACATGATGTATGCAAAAAAGACTTTTTATAACATGATATAGAAATGATGTCACTATGTGCTGTAACTCCCACTGTCACATTAGAATCAATATCTTTCAATTCACTCCAAGTAACTTGAGTTTTACATGTTTAACCTCTCTGACCAAATGGATAAAGATTTATTTTCTCCAAACAATCTTTTTGACTCTTAAGTAGAAAAGACTTGAATGAGAAATCTGGTAAAATTCTAAATGTGTTGGTTACACAATGGAAACATCTGACTATTTGGAATGCAGGTAACATACGGGATCCATTTCCCCCAATAATAGCAGGCGTTATCTGAGGCCCTGCTGAGTGGCAGGCACTAGGTGTCTAACAGCTTTGGTTAATCTGTTTTTTCTTTCATAATGATAAACTAGTTATTCTGGAATAATGCCAGATTTAGAGAAAAGTTGCTGAGATAGTACAGATGGTTTCATGTATCCTTCACCCAGGTCCCCCTAACATTATCATCTTACATAACCTTGGTACCTTTGTCAACACGAAGACATCAACATTAGTACATTACTATTAACTATAGATTTCACCAGTTTTTCTACTAATGTCTCTTTTCTGTCCCAGAATCCAATCCAGGATCCTGCACTGTATTTGGTAGACCCATTTTTAAACCAGCTTACTCAGAGAGTATTAAAATAGCTCTGTTTTCTCTGCTTTACTTTAGAATCAAATTCAGCAAAGATAGTTGAGCTCAATTTCCAATTCTACAGGGAAAACAGGTAAAAAATAAAAAAGAAAACAAGAAACAAACCTCAGGACTGGCTTGGCTCTCATTCAAGTTAGGAGTTGGCTCATTGATCCTGAAGGCAACCTAACTCTGTCCTTTGAGAATCTCCTCCTCTGCCCCAGGTTAGGGTCTCATGTCCATCGATATGGGGACAAGAGTTAGGACCAGGCTTGACAGAGGAAACTGCTCTGTGATTTGCCTCATCACAACCCCAAGTCCAGCTGAGTCACTGAAGAATTCTACCTTCCTGACTACCAGTTGGAAAGACTCCTATCAGCACAGTGGAGAAGACATTCTTTGATTTCCTTCTTCAGCTTGTTCATTCATTCATTCATTCATTTTTTTAACTATTTATTATTGCTTTATTCAGCAGACATTTATTAAGTCCCTACAGTGAGTTTTCCAGGTACTGAATTAAATGCTAGGGGCATAAGGGGGAACAAAGCAGAAATAATCCCTGCGTATGCAACATTAAATAGTTAACTTATTCATTCTTGAATACCTACTAAGTGTTCCACACTGAGCTAAGCAATAATGAGGGATACAGGCCCTGTCTTCCTTGTCAACATGAAGACATCAACATTGGTACGTTATTATTGATGTAGCTACCCAGAGAGACAGGAGCGTCCACTCAGACAGCCTGAGATAACTGGTGCAGACAGTAAGGGGAGAGAGAGAGCTAAGAGTAGGGGTTATCAGGGAAGGCTTTAAGGAGGAAGCCCAGAACATATGCTGGTCTTTAGGGTGAGGTCTGCACAGATGTTTAAAAAAAAAAAAGTATGTGTAGGAGGAGCGAAAAGCAGGATTGTGCCCTTTGTGCTTACTGTGAGAGAAGAGACAGACCTGACCTGAGAAGGGGCTTTGAGTCAGGGGCTAGAGGAGCATGTGTTCGAAGACATGCTTGGAGTTTTGTTGCTCTAAAGAGAGTCTTCCTGTCTTCTAGGGACATCTGAGTCTAGAAAGGCAGAGCCTGAGAGTTTTTGTGGGACTACCCCTTCGTCTCACAGTGGGGAAAAGAATTTCTGAGAGATGAAGGGCATGTCCCTCCCTGGTGGAGCCAATGAGCTGTGGTGAAAAGGACACTGGCTTTGGGACCCTCAGGACTTCAAGGCCTGGCTTTGCTGCTTTTCAGCTGTGTGACCTTGAGCAAGCTACTAAATGAGTTTCTTCACCTGTAAAGAAGAGATAACCATAGTACCTACCTCCACATAGTGTCACTAAGATTAAATGAGACAATGAGGCTTTAGCGCCTGACACAGCACCTAGCACTAAGGAGGTACCAAACAGTGGTAGCTGGTAAGAGCAGTAAACAGTGGGGTGGGTTTCACTAGAACTTCAAGACTCATGTAACATAGATGGAGAGAGACACAGGTAATGCACCCAACCATTTGAAGTCTTGGATAGCTGGAGCAGTGAATAACTCTAGTCAGTAGAAATGAACTTTAATTAACATGGGTTTGAAAGAGGAAGGCATGGGTGTTCCTCTGCAGTGGTGCCCTAATTTGAACAAATGCTCTGAGATGGCCTTTTTTCTGAATAGCAGAGCCTCATCTGGAGGTCCCCTGACCAAACACACACACACACACACACACACACACACACACACACACACACACACACATACACACACACACACCAAAACAAGATAAAACAAAACAAAACAAAAACTACTCAAGACTGGAGGGTGACTAGTTCACAACTCTTGGGTTATCCCAGTGTCACCTCAGTGGTGCTGGAGAGTCTGTAGGGTGGTAGGATGGGTCACAGCCTGGAAGGGGGCAGCACTGATTTTTATCTTGAAGCAGAATCCCAAAAGGAATACTAGATCTACCAAAGAAAACAGGGAGAAAAAAAAAAGCAATGGCCCTGAGAACATTGTGAGAAATTTCTAGACACATTCCTCCTCTGCCTGCTTCACCCCAAGGTGATCAGTAGATTCTTCAGTGAAAAGTTAGGGAGATTGTGCCTGGGTTCTGAGGGAGAGGCACACAGAAGCAGGATGAGGGCCTAGGCCTTGGGAAAGAGCCCCACGGAACCTTAGTAAGAATTCAGTGATGAACCAGCGGGAGGCACTGTGGTTTCCATGGCAACCTGATATATAAGACAATCAACTTTTAAAGCCAATTCTTTAGTAAACTCAGGGTTAGAAAAAGGTATGTGTGGAAGATTATTATCCATAAAAAAAGTATTGTCTTTTGTTTCTTTAAGAGCTTACTAGGTCAGAGCTGTTTTGCTTTTGGCTAAAGCCTATAATGCGTTCAGAACAGAGTAGAAAAATGAATTTTTTCATACATTTCAGTTCCAGCTTAAGCTAACATAGACTGTGAGGCCTAGGGTGTATCCATTTTTTATTCATTTCTCCATCCATCCATTTAGCCAGCCAGCCTTCAGCCATAGTTATTGAGCTTAACCTTTATCCTGAGCTGGATTTTTTTACCTGTAAAATGAGAGAATTAGTCTAGTATTTTTGACCTTGAGTCCTAGAATCTTAGAGTTTCAGCATGGTGCTTTCAGGGGCTTCCTTCCTCAGATGGGGTGGGGCAATCGAACAGGTCTAAGACCCTGCTTGGTTTCAACTCAGAACAGCCCTGTTTTAACTATTTTATTTAGGTCTCCACTTAAGATTTCTTCTGAACGAAGGCTCCCTGACTGAAAAATCACTGCCCCAGAGGGTCTCTGGGGACCTTCCAGTGGCGACACTGCAGCCTCAGAAAAAATTGTTTTTCAATAAATGTTCTTGCAGTGTGAGGTATAGAAATAAAATGGTGAATAAACCAGCGTCACTGTTCCTCAGGGCCTCCCTGTCATCGTGAGGATAAACTGAGATTATAAGTGTGAAAACCTGCTTAGGGTAAACGACTGTTGTTAAGATGACAATAATAATTATTATAGTAGAGTCCGGCAGTCAAGCTATACCCACAGAGAAATGGAGCCTATAATTCAGCCTACAATTGGGGACCAGGTAGAAGAAGCAGACTTCCAGGGGCTCCACACAGGGACTCCGAGAATTGCAGGGTTTTCCTGGGAATGCAGCTCTGCGAGCCGGCGCCTCCCCAGGGGCTGCTGTGTCCCCCTGCTTCGCTGGTACCCACCCGCTCTCAGCAGCGGGGGCAGGGCGGGCGGCGGGAGGAGTCTCGGCAGTGATTGGCTGAACCAGAGGTTGTTGCTAGGCTACCAGTCCGCGGGAGACTGGGGCCTGCGAAGTCCCATCCTCCATGGCAGATCCATCCCACGCAGCCGACCTAATTAGTGCACCCTGTGAAAGGGATCCCCAGCAATTTAAATTGTCGGCTGCAAAATACCCATCTTTCTAGGATTTTTCACTTAGCAAGAAGCGTTGTGGAAGATGAGAAGAGAGGAGGTTTTTATTCTGAGTCACCTTGAATAGCTGCTTCTCTCTCTGGACCTCAGTGTCCTCCTTCAGTTCTTGGGATTCATTCATTTATTTATTATTCATGTATGCATTCATGTTTATTAAATGCTTATGTTCCAAGCATTATATCAGGTGTTAGGGACAAAGATACCATCCTTGCCGAAGGGAGAAATATTAGGCACTTAAGCAAGTAAATAAGATAAATATATATCTAATTATTCCTTTTCTTTCTCCTCAGTGGCTTTTCTAACCAATCCCTCCTTTTCCCTAGTAGATCTGTGGGGTCTCTCAAGTTGACAGAGGTGGGAGTGCTGCCGCCAACATACCTGTACTATATTACACCTAACCCATCCCCTTACCACACTCTGAAACAGGGGTACACACTCTTGTCTCCACAGTGCTTTTACATCTTTTGTATTCACATGTGAACCTGAGCGTGCCTCAATAAAGATGTGGCACAGGGATAATTGTCCCCTGTTCAGATGAGAAAGCTGAGAAGCGGAAACATTAAGAAGACTTATCCATGGTCCCATGAGGAATTACCAACATAACCAACACTGAGCGCTTATATGCAGGCACTTAAAAAGGCGATCTGCCTCATAGCAATCCAGTAAGATAAGTATTCTTATTCCCATATTATAGGTGGCAAATTGAGGCTGAAAGAAGTTATTTAACTTGCCAGTGATGGCCCAGATAGTATGTGGCAAATCTGAGATTTGAACAAAATCTGTCTGACTCCAAAGCCTGAGCTCTTTCCAAGAAATGAATCTGATCATAGAAAAGAATAAGACTCTCGGAGTTGCTGAGATTTAGAGCAGCTTCCAAATGACCTAATTAGCCACTCTTATCAATATAGTTAATTCCGCTACTTATCCATCTATATGGGATCATCTTGCCTTTAAGCTTTTATTGGGAATTAAGTCAAGTAACTTTTGCTTGTGAGCACCTCCATCATTTGCTTTTCCTCCCTATTAGGTTTCTATTTGCCTTTGTTCACACACTGAACAGACATTGAGCATCCACCAAGTGTCGTGGGAGGCTTGGTGGGTGTAGGTGAGTATGACCCATGCCCTGCCATGAGGTGTTCTAAGCTTATAGCAAAGCTTTTTGAAGGGCTTTCTATGGACAAAGCACAATGATAAGCCATAGACAGACTCATCCTAAGATAATAAGAAGGTGTGAAAGGACCTGGTGAGTGTGGGCTGGGGGTGGGAGCAGCGAAACTTGAGTTTCCTGTGGTGCTGCTTTTAAATCCTATCTTGCTGTGGTTGGTGTGGTACAATGCATCTTAGAGCCTAGGAGCCTATAGCTTGGAAGCCTTTAAATGAGAGAAGGTTCTGGAAAGTACAGAGATGCATAAAGAAGCAAGCTAAATTTATCCCTCCTCACAGCACCCAGCAATTGCTATGCTTAACACTTGTCTTTCCACCAACAGTGACTTATTTAACCAGAAGATTCATTGCTTTTCCTCAGCTAGGAGAGAGGGGTGCGGGTGGCGGAGGGGGGAGGGGGGAAAGAAACAGAAAGAGAGAGAGAGAGAAAGAGAGAGAGAGACTCTGAAGACAAAGACACACAGCAACCTGAAGAGAAGTAAGGAGAGGCAGAGATAAAGGCATCCTTTGGTACGCATCTCCAAAGAGCAACAGGAAAAAATATTAAACTGGACACCTGAGTGGAAGAAATCAGACAATCTCCTGTCCCCTTCCTCTCTAACAACACAATTTTGGCTAGTACATTGTTAATTTCCAGATAGCACCGTTTTCAGATATAAGTATTTTGGAGATGTCTATACTATTTCTATTATCTTGGACACTGCTTTGTCCTTGTCACCCACTACCACCCTATGAGTTGACTGTACATGGATAATACACAAAAGCCATGATTAAAATAAGCATTACAAGACTAAATATGCATGCCTTTGACCTAGCATTCCCACCTCTATGAATTATCCTAAGGAAAATAAGTAAGGACACAGGCAAAAGATTATTAATTACAGCATTGTTTATAAAAGCAAGGAAACAAACTAAATAGCCAATCCCTTTGGGGGACCTGCTCAATAAATAATCTTATATCCTTACAGTAGCTTTCCATACTGCTTATAAATTAGGTTATAAATGGGCACTTATTGATGTAGAAAGACAGGACTTGTTAGCTAAAAAGAGTAAGTTACAAAATAGTGTAAATGGATTTACTCTATTAAAGTATTATTATAAGCAAGAATAAATATAAAATTTATAATCTAGGAAGAGTTTTCTTTTTGCTTATCTGCATTAAAAAAATTTTCCCCACAGTGAACATGTATTTTTCTTGTGCAATAAGAACAAATTTCCTTCCATCGTCCCCAGCGAGAGCCTCCTGCTGAGAGTCCAAGAGTGTACGGGCAGGCTGAACCCAGTGCTTCTGGCTCCGAGGCTGCCAATCCTTTCGAGACCGCTGCAAGTTGTTCATTAAAAATTTCGAAAACAACATGTCCCCACCCTGGTTCGACTCCCCATCCTAACTGCTCTTGTGGACGAGAACTCAGGAACCCAACGCTTTGGTATGCAAATGCTCAGTTGTTTCATAACCTGCTGGTGGGTTGGCAGCTTCCCTTTCTTGAGGGAAAATGCTGTACAAGTTGGCACATGGTAAAGCTAACCTCACTAAAACCACAGGGCTTTCCCACCTACCAGAAGCATCCTCCCCTCTAAGGGGGTGACAGCTAAAAAACTCTGTTGCTCAGATCAGTCCTTACTACACATATGCAGCTGTGTTTCCGAATGTTGGTGAAAAAAGGCCGTCACCATGGCAACCCAGGCTCACTCAGCCTCTGAGATCAGTCCAACACCCAGAGAAAGAAGGTGGGGTCGGAGTCAGAACAAACACTGCCCGGCTATCTCACCTTAGGCTAGACACTTAGCTTTTCTCTGCCTTAGTTTCTACGTCTGTAACATGATGCTGAAGCTCCTATACTACCCACCTCCAGAATTAATGAGGAATAATCTGTGAACTTTAAAACAGAAGAGGAGTAGAGCATCACTAGCTTTGGTTTGTCCTTAAATTGCTGTAACTTTGGACAAATCACTTAACCCCTCTGTGCCTCAGCTGCTCTATTTAGGAAAACAATGCCCACTGTGACAACTTACCAGATACATTGTCAAGCTCCCATGAGAATCCAAGAATCTCAAAATTAGAAGGAATCCTAGCCTTTACTGTCCATCCAGGAATCTCTGATAAGTTCTCTAACCGGGACACTTGCTCTGCCTCTCTGCTTGATTACTTCTAGTGGCAGAGAGCTCATGATTGCATAGCTTCCCAAGTAGCCATTGCTGTGACACTGACTGTAAGAAAGTTCTTCTATATAGGATGTTTTACAATTAAATATTTGTTTTAGCAGTCCTTTTTAGAGCTATTTCCACTCCTGATTTTTCCAGAGAGCTTGCACAAGGTAGATATTAACAGCAATAGGCAAGAAGCAGGTACAGGCCCAGCTCCAGAAGCTTGTGGCTTAGTTTAGAGGAAGGAGTGTGGGTTCCAGGGTGACACACTCTTGGTTAAAACCCCACTTTGTCCGCTTACTAGATGATTGACCTTGGGAAACTTATATTACCTCTCCAAGCCTCAGTTTCCTGATTAGTAAAGTTAGGACAGAGATATCTTCCTTATAGTACTGATGTGAGAATCAAGCATGATAGCACTTCTTACTAAGCCTTCAACCCCAAACTCCCCAGGTGGAATTCTGGAGATTGCTGGTGCAGAGGGTGGGTTACCCCTTTCTCTGCCACCCTCTGCACAACACATCTGTCCCCCGGTTGCCATCTGGCACATGTGCCCTGGCTGCTCTCCTCTCAAAAGAAGGAAGAATGTTCATCCCCCGCCTCCTGGGGCACCTGCAGCACAGCCTGGCACAGCTGTGTTTCACTTCTAGGGAGGTCTCCCTCTCAGGCCTGTACCAGGGGCCATAAAGGGAAGGTAATACAATGGGTTCAAGACAAAGTTCACCTGTCTCTGTAATTCATCTACCTCTAGGCCAACAGCCTCCCCCCAACCCCATCCTCAGATTTAGCTGGCACTAAGCCAGTGTCCTAGAGTGTCACTTGGTGAAGGCTTTCAACAGTCAGTGTTTTGATGGGCAGAAAGCCTCTAAGACCCCAAAAGAGTATAGTCTGATGGTGGCATGGTGACAGGAAGTTAGGGAAAGCTATTTGGGGGTAGGAAAGTGGTCCTTTGCCCTCAATATGCATGGAGTCAGAATACCTGGGTCTAGTTCTGCCATTGATTAGCTGTAGGCTTTCTGGAGCCAGTGACTTAATTCTCCAGTGTTTTGCTTTCCTCATGTGCAGAATGTGTGCATAATGACAGGTGGATTCTTGAGTTCTTCCCTGCTTCAGAATTCTAGGTTTTCCCATTCGTTGGATGCAAGATGAGATGGAAAATCACCGTTGATCTCTCTTGGCCACCGGCTGCTGACCGCTCGCTCCTCTCTGCTTCCTCCACAGATGAATACCTCAGAGTTCTCAACGTGGGTGTGGCCGAGGTGAAGAAATCCTTCCTCGGGCCCTTGGCCCCCTCCTGCAAGATGGTGCGGATGATGAGGCAGTTTCTGTACCAGGTCCTTCCTGAGGACTCCTACAAGGCCGCCACAGGGAAGCTCCACGTGAGCCTCACCCGGCTCACGGATGGAGAGAGTGTTGTGGTTTCAGAGTACACATCCAAGGAAGAACTCATTGAGGCAAGGGGCGTGGGCGGGGGATGGGAGGTGGAGGTGGGGGCTGGGAAGGAGAGGTTGGGGGCATGTCTTGCTTCTTTTGACTGGGCCCTGGGAAGGTCAACCTGCCTGCACCCATCTATTTTTTTCTTCCCTCATCCTTCTTTCCCTTCACCTTCCTGGCACCTCTCTGTCAGGCACACTGTTAGAGGAGGTAGACAGAGGGAAGTCCAAGACAAATAGGACTTGGTCACCATTCTCACACCTCAACACCCAGAGTCCCCAGAGGCTCAGCCCCTCCTTTTGCCTCTGCCCACCACTCCCCCAGGTGCTAATTCTGGAGCTTCTCAGAATCCAGAGTGTTACCAACAGAGGTACCGCGTCTCCTTTAGGGCCTCCCAGCCTAGGTTACAGTGTGTCCCCCTTGAATTACTCCCAATCTGTGGATACAACCCTCCCCACTGTCCTCCTCTTCCAAAGGCCCTTGATTAAAGGGCTGAATTATCCCTAAATGGGTTATCACTTAGGAAAGTGCACTCTAACAGTGCACTGTTCTAACTAAGCTCAATAATATAAATTTTAGCTATGAATTATTATTGCTAGGGAGTGCTGTGGATATACTCAATTTTCTTTCTTGACAAGGGTTAAGTAGCATGACGTTCCATCCCATGTTTCTAGTCCCTTCTCAGGAATTCAAAGTCCTTGCTGCCCATCCTCATATCCCCACAGTGTGGCCTAACTATGATCCTGGGGGTGGAGGATGAATAGGCATTGGCATGGATACCTACTCCACCCACTTCACATTCCTCTAGGTTTATTATCATCCACCTCTTCAAGACTTTTCTCTCCCCAGCCTTCTTCCACCACCACCCGCTCCTACCCATGCCAAACAAAGCAAAGCACACACAAAGTAGGCCTTTGTGCCTTTGCACCTGGAATGTTTTTATCTCCTTCCTGCTCCCCTTCACCTGCTTGACAAGACCAGTCACTCCTGCCAGGGAACTTTCTTTCCACCTGCCTGCCTGAACCCCTCCCTCTGTTGGTACTTATCTGTTGGTGCTACAATGCCCATGCTCACCTCCATCACAGCACCTGTCACCGTTGTACTGTCACCTGTTTGCTTACCCCACCTCTGAGCACTCCCAAGGGTGGGCATCTCACTCTCCTTTAATGCCAGGGCCTGACCCAAACCAGATACACATGAATCATTGTTAAAATCCATTGGATTCATGGAAATTTGGTGCTGGAAGGGACCCTGGAGATCACTGAGATCACCTCTCCCTTTAAAGCTGGGACGTCAGCCTCAGTCTGACCAAGTTTGTTACCGAAAATCCAGCTAGTCAGGGCCAGGCCAAAGTGGAACTCGGTTTAAGTAAGACCAGGCTGGCAGTGTCCCAGAGGCCTGCAGGTGAGCCCTTTCTACCCAACTCACCAGGGCCTCTGGCATCACAGACCTGTTCTCCCCCCCACAGGCCCTGTACTGCAGCTGCTTTGTCCCAGTGTATTGCGGCCTCATCCCTCCAACTTACCGTGGTGTGGTGAGTGCTTTTGGCTTGAGATGGGAGTGAGCCAGGATCCAGGAGTGCCTCAGGGCCCCTGTGACCCACATCTGGGAGAAAAGAGGGGTGATCTTGGAATTCGGTGGGAAGACCAAGAATTAGAAAGATTATTGTGTTTTTCTACTCAGAATTCCCACCATAGATGGATTTCTGGGGTTTTAAGGTAAACTCCCCCCAAAAAGGCTGGGCTTCTCTCTGGACACACCAGTTCATTACTGAGCCTGGCAAGTTGAGACACAAGAGGCTTGCCAGATTTTCCCAGACTTGACAAATAGTGTAGAATACAAACCCTGCAACATTGGGAACTGGAAACTTGAATGATGAGGACCTTTCAGGTCATCTAGGCTGGTGCCTCCCAAACTTCAGTGTGTCCATGAATCACTTAGGGGCCCTGTAAAATAATGTGAATTTTGCTCCAGTAGGTCTGGGGCGGGGCCTGAGACTCTGCCCCTCTAACTGGCTCCAGCTGGTGTGAGTGTTGCTGGTCCACGACCACACGCCGAGTAGGAGGGTCTAAACAATGCTCCCTCCTCACTTTACATGTAGAGAAGATGAGATCCAGAGATTAAGGTTCGGCTAGTAGGTGGAGTCCCTCTTGTATGTCAACCATGTACTTCTCAGGTACCCCAGAAAGTTAGAGCCTCGGTATTTGTGGTCCTTTGTTCCCAGTTGAGGAAACAGAAGCCCTGAAGGGACGGGACTTGAGGGTAAACATATGGTGGCTGTGGCTGAGGCCATGGTCAAGGGTGCTCGGAGAATGAAAAGCATTCCAGACCTCAATAGAGGGAGACAGTTTGGACCCATGGCAGCCTGAAGAGGGGATATTTATGACCTGCTCAGACTCACCATGAGCACGCTTCTTAAGAAATCATAATGTGTGGCTCCATTTCCCAGCTCTGCTCTCAGCATTGAGTGGCTCCAGGAGGGGTAGCCTGGGAGGGGTGGCTGTGAGCATTTGCTCTTGATTTCTCCAGTGTCCCCCTCCTCCAGAGCCCTGGGAGCCCCATCTCAGCACCAGTGAGATGGCTGCAGGGAGACAGGGCAGGGACAGAGCACTGGGCTGGAAGTGCTGAGACCACAATGGACTCACTGAGTGACCTCAGGTATACCACTTAGCCGCTAGAACTTAGATCTCAAGGCTTGTCTAGAGGGGCCCACTTCCTTGGTGTGCTCCCTGCCTGGGGGAGAAGACCTCTGACCCAGGATGAGCATTTTTCACTCTGCCTCCCCCTACAGCGGTATATCGATGGGGGCTTCACGGGCATGCAGCCCTGCTCCTTCTGGACTGACTGCATCACTATCTCCACCTTCAGCGGGCAACAGGACATTTGCCCCCGGGACTGCCCTGCCATCTTCCATGACTTCCGCATGTTCAACTGCTCCTTCCAATTCTCGCTGGAGAACATCACCAGGATGACCCATGCCCTATTCCCCCCAGACCTGATGGTGAGAGACAGAGGAACTTGGAGGCTTAGGGGGCCCGGCGGAGGGTGGCAAGGGCTGGAGGTGCAATGGGGAAGCCAATGGGGCCCCCCGAGTTGTGTCTCCTCCTCTCAAATCATCCCTTAAACTTTCTCCCAGACCTGTGTCCTAGCCTTTTCGCTAATGAGCTATGTGACCTTGACCAAGTCTCCTAAGGGCTCCCAGCCTCAATTTTCTCCCCTATAGAATGAGATAATATCAGAATCGCTGATAGGAATTTTAAACTGAACTCTTCCAATCTGACATGCAATGTTGGGTCAGCAAACTATGGCCCACAGGCCATATCCAGCCCATGGCTTATTTCTGTACAACCTGTGAGCAAAGAATGGGCTTTCCATTTTTAAAAGGTTGTAAAAATAAAAGGAAAAGAAGTGACAGAGACTATATGAGACCTACAAACCTCATATATACTCTCTGTCCCTTTACAGAAAAGGCTTTGTGGGCAATATCTTGAGTGATCCGTCAGCATCTTCTGCAATAGATACTATTATAATCTCCATTTTACAGATGAAGAAACTGAGTCTGTGAGAGATTATAGCCATACAGCCAATAAGTGGCAGTACTGGGATTTGAACCCCGTCTCCAAATTCGGCTCTTCTTATGGCTCAAATACACCTCTCGTTCTACTATAAACATCTCACTCCTCCTGCCCAGGGGAAGTTGATGATCAGCTGTGAATGGTTTAATACATTAACGTGGCATCACTGTGGACATGTGATCAGGAGCTACTCCTCACTTCTTAGCAGAGAGTGAGGGATGGGATGCTGGACAGGTACACTTTGAAAAGCTCATCAAATAAAACTCAAGAGTGGTGAAAGTAGCAGCTCTGGGTGAGGACCACAACTCTCACTGTTGCTTCAGCCTGAGTCATTTTCCTGGTGTGCCCACCTTGCAGATGCTGCACAATTACTACTACCGAGGGTATGAAGATGCCGTTTCGTACTTGAGGCGGCTGAGTAAGTACCATGTGGAGCCCCAGGGAAAGGGAAGACTGGAGGGTGAGGCAAAGACAGGAAGTAGAAGGGCTGAATAGAAGAGCGTTTCTTCCAGATTTGTAACCTGGAGACACCCTTTGCTCAGGAGAGCCAGAAATAGGTGCGGGACCTGACAGCCTGCATTGTCCAGGACAGGCCACTGTGGCCAGAAATGAGGATTTTCGTGCAAAGGGGGATTTTAGATTAACTGATGGAACATTGTCTAGGGCTTGTATACAAATATATTTCTGGATTTAAAAAGTATATTTAGGAAATACATAGCTCATATCTTCCATTTTCATGTCATTTCATTCTTCCATATTTATTCTCTTTCCAATAATACTATTGTTAATATAGAACTAAATGTGACTAATTTATATTTGTATAAGACTTCAAAATAACACATTGATCAACAAATGAGAAAGAAGAGCCCTTGCCTTGTGTTGGTTTGGAAATTGTGGTCCCCACACCTGTGCATCAGTTGGTAGAAGAAAGATCCTAATGACATGGATTACATGCTCTAACTTGATGAAGGCCATGGTGGACATCTTTGTTAAAAGGAAAGAGAAAAAGCTTTTTCATATTTAGAGTTATGTTCTTTCCCACAGAACGTATTTCCAGAAAAAGAGATTCCTGGATGAAGGGTATTTTATCTGTGTGATATTATGTTTTTTCTATATTGCTGTATGGCCTTTATAATAGTCTTTGTTGGCAGTTTTATATTTCATCACAGTTGTACAGAAAACTTAGCTTGGTCATTCCCTTGAGTCTCTAAATGTTCACTATTATAAGTAATGTTCTGGTGTTCTACTTGTGTATATAATTTTTAAAAAAATATTTTGGAGGTGAGGTTAGGGGTTAAATAAAGTTTTTCCCCTAGGATACATTCACTTTTTCTTTTTCTTCAAAATCGCTTCCAGCATTCCCCAGCTCCCCATGTTCTAACTCTTTACTTTCTCCTGGGTCCTTTCACCCAACAAGGTGGGAATGTGGGTGGGAGTGGGGAACAGGAGAGCAGGATGGAGAGAATGTGGGCTCTGGAAGCAAGTAGCCTGGGCCAGCGCCCTCATCCCTCCAGCTGTGTAAGCTCAGGGGAATCATTCCCTATCTCTGAGTCTTGATCTCTTAATCTGTAAAAAGGGTTTAGATCCTGATTCCTGGCCTCTACCTGTGTCCTTGCCAGACAATCCAGTCCACTGCCCCTCTTCTCACCTCTCTGCAGGACACACTAACCCTGACTCTCCTCTGACAACTTCCCCATCCTCCACATTTACACAGGTGACAGCTGTGAAAAGTGAGCCCCAGGTGTCCAAAAGGTGAAGGCCATGGGGAGTATCAGTGGAGGGTAGAGATGAGGTCTCAGAATAGGAGGGGCTAGCTGGGGCCTAAGGTCCTTTCTTCCACCAGCTGGGGAGCCCCTTCAGTCTATCTCTGTGACAGTGCAGGCTGGGGACTTGAGGCTTGGGTGATACCAATTCCTTGCCCCAGGAGACCCCTCTACACACCTTGGCTGCCTGGCTACCTCCATGCCAATCTCTCCCCTAGAAATTTTCCTTTCTTCTTTCTCTCAGGACAAGCCTGAGTGAGTGCTTAAGCATCTCTAATCTTCCCCATTTCTCAATAGACCCTTCTTCTACCCTTCCACCTCTCGGAGAAACCCATTGCCCTCTCACCTTCTCCTACCCTTCCACTCTTGGCTGATGTGGATGTTTTCACAGGTATGAATGGTGATCTTAAACCCAAGGGTGAAACTCTAATAGTAGGATTTGAGACAGTATATGGAGGAGGGCAGGTTTTCTCAATGGCCCTGGAATCACTCCAAGTAGAAACAGGCACAATTCACAAGGGAGACGATGTCTCGTCTGGCTACCAGCTATTTGTACTCCTCCCAATTTGCCAGTGTGTACATGCTTTCTCAGTGCACCTAAATCCTTTTGGGTTTGGTTGGGCTGGATTTTTCTTCTGGCACCAGATGCAAGCAGGTGTTACTGACACATCCTGAGTAATTGTGGTTGGTGCCCACAGCCACACTCTTAATCCCCATTTGCCATCTGGGAACAGAAAAAGGGAGTCTACTACAGCCTCCCACCCAACTACTTTCTGGATGTGGGTCAGCTCCGTCAGAAAGCTGAACTTACAAGGTGTCACCCGCAACAACTCAACTCACATCCTGGCATCCTCTTTCTCCACCCTCCTAAGGATTCACATCCACCTAATTATTTCTGCTGCCAGCCAAGCGTCTCTCTCCATTCTTGGCCTCCATTGGCAGCATCCTTCTGCCAAAGGGGAGGGTATGCTTGCTGATGTGCTTGAAAATCCACATTCCCAACATAGACGTGCTGATTACGGGTGTTGAGTGAGGTTGGAGCTCAAAGGACGCCATGTCTGAAAATATCCACTCGGCATCCAGGCATGTCCACCCAAACCCACCTTCCTTCCTTCCTCCTTCCCTCCCTTATTCCCTTTCTTCCTGTCTTCCTGCCATTCTTCCTCCTCACAATTTAATAAGTTTTCATACACACACAAACACACACACACACACACACACACACACACACACACGCGCGCGCGCGCGCGCGCGCACACACACACACACCACTGAGAAACAGCACCACAATCAAGATAGTGAACAATCCATCATGCCCAAAGTTTCCTCATGCCCTCAATGACTCCTCCCATCTTCCCTCACCTGCCCCCAATCCCCAAGCATTTCCTGATTATATTTCTGTCATTACATATTAATTACCTTTTCTAAAGTTTTCGATAAATGGGATCTTATAGTACGAACTCTTTTTGTTTGCATACTTTCACTCAGCATAATTATTCCGAGATTTGTCCCAGTTATTCCATGATATATACAGTTCATTCTTTTTTACATTCATTCCACTGTATGAATATACCACAGTTTATTTATCCATTCACCTGTTAATGGGCATTTAGGTTGTATCCACTTTGGGCTATTCTGAATAAAGCTTCTACGAACACTCATGCATGCATCTTTGTATGGACATATGCTTTCATTTCTCTTACATAAGTACCTAGGAGTTGAATGTTAGATCATATGGTATGTGTGTATTATATATACATACAAATAAAATTATATGTGATTATGTATAATTATATAATTTATACATGTAAAATTATGATAAAAACAGTATAAAATTTACTATCTTAACCATTTTTAAGTGTACAGTTCAGTAGTGTTAAACATATTTACATTGTTGCACAGCTAACCTCCAGAACTTTTTCATTTTGCAAACGGACTGGCAGCTCCCCCTCCCCCCTAGGCCCTGGACACCACCATTCTACTTTAGACTACTTTAGATATCTCATATAAGTGGAGCATACCGTATTTGTCTTTTTATGACAGGTTTGTTTCACTTATAGTGTGCTCAAGTTTCAAGTATATTGTAGCACCTGACAGGATTTCATTCCTTTTTAAGGCTGAATGATATTACAACTCACACCCTGGCATCCTCTTTCTCCTCCCTCCTGAGGATTCACATCCACATAATTGTTTCTCTCTTAGGACCGTGTTCCTCTCTTGCTTAGCACTTGTCTTGGTTAAAACTTGAGATTATTTGGGTGGTCAGTGCCTGCCCTCACACTGGACTGTAAGCTCCAAGAGACCAGGGACCAACACACCTGTTTTTGTTTCTTTCACCTCCTCAGTGCCTGGTATAATGCCTGGCACGTATAGATACTCAATGAATATCCACTGCATAAGTGAATTAATACGTAACCTAATACTCAATATAAATCCAAGTAAGTACAGCAATACCATTGATGAGCACTAAGTCTGTTTATGAAAATAATTTGGAAAACTATTTTTTGCAACTGTCATGCTGATGCCAGGGGTTAGTAATGCCACCCATACTATTGTTTTTCCTAGATGCTGCTTACCTTAATTCTCCCTCCAAGAGAGTGATTTTCCCCCGGGTAGAAGTGTACTGCCAGATAGAACTCGCCCTTGGCAGTGAGTGCCCTGAACACAGTCAACCAAGCCTCCAAACAGACCAGGCCAATCTGGAAGAAT
The DNA here is from genome assembly GCA_004027375.1 of Macroglossus sobrinus. Classification (NCBI taxonomy): domain Eukaryota; kingdom Metazoa; phylum Chordata; class Mammalia; order Chiroptera; family Pteropodidae; genus Macroglossus; species Macroglossus sobrinus. Next base: position 384,290 of record PVKZ01000497.1, read on the forward strand.
CCATACAACTTCATACACAATGGGCTTCCACAGGGGAAGGAAGCAGTGGCCATGGTCCACCTACATCCCCACCTATGCTGACACCTGAATCTACATGTGAGTGGCCTGTGGAATCACCTGTTTCACCACCTGTTTCTTCATTTGAGCAGTCACCTGCATTGCCACGGGCCTCATCACCATCACATTCTCCAACTGACTTGCAACATGTATCACTGCCAGCTGTGTACCAACAACCCAGCTCAACACCTGTGTCATCACAACAGCAGGTACAACTAACTGGATCACCACCCAGATCTCCACTCTCCCAGTCACCTGAGTCACCCAGGCCACCCTTGGAGCCTTCAGCTGTGGAGGCACATCAAACATTGCCCCAATGTTCTTCAGCATCACCTGCACAGCCAGCTGTGGAGAAACTAGGCTCAGATCAGCCCCAAGGTACGGACCCCGTGGCTTCTTAAGGCATCCCCATGTTCGAAGCTCCCCCAGCAAATGTGTCACAACATGGTGGCTGATGACTATTGGTTTAGAGAGCTGCATCGGCAAAGTTAGCAGTTAGCTTTAGTGGCTCGATCTGTTATGAGGACAGGACACCACAAAAGAACAGTTTACTTGACATTTGTTCATTTCTTTAGTCCAGTGATTCTCAAAGTGTGGTCCCCAACCAGCAACAATAACATCACCGGAGAACGTGTTAGAAATGAGAATTCTCAGGCCCTGCCACAAACCTGCTAAATCACAGGCTCTGGGGGTGGGCCCCAGCTGTCGTTTTTACAAGGCTTCCAAGTGATTGTTTTGCCTGCTCACATTTGAGAACTGCTGTTCTGGTAGATTTTTATTGTGAAAGCCATTGTGCCACTTGAAGTGGTCTGTGGATCAGTGCCAGTCCCCTATTTGTTACTAGTTCACATTGAAAAGAACATAGAAATTGAGAGTAAGCATTTAGAAATGTTTATAGCAAAAACATATTGCCATGGTATCCAAGAGTTTTCCTACTAATTCATGTGTACTGTATTTCACAAAGCTACTAGTCCATTATGGATTGTTAAGTAAGATTTTTAAAAACTGGTTCTTTGCTGCAGACAGTTTGAGAAGCACAGTTGTAGGGGTCACAAAGACAAACTGTTCTCAGTTCCTCACTCTCAGGAAATCTACCCTCCAAAGAGGGGATAACATGGATACCTACTTCAAAAATACAAGATAAATTATTAAGTACCATATAACTAACAAAAACATGTTGGGGTATTCGTGGAGAATAAGATCACTTCTTTCTGGAGAAATAAGGAAGGCCTCCTGGAGGTGACAAGCGAGCTAAAATGGGCAGGATATTGACAATCATGGTCTGTGTGATGGGATTGGATGGAGTAGAAAGCGCCTTTCAGATTTTGTTTATTCTACAAGCTCAGGTGCAGAAGGGAAAGTGCAAGGATGAAGGATGAAGACGTACCAGTGTGGCCACTGTGGATGGTCAGGGTGGTGGCAAAGAAAGAGGGCTCCAAATGATGGAATGAAGCCAGGTTGTAGGGTCCCTATGATCCATCAGCCAAATTTCCATAGTTGTTATGGTAAACAGTGGCAAACAGGAAGATTAACAAGCTCTACTTCTTTTCAGATCTGCCCCAAGTCATGGGTGACCCTTTCTCTGGAATAGGATTACTTTCATTCTTTTGATCACAGTGAAACTAAAATATAAGAACATTAAGAGTCAGAAAATTGGTCAAAGTGTTTCATGTGCTCTCTTATTTCCTGTTAAGTAAAATACATTTATTTTTATGTTATCACACTTTGCCTAAAGGTAGCCATCTTCAGGTGCATGAGCAATCCTGGGCCCAGAGTTGGCATTCCTCACTCATAATGGGAGTGGGTGAAGGGTAAAGATAGCTCAGTGGTTCCAAACTGGGGCAATTTCACCCCCAGGAGACATTTTGGGTTGTCACCTAGTGGATGACATCTAATGAGTAGTAGTCAAAGATATTGCTAAACATCCTACAATATACAGGATGGTCCTTATGACAAAGAATTATCTGGTTCTTAATGAGATTGAAAATCCTGTTATAGCCTCCAGCTAAGCCTCTACAGCAACATCCTAGGCTGGAGGCGGGAGGTGGGCAGAGAGGAACCTCCCCAGGGTTAGTGTTATCAGTCATTGATGAGGGCCATATTGTTGGGGGCGGGCTGTTGCAAAAAGTCCTAGGAAAATGTGTAAACAAAAGAACTGTAACTAGATTTGGGATAGCCACCAGGCCCCAAATGAAAGAACTTCAGGTAGAGGAATCTAAATATATTCTATATTATTTTTTACATGTATTACATAATTAGATAATTAACCTGCATATATTATATATTCCCACACTCTGAAAACATGGAAAGAGCTTTCTTAAAAAGAATGATCATAAAACTATTAATACTTTCTATTCCAATAAAAAAAGAAAAAGGCATTATATAAAGCAAACAATGGAAGGTTCAAACCCCTGTGGGGTATTTTTCTGAAACTTTCTCTAATATGACTGTTTTTTTGTGAGGGAATTGTTGATAATATTCTATTGAAGGTCAACATCAATCCTTCCACAGGTGCCACTGCATCGTTGTTAAATCCAACAATATAATTCTGGTCTTGAATACGAGAATTTGAAAATAGGACAGTTTTTTACTCCTTCTAAATACTCGTGCTTACTTCCTGTTGTTATATCAAAAATGACTAAGTACTCCTCCCCCACCTCATCTCACTTGTGTCTCCTATATTTTTACTTTTGGCTATCGTTCCTCTTGCCTCTTCAGATCCAAAAACTGTGCTGCTAGTTAATGTGAAGGAAACCACCAGCAAGCCTTATGCCATGTAAGTTGCTCCTTAACTGAGATCACCTGCTTCTCTTTAATGACGGGGGTGGGGGGGAGATAAAAGAGGAGTAGAGAGCCAAGTGACATTTCCATCTCTTTAGCAGCCCTAGGAACACTGAGATGATTTTCTACTTTGTGTGTTACAGTTCAACCCTTTACATTTCACAAGCCATGCCTCCCTCTTCTCTCTTTCTTCTTCAGTGGAGGCAATGTGTGGGAAATCAGCCTATTCATGCTGACAATGTCATTCTCTTCAGCTGCCTGTTGTACACACTGGGGAATGCACCTTCTCTGAGTGCAGTGAGAATGTGCCACCCCTAGTATCTTACTCTCTGGTGATGTCTCAGTTCAAGAGATCTAGCAGGCATGCTGCATCCTAGCCTTAGGTAGCCACTGCACAGTATGAACTGAAGAACTCTACCAAAGGCTTCCCTTAATCCAAAGTACTTTCTATCAACATGATAAGAAAGCTAATATTCCTATGCTGTGGGATGTCCCCAGAAAATCTTTCTTCTAATGCACATCAGTTGTCAAGGTTACATAACGTGTACTCCGTTATTATCTTTGCAGTCATTACGAGAGGACCCGGAGAGCTCTATATTTTTACATTCCCTGGGAACCACATTACCCAGGCTCCTTTACTGGCTGGATGCTGATTGGGTTAGCCAGTGGAAGGCACCAGCAGGAAATCAGAGGGTGGGTCAAACGTGTTTCTGCCCATCAACATCATCCCTCCTGCCTTGGGGCAGCTCTGGCAGTGACTGGGTTCCTCTGTGGTATTGGGAGAGCAAAGCCTGAGGCACTCTTACATTTGATGTTCCCACTCCATATCTTTGATATTCTCACTCCATATCATATCATGTTATATCACATCATATTATGTCAAATATATTAAAATATACCTGCTTCTTCCATTATGTATAATTGTTTTTTAGGCAAGGCAACCCTTGGTTGACCTCACACTGTAAAGACCTTGTCAGCTTACGATCTCTTATTTTTTTATTTTTTATGCCTACAGCACCTGGTCTTCCTACGTGGTCTCCCATCCAAGTATTAACCAGGCCCAACCCTGCTTAGCTTCCAAGATCAGACTGAATCGAGCTTGTTCAGGGTAGCATGGCTGTAGACCCATTAAGTATAATTTTAATTATAAAACTTTTGAAAGAGTTTGCATAAACTTAATAGTTTTGTGCCTGGGCACAAATTTCACATTGTGTTCACATGATTTAAACTTTATTGCATTGACATATAACTATACAAAAGTTTGAGTTTCATTCAACTAGTTGGCATGATGTTACGCAGATAAATATTCATTGATTACAAAATAAAGGTCTCTGGGGAACTCTGGTGCTTAGCCAGGGCTGAGAATCACAGCATTGGTGTGTCCAATACCTTCTGAGCTGGAGCATGGCAGGTCATTAACAAACCACTTCATCTCTTTGCCCAGGGTGAGCCCTGCTGAAGACTCCAACTGGGTGAGCAAGGTATTCATGAAGAACAAACAAAAGACAAGCGGCACCAAAAAAGGCTTCCTAAGACATCCACGACCCAAAAAACAAGGCAGCAAAGTGCAGTGAGTATGACTAATGTTTTTTAAAATTCCACAGGGAGGACTGGCTTTGGGAATGGTCTGTAAGAAGATTACAAGAGGTGGAAGGGGGGTCAAGAGTAGGGGTTAAGAGCTGGAATTGGATGCACCCAATATAAAACCCTCAGTTTCCACAGTCTCACTCAGTGAACATGCTTGGGACACGTAGTCTCTCTGAGCCTTTATTTCCTGATTTGTAAAATAGGGAAACAGCAACTCATAAGGTTGTTGTGAGCATTTAATGAAGTCAGCTATAGAAATTGCTTCGCAGAGTACAAGATGTGTAGAAACACTCAATAATTAGTAGATACTTTGGTTACATAACCCCCAGAAACTGACTAGCTAACTCTTAGCTTCTGAATAGAACTGTACTAAAAAACCAAACTAGACAGGTGGGTGGACCACGAGACAGGTATGTGAGCTCCTAACTGTTCCCACCCTACAACTAATAGCCCTAAACAACATAGGCCTGCTTCTTACAGCTTCTTCACTATATTATATTGTCACTGATTTAATTAATCAATCTTTATTGAGCACCTACTAAGTGCCAAGCATTTTTCTGGGCCCTGGGGAAATCAAAGATGAACTAAACTCAATGCTCCAACTTTCAAGAATTTATCCCAAATTGAACTTCAAACTAAAGACAAGAATAAAACATACTAATCCAATGAACTGTGAACCCAATATAAACCAAGCCTTAATTTTTCTACTAAACCATAACATTGTTAAAGGCACATGCATACATGTGTAAAGTCACAAATTCAAAATGCCAGTCTCAAACATAAACCAAGCTGGGTATCACTTATAATTATTTGTTGCATTATCAAAGTATTCTCTGAATGGAACAGACCCACACTGCTGTTTAATTTGCTTCAAGCCTTTGTTGGTCAAAAAAAATTCCTAAATCATTCTAGGTTGCTCCTGTCCTGGATGGAATGTATGAAGTAGATGAGGGCCAGAAGCTCACCCTGGCAGCCAGAGGCCCACTTCAAAGTCTGGGCCAGTAGGTACTCGGTGGGTGGTCGAAAGTAGTGTAGTGGGCAGGAGATTCTCAGAGGTTCTACAGGAAGTGAGGCAGACATACACATCACTTTCTGGATTAAGGGATGGTCAGGGAGGGTGCAGGACCGAACAGGCAGTCAGCAGTCCCTGGAGGTCACTGGGTCAGTGTAGCCTGGGATTAGTCTCACTCTATTCCTTGGTATCCAGCCCCAAGATCTCCTTGAACTTTGAATAGTCATAGCTCTGTCCCTAGGAGCTCAGGTTTAGTCATGAGAACATAGGCAGGTCTGCAGTGGGTGTGGGGAAGCATCCCTGACTTGGTGCCATCTGGGAGCCAGGTCCAGACTTGGATCTCTTTATCTAGGGCCAGGCCTCTTCCCGTACATCAGAGCTGTGAAAGCTATGCAATTCAGCCAGAGATATCTTGGTTGGTAAACTTCTAGGAATCTAGGTGCTTTATTAAAAAGCAGGCTGTGATAAAACAAACAAACAAACAAACAGTCATAAGCTGTGAGAGACACTGTTGTCAGTGGGTAACATAATCTGTCTGTGGTACTCTTTTATAGAACAGATTGTGAAACTGCCTGGAAGCAATTTACCCATCAATGATCTTAAGCAATTCTATGCAGATGCAGATTTACTGCTCTGAGCTTCAAAAACCAGGGTAGGGGCTAGAAAAGAGAAGCTCAAAAATGTTAAGCATAGAGCAGGAAGAGTGATCCAGACAGAAAAGAAATCTGCTCATTTCCTTTCAAACTACAATCATGAGAGACACTGTCACATCCATGGGTTAGTCCTGTATAAACTCCTGGTCTTCAGCTGATATCCCCCTGCCAACAAAGAGAAGAAAGGCTAGAATAAAAGCCACAAGGCAGGTGTTCCATATATTAATGTGTGTGTGCATGTGCACTTGTGCACGTGTGTGCAGGAGTGTCTTTTAAATCAGATGTTCAATTTATACTCTGATGCGAGTTGCATTGGTCAGTTATTGCTACTATGATAATGCTGCATAACAAACAATTGCCCTCAAATCTCAGTGCATTACAAAACAAACATTTGTTTTTTTCTTTTATAGGTCTATGAGTTGGATGGGATAGCTTAGGCTACAGGATGGGGTCACATCTGCTCCCTGGCCCTTTCATTCCAAACCAACAGTTGTGACAAATCTGTCTTTCTCTGGAGTATAGCTAGATGAATCAGCATAATTTTCCTCTGCTAGCCTTGCTATCCCCCAATAAGAGTTCAGTGGTCATCTGACTCAGATTGTATAACTGACCTACGTGAAAAGACAGATGGAGAAATTGAGAGACTGCCTGTACAGGCTCCAGATAGAAAAAGAGGAGGTCCATCTTGCTAATCGCTACTCAAATCCTCCTAATTGCTACCAAGTCTGTCAGACTCCCAAACCACCACTACTCAAGAGCCCCTCCTTTGAGTTGCTATGAATTTTCCACCTATTCAATATGAATGTAGTAACAATAGCTAAAACTTAGATAGTAGTTATGTTTTAAGCACTGTGATACAAAGAGGTTAAGTAATGCCCAAAGTCACACAGCTGGTAGGTGGCAGAGGTAGGATCCCAACCCAGGTTATCTGTCACCAGCATCTTAATGTTGACCACAAAGTGATAAAGCCACCTAGGGAAGCCAACCAGAGCTGGAGGTCACAAGGTCTAATCTTGGTTTCTCCACTTGGGCAGGGAGAGGCCTAGAGGAGCACTTGGAGGTGCCCAGGGAGACATAGTAGGGTGTATGTCAGGGCGCCATGCTAACGAGGTTGGACTTCACCTGTGGTGCTGGGGAGTCTTAAACAACAGAATTACACAGTCAGATTCGAAAATTATCCAGAAATATGCAAATTCACATCCCAGCATTTCTCCAAGGTGGGCTTAGCAGATGTATCCCTGTAATTTCCCAGATAGGGCAATTGACTTGCCCAAGGTCACACAGCAGGTAGAGGAAGGTTCTGAACTCAGGTCTTCCCATTCTCAGTTTTGTCTCCTTTCTCTTCACCTGTGTTTTCTTGGCTTCTCACATCCAGATCTGTTCCCTACCCGATCGACTTCTCTCTGCTCTCCACTCCTGAGACTGTTTGGGTCACCTACAGGCCTCATCCCAGTCGGATCCAGGAATACAGCTGCCCTGAGGTGTGAAACTCCCCAGGTGTCCCTGGAGACTGGACACTGCCTGCTCTGTCCTGCGATGCTACAGTGTCCCCTGAGCATCATTAATCCAGCTTCCTTTCTGCCCCCAGCTGCCTCTTCCTGTGATCACAGTCAAGACCACCACTAGCCACGTAATGCCTTGTACACTAAGAAAACAGCATCCCTTCCTTGAGAAATTGACTGCCAGCTGCTGGAGGATTGTCATAATACATGATTTTGTTCAAACAGTTGACTGCTAACTGCTAGAAATCTTTATGAATGATATACAAGGCTACAAAACTATATAAATAACATAGAAAGCTGTATAGAAAACATATGACATAAGTATGTCCATGAAGTACCTACCCCTTTGTATTGGCAGAATATCTTCAGTCTATATACCCGGCACTCTAGAGGCCTCTACACCTCTTCCCCCTTCCTGAAAACCCAAATATTAACTTTTGTAAACCAAATAACATTTCAAATATTCTTTTGTCAACTCCTGCTCTGCAAATGGAATTCTTCATTAGCAAAAGACACTTGGATAATAAAGCAAACCTCTTTTGTTTAACATAAATTCACTTATTTAAATTAGTTTCAAATATACAGTACATTGGTTAGACATCTATTTTGTTCATAATATGATCCCCCAATTGCTCTCTCCCTCCCCTGGCCCCCCACTTAGCCATCATATTAATGCTAACTAAATTTCCTCTGCCGTGCATCCCATCCCCATGCCCAACTATCAACTACTAATTTATACTTCTTTAACTCTTCACTCCATTCTCCCAATCCCTCAATCCACCTCCCCTCTGTCCGTCACCAAATTGTCCACTATATTTGTGAGTCTGTTTTTGGTTAGTTTGTTCTTTTTGTTCCTTAGATTCCACATGCAAGTGAAATCATATGGTATTTCTCTTTCTCTGTCTGACTGATTTCACTCAGCATAAGAACCTCTAGGTCTTTCCATCTCATTGCAAATGGTAGGATTTCAGTTTTTTTAATGGCTGAGTAATATTCCATTGTATATATTAACCATAATTTCTTTATCCAATTGTCTATTAATGGCCATTTAGGTTGCTTCCATATCTTGGCTATTATAAATTGTGCCACCATGAATATTGAGTACATAGATCTTTATGAATTATTGTTTTGGATAAATACCCAGAAGTGCAATTGCTGGGTCAAAAGGTATATCCATTTTTAATTTTTTGAGAAACCTCTATACTGCTTTTAATAGTGGCTGTACCAGTTTGCAATTCCACCAACAAATGTATAGGGTTCCCTTTTCTCTGCATCCTCGCCAACACTTCCTGTTTTTTTGATTTATTGATGATAGCCATTTCGACAGGTGTGAGATGATATCTTACTGTGGTTTTAATTTGCATTTCTCTGATAATTAGTGACCTTGAGCATTTTTTTATATGTCTGTTAGCCATCTATACTTCCTCTTTGGAGAAGTATCTGTTCAGGTCTTCTGCCCATTTTTTAATTGGATTGTTTGTTTTTTTGTTGTTGAGTTGTATAAGTTCTTTATAAATTTTGGATATTAACTTCTTATCAGATGTATCATTAGTGAATATCTTCTCCCAGGCAGTTAGTTGTCTTTTTGTTTTGTTGATTGTTTCCTTTGCTGTACAAAAACTTTTTAGTTTGATGTAGTCCCATTTGCTTATTTTTTTCTTTTGTTTCCCTCGCCTGAGGAGGTATATCTGAAAAAAAATTCCTGTTAGTAATATCAGAGAGTGTACTGTCTATGTTTTCTTCTAAAAGTTTTATGGTTTCAGGTCTTATATTTAAGTCTTTAATCTATTTTGAGTCTTTTCTTGTATATGGTGTAAGAAGGTGGTCCAGCTTCTTTCTTTTGCATGTATCTGTCCAATTTTCCCAACACCACTTATTGAAGAGACTGTCTTTACCCCCATCGTACATTCTTACTTTCTTTGTCATATATTAAGTTAGTGTATAGGCATGGATTTATTTCTGGGCTTTCTATTCTGTTCCATTGATCAATATATCTTTTTTTATTCCAGTACTATGCTGTTTTGATTACTGTAGCCTTGTAGTATAGTTTGATATCAGGTAGTGTGATACCTCCAACTTTGTTCTTCTTTCTCAAGATTGCCATTCAGGGTTTTTTATGGCTCCATATAAATTTTAGGATTATTTGTTCTAGCTCTCTGAAAAATGCCATTGGTATTCTGATAAGGATTTCATTTAATCTATAGATTGTTTTGTGTAGTATGGCCATTTTAACAATGTTGATTCTTCCTACCCATGAAGATGGTATATGCCTCCATTTATTTGTATCTTCTTCAATTCCTTTTTTCATTGACTTATAATTTTCTGAACACAGGTCTTCTACCGTCTTTGATTCCCAGGTATTTTATAGTTTTCAATGCAATTGTAAATGGGATTGTTTTCTTAATTTCTCTTTTTGAAAGTTCATCATTGGTGTATAAAAATGCCACTGTCTTCTGAATATTTATTTTGTAACCTGCTACTTTACTGAATTTATTGATCAGTTCTAACAGTTTTTGGGTGGAATCTTTAGAGTTCTCTCTATATAGTATCATATCATCGGCAAATAATGAGAGTTTTACTTCTTCCTTTTCAATTCAGATGCCTTTTATTTCTCTTTCTTGTCTTATTGCTGTGGCTAAGACTTCCAATACAATGTTGAAAGGGAGTGGTGAAAGTGGGCATCCTTGTCTTGTTCCTGATCTTAAGGAAAATGCTTTTAGCCTTTCCCCATTGAGTATGATGTTAGCTGTAGGTTTGACATATATGGTCTTTAGTATGTTCCTTCAATTCCCACTTCGATGAGAGTTTTTATCATAAATGGATGCTGGATTTTGTCAAACACTTTTTCTGCATCTATTGATATGATCATATGGTTTTTATCTTTTGATTTGTTAATGTGGTGTATCACATTAATTGATTTGCAGATATTAAACCAACCTTGCATCCCAGGAATAAATCCCACTTAGCCATGGTGTATGATATTTTTAATGTAATGCTGAATTTGGTTTGCTAATATTCTGTTGAGGATTTTTGCATCAATGTTCATAAGAGATATCGGCCTACTGTTTCCTTTTTTTGTAATGTCTTTGCCTGGTTTTGGAATCCAGGTAATGGTGGCCTCATAAAAGGAGTTAGGGAGCATTCCCTCTTCTTGAATTTTTTTGAATAGTTTGAAAAGAATAGGTGATAATTCTTTTTGAATGTTTGGTAAAATTCACCTATAAAGCCATCTGGTCCAGGACTTTTGTTTTGGAAGAGGTTTTTGATTGCTGATTCTATTTCATTGGTGATAATCAGTTGGTTCAGATTTTCTGTTTGTTCTTAACTCACTATTGGGAGATTGTGTGTTTTTAGGAATGTGTCTATTTTTTCCAGATTGTCCAATTTGTTGGCGTATAATTGCTCATAGTATTTTCTCATTATCCATTGTATTTCTGTGGAGTCTGTGGTTATTTCTCCTCTTTCATTTCTGATTTTATTTGTTGGAGTCCTCTCTTTTTTTTCTTTGATGAGTCTGGTTAAGGGTCTGTCAATTTTGTTTATCGTTTCAAAGAACCAGCTCTTGCTTTCATTAATCATAAAGCAAACTTCTTAAGTGGCTTTTAGTATAAATTGAAATTTTCAATTTTGATGTATCAGGTTGGTTGGCTATAATGGGGCCTGGCTACTTGCTCAGGTCAGTCTAAGGGATATGAAGCTGTAGGAAATGTTCTCAGTGTAAATAAAGGTAGGGAAGTCCTAGGTGAGGAACTTAGAAATGATGAATCTGTGTCTTTTCTCTAGGAAGCTGTGAGCCGAGAAAGAAAATTTGAGCTGGAACAGGAGAGAACCTGACGACCCCAAGGCCAGGGCTTCTCCCCACTGTTCTCAGATGCCCGCCCCTCACCCTTGGCCTTTTGGAGACTAAGGTGGCACCCAATACCAAGCCTGTTGGTATAGAGAGTCCTGCTTCCTCCAGGCGAGAACTCGTCTAAGCATCCTCTTGGCTTCCCTGTGGTACTTCCAATCTTTCCACTACCCTGCTCTAGACAGAAGGATGAACAGGGACAGATGTCAACATAGACTGGAACTGAAGAGCCTTCCTCCAAACCTCAGCCCAAGTTTGCTTCTTTGAGATGAGCCAGATCAATCCCAGCCCGCGGGATCTAGTCTTCAGGGCAAAACTCAGGGGGTGAGGAAGGTGTAAGACAAGGCTGAGCCGTGGACACACTTTCCTGTTTTTTGTGATGTCAAGAGATCAAGTTCTTCTTTTGTTTTGTTTTTAATCCACACAGCATAACTAAAGGCTCCACTTGGAACCACTGGACTCCACCTCAGCTAATCACTGGACCCCCCCACCCCCAGTGAAGTTAATCTGGCACACAGGCTTTAAGAGCTCCCCAGGGACTATGTGGTGCAGCCATGTTGAGCTGGCTGCCCTGAACTTCCATGAGTCCTGGTGAGGTTGGAGAGGAAGTAAAAGGCCTACAACCCCTGCCCCTCCTGTCTCCCAACCCAAATGAGGGCAGACTTTGCTGTTCCACAAAAGAGACACCTTCAGCCTCAACTTTTCCAACCTGTCCAGGAAAAAAAATTAGCCACTCTGGTCCTCAGAGTGTGCATAACCTGCAGCCCCAGCCAGGCTCAGTAAGGAAGGTTGGACTACCCATAGGCCTCAGAGGCATTTGCTTAACAAATCCTGGAATGCAAAGATGGAAGACAACCTTGAATTGGGATGGGCACCTGAGGATGATGCATGCAAATTTAGCCATAATGAGTGGGGGACTATTATGGCATGGAGTCCAAGGCGGAGCCTACATTTAACAGAACCACGTCGGGGAACATGAGTCCACACAAGCCCCCTTCAGAAGGTTCTGCCTGGAAGAGCCTGAACGTACTTTTGAGAGGCCTGAGCAGAATCAAATCACAGATGTGAGTGCCCTCTCTGCCTACTCTCACATTAACTGTTGTTTTAACTCAAAACCTATACTTAGAACTGAGATGCTTTTACGTTATAGTTATAAGTATCAATAAATCCCCTTGCATATTTTTCTTCATTTTGCTTAATTTCCCATTTCTTCATTTTGAGGTAATTGAGAGACTAGTTCTTGCATTAGTTCCAGGTTTCCAGATAAAATACATGAAACGGTGTTAAATTTGAATTTCCGGTAAATAATGAATTGTTATTTAGTGTAAGTATGTCACCAGTAATGCAATTATTTGTTGTATATCTGAAATTCAAATTTAACTGGGCCACCCGTATTTTTATTTGCTAAATTTGGCAAGCCTAATTAGTTTCTTTCTCCTTTTTATGCCCTTTTTTTTTTTTTAATTAACACTAATGGATTGTTTTTTGATGCAACAGTCAAATTGGGAGATCTCATTGGTACAGAGATCAAGGCCATTACACTCTCTAGCTTTCCAAACAAGTATATCTGAATGACACCTACAATCCAGCCCTCCCTGTAACCTGGCTAATGCTCTGAACTCAACCAGTTCTCAGCTGACCCCATTATCTCTGATTCACCCACTTAGCTTCTTGATTTCTCAGGGTGAGAAATTAGGTTAATTATTTCCTGATGTTACATGCCCACCTTTTAAAAGGCTTTCAAAGCAGTAGGGTCTCCCATGCACCCCAATGCTCTTGAAAGCCTCCATGGTATAAACTGAGGGAGGCCCACCCTCACACATTCTATATTCCTAATGGCACAAAATTCCCATAACCATTAGCATCCCAAGGGCGGGGGTTATGTCTTTTACGTGAGGCCTGGCACATAGTTAGTGCTCAATAAATATTGGTTGTATAAATGACCTAATGGATTAGTCAATAATGGGGAAGGCACAAAAACAGGAGTTCTTAGAGCTGGGTCCTGGCCTAGTTCTGTCTATAGCTGGCTGTATGACCTTGAACAAGGCACTGCCCCACTCTGAGCCTTAGCTTTCTCATCTGTGAGACAAGGATAATACTGCCCTCTCCTGCCCTTCTCAAAGTCATCACTGTGAGCCTTCAAATGCTGGGAAATGGAAATGTGGTTTGGAAAGGTGACAAGCTATACACACAAAAGGGTCACCTCCCCAGGAAGCCACTGGAAGAACTCACATGTTATCTAAGGGAAGGGAAACGAGGCCTTAAATGTCTTTCAGTGGCCACCACATTTTCTAGACTGAAAACCAAGCACTGTATTCTCTCAAGTCTATCTGGTTCTGAGTTTGGACACCAGAATTTAGGCACTAATAAGACAGATGATATAGAATCAGGACTGGCCCATATTTTTCTAAACACGTAACTAACTGTCACCTTAAGAGTCACAAAGTTATAGAATCTCAGGTCTGGAGGGCAAATATGTTGTCTCCAAAGTCATCAGCCTGTAGTCAACTAGACTAAAACCCAGGACTCCTGATTCCCAGCCCAGACTACTTTTTTTACTGCCTCAGCAAGTTGGCACTCCAAGGATGGGACACCTGGAAAACATCCAGAGAGAACCCCCAGGTAGAGACAAAGAGGCTGACTCTAATAGCCTTGCAGGAATCAGACTGGCCTAGACGTGGCTGGTGCGTCCCCAAGCCCCCATTGTGAATAATAAGACCTTTGATTGAGTCAGTTTCTTTATTTGTTCAAATAATGAAGTACAAAAATGAGACTTAGATGCCAGCATCGGGAACTCATACCAAATACTGATACAGCTTAAAGAACATCATTCCAAATAAGAAACTACATACGGAAGGTTCCTGACCCGCAGTTCAGAATTGATTCTGATCCTTCACATTTGGCACTGTGTTCCTGAACAGTGCCTGAAATAAATCCACAAACAGCTCATCTCTCTCCACTTCTTAGAAGCAATAAAATTAAATGACTTTCAGAATATGCTTAGTTGAGATTCCTAAAACTTTGTCTCAGGTTTGAGGCCAGTCCCATCTGAATGCCCAAGCCCTCTCTGCCCAGGGCTTCACCCCATCCCCAATTCTACCCCACCATTCTCGCCACAGGTTCAACAGCAAAACAATGTCCACTGTGGGTAACAAGATTGAGTTTGCCATGCAGGTTTTAATACCCTCTCCCCTATGGCCACGTGTTCCAGGCAATGTCCAAAGGCTGTGTTCACAGCTATATCAGATGTCCATGTAGATAATGGACACACGGTATATTGTCCACCTGAGCCAAGCTGTTGAAACTGTTCAGTTGTGTGGAAGGCAGAGCCTCTAACAACTTATACCTCACCTTCTGTGCAAAAACAAAAGGTTACTTTCCTGTAAAGTATCTTTCTCAAGACACTTTACTGCCTTCAGCTGGAAAACTATCATAAATCTACAAATCCACAATGTCTAGGAAGTAAACAGAGGCATGATTATCTTGAACAGTGCACACCTGTGCAACCATCCATGGTGATCCAGCTTGAAGCCCTCCCCCATTTCCTGAAAACTACCAGACTGTGGTCATAATAAAAATAACAACATACATGGACATGGCACTATGTAACTTTCAGAACCCTTCACGTTCATTTTCACTGACTCTTGGCAAACTCCCATGAAATGGGAGAGGTGCAAGGCATCAGCTTTATTTCTTTGATGACAAAATTATAGAACACTGAGAGACCACTGATCCCCAAGCCACAGGTCTTCCCTTATCTGGGATTGCAGAGTTCCTGGGAGGCATCTACAAATCCATCTGGGCATTAAGCACTGTCAATCAACTGAATAAATTATGTGTTGTGCATAATTGCACATCTATTTAAATGCATGTGGACATTCTGGTGAAACAAAAATTTACTTTTAAGACTCATTTAAAACTAAAACCTGAAAAAATGTCAGCAGGCCTTCTATATGATAGTAGGAATAGTGCTAGCCCCTGTGGATCAAGAAAATGCACGATGATAAAAAAAAATAAGATTAAAGATTTGGTAACTCTTAAAGTAAAAACCAGGAGACTCACCCAAAGGCACATGGGCCAACACTAGGGCTGTCCCCAGAATGCAAAAGCTTTGACTCCCAGTCCCATGCTCCAGACCAATGCTCATCGAGGAAGCAACCCCATGTCCACCCTAAATCAGGATTTAGAGACAGAAGCAGGGGTTGCACAATTCCAGCTGAGGAGCAAGGCCTCCCAGAGAATGCCTGGCAGAACTGCCTGGATCTTAGTTCTCCGCCTTATTTGTTAATTCATTCATTCATTCATTCAGCAAGGACTTAAAGATTGCCTCCAGCTCAGTAGGGAGGGTGTATTTAGCCACAGACTCAAAGTACTCACTACCTCTCTTTAGGGAGATTTCAGCACTGTAGACCAGAAGGGATCCAATGGGTCACCTAGTCCAGCCCAGACCCCAAGGTCTGGGCAGGAGAGGGGACATGTACAGGGTCTTGTAACAAGTTTGAAGCAGGTCAGCAATTGGAGCCCTGAGTCTCCTAACTCCCAGTCCAGTGCTTATCTCTCCCAACACAGTATCTACCTTTAGCTTTGTGGAAGAATGCATTCTCAGTCTCAGTAAGTCCATGAGGATGCATTTACACAGAATGGCTACGCACTCTTATCTGCAGTCATGTTTGCAAAGCACTGGATTGCGATATCATGAAGCATCTTCAAGGTCTCCTGGCTAAAGCCATCAGTTGTTTGGCTTGTTCAAAGGCATTTGAGTTCAAAGCTCAGCTTTCAATCTGGACTTTGGCTATCAGGACTTGTGATGTTCTGCGGGGAGAAGAAGAACATAGGTTTTAGCCAGAGCTCAATTATTTGTGGGTCCCACTCTGACAATAGACTTCTCATTAACCTATCAACATACCACACTAGCTCCCACCTCTGAGTCTTTGCTCACACAGTACCTTCTGCCTACAATGTTCTCCTGGTCCTTTCTCCCCATCTACAACACTCCATCTTCAAAAGTAAAAATCAATGCCTGCCACCTCCTAGAAGTCTCCCAGAACTGACCTGCTTTATTGACCTGTGTTACCACTAGTTTAGCATTTAACTGATATTTAATTTTGTCAACTGTAAACATTCTGTCTTTCCCACTAATAAAACCTTCCACAGGCCCTCATAGCACCTTGCACACTATATATTGGTTGAATAGATAAGTGAATGAATAAATGAATGATTAGTTAAACCAGAGGATGGAGTTTGGGCTACTGAGGATGTCAAAACTGATCTTCACAAAAAAACTCAGATCCCTTCATAAACTATTACCTAATCCATCTTAGAAGGCAAATCGTCTGTAATATCCCAGTTCTCTGGGAGAAGACAGTGAGGCTAAGAGAGGTCTGAGGTCACAAGAATTTTCATCAGGAAAACAAGCTAAAGTTGTGCAGAGCATTTGAATAATAAGGCACATGTATCATGAAATAAGACTGGCTTTCTTGCAAGACTCAGCACATGGCTTCTAAAAGTAGTTCCAGGAGAGGAAGACAGAGTGTTTGAATGATGATGACATCATGGCAATAACACTCTGATTCCCCAGGGGACCATTTGGATGTAGAAATTCTGGTCCCAATTGTCCAACACCAATAAGTAGAACATTTATTCCTTTAAAGTCACACTTTCATTCAGTAGCTTCTACTCCATAGATCTGGGTCCAATGTTTGTAAGCAGGTTATCATAAGTGATTTTGAAAAGGGTGGAGAAACCTATCAGAGTCCTCAGAAAACATGTGAAAACTCACATTTTTAAAAAAATCAGTGATCAGTATTATTTCTAAAGGGAACTTTTCAGAGCCTTAGGGGAGGGGAAAATGTGAAAGCAATGGGAAAAGTGAAAGTAATGGCAGGGGAGAGGCCATGATGAAGGTCAGTGAAGGAGCACCTTCTGGAAGCATTCCAGAAACAGACAGCGCACGGATTCGTCTCATCTACCTCCACCCATCACCCCTTATTTGAAATGTAATCTACTGTGTTTTGTTACTTAAATTTTATGACCGTCTTGAACTGAGAAGCCAAGCAGCAAAACCCATGAAATAATAAGAGGGCAAGCTAAGATAGCAGCCAGTCCAGCATTCCATTCTGATAGCAAAAGGTATGAAAAAATGCACATAGTTAAAAAACAGAGCCAAATAAAGAAGATGCTAATTATCAAACAAAGCCAGCGAGAGTTTTGGGAAAGAAAAAGGTCACTGTGGTGTAGAATTGTCTCAGAAGGTCTCAGCAAGGAATTGGCATTTGAGCTGGACCCTAAAAGTTCTGAATTAAGCAGGAGAGGGGAGAGGACAGTAAATAGATCCTGCGTGACCACAAGCCTGTCATTGCTTGTGCCTCATTGCCCTTTCTCACCTTCTGGGCTTCCCTGTACGAAAGATGTGGGTAACTGTGTTGTCTGTGCAGACCCATGAGTCTGAGGACAGCATGGCGGTTGTTCCCAGCAAATTTGTTAGCCAACCCAAAGGCAAACTGGTAGTGTCTCTCAGCGAGGTTTTGTTCAGGCTCAGTGGAGCAGGCCCCCTGTCTGCTCAGGGTGGCTGTCAGCTTTATGAGAGAGGAGTCTGGGAGCTGGTAAAAAAACCTCTTGAAGCTGGGGTGTCGTCTGATCTGAAAGCAGAAATGAGGGCAGGTCATCAGTGTTGCCCACCAACTGCCCCCTCCCTCAACTCCACACAGCCAGGCTAGGCACACCCCATTGCCCCTGAGGTGAGCTTCCAGATTAAATTTTTCCACCACCCACAGTAAATAGAATCTGCTCTGCAAGGTCTGGTGGCAAATAGCAAGACAAAGTAAAAAGAAAGAAAAAAAAAAGTGTAGGTCTTTGGACCCAGATAACTATGCTTAAATATCACTTACTAGTTGTGTGACCTCTCTGAGCCTCTGCTTAGTCGTGTATAAAATGGAGATATAATAATATCCCCATCCTTCCTGATTATTATTGGGAGAGGGGATTAAGGGAGGTGTAAAATGTTTTGTGCAGAGTAGATGTTGGATGGATTTTAGTTCCCACCCTAAGACTCCTCCTTTTACTACCTAAAGGTCTTAGATTGAGTTCCCCCAGAGGGAGACTCAGAGACCAGGTCTCAGGTGCAGCTCCTTTATGCTGTAAGTAATCCCGGGAAACTGATGGGGAAATGAAGATTGAGACAAGGATAGGAAGGCAGCCACACACGTTGGCATCTGAAGCTGAATTCCCTCAGGGCACTCCAGGAACCAGCTGCTCAAAGTTCTTCCCCCCACCCCCTAGGGAGAAGAAGCTAGGTATGTACCCACCAGCTCCCATGAGCCATTAGTTGAGGGCTGCTTCTGGGGAGGTGGAAGGTGTTAGCTCTGGCCTGCCACGGGGTGGCAAAGTGGCTCTGGAGGCCAGTCCTCAGGCAAAAAGATGCAGGTGATGGCACTGGGAGTGGGCCAGTGTACACCAAGTTCAGGTGCCAACAGCGTCTGCTACACTGATCGCTCGTCAGTGACCTGTACTCACACCTGATGACCTCTTCATATGTGACTTGTGTTTGTCTCTCCAAGTAAACTGTGAGGTTTTCAAGGGCAGGGAACCTTCTGTGATAGGCTATCTAGCAGGGGAGGAAAATCTAAAAGCTTGAAGGACCCCCGCACCACCACCAATCCAAATCTTTCCAGACTCCCAGGAGGAGGCTTCCAGGGAGGTGAAACATGAGCTGAACTTCAAGGAGAATTTGGATCGAGGGAGGTTCTGGCTGGCAGGGGGAGCCACCTGAGGTTTATATTATCTTAAAGCAACATTTATCTCATCTGCTACATGTGTGACATTTTCTATATATGCGCTAAACTTTGTCAGGTAGATTTTTATCCCCAATTTTGCAAAAAAGGAAAGCGAGGTTCAGAGAGGTTAGGGACACACACAAGGTCATCCAGATACAGAGATGGGGATTGAACTCAGGTCTCAGGTGTGGGTTGATGAGTCCCCAGGGTGGCCTTAGGGGATACTGAATAGTTCTCACCTGCTCCCCCAAATGGCTATCCATTTCTTGGAGAAGGGCCACCAGCTTCTGGATGATCAGCTCCTCTGAGGAAAAAAAAGGATTGTGGGGCTGTTGAAAAATTCTGCAACACATTCATCAACTACAGACAGTATTCTATCTCTAAAACGCAGCGCACAGATTAGTTATGAAGGGGGAAAAAGAAAACCTTCCCCAAACTAGAGCTGGAGCATGAGAAGTTTGTTTGGGTTTGCTTTATAGAAACAGAAGGGACTTTAGCCTGCCACGCTGGCTAACCACACCTGTAAGCACATTCAGCTCCATCTGACAGGTGGGAAAACTGAGACCTCCTGGTGTCTCTTATCCAGGCCACAGAGAAGCATGGTCGAGAATGGGAGTTGGGGCCAGGAGCAGCTAATCAGAACACAGGGAGGGAAAACCCCAGGGCTACTGCCACAGCAGGAATGTTCCCATCAGCCAGGGCTACAAACGGCATGTGGCCAGTGGCTGTTCGTACCAAGAGTGAATTGTACATATTTAGGATTCGGTGGACCCATTGTTATAAACTGTTGGCACACTGAAACTGGCCACGGTAGGAATATTTATACCACAGTAAAGCACTGATTATGAGACCCAGAGCAAGCTAATAATTTAATAAAATATTTAAACCAAACAATGGGGTGGAATGAAGTTACATCACACGAATAGACAGATGTTCTCTGCTTGAAGAAAGCTCTCCACCTCCAACTCTGCCCCAACAGCTCCATTTGAAAGGCCAGCCCTGTCTCCTCTCTGCCCTGCTAGAGTTTCCTGGCTATTTGTCAGCTGCCCTTCCCTACTTGGATTCAGCCGCAAAATCTAAGGGGAACCATCCCAGGTGAGAGCAGAGAGGTACTAACTAGATTCACATGCTCCATCCTGCAGAGGTCTCCCTTCTGGCTTATTGTGGCTTTGGGCCTTGAAGGGTGCTTCTGAGGATCCAACGGGTCCCCTTTCTGCAGGCAAGGACTCCCGGAACTCAAAGCCCTCTGGATCTGAGGGCAAAAAAGAAGCTGGTATGAGTGTGCTTGTATCTGTCTCAAATCCAGTGTCTCAAATCGCTATGTCCAGGTTCTGACAAGAAGCTGTCTGAAGGCACGAGAGGGGTCACAGTTTTCTAGGCTCCTTGGTGAACCCCCAGCCACCCTTGACCCACCTCAGAGGAGTTCACAGGGCTCTATTTGTCCCCTCCAGAAATCTCATTGTTTCTTCCACCATCCCCCTCTGCCTCCTCTCAGTCTAGGAGAAAAACAAGCAGGCCTGCCAACAGGTCCCACCAAGTGAACCCATTTCCCCTTTAACTCCCTGAGGCTTTGCCAAGTCACAGGGCCTGTCAGAACTTCACTTTCTCCATCTGTCTAATGGTAGTAATGAGACTGGCCTCACAGGGTCGTGAGCTGGCTAAATGAGATAAAATGTGTGAAGGTACCTGTGGTAAGCACTCCGTAAATGTAAGGGGAGGCCCTCGCACTTAGGTGCAGTGAAAAGAAAGTCCAGGTCATACCTCCTTCATCAAAACTGGGGCCTCTCTTTTTTCTATTAGCTTTCCAGGTGATTCTGATGCACCGCTTTCATACCACATTTGTCTTAATGTGTTTATGTGTCGGGGTGGCAGGAGAGAAGAGTATATTATGAGTGGTGGGCCCTACCAGTAACCAGCCTCTCTCCTCTACGGCCCAACTGCACCTCCCCACTCGGCTCAGAGCAGAGAGCAGAAGTCAAGACTAAATAAGAGGCCAGCCGCTGCCCTGGAGGAAGCCTCAGGTTAAGAGGCAGCCTCTGTTACCGTGGCAACACCAGGCCCTCACCAAGGCTGCTGGAGATGGAGGATCGATGGCCCCCAACACACAGGGGCAGATAGCTGGGCCTCTTGGGCGGCCGGGACTCCGGGCGGGCAGCATCTGCAGCCCCCACTCTCTTGGGCTCCTTGGAACCATGTTTTTTTATGAGAAAAGGCTTTTCTGAAGCTGGATTTTTTCTCTTGGGATTTCTTCCTGCAGGCTGGGGCTTGGTTTTCCACAGCCATCACTGGCTCCTGGACTTGAAGTTGCTGCTGGTAAAATGAGAGAATCTGAGTCAGGGCCCTCGACTTTGAAGAAACTGTGAGTGAGGTGAGGAAAGGGACCAGCACGCTCTGAAACAGAGAACCACTGTGGACCAGAGGGCATGGCCTACGCCTACAGAGAAGAGCCAATGATGCTCAGAGATAGAAAAACAAGTTTGGCCTGCAGCAATCAGGGGAGGCTTCAGGGAGGAGGAGGGACAGGGGCAGGGCTCTGGCAAGATGTGGAATTGAGAGAGGGGCAGGGAAGGCATTACTCCAGGCAGGGGCAGGCGTGTCCACAGTGAGGGTCAGGGTTTCCCTGGGGTATGTCCTCCTCACCTTCTCTCCCTCCTGCTCCTCCGCATCTTGGAGTAGGTCAATGATCTTCTGGATAAATTCTTCTAAAAAAGAACAAAGTGATTGCTTATACTCTACTGCTGAGAAAAGCTTTTCTGTGGCCCATCTTGATTTTCCTAAGGCCCAGGTGGCTCCCTGGGTGATTCTCACAGGTCTCCAAAGTGCTAATGAGCTTGTATTTGTGATTGTCCCAGTCCAGACCCAAAGGGACCCACAGAGTCCTCAGATGTGACCTGAGGGCAGAGCTGGTTTCCAGGGAACATATTCACTTATCTATTTACCAGTGGGGGGCCCAGATGTGCCACATTAGGTGTGAGGAAAACAACTGAGGCCCCTGCCTCCAGCAGAAGGTGCCACAAGACCATCTATAAAGGTCTGATCCTACAAATCCCTTTATCCCTCTTCTAGGTAGAACAGGGACCCTTCTTGATTCCTCTTGGAGCACATTTTTTATGTGTGTGAAAAGTTAACAAGGCAGAAAGGGGGAGGTGAGAGAGGCAGATCTTTAAGAGTATCTTCAGACACACAGAACTGACAGTGATTATATCATTCTAAGCTTGGCTCTGCCAGTGATAAAATAATAATAGTGACAGCAGCTACCATCTGTAGAGCTTCTCTCCTATGGCCCCTTCCTATCTTCTTTACTTCTCCTGAGGCTTTGCATAACCACCACAATAATAATAACAATAAATGAGGGCTGCTAATTATTAGCTGCTAATGGGTACTGCTCCAAATGCCTTATCTTTAATTTTAGCGCCTCTAACCTCTCTAGGAAGTCAGTACTATTATTATTCCTATTATATAGATGAGGAAACTGAGATCAGAGATAAAGCAACTTGTTCAAGTTCATGCAGCTTAAAGACATCAGAACCCAGTTTGAACCCAGCCCTAAATCACACCATCTACCAAGCTCTTGCTGTGGGGCCAGTGCTTTCCACGCAGCGCTTTATGTCCAACTTGCCAAAGAGGGTGTCAGCACTATTGTAATTTACAGCTGAGGCTCAGACAGTCGGGCTCAGGGCCTGTGCTCTGAACCCCACACTGTCTCTCCAGCCTGCTGCACTCAGAGGGAGGTCAGGACAAGTCACTGCCTCTCTCTGGTTCAGTTTCTCTTCCACAAGTGGAGGGGTTGGCTACGCGATTCCCAAGGGACCTCTGAGAAAAGGAGAGGAGATACTGACTGGATTCCGAGGCTCTCTTCAGATGCAAGTCCTCTTCTAGTCTCTGGCTTCCTGCTTGGGTGGAAAGCTCCGAGGGACTTGGACCACCACAATCTGTAGACAAGGCCTCTTGGACTTCAGGTTCTTCCAAGCCTGAGAAGAGGTGAAATGATGGGAGTGTTTTGTCAGTCAGAGGATGTTGACTACTGCAAAAATATTAGCAGAGCCTCTATCTTGTTCTCGCTCACGGCCAGATTGCGTGGATTACGGAGTGAGGGCAGAGGTGAAGTGGGGTGAAGGTGAGCTGCTGGGCAGAGCTGGGGTTCTGGTTTATTGCCCCAGTTTCCTTATCCCTTTGCACTTCCACTCACCTGGCTTCCTGTCTTTGCTCCCCTCACCTCCGTCCCCTAGCAATCTCACCCCTTCACCATCATCTTGGCCTGATTTAGGAGTTAGAGAGTAAATGTCTGATTCCATAGAATTAATGAACACATTAGGCCAGAATCCCCTGCCTGGCAATATCTCCCCTTGTGGCCTGAGATTTCACCACTGGGGATCCACTCTTTGGTATTAAGCATTGCCCTCTTCTTTTTAAACGTAAATTCCACTGGCCAGGATGACCCACTCCGCTGTTTCCCCCTGACATCCAAGACAATCAGTCCTTTCTCCCTCGGGCTTTGCCTCCATCATTGATGGGCCATGTGACATTGAACATATTATTTTACCTCCCTAAGTATCAGTACCCTCATCTGTAAAATGGAGATAATAATATGTACTTCATAAAATAGCTGTGAGGACTGATTGAGTATAGATTTGTAGTAGGTCTGTGTATTATTTTAAAGGTGAAGAGACTGAGGCACAGAGATAGGGAATGACATAGAATGAACAGCTCAGAACCCAGGTCTCCTGACTGTCTCAGGCTCCAGTTCCTTCTTGCACATGTATCCCACTCCCAGGGTGTGGAAACTGAGGCTTCGGAGAGCTGCGGATGGTGGGGATCCCTGAATACAATTTCCATTGAGGGCTTAGCTGGGTTGCCTAGATGGTGAGGTTTCATGTGTGGAGGTGATCTGCTAGAATCCCTTTTCTCCTCCCCACAGTCTTCCCCCCATTGCTCAGGGAAGAGCAAAAGTCAGGACTGGGATGGCAGCTCTTAAAGTGGCCAATTCCAGACCTCGGGAAGCTTCCAGAGCTGGAGGCAGCTGCCATGTCGCTATGGTAACTGTGAGCCTGCTCACCAGGACTGCTGGAGATGGAGGGCCGATGGCCCCCAACACACAGGGGCAGAAAGCTGATCTTCCTCGAAGGCCGGGACTCCGGGCTGGAAACATCTGCAGCCTCCATCCTCTTGGACTCCTCAGAGCCATGTTTCTTAAGTGAAAAGGTTTTCTTGAGGTTAGACATTTTCTCCTGGGATTTCTTCCTGACAGCTGGTGCTGGGTTTTGTGGAGACACCTCTGGCTGAGAGGCTTGGAGTTGCTGTAGGGGAAAGAAACTGAGTTGGGTCCCTGACCTGGAGGAGATGGGAAAGCACCTTGAGAAGCAACTCAATAGCAACCAAGTGCTTCAGGGTGGCCTCAAGCAAGGGAGGTGACAGAGCCCAGAGCAGGGGAGCTAGGAGGCTTGGAGGACAGGTAGGGCTTGAGCAAGGAGGAGGAAGTGGTGGAGGAGAAGGCAGCAAGCCCCTGGGCATCTACACAGACAGTCAGCTCCTCACCTCTTCTTCCCATTGGTCTCCCACTTTTTGGAGAATTTGCACTATCATCTGGATGATAGTATCCTCTGGAAGAAAGTGAATGTACCTGGTTAATCTTTCTTGATGCACAGAGAACTCTTTGTAATTACTGTCTTGGACTTCTGAGACCAACTTGGGCCTTCTGTATCAAATGAGGGTCCTCTTAGGCCACAGAAGTGGTGGAAAGGACACATCCCAGGGACTGGTCCTTCTGAGAGAGGGAAGGGTACTGGTCCAAAGCATAAAATTTTATGCAGGAAATTTCAGGTCAGTCTTTCAGGTCACTATTTCCTTTGAACTTTACAGATCTGTAAATATCTGCTTTAGGTTCAGCAAACTGTGTGACCTTGGGTACATTTCTTAATCTCTCTGGGCCTTTATCTCTTCCCCTGTGAAATGTGGATCATAATCCCCGTTCTGCTTCCCTCAGAAGGCTGCCGGGCCATCAAATGAAAGACTACGCAAGGCTAATGCTGACATATCAACCCATAAAATGCCAGTGGAAGAAAGGGTGGAAACCTGCCCTAGGATTGGAGGTAGGGGATGGAGGGACTCCAGCCCACGTGACACAGACAGCCTGCCACATTGATGCCTCAACCACACAACCGAGTCATTACAGAGAAGCCACAAGCAACGTTAATGTTTTTTTTTTTTTTTTGATACCTCAGTCACCCTTTGTCTCTGGGCAAAGACAATGTGCCTCTAGTTTCCAGTTGATCAATTTACACAAAGCAGGTACAAACAAGATTCTGTGTTCCCAGGCTGTCTGCAGATTTTTTCACTTCTCACTTCCCTCCCTCACTTCTCTTATTTATATATCCTGTTTGGCTTTTCTCTTTGACTCAGCATACCAGCTGACCATGTGACAAAACAATTAGCATGTAAAATAAATATCCTGCAAAATAACCAACCCAAATGCCTTTTACTTATTCTTTGACAGATGCATAACTCCTTTATTTCATGTCTTTAAAAATATGCCCATTCTTTATAGAATTTGGTTAATGGAGAATTATCAGTTTTATTAGGAGCAATAAAAGTATTGTGGTTGTGTATGAGACTGTCCTTATTTCTTAGAGACCCATGCTTAAATATTTAGGGATGAAACATCATTTATTTAAAATGGTTTAGCAACAAAATTACACACACACACACACACACACAGAGCAAATCAGCCGCATTAATAATTGTGAGGATATGTGTGTGCATAGAACTATTCTTATATATATATTCTATATTCTTTTTTCAACAGTCCTATAAATTTTAAAAGACTAAAAAGAAGGTCCCAAGCTCATTAATGCACAAGCAGGAGCATTTGCCAGCAGCCATTCTCCCTTCAGTGAAACTCTAAAATAAGTATAAGTGACCAGAAGCACCAGAAAGGGCAAGATCAGTACGTGCATTTTGAGAGTGATCATTCAGGCATAAGCAGTCAGTCATCCAGAGCAGTCCATCTCATTTAGTAACAGCTGCAAAGAGGACATTAAGTAGATTCTGACTCACCATCAAGTTTTTTGAGCCCCTCTTCCTGCAAGTGACCTGGGGCTTGAAAAGAATGCTCTAAGACACCAACACGCCGCCTCCGGCCTTTACCTTCAGACTGGTGAAGATCAGAATCCTCCCCTCCTGGAATAAAGGGGAAAGCAAGTGTGGGTATGGGTGTTTGTAGGTGTGACTGACTTTGTTAATCAACACAAGAGAAGAGCACAGAATTCACAGCAGATCAGGCACAGCTACAACCAGCTCTATTCTTAACCAAAATATCAGAAACTTACCAGGGTTTCCATTTAAAAAGAGTCTGCCCCAACCCAGACATCCTTTCCCCACCTCAAAAAATATCCTGGATCTTCCTTGGGCCTCTTCTCTTCATTAAAACATGGTGACTTTTGAATGCTAAGGGAAAATCTCCATCTCCCTCTATGTGCCTATGGGGCATTCAACTCCAGGACTCCAGGGGACAGAAAAGAAAAGCTCCTTGGGAACAGCTCCCTCCTTTTACAAATGAGCAATCAAAGAATTCCAGAGAGGGGCACCAACTTGCGCAAGGTCACAAATCTTTTATTCCTGATGGAGTCAAGCCTAGAACCAGCACGCAGCAGCCGGTTCTGTCTACTTCCCCAGCACCCACCCTTAGTCCTCTCAAGTGCAGTACTGTGGGAGGTAGGGCTTCCTTCCTCTCCTCCCTTCCTGCCTTCCCATTTCTCCTTGGTTCATGTTCCTTGAATTAGAGTATGTAACAGTATTGTGTACGGAGCACTTTCCATGTGCCAGCTCTGGGCCACAGCTGCCCCATGAGACAGCAACTGTTATTAGCAACACTTTATTGACGAGAAAAAATTGAGGCTCAGAGAGGAAAGTTGTCAGCCCCAGGTCACACAGCTGGTTTGACCAGAACTTGGGTTTGACCTCAAGCTCACAGCCACAGTGCCATTCTGCCTCAAAAAAATTTCAGAGTGCTGTTTGTCCTTCATAGTTGTCCCACCGGCAACATACCCTCTGTTGAGAGGTTGGAGGAGCCAGCTTAAAGGGCCCTAACACTTGAGGGTGGGGCAGTGGGGTTGCTATACAAACAGGCATGGTCTGCTCACCTCTGGGTGCTGGGCTTAGATCAGTATCTTCAGAATGCGAGGCAGCAGCCATGTTGGGCAGTGCTGCCTCTTGGCCTTCAGCTTCCTGATCTTGGTCCTCTTTTGTTTCCTCATGAACATGTTTCTTGTGACTATGTTTCTTGCGGCTTGCCTTCTTGTCATGGGCTTTCTTCCTGGGAACTGGCTCCCTTGGTGCCTCAGAGGTTTCTGTGGGCTGGAGGAGGCCTTCCCTCCCCTTTGCCCTCTTGCCAGCTTTTTCTTTGGTCTCCTCGGTGCCCATCCTCAGGAAGAAGTTCAGTATACTCTTCAGCCACCCTTGCTGGGCCCGAATCTGGGTCTTGTCCTTTTTGGTGTCCTGCGGAGGCCTCTGTTTAATGGGGAGACACTCCCTGGTCTCCTCCAGGCTGAGGGCTCTGCCCATGGTGCCCTGAGCCTCTGCAGACCACTCTGAGCTCTCTGGAGGTCTGCTCCCATCGCTGGCCCTCCGTGGGAGCACCCGTCTGGAGTGGGTGGTGGGCAAGGAAAGGCACTGGCAGTCCCATGACTCTGAGTTCTTCTTAGGGTTCTGCACCCTGTCCAGAGACCTGGCTCTCCTCCGTGACAGAGGCTTCCTTGGGCCTTGTGGATGCTCCATTGAGCTACAACGAAAACAAACAGCTCCCTTAGAAGAAGCCCACCAGAGACTTTGCAGGTGGGCCAACAATGCTGACCTGTACGCCCATTCACCCTACCCGCTAATGTGAGTAACTTCAGCTCTCAAAGCTGTTGTCCCATTTAAATTTCTCAACAACCCTGGGAGGGAGGGATTTTGTTGTCTTCATTTTCCAGAGGAAGAAACAGCCATTGGAGGTCACAACCCAGATCTCACAGCTGGTCTGTAGTGCCTCCAGAGCCTCCAAACGGAGCACAGACCTGCCAACACCTTGATTTTAGTCCGCTGAGACTGATTTTGGACTTCTGACCTCCAGAACTATAAGACCATTAATTTGTGTTGTTCCAAGGTCTGCTCCTTATTAGCCTCAAGACTTGGGGCAGCTCATGCACCTTTTCTGGCCCAGTGTTCTCATCTGAAATGTGCCTGAGACCTGTCTATCTATCTCATAGGCTGTTAAGAATATTTCACAAGACAGCTCAGTAAATGGCAACTCTGTTCTTCCAATTGCTCAAGACAAAAATTTGAAGTCACCCCTGACTCCTTTCTTTCTCTCACTCTCCACATCTGATCCATATGCAAAGCCCACTGGCTCCATTTTCAACCACATTCTGACCTCAACCATGTCTCTCCACTTCCTTCATCACCACCTGGGTCTAGGCCTCATCTCCACTCACTTGGACTTGGTACCTCTGAACTGGTCTCTCTGTTCTATTCTTGTTCTCCTTACAATAACTTCTCCCAGCAGCCACGGGGCTTTTCTAACATAAGTTAGAGCAGGCCACTCTCCCAACTCCAATGGCTGCCCTTACACTTCTGGTCAAAGTCAAAGTCCTTACAATGGGTAGCAAGGCCACACACACCTTGGCCCCCCTTACCTCTCCGATAACCTTTCACTCACTCCGCTCTACTCCATTCACATAGCCCTGCTCACTGTCCCTCAGACATGCTCTGCTTCAGGACCTTCACACTGACCAGTCAGTCTTTCTAGAACATTCTTTCCCTAGACAGCCTTATAATTTATTCTCTCACTTCTTTCAGGGCTCTGCTCAAATGTCACCTTCCCATAAAGGTCCTCCCTGTTTACTTCACCCCACCCCCTAAGTTTATCACTGGATGTTTAATTGTTTGTTGTCTAAGTCTCTCTCCCCTCCCTGTCTCTTTTGCTAGGCCTTGTATCTTGAGTGCCCAGAACAATGCCCAGCACATCAGTGGCACTCAATATGTACTTATTAAATGAATGAATAAATACATGATGCAAACAGTAAACTGTACAATACATAAAGTATCTCTGGATATGTGGTTAACATACAATAAATGTAACTGGACCAGCCCCATCTTGGAGTAGCAGGGGTCCTTCCATTCTCCAACCAGAATGAAGCAGCTACCCACAGAAAAGACAGAAGAACCACCTCCTCCTGGGCAGTACTTTAAGCAGCTGTGGGCGTGGACAGCTAATTTGTATGTCATTAATCTGAAAATCCCTGGCTTTCCAATTTTTTCAAAGTTATTGAGACACCCTTTGCCTTTTGGTGAAGATAAAAGAAAAATAAAATGCGGTTTTGAATCTCAAAATCTGAGCTCCCAGAGATTCCTGTAGAGTTTAGACTCATGGATCGCCTGCTTTAATTTGTAATTATAGTCTTATCATGCATTTACTAAGTATAATTTACTATATTTATGCATTATGTATTTATATCACATTTCCTGCACTTACTGTTTTCTTTAAAATGTACTCTATTACTATGTCCAGCTTAGAGGCAAAAATATGAATCTATAATTGCGATTTCAGATGTGGAATGATCCATGTGAACGTGAGGAAGGCACACAAAGAGAGAAGAAAAGGCACAGGGAAACTTGGAGAGATTTGAAGCTGACAGTGACATTCAGGAAGATGTCCCTCCTTTAAGAACAGATCTGGGGAGGAAAGACTAGAGAAGAAGGCCAGGGGCCAGAGGCTACCACTGGCACTGCTGGGCATCTACATGTGGACGATCTTATAGAAAATGACAAAATGGGCCAGGGCAGAGACTGGCAATTCAGAAGGCTTTATTTGTTATTTAATAGTCCTTAAAAGAAACTTCTGAGTTACACGAAAACTTTTAGCAATATATGTCTGTGCCTTATATGGAAACTGATTAATGATCTTGAAAGCCTCAGAGGCTGCTTTAGAGTTGTGCTTCCAAAATAGAAAGTAGGTGGGATAAAGAGAAAAAATCATAGAAGAAAATATTTTTCTCTCTTCTCATTTATTTCTTTCAACAAAGATTAATAAGCACTACTATGTTCCAGAAATTATGCTCATTGCTAGGGATGTGATAATGAACAAGATGCAGGTTGTGCCCTCCAGGAAAATGCTCTGGTCTTCAACGACCCTCTGACAGCGACCCTCTAGTTCCCTGATATCTACTCCCTCTTCAGTAGCACATGGTCTTAAAAGAAGAAAAATTTAGGTTGAAGATTTTAAAATCCAAGTAGGCTGAGCCAGAAATATTTACTGAATGATATCAGGGTGCTCTCTGCTTTTTCTGCATGTTCCTAGGCTCAGGGCAAATTGAATGGGGTTGGCAGAGAAGCTGTTCAATACCAACCCTAAAGAACCAGCCACACATACAGGACACCCCTGTTTGGCTCAGCCCCTCTTCTTCCTGCACTAACTTGGCTTGAGGGGGCTTGTAGCACAGAGGGCCAGAGAATCCTTCCTCGGCTAATGGAAAGAAGAGGTGCAGTAGTCTTTTAGAAAGCTATTATTGCTATGGAAACCATTTTCACTATTGCCGTATCCTCCTACGACATTCAAAGACTCGCTCCTACTTCTCATCAGAGCATCAGTACGATTCCACCAGGCAATGGTATTTTTTCAAGAAGACTGCCTTGACTTGACCACCCGCTCCCTGGAACAACAGTGCCCTGAGCTCAGAGGGAGGTGAGGAGACTGAGGAGTGGAGCAGTGGCGGCAGAGGCAGGGGGAGGCAGGATGGGTGATGTGCAGCCTTAGCCATCCAGGAGTATTTCCACAGTGAAGAGAGACTGCAGGAAATCACAAGGCCTCCTAATTCCAAAGCTCCATCCTTCCTTAAGGTGCTGCAGCGTTTGAGACCACGTCCATCTCCTTCTTCTGCAACTTTTTCTTCTCTGGGCAGCTGTGACCAAGCTTAGCCTGGCTCCCCTCCCACTGACTCCTTCTCCATAAAGTTCCAAAGACTGTATTCCAATGTTATGTCCAGGGATTCAGTGAGTGGCTAGAAAAGGAGGGCAAACTCACCCACCTCAGGGAGAGCCTCTCTTTGGCCAGTGTGTCCTCAGACTTTTAAAGTCTCTAAGCTCTGAGAAGATTGTGTTCTCTCTCTTTCTCTCTACCTTGCTTCTCTCTCATACACCCATGCACACATCAAATTCTATGTGCGCTGAAATAAAATATTTTCAGACTTTCTGAATGTAAAATGCTATCTATCCAGAATTCATCAAAGCGAGACTTTCTTTTTTTCTTCCTCTTTCCCTGGGGGTCCACCTACATTTGGCCTGCTGAGGAATTCCACTCAGACCAGGACACGCTTCCAGACCAGTAACTCCAGAACAGCAGCAGACCTTCCCTGTGTAAAAACCCAGCTACTCTTGTAAACTTGTTTATCGACTTGGCAGAAAGCCGATTTTAGAGCAAAGTCCAAGTCTACTCAGAAATACCCAACTGATCTGCAGATCATGGGACTTCTGATAAGACATGACACACCAATAAACCACCACAAACAGCACACAGAGCTGACCTTGACTTACTGCAGAGCAGGAAGCTTGCCAAAATTTTCCCAAGCATGCTGCCATTTTGGTTTATCTTCTAAGTTATACACTGACCTCATCTATACACTATTCTCTAATTTACTCAGCTGGCTAGTTACTCTGTAACTGCTCAGGTGGTGGGCATTGTTGCATAGACAGATTTTGCCTCTCCCCTCTCCACCCCTGTACTCCACACAATAGAATTTATAGCAAATAGTCGGCTGCTCCAAGGGAGTGTGTGTGTGGTACATGTATGTGGACTTAGAATCAACACCCACAGATACTCATTGCTATAGACTGAATGTTTGTGTCCCCCCAAATTCATGTTAAGTCCCAACAATCAATGTGATGGCAATAGGAGGTAGGGCCTTTGGGAGGTGATTAGGTCATGAGAGCAGAGCCCTCATTAAAGAGATTAGTGGCCTTATATTATAAAAGAGACCCCAGGGAGCTCTCTTGTTCCTTCTACCATGTGGGCCACAGAGAGAAATTGACTGTCCATGAACCAAGCAACCTTCGCCAGACACTGAATCTGCTGGCACCTCTATCTCAATCTTCCAGCCTCCAGAATCATGAGAAACAAATTTCTGTTGTTTATAAGCAACCCAGTTTGTGGTAGTTTGTTATAGCAGCCCAAATGACTAATACACTCATGTGTCACAGTAATATACTCATACATACCATAAACCTACATGGACTCATAATACCTTGTGTTTTTCCCGCCCTAAGTGCAAGGAAATAATTATCTGAGCATCTATTTACCATCTGTCCTCCCCATCCAACTCCAGGTTCCAAAGGAAGGACCTGAGCCAGCATGATCCTCTGCCATGTCACTCTGCCTGGTGACATGACAGATTCTCAGTGTTTGTAAAACAAATAAACAATACATAGCTATACACAGATGCAACCTGTGTGCTGTCACATTGTGTCCAGAATGCCCTTTCATCTTATTATCTCATTTCATCTTGGCCATGCCCTGTGAATCAAGTGGACTGGCAGTTTATAAATGGAGGCTCTGAAGCATTAAGTGACTTGCCCAAGGTCCCGAAGCCAGAAAGCAGAAAAAGTTGAGGCTTGAATCCACTTCTCTAGATTCTAAATTCTTTATTCTCTCTCCTGCACCAAGTGGCTTCCAGTAAACACACACACACACACACACACACACACACACACACACACACACAGAGGTGGGCAAATCTATTTCACACCAACAGAGATAGCTACATCTACATACATGCCCACCATGTCCTGTACACACAGACTCACACATCCACACATGCCCAGGTATAGATATACCTGTGCCCCAGAGACAAAGATTGTCAACACAATGTCCTGTAGGGCTGTGTGAAAGTCTGTAGGGCTCACAGACTCCTGGGCAGGAAGTCAGTCAGGTGCACCCTGAGCTCTTGTTTACTTCTCTGCACAGGCAGCCTCATGGACACTCCGAACCCCTGGGGCGAAAGCCATTCTCGTCTAAGCTCGAAGCCTTCAACCTAAGCTCCCTTGATGGTGCAGGTCCCCTCACAGATCACACCTCCCCACATGCAGTGGAGCAAGGGGCCTGCTGGGGAGAGACCCTCAACCATGAGTTGGGGACAAGGTGGTAATCTCAACACTAGACCCATCCTGCTTCCATGCCCACCTCACAAGTGTTAGGTAGTAACAGTTCAAAATATTCCTTTTTTTGTGGGATCCCTAACAGGCTCCTAGAGCTGGCAGGGACCTGAGAAGTATCTAGCCCCACCTCTTGCAGTATAGGACTGCTGTATGCCACATTCCTGGCAGGTAGACTTGCAATCTCTGTTGGAACGCTTCTTGCCGTGGGAACCCACCACTGTTGAAGGTGAGATCATTCCACTGTTGGCCAGTATGGATTTTAAGAAAAACCCTCCTCAGACTGAGAGAAGTCCTTCACACCCCGAGAAGAAGTCGTGTCACCCCCGAGTCCTTTCTGTTCGAGTCCATAAGTCCCAATTGTCCAAGTCTCTTGGAGATTCCTCAAGTCACGTTGCTTCTAGACCCATCCATGCCTGGCCACACTTTCCTGGGTATTCCTCAGCTGGTCCTTGTCCACTTTAAAACATAAGGCCCTGGCCCAGACGGGGGGTTCCAGAACCTAGTGGGCTCTCCGCACGAAGCCTCAGGTCACAGAGTCATTTGAGCAGCCACTTGGCACCACTAGTGGTGTCAGCTCTGTCGGGGCCGACCCACAGCTCAGTGCAAAGTGTGGACTTTGACCATCTGCCTGTCCTTGTTGTAATCACAAAACTTATTACCTGGTGCCTAGTTTCCAGAAGGGCAGGATTTTCATCTTCTGAGAATTTTTCAAAACCCAGAAGAATGAGCTTTCTAATAGTAGAACTTAAGTCCCTGTGACACAGCAGTGAGTCAGACCTGGAACGGGGGCAGTGAGACATCTTTCACAAAGTTGGAGAACATCAACAATGACCACTGTTCACTTGCATCCAGATGCCCACACCACATCCCTACCGCTTCTTGTCCTCTATCCAAGACCACAGGCAGTGCAATGTGATAATGCCCTTCCAATCCCTGTCAGAGCAGCAGACTGCCAGAATTCTCTTCATAAGATTTCCCTGCCTTTGGACTAACTTCAAGAACCTTAAAATCTAAACCTTAATCTAGCCATAGGTAATAATACCACCTTTCATTTATGTAGAATGTCCCTTTACTACATACCTTCACATAAAATCTATAGTATGACCTATAAAACATTCTACAGGAAAATGAGCAGAAGTATGGAATACCACTCCCATTCTGCAGATCAGGAAACTGAGCCCCAAGGAAATGAAGTTCCTTCCTCGGGGTTGCTGGGCTAGTAAGCAGCAGGGCTGGGACTTGAGTTCAGAGTTTATAGGTCTAAGTTTGTTCAGAGCTCTTTGCATGACACCCAGCTGAGATCACATCATTGAACCCTGTTCTGTCTTTCTAGAGATGAAGAAACTAAAGCCCAGGGAGGGTCCAGGACGTTCAAAGCAATATTGGAACTGAACAAAAGGTCTGACTCCTGGGTCTATGTTCTTTTCAAAATCCCAAAATACCTACCTACTGCTCCAGTCTCTAAGGAAAGAATATCATTCAACCAACCTCGGACCACGAAAGTCACTCCTGTCCCAGGACACCCTTGGCCGGGACTTGCAGATTTGGCTCTGCATCACGGACCTCTGCAATGGCTGTTCACCGCTCTCTGTCAGCTAGAAGTTGTATCCAATGAAGGATAGTAGGTCCAGCTCTTCCAGGGAGAAGATGCTGCGATGGCTGCTGCCAATGTCCAGAGTGCTTTTGTTACTGTCATATATATACTGTATCTCTCAGGAGCTGAGCTCGTGGGCAGCCAATCCAGAGGCCGCCCATCACGCCCTGTCCTGCCCTATCCCTCCCTATCCCGGCACTGCTTCTCACTCCTTCAGTGATAGGAGGCTGACCTCAGCCACTGGAAAAAAAACAGTTTCGCTTGACAATTTCCTTATTACACCTAAACCCCAATAAGAAATCAATGCTCAGAAAACAACCCTCTGTCTAGCTAGAGAAAAGCCAGTCCATAAAACAGAAAACAAACACTTATGTGAAACGCCGGTGAGGGGAAAGAAGGTCATTTGATCATCTCCACACCCTCCCTCATCTCCCTCTGAAGCATGACAAAAAAGAAAAGATCTAGAAGGGAAGGTCATGGAATGGAACACATATATTCCTTGACCTGGAGACAAAACTTGGGAGGAAGAGTTAATAAGTCGCGGTTCCCAAATCCTGTTACCCCTGGGTAGGGTTGCCGTGAATCTTGTTGACAGAACATTCTAACAAGTCTTTAAAAACATCACATTTTCACTTTCTAAAGTGTCAGAATTTTTTTTTTAGATAGAGTACATACATATTTATAATCAGAAAAGAAAAACTAGTTTTATTTTAACAAAAGTAAAAAATGTCAGAAATTTTATTTTAATTAATTGACATGGGAAAGCATTACGAATTGCAATTTCCAGAAGTATAAATTGTATTTATTTATTTACTTATAAAATATTTCAAAAGTAAATACTAAACGTTAGAGTTGCCCACACCTGGAGCCATCTGCCAGCTGTGTGACCTCTGGGAGAAGACACAATGTCTCTCAGCTTGTTTCTCACTCAAAATACTAGTCCCTTTGTTTATATTATATGAAATATATATATCTATACATTATATGATAATGTATTGAGTGCCAGGCATTTTTCTAAGTCCTGTGTATTAAGAGTGGCTCGCACCTAACTCATGCTTAATAAAGTGCCAATATTGTACTTTTATAGCAGTTATTAATGCTTCATTTATTCATTCATTTGGATTTTCAGTCTAGCTATGTGCTGGGCACTGTCTCAATACCGAATTTAGAGAACTTATTAGCCCAAGAGCTGACCCAGTTTCAAACAATGGTTAAATCCTATCTCTAATTTTTCATTTATTTGACAAAATTGTGTTTTCTTAACCACCTCCTCCAAGGCCTGTATGCATCATACATGCTCCTTCTTGCTCAGCGGTGAATAAGCCATTCCTGGACCTCATGGGGTTCACAGTACAGTTGGGAAGAGAGACACACAGAGAGAATCATAAAAGCAGGTGAGGGAGCATGAGGAGTTATTGTTTTGTGGGTTCAGAGAATCGGCTTGGGAAATGAGAACTCTCTAGAGATGGATTGTGGAGATGGTTGTACAACAATGTGAATATACTTAATGCTACTGGGTTGTAGATTTAAAGATGGTTAAAATAGTCAATTTTGTGTTATGTATTTTTTGCCACAATTCAAAAAAGAAATCAGATGGAAGTTCAAGGGCAGAGAGCCAAGTGGGGGCATTGTGCATGAACCTACCCTATGACCCAGTAATTCCATCCACAGGTATGTACAATCCCAGGTTCTCATGGGGGGAGCACAGTCCTGAGGCCATCGTGGACTTTTGGCACCTCTCCAATCAGGCAGAGGGACAACCTAGCCCCGTCCTCGGGGCCTGTCAAAGACCAAACCTTGGACAGGGATCTGTGGAGAGGTACTGGCAGCTGCTTGTGGCCAGGGTCAGCTACATGATGTGTGAGGCCCAGAGCCAAATGAAAACAAAGGGCCCCTTGTACCAAAAGTGCTAAGAATTTTAAGACAGACATCAGAGCACAAAACCAATCTCAGGCCCTTCTGAGTGCGGGCCCTGTGTAACTTATACCAGTCACACGGCCATGAAGGGGGCTCTGACGGGAACAGTTCCCAACCAAGTGTGTGAGGAAAGTTGATAGAAGATGAGAAAGGGGAAGATGAAGAGAAAATATTTTTTGAAAATTTAACTTAAGTATGATATATGTAAAAGTGCACAAATCATAACTATACAGCCTAATGAATTTTCACAAAGAGAATAAACCTGTCTAATTAGCACCCAGACTAAGAAACCAAACATTACCTGCCCCTTAGACACCATCCCTTGTGCTTCTCATGGGTACCACTATCCTGACTTCTAACAGCTTAGATATTTTTTTGCCTGTTTGGGGGTTTTATATAAGTGGGAATCAGACTACATGTTTTCTTTTCTGTCTGGCTATTTTCCCCCACTCTATTTCAACTTTATGACAGTTAGCCACACTGCTGTATGTAGCTGTAGTTGTAAATTCCCAGACTGACAATATCAAGTGTCAGAGAGGATGTGGGACAACCAGAAAGAGCCTTCATATGGTGCTAGTGGGAATGGAAGATGGTACAGACACTTTTGAAAATGGAGTGACAATAACTACTAAAGCTGAACAGTCACCTACCAGTTGACCCAGCACTTCCACTCCTCAATACATACACAACAGAAATGCATGCATGCATGCCTCTGAAACATTTATGAGTGATATATTAGCACTGTTTGTAATAGCCCAAAACTCAAAAACTTGAAACTACTCAAATGCCCAGGAACAATAAAATGATTAAACAGACTGAGAGTCTGTATGTTTGTTTAGAAAGACTCTTGACCCTCTTGTGTGACCTGGGTGTGCAACATAGAAAATAAACATGGTCTTGAATGAAAATGAAGGTATCGCGTTAACAGGAGTGGGTAGAGGAGAGTCATGGAGGGTGAGCACACCCATGTGTCGCAGGAGTCATGGGCAGGGCAGTTCTTAGCAACATATTTAAGAGAGGAAGAATTTCACGAGATACTCAAACCTCTCTGAGTTTGGAACCTCAATTCCCAGAAATATTCCTCTATATCGGCAAAAGAATTTGCATTATGGAAATTACCACGGCCTCTGGCAACTCCAAAGAGCGAAGAGCAAAGAGCAAGCCTGGGAACTCACCCTCCTTCCCAGGGCCACGCCCTCTTGAATCCACCAAGGTCCAGCGCTGACTTGCCCTGTTTGGGCCTCCCACCAACCAAGCTCCTGGAGAGGTATCTCGTCTCTCTTCATTGAGAGGTACCTGAAAGACTGTGACCTCACTCTTTAAGTGCCCTGGCCAGAAGGTAGTCTCAGAATATTCTTTTGGTTCCTGCACATGTGACTGAATTTAGGTCTTGTGCCTAAAGTACTCGGTGAATCTCAATTCCCATCTACGCTCTCCTGCCTCGGTAACTTTTCCTGTCCCTCCACTGGCTCCAAAAATCGCCCCTCCCTCAGTTGTTCCTGGGTCCCCATTGCAAGCGGGCAACTCAGTTGACCATCAGGATAGCAGCTTTGACTTGAACACAGATGCACTGCAACTCCAGCTCCTCGCCCCTAGGGGCATACCAGTAATAGAACTAACAGTAATAACACTGGTTAGTAATAGTGCTAACAATAACAGCCATTTGTGAAATGTTTACTCTATGTCAGATACTAAGAGCCTAAGAGCCTTTACATGCATTATTTTTACCCCCATAATAATGTTTTTGGAAAATGATGCTGAAAAAGATAAAATAAAATGCTTAAATGACACTGTCAAATGGCCGATTAAAAATTGTCAGTCTCCAAAGCATGTCATTAACCATGGCACTCCATCATTCATCTGAACCTCGGTTTTCACAGGAATACAATGAGAATAATGGTACTGACCTTGCAGGATTGCTAGGAAACTTCAAGGAGAAAAGTCACACAAGCACCTATCCCAAGGTACATAGTAGGCACTTGGGCAATGGCAGCATTAGGCCTAGAGGAGCCTACACTGAAGTCTCGACTGAGATACTAGGGCCCACAACTCTCTCGTGGCACTCAATCCAAGTCTCACTGTTACATGAGTGAAAGCAGCTGGAATAATTCCCTGCACTCCTCTTCCTGTGCCCCAAGGAGGACATGGGTGTGCTCACCCTCCATGGCTCAGGACAGGCTCTCACACTCTGTGTGAATAAAGAAAGCACTTGGTCAGCAATGGCTTAAGACAGGGTTTCCCATCTGGGCTCTGTTGACATTGAGGACCAGATAATTATTTGCTGTGTGGCCTGTCTTGTGTATAGTGGTATGTTTAGCATCACCCTGGTCTCTATCCATCAGATGCCACCAGCAGTGAAAACCAAACCTGTCTCCAGACATTGCCAAACATCCTCTGGAGGGCGAATCACCCCCAGCTGAGAACAGGTGATTTATGCAATAATGCTGTGTAATGATTTCATCCAACTACAAATCCCCAAGGTAGGTAGTTCCGGGTTTAGTGCAGCAGTTTGATGATGCCAGTAAGAACCAGTTTTGTGCTGATGACCACAAGGTGACTGCCACAGATCCCATTGTGTCACCATTACAATCCCATTCAAAGACAGGCAAGAGGGAGGAAGTGATGGTGTCATCTGCGACTTCGCCTTTCATCTGAAGAGTTTTCTTCAAAATTTCCCAGCAGATCTTTCTTATGTCTTACTGTTCAAAACTAGTTATATGTTCACCCCTAGCTGCAAGAGAGGCTGGGAAAATGACTAGGTGACCAGAAATAAGGAGATTAGAGAAATAGAGCGGGCCCTCCATGGCATGGCAATGTGAGTACTCCTCACACCT
Organism: Macroglossus sobrinus; assembly: GCA_004027375.1. NCBI lineage: Eukaryota > Metazoa > Chordata > Mammalia > Chiroptera > Pteropodidae > Macroglossus > Macroglossus sobrinus. The sequence continues at coordinate 424,027 of PVKZ01000497.1, forward strand.
GTAGAAATTATTTTTCTATCTGCTTTTCTCATAAGAACATGAGACCTTCGGGACAGGGACCGCCTCATGTTTACTTCTGTCCTCAGAACTTAGCCCACTGCTCAGCACTAAGAAGGTGCTCAATAAATTCTCACTAAATGAACAAATAACTGAATCAATCCATCAATATTTGACCTCCTTACTTCCTTGCTTATACCAGCAAGAGCCTCTCTATAGGCAATTATTTATTCATATGTAAACTAAACTTGGGTTAACTACAATTAAGCCTATAATGCAAATGATAATGCAAACATCTTCCAGTTTCTCCAACAACCCATGACACCTCTAGCCATTGGGCATGCTGTTCTCTCTGCCCAGAACATTTTTCCTGCCTCCTCCAGCCACTAATCACCCATCTTCAAATGGCTAGCTCCTTCTCACTCTTTAGGTTTCTGCTGAGACATTATTGCCTCTGACAGCTTTCTCTGATCTCCGCAGTACAGCTCAGAGGCTTCTGCTATATCCGCCTTAAACCCCTCATGCGGCTCCATCCTAGCTTTTGTTACCCAGGGTTGTGACTGTCTTCTTAGAAGGACAATAAATACCCAAAGGGGACCAAAACAGCATGTCCTTCACTAGTAGGTTCTCTATACACTTTTTTTTTTTTATTGAATCATGTCTACTAGAGGTAAAAAGCAAAACTTTTATGTAAAGGGACAGATGGTAAGTATTTTCAGCTCTGTGGGCCATATGACCTCTATTACAACTCTTCACCTCTGTGGTTGGTGTGAGAACACAGCCATGGATAACCTGTAAACAAATGAGAGTGGCTGTGTTTATGGAAGCTGAATTTGAATTTCATGTAAATTTTACATGTCATGAAATATTATTCTTTAAAAAAAAATCTGTGGTATCAGGGAGTCGAAAGATCCTGGGAGAAGGACAGATAAAATGTAATGGATGTACACCCTGGAGAATTATTTACATGTTAGATGCATCCGATTAGATGACCACATAGCAACATGGAAATATCCTAAAAATGTAGTATTCAGTGAAAAAAAAGTAAAAAAACAGAATGAGATGTACCAAATAACATTATATAAATTAAAAAATAAAAGTAGGCAAAACAACAGTGCCAGGTTTGTAAGAACACAAACAGAAAGATACACATTTAACACATAAGCCAGGTTACTTTGGGAAATGAAGACATACAATGGATAAATTCATACATAACATGTACTAGAGGGGACCTTGCACAGGCCAATGATGTCGTACCATGAACTGCACCTGAGGTCCCGTAAAACCAAAAAACAAAGAAACAAATAAAACAAAGACAAGAAGAGAATAAATCTCTTAAATTTGAGAATATCAGACACAATCGTGAAATGCCAGAGGTATTTCAATTGAAAACAGAAATAAAAGATAAAGTCAATTATCTCATAATTGGTTAACATTGTTCTCAAAATTTCTGACCAATGCAATAAGACATGAGCTAGAAATAAAAAGTAAAATAGGTAGGTAGATGAATAGAAAAATAGATAGATATAGATACAGATATAATCATTTTCCAATTTAGCCAACTTTTGACCATAGAGCTACTTTAAAAAATTTTTTTCAAATATCATGTCAGGTTTCAGCCAGAAAAAACAGTAAATATTCCTGGAAGTATTGAACAAACCCCATGAACCCAAGAGGCATCCCCAAAGAAGGTGCAATATCCAGAGCCACTCCCAAAGATAACCAAAAAAATAAAGACTTGGACGATTCCCCTGAGGGCTGGCAGTAAACTCTAGCTGCAAATGGGATGGAACCCATATTTCTGTCTTGCCACAACTAGCCACAAATAGCATATAGCCCACATTTCTGTCTAACTATGCTTTGGGGTTTCCAACCTCATGATTGGCAAGCCAAGCTCTTGAGACAAAAATGAGACTGACAAGATGGTAACAGTTCCCCCTGGGAGAGAAAAGATCACTAATGAATGGATCTGGGTTTGGAAAAGAACAAACAATGGGAAAGGTACCTTCCTCTCATAACTGGGTACTACCGACAGAGATTTGGGAGAGCTGGCTCTGTAAGAATGCTTACTCTTCACTGGCTTCTGCCAGTTTTCCCAGAATTTAATCTGCAGGCTCCAAATCAAGTAGGATATCAAGTAGAGAGTGCAGCTCTGCTATCTACCAGAATTTGGCAAGGTTTTCCACTAACTTTAATTTCTCAGAATCCTGTCAGCCCTGGGAGGGGCCCATCTGGAGGAGGCCCTCCTTCAAGGGTAAATATGGAGGGTGTCAGTAAGGCCACTTTCTTGGCAGACTTTTGTTTATAGTCACATAGTCTCTTTAGAATGGAAAGCCAGTTCAGACAGATGATTGGTAGAATGAAAATTCAAGTAAAGGATGACAGAGAGGAGCAGACAGGGTTACATCAGTATTACAGTCTTTGTTTTACATGCCTCTTATATCTTTTATTTTTTTGTTAGTCTTTGCAAAGCCTTTTGGAGCCTTCTGAATGCCAATTAGAATAGGTATCCCATTCTGTTTGTTTAACTTGGGAACCTTTGCTTTTAAATGCACTTCTTAAATGAATGATCTTGTCTAATTGGAACATTCCTCACAAAGTCCATTATAGTTCTAAGTTGTCTTCAGTAAAATTGGTCCATCCACATGAGGAGAGACCATATTTTTTTTAACACAAAATCAGGCAGAGTTTCTAAATAGAGAGCCTCACTTAAAGCATTTAGATGACTAAAATCTCATATTTGGTGTTTTCCTAAGAGCAAAGGAAAAATAATCCTAGGTAGCCTAAGGGATATATATACACAGGATTGGGACTTCAGTTTTGTTTGACAGTGTGCTTTTCATGAGATACTTTTTTTCCCCAGTGGACAGCCTTTGCTCTATTTGTCTGACCCATAACCAGGTGTCCATCATTGCCCAGAATTTTCTTGCAGGTGGTGAACAATCCATTGTAAAATTTGCTTCTCCGTGACCACGTTATCCTTACACCAGAGTCTTTTGTTTCAGAGGTGGCTGTCTCTCATGTAAATGTGGCAAGCACTCTAGCAGCAATTAGGTGCTCAACCTGTGCTCACTAATTTTATCTTAGTTCTGCATTCAGGAAAATCCATCAATTTAAATCCAAACCAAGCACATTCTAATTCAGAAACCAAAGAGTATTCACCAGGGAGACAATCTGTCCTTATCTGAATCCTAACTAAAGTTGGAGAGCTTGACCAGAAGGAGGGAGCTCTAAACCCAAGAGGAGATTCACCACACCAGAAACAGAAGGCAACTTACAGAAGCTTTGAGATCAAAGGGGTCAGTGAGAGTACCTCACTTGATTCCAAGGATCATCTCCTTCTGATCCTACCTCTAAAACCAATGAATGTCAATCTCGATAAGGAGCTAAACTGAGGCAAGAAGAAGTTATCAGAAATTTGAGTTTATTTGGGAATAGCAGAATTGCAGTTCTAGAAACACATGTTGTAGCTAGCTACAGGCAAGTCCATTGAGGGTATAGGGTGGACTGTATTTATGGGCAAGGAGTACAAAAAGGGAGAAGTCCAGCCAGAGTCCAAGCACTAAGTTGATTGGCTTGAGGATAGTCAGAAGATAAGTCTTGGTTTTCTGGAAATTAGTCTCAGTTCTTAAGTTGTATTCTTCTGAGGGTGCATGTATGAGATTCTCCATTTCATATCCTCAGACTCTATTTTAGATTGAAATCTTTTAGAATTATAGATATAGATAGATATAAATATAAATGATATAGATATAGATACACAGATAGATATAGATCATATCTATCTATTCATAGATAGATATAGATAGATATAGATAGATATGATCTATAGATATAGATCATAAATATATGATAAAAGTTTAACTTTGTTAATGTATGACTCTACCTCATATGCACAGTTTACTTCCATGCATGTATACTGTGACACGAGTGACATTAAGTAGAAAAATCATGATATAAAATTGCATATACAGAACTATCCAAATGATATTAAGTTAAATCATGCATATATCTGTAAAAAATGGAAGTATAATCACCTAAATATCTTAAATGACTTTTATTTAGAATGGAATTTTAGGTGATTTTTATTATTTTTTTATTCTTTGCCAAATGTTCCCATTTTTCTATGGTAAATATGAATTATTTATATACTCTACTTTTGAAAATTAGTTAACAATATTTCCCTGGCTTAGTCCCTGATCAGGCCAATTATATGAATGGCTAATCTCTTTTTGGCAAATGGGGTTTGAAGGGAGGGCTCCTGGAGTACATCCCCAGCTACAGCTACCAGCTGCCATGCCCATGGAAAGTTTCCTTCCTTGTTCACACAGAGCATCAAACACGTTGCACTGGGTCTCTCAGTTTCAGAGAAATTTAAGCTGCAAGACATACCTCCTCTGTCACAACCTCCCTCCCAAAGAAAAAGCCAATGGCTCCAGCTTTCTGGGCACTGAACAAACCCAAATCAAGCCCTCCCATCTGGTGTGGAGGAGTGTCCTCAACAGCACAGGGCCTGGGAGTGACAAAAGGCTGAGGGTAGGAGAGGGGTCTTGAGAAGGCCCTTGTTCTGAGGAGCTGACCACCTGTCCCACAGTGCCCATCTAGTCCTCCTTCTATTAAGCATCCTGTTTCCTCTGGCTCCATTATGCCCATCTTCCAACCAGGTCTCAACTGTCTGGAAGGATGCCATTTGTCAGCTAGGACCCCTTTTACAGATCTGGGTTTTGCAAATTATTAGGCAAAGAGATTTGCAACATGCCATTACTAATTAAAGCAGCTACTATCCTGAATCCCACTGGGTCCATCACTGTAGTGGGTTGAACAATGACCCCCAAAAGAATATATCCAAGTCCTAACCCCCAGAATCTGTAAATATGAGTTTATTTGGGAAAGGACTTTGCAGATGTAATTAAGTTTAGGACATCATGATGAGTTCACCCTGGACTTAGAGCAGACCCTAAATCCAATGACAGATGTCCTTATAAGAGAAAGGCAGGAGTTTTGAGACTCACAGAGACACACAGAGGAGAGACAGCTATATAAGGATGGAGGCAGATGTTGGAGTGAAGCATCCACAAACCAAAGACTGCCAAGGTTGTAGGCAACCGCGAGAATCTAGGAGAAAGGCAAGAAATGAATTCTCCCCCAGAGCCTCCAGAGGGAACCAACCTTGCCAATGCCTTGATTTTGGACCTCTAGCCTCCTGTGAAAGAATAAGTTTCTGTTGTTTTAAGCTCCCAAGTTTGTGGTAATTTGTTACAGTACAGGAAACTAATACACACTTTTATGCACATAATCATTCAGCAGTGTGGGTCTCCAGGTTCTGGTGCCCCAACCCGGCTAATGCTAATCCAAACTCATGGTTCTGCTGCCCATCTCCTCTAAGTCAGAAATCCACTGGAATATTCTGTTTCCTGCTAGAGGAAGCATTCAGCAGCACACCGCTCTGATTTCTGATTGTCCAGCAGAAGGGGTGCACGCCAGGCAGATGACAGTGCTATCCTGTTACCTTCAAAGTGTTCCTTCCATGGCCCTAAAAAAAAAAAACATGTCAACTTATTTTGTGCTCGCAAATAAAGTGACATAAAAGAGAAACTAATTTATTTTGAAGTTAAAAACATAAAGCCAGTATTAAGGAAACTAAAGCCAAGGTTGATTTCTAAAGCATTACTCACAGCTTTTTCTGCCCTTAGTGACTTTTATTCTTAGCTCCAGCTTCCAAGTAGGACCAGGTCTCCACCTGCAGAGGTTGCCACAAGGTGAGAAGTGAGAGTCACGATCTTCTGTCCACCCAGAAAATCCCCAGGCAATGTGATCAGGTTCTCAGGAACCAGGCCCAAGCAGGAATGAGCTGTGTTTCGGGGAAGAGATGGACCTTTGCCTTAGCAGGTGACTTGTCCTCTCAGCTGATAAGTTAAAGTCACTTCAGTCCCATTAGGGAACCAGAAATTGAGCCTTTGAAGGTCTTATCTTATCAAAACAAGCACCTTGACAGGCAGGCAATCCCGTTGGGCCAGTTTTGCTGGGAGGAGAGCTGCTGCACTACAACAATACAGGTTTATGTGTGACTTAAAATAACACCCCCACACTTTGGAGATAGGCACTATTTTGAATAACCTCTTCTCGGATACTTTTTATAGAAAGGAACATAGCATCACTACTATTTATTATCATCATCATCACCATCATCACCAACACCACCACCATCATCATCATTTTCACAGCATTCAATATACACTGTTCCACAATTCACTCCTTTTTTTCTTTTTTGTTTCTGTTCTTGTGGTGGTTCCACCATAAACATTGTCCTTAAGAGAATTTTTGTCCAAAGAGCAGGGGACATTTCATTCTCCCTTCCAGTCCTAAATAGTTTATTTTCTTAACTTAGTGAGCGAAAGGCTTCGAATTCAAGAAACAGTCAATACTCAAGATAAATGTTCAACCATGTCCCTGTATTTCCCCCATAAAGAGGAATTAAGAAAATTGCATTTTACCCACACTGGCTTCCCAGCCCTTTGCTGATGACCTTTGTCCCTGAAACGGAGGAGAGGGGAGGATGAGAAGCTGAACCAAAATCAGCTTGTCCAAGGCTAGGTCACCTCTTTTAAATCTCAAGTGGCTGACAATTAGAACATCCAGGTTCAACTTTTCCTTTCTTACTGCAGGTACTGAAAGGTAAGTAAAATTCCCACAACTTAATGGAAGACATGAAGACTAGAGAATATCCCATGCTTTTAATCTAATTCTTTGATATAATTTATATAAATTATTTTACAGAACAAAATTAACCTAAGCATTACTGTGCCATGTTCTCTGAATCATGATTTTACCAGTTCCAAATGTCCACGGACAGGGGATGCATCACCATTTGGCAAAGGGCCAAGACATCCTGCACCTTCGGGAGTGTCTACATGTCTCCTCCTTGTCAGGACTTGCAGATCTACTTCTCTTTACATTGGCTGCATAATATTCCCTTGTATTTGTTTATCCAAACCCCATCGCTAGTCATTTTGGTTTTTCCCAAGATTTTGTTAACTGCAAACCCATACTTCAGAGAATTTCTCTATATTTTTGTGTGTATGTGAGAACATTTCTGGAAGGCGTATTCTCAGAAGCAGAATAGTTGGGTCACACGGGAGACAGATTTAAATTTTTGGTAGGTCCTGCTGAATTCCCTTCCAAAACTTGGCACATCTTTTCACCTCCAGCTGTGGTTTGTGTGTCCCACAGAGGACACTCCTGAGCCTGTTCATTGTCATTAATCAGATGAGCCACTCTTGTTTTAATCTGCCTTTCTTTATTATTAGTGAAGTTAAGCATCTTCTCAAATTCTTCTTGGCCTCTGAATTTGGCCAGCTGGTTCTTTATTGAAAAAAGATTCAACTTATCAAGTTAGATTATTTCCTCCAGGAAGTGCTCATTCTGCTCAAGAGAATACCTGGAAGCTCTTGCTTCCTTTACTGCACAGGAGTTTCTCACTTCCTATAGAGAAAGCGATTATTCATTTCTGCATCAGCACTTGGAGTCAATGACGAGAACTCCTGAAACGAAACCCTTTTTCTAGGTTTCCAGGTATTATGTCACAGACAGGGCTTCAGAGGTCAATGTATAGACACCACAAATTGGTGAAAATATTATTTAATACTGCATATGTAAATTTTATACAGATAAAAAAAGGACCATCACTTGTTTAGCTCACGTAAGTATTAAGCCAAATTAAATGCTAAAATCTTGATAAAAGGAGGCCAGTCTTAATGGATTGACCCCATTCTCATCCATCTCACCCTCCTCTAAGGGTCTGGTCCCTTCCTCTATCACAGGAGCTGAAAAACATGCTTCCCCAAACTCGTCTACAGCTGGAGTTTCAGATATGAATTCGGATCTGACAATTAGAAGTCCTGATCCAAGGTTTGGGAAGAGCAAGTGAGATAGAGGCATCGTCCCATGGACTCAGCTGCTCTGGAACAAGCAAGGTCAAGAGAAGTTGGGTGTTTTTCAGCAGCGTCCCAGCATGTGGGCACTCCTTCAAAGAGCAACAGCACCTGTTGTCAGATGGTAGCATTCCGGAACATTTTTGGAAGACCATTTGGAAACCACTCCTCTAACCCTTCTAATGATTTTGTCAGCCCCCTATTCCTTTTCTGCTAAAATTAGCTGATGAAGTTTCTGTTTACTCCAACTGAACCCTGACTGATACAGCTTACAAATATTTAACCTTGACGGAGCCATTCAAGACACAATGAAGAAAACCTAGACAAAGGGCAATGCTATCATGAATCATCCTTCTTAACAACACTTTAATCAGATACCTCATTCCTGTAGAAAACTTGAAAAGAACTAAAAAGCAGAAAAGATGAAATAAACATCATCTGTTATTACACAAGAATTAAATATTGATTAGAAGAAAACATTTGGCTCCACTGAGCTGCTGGTCCTAATCAGTCAGCTGCTGCTGCTCATCTGAAAGCAGAATTACCAGCCCAGCCGGGTAGAGCATGAGCAGATTTGGGTGCACACTCTTGACACCTAACGCGAGACTGCAGAGCAGCTCCCAGCCCCTTCTGGAGAGGAAGGGAGAGAGGCAATGGAATGTGGTAATAATGCCTTACCCAGTTTGCCTCCTAGTTCCAACCCACAGACCTGGCAACACAAGCGGGAGATGGAGTATCTGTACTCTTTCTTCCATCATCCTCCCCAGCCTCCGTCGGCCATCCGCCAAGCATGAAGAGGGTCCTCCATGTCTTTCCAGCCCAAGCAAGAACCCATAATCTCTTGTTTACTTATTTAAGCTGGGCCTCTTTTTCCCACCTTTCATCCAAGGCCAAAGTTTCCTTCTAGAGACCTCTTTCCTCTGTGTCCAAGAGAAAATAATTAAAATAGCTACTTATTCAATACTTTAAGCTATCAAGCAGTTAATCCTCATAAAAGCCCTACAAACTGGGAATTAGTTTTATTTTATATGAGAAGCTCAGAGTCCTAACATTCCATAATTCATAAAAGGTAGAATCATGATTCAAATTCACAATCATCAGGATTTAAAGCCTGGGTTTTAACCTTTATGCTGCATCTCACTCTTACAGTCCTAGCTAGGAAAGTGTCCTGACCAGTTGCTCTCTTGGGGGAATCTGAAACTCTACAAGGTTCTATTTGTTCATAAACTCTTCCTCTTTAATAATATCTTTATTGAGAACCTAATTCATGTCATAAAGTTCACCCTTTTCAAGTGTACGGTTCAATGGTTTCAGTATATTAACACAGTTGTATATCAATCGTCACTATCTAACTCTGTAGATACTGGATACAAGTCACGTTTCAGATATATGTTTTGGAGATATTTTATCCAATTTCTGTGTTGTCTTTTCAGTTTCTTGATCATGTCCCTTGAAGCACAAAAGTTTTTAAATTTAATTTAATCATCATACCTATTTTTTTTCTTCTGTTGCTTGTGCTTTTGGTGTCATACTTAAGAAACCATCATTTAATTCAACCAAGGTCATGAAGATTTATTCCTATGTTTTCTCCCAAGAGTTTTATAATTTTTTTCTTATATTTATGTCTTTGATATATTTCAAGTCAGTTTTTGTATATGGTGTGAGATAAGGGTACAATTTCATTCTTTTGCATGTGGATACCCAGTTGTCTCAACACCATTTGTTGGAAAGACTATTCTTTCCCCATTGAAGGGTCTTGGCACCCTTATCAAAAATCAATTGCCATAGATGTATGAGTTTATTTCAAGATTCTCAATTTTCTTTCATCGACCTATATGTCTATCCTTATGCCAGTATCACATTGTTTTGATTACTATAGCTTTGCAGAAAGTTTTGAAATTGGGAAACGTGAGTCCTCCAACATCATTTTTCATTACAAGATTGTTTTGGAATTTACGAATTTTGCAATTTCATATGAATATTAGAATCAGCTTTTCTTTTTCTGCAAAAAAAAAGAAGTTGGAATTTTGAAAGGGGTTGCATTTGATCTGTAGATAAATTTGAAAAATATTGCCATATTAACAATATTAACAATATTAAGTCTTCAGATACATGAATATGGATGTCTGCACATTTATTTAGGTCTTCTTTTCTTTCAATAATTTGTAGTTTTCTGAGCATAATTTTTACATTTTAAGTTTATTCCTATTTTATTCTTCTTGATACTATCTTAAATATAATTGTTTTTTAATTTCATTTTCAGATTGTTCACTATTATCATATAGAAATACAATTGACTTTTGTAGATTAATTTTGTTTTCTGAAACCTTGTTGAACTCATTCATTAATTCTAATAGACATTTTCCTATACAATAATATCATGTCACCTATCAATAGACATAGTATTACCTCTTCCTTTCCGATCTGGATGCCTTTTATTTCTTTTTAGCAAGTTGTATCAGGTTGAGGAAATTTTCTTCTAGCCTTAAGTTTGCTGAATATTTTTATTATAAAAGCATTTGGAGTTTGTCAAATGCTTCTTTTGTGTCTATTGAGATTATTGTGTGGGTTTTATTTTTCATTTTATTAATATGTTGTATTACAGTAATGTTCATAAACTCTTAATCCATGCATTTGTGAGAAAACTAGAACAATATTCAAATACTAGGCCTCTAAAATCCCTGGCAGGAGGAGACTGTGCACAATGGGATCAACGATTATTACTGAGAATATTTGATGCTGCTCAGTTAAATCTCTTGAGCTCCAATGCAATGATTTCCTCTGATTCATCCCAAAGGACACTTCCTCTCTGCTTCAAAACCACTGGTGTTGGGCAAGTCACCTTCTAGGACAGAGAAATATGGTTGGCCTGGAAGTGACCTTGAAGGGTTCAAAACAATCCTTTGACTAAAAATTGTACCTTCTCCTTAAAATATAGTCAGAGCTTTCTTACTTGCACAAGACAAAACCCCAACTCAAACCAACTTAAGTGAGAGGAGATTTATTAGAAAGCTATTGCGGTTGTCAAAAATTTGAAAGGAGATACACAAGGATCAGAACAGCTCAGAAATCCCAAGGATTGAAACTGGAAGGCCAGACCCTGTTGGGACCTTACTTCACCTTCTGTTTCTCTGGCATCCCCGCATGGCAGAGGACATGGCGACCAGCTGTTTGGAGATAACTTCCTTGCCAGCTCCAGTTAGAAAATTTCCAGAGGAGGACTCCGATTGGTCTGTCCTAGGTTATGTACCTTCTCCAGACTAATTGCTGTAGTCAAGGGAACTGCCCTCAGTGGCCCTGTTTAGGTTACAGGGCCCTCCACCATTGCCAGAGACAGTAGACTGTGATGTAGAAGGAGAAGAGCAGCTCCCAGAGGCAAAATCAATTATTGCCAAGAGGATGGCAAGAGGGTTGCTGGGTTGATACAGTATTACCTCACTGCCAATCTCTTTTAGGGGTTAAGCATTGATGTTTCAAATGTAGATATGTTATTGGGGAAAATGTGAATGAGTCCATCACCTCCATTAAAACATTATTACAGATTAATTTATCAAAGTACTGAGCCATAAAAGGAGAAGCCCCGAAGGGCTAGAATCCAGGACAGGACTTGTGTTAGTCTGCTTGGGCTGCCATAAAAAGTACCACAGACTGGGTAGTGTAAGCAAAAAAATTTACTTTCTCACAGTTCTGGAGGCTGGAAGTCCAAGATTAAGGTGCCATCAGGATTTAGTTTCTTCTGAGGTTCTCTGGCTTGTAGACAGCTGCCTGCTCCTCACGTCCTCATGTGGTCTTTCCTCTGTGCGCGTATCTATCCCTGGTGTCTCTCTGTGTCCTAATCTATTTTTATAACACTAGCCCATTTGGATTAGGGTCCATGCTAAATGGCCTCCTATTGGTTTAACTAACTCTTTAAAGGCCTTATCTCCAAATACAGTCACATTCTGAGGTGCTGGGGGTTAGACCTTCAACATATGAATTTGAGGGGTTGTGGCAAGGGGAAAGATATAATTTAGTTCATAAAATGCAGTTAAGAAAAAATTATGGTAGGCAATAGATTATGGGATTATTTATTTTCTGGAGCCAGAAAGAGAAAATTGCATTTGAGTTCACAGGTAAGGAGTCAACTGAGATACTTTGCAGCTGGAAGTGCTACTGAATGTCAGTTGAATAAATTTTCTGGTCCAGCAACTCATTTTACAGATGAGAAAACTGGGTGCAGAGATGAGACATTGCCCAAGGACACACAAATAACTTATACAATATGGCCAGTAGACATAGAGATCAGAGTGAATGGAGCAGAGACAGCTAGCTGTCCACTGAAGAGTTCCTTCCATACTGTGAGGAGGGGCCGCCCAGGCCAAGACTCCAGTGCCTGCCCCTCTGCTTCTATGTGTAACCATGTGTAGCAGTCAGAGTCATAGCAAGAAACAGATGGCACACTCATTCTGAACAATCGTGTAGAGTTAATAACGAGACTGTTTGCGAGGACGCGTGCAGGGTATAGGGAAGGCAATAAATGATGGTGCAGTTTCCTGAGACTAGCAACAGTGGGAGTTGTTGCCACCAGTGACACAACTTGGAGGGAGTGACTGTATGGAAAGGGCAGTGACAGAAGCTGTGATCCTTTAGTAGAGGAACACAGACAATAAGAGACATAGCCAACAAGGAAGGACTGGGGAAAATACTCAGCCATGCTCTCCTCCAAACTCCCGCCAGTGGCTTCCTTGACAGACCCATTTAGAAGCAGAAGACAAGGGACCCTATTGGTGCAATCCATACAAGTTAGCCTCCTGACCACAGAGCAGGAAGAAGAAGGGTGGAGAGTGGTTTGAATAAGGATGGAAAGTCTTTCAGAAGAAGCAAAGAACGTATTTGGTGTGCCACCTGCCTGAGTTCTGGCAATGGACTGTGGGCAGAAATGAGTGCCTCCCCTTTCAATCTCTCCCATTTAAACATCTTCCCAGTCCTCTATGCTGTCTCTTTCCCCAATCTGCTGGCTGGAGGCCAACCCCCAACATGGAAACCACATGAGGAAGAGCAGAGCCTGGATCCCCGAATGCCTTTCATGGAGAAGATCCCCTCCCGCCCCACCAACCAAACTTGGCATGACTGAGAAACAAATGGCTGTCATGTGAAGCCACTGAGATGTTAGTCTATGTGCTATAGTAGAAGCAGAATCATCAGGACTGGCTTCTTTAGAAGAAGAGCCAGATTTTGATCTGGGTGCATCTCCCCCAGTATGAAGTCAGGTGAATAAATTTGTATTATCAGAAAGGCGTTTCACCTTGCTCAAAATAAAGATGTTGTTGAGCCACAAGCTTTTGTTTTTATTATGTATTTCTTCGGGGACCTTCTGCCGTTAGCTCTAGTTAGATCTCCTGCTTTGTCAAAGGCCTTATTTTTCTTTTTGTGGTCAAACAAGACTTAAGTCGGTTAATTATCCACTGTTCAGTGAGGAAAACATGTTTTTTATTGCAAATCACTTTAGAGTTTTGTTGGCAAGGGTCTGTTCCAGAGCTTGGAAGGGGATCTGGATAAAAGCCCAGATCCTGGACCCTCAGGCTCTCTTGGCATCTCCAACTTTCAGTTTCTCCATCCCTAAAACTGGGTCAGATCATGATGTTTGCGAGGGCCTGTGGGGAAAAAGGTGCCTTGTCAGGTGCTTCAGAGTCTCTCTGGAGATTCACACACCATAACCACTCCTCACACCCAGGCATCTGCTCCTTGAGAAGCTGATATGCACCCCCCACCCCACCCCACAGAGTGAGAATCTGAGCATGTCACTGGCTGGAAAGTGTGATCATATGACTGAGGGGAATCCCTTGCTGATCAGAATTACTGGGATTTCAAGAACCATATGTAGAACTCTGGGGCTTTCCAGCCAGAACACAATACACGGCACATCCTTGAGTTGGGATGTTTAGACAGGCCCGACCTTTAGAACTGAGGTCTGTTCAGGAGACTTTATGATCTCACTGGTCTTAGTCTGTGGCTCCTCCATGGGCAAAAGAAAGGTATAGAGAGTTGGTCGCCCTCCAGCCTTCCTGCCTGCATTATTCATACCCATTAGGATTATATTTAACTGCACATAGCAGACCTAACAACAGTGTCTATCTCAGGCATGAACCACAGACCAAACAGGGGCAGACAGGCTACAGGAGGAAAACAGATATAGGTGAAAATGACTTGCTTCTACTTTCACGTGCTTTTCACATCTCTGGCTGCCTAATTTGATGTTGGCCACCTTCATATGACTCTATTTTCTTTTTCTGAATGATGCTTATCACCATGTGACATCATATGCTGTCATTTATTATTTATTTACCAGTCTTGGTCACCACTGTATTCCCCAGTTTCTAGAACAGTGCCTAGCATATATTAGGTGCTCATAAAGACATGTTAAGTAAATAAATACCTTATTTCATTTGAAGTTTCTCGACAACTTAATGTGGCAAGCAAGGCAGAGGATGCTGTTACTCGTTTTGCAGATGTAGAAACTGAGCCCAGAAGGTGACTTCACTAAAGCTGATGGGGAACTGAAAGAGCTTCAGTCCTTTGATTCCTAGTCAGGGGCTGCGTGTGTGGGACGAGGGCAGAGAGGTTTTTGGCACACCCCAGACCCGTGCCCCAGAACTGTAACAGGTCTCATTGGGGCCTCTGCTCAGAAAGTTGGTAAACCACTCAGGGATAAGGTAAAAAGAAAAGGAGATAATAAGCTATTACTATAAGGAGACTAGGAAGATAGTAATTTCAGAAACTATTGACCTTCGGGTTAGGAGGGTGGCATCACTGAACAGGTAGCCTTTCGGTACCTTCAGTTCTACCCTACCTCCTCTTATTACTCTGCCCCGAGAGATGGCACTGGAGATGTTCGAGCAGGGGCTGGACGTCTACTTACGGAGTATGCCTAAGCTGGAGTGTAGTATTCACACCCTAGTAGAAGGCAGGCATGCTGCGTCACAGAACAGGCAGACAGTGGTCTCCAAAACCAATACAAAAGGTTTTTGCACTACCTGGTGGACATAGTTTGAAACTGCAAGCTCTTCTATGGAGAGAAGCTTGGGAGCTTGGCTGTTCCCAGAATCCTGGGCAGTGAAGCCAGAACAGAGTAATGTTTCATGAGGACCCGCCCAGTTTGTGAGAGCCCAGCCAGACCCCTGCATTGGGCCAGGCACCAGCAGGTGTCAGAGAGGTCAATATTACAAGGAGGACTTATTAATGAGACTCAGAGGTTGCTCAGAGGTGTCCTGGGATTGGAGGGGACACATCCTTCCCAAACTTTATTCCAAATTCCTGAGATAACAAACTGAGAAGCTGCCTGGAGGAGGGCAGCAGGAGACTCACTTGTTCATTCTGCTCACCTATGTATTTGGGAGTGACCCTGAATTGTCTTTGCCCAGAGGAAAAAGTTCCCAACGGAGCTCAGTTTTTCACGAGCCTCCATGAAACCACCAAACAAATGAAAACCCCCTGCCACTCAGTAAAAGCCTCTTTAAGTTTTTTCCCCCACAGACATCAGATTCTGAAAGATTTTATCTATCAAACTACATCTTTTCATATTTGTTATATTAGTATTTATTTTTATTCTTATTGCATCATTTGTTATTATTAAAGGCCTTTGCAACTGCCAGTAGAAGCCATGACAAGCATCGTGCATTAGCAATACCTCACTGAGTTCAATTAATTTGAGCAAAATCAAAGACGTTTGAGAGCTTAGTGGGCCAGTGCCACACCATCTGAGGTAAATGTTGGATTCTGCTCAGCCCTCCTGCAATATTGAAATGGGCCCTGGCTCCCAGCCCTGACTTCCTGCTCTGGGCGGTTCCCTGAGAGGAATCCCTGTCCCAGGCCAGCCGTTTCTCTCACTATTTCTCCTTCCGGTTTCACTTCATTTCTGAGAAAGAGGCATAATTTTAATCACCCCAAGCCTAGAATGATGCGTCAGAGGCCAGAGGCTCCAGTGAAGTGGTGCAGGGAAGCCCCGAGCCCAGGGCCTGGGGCCATGCTTCTCAGTAAAGTCTGTTGGGTGAACAGCTGAGGCTCCTTGTGGAATGACTTCAGATGATGCATTTTTTTCTCCCCACAGCATCAGTGTTCCATGGAGTTGGGTATGTGTGTGGACCTCAGGGACCCCTTCCTTGCCTCTGCAGTCAGCCTCCTTCCTATTTCCCCTGCATCCTGCATTCTCCCTGACCCATTATGATCTGAAGGCCTACCTCTGCACCTCCAGACCTTACCACTCCAAAAGGAAAGGGGGAAAAACAGAGCAGAAGCCTGTATGATTCTCCTTAGGGACACTTTCTCTGGCACCTGCCAAGCAGAATTCACCAGTGCCACTTTGTGGCCCACTGGCCCGATGGGCGTGCCTCTCATTGCATCTCACAATGTCTGCTTGTCAGCTACTTCTGCTTCCTCCACTGATGTATGAACTTCCCAAGGGCGGGGTCCTACTCTCCTTTGTACAACACCCCCACCTTCCTTCCTCCCCATATGAGCAATTAACTTACAAGGATTTGAGAATTTAGAAAAGCAAGATCATAATCAAAATATGCTTAAAATACGCACATTCAATTTTCAAGACAATCCACACTAATCTTGGGGCTATTCCAGGGGCAGCTTAATTCAAAGGTCCCATGGAGTGGCCAAGCCAGCAAGGAGGAGGGGACCTGACACCAGCCTTAGACAAGGCTCCTTCTGAGCCAGCATCATCATTGCATTTGCCACCAGATGCTGGCTAGTTTGGAGACACCAAGCCCTTGCTCTGTAAATGTATGTGTTTTCTGCACATCTCTATAAAAATGTTGAGAAAACACTTGAGTAGAAAATATGGATTGGCATCATGGGGAGGGACCAGAGGATGAAGTCAAGATCCTGCACAAGAAAGACAATGGGTCACCGGCATCAACCAGGCTTCCTGCAGTGAGAGCCTGAGACATGGCAGGGCCATCGGGATGGAAGAAAGTGCCACATGCTGTATTCCTTAAAGTTACACGGTGTTGTATTTCAATCACATCTCAAAAAAGCTGGAGTGGGGATAGTGCTAGATCCGGATCTTCCTTGTGAGGGAAAAAGCCTTTCTCAGCAAGAATCCATGTCATGGAGAAGATGGAGAATCACGGAGCCTGTGCTCCTGGGTTAATGCTCTAAAAGGCTTGACTGGATGGAGACAATGACTTGTATCGTTTGTTTCATTATAAACTTAATATACTCACTTTTTTCATAAACTATTTATTGTTGATAATAATGTAATATGGCAAAAAAAAGGATATGGCTGGCTACTGTTTCAAACCATGAGAATATATTTTCTGCTTATTAAAATTATTTGTGAGAAAGTCCATTTTGACATGTATTGTTTTCAGTGATCCATGAGTTTTTAGGAATTGAATTGTGTAAAAAATGGATGTAAACCCAGAGCTTTGCCTGATGCCAAGTACATAGTGAGTGCTCAATTAATGCTCATGGAAGGAAGGGCTGAAGAATCTCTTTATTCCTCACACTTGGGTGTCCATCCCAGAGCTTAATGTGCCTGGGGAGACATGCAGGGGGTGAAGCTGAGCCCAGGGCTGGGTGGAGAGTCCAGTGATCAGCGATCTGGGGAGGTGGACTCTGCCCAAAACCACAGCCCACAGCCCACTCCCAGCCCCCATGGTCCCTATGTTGGATGAGATTCATCGTCCTGGGTCAAGACATAGTCCCTCAGATATACAGCTGTTTTCAACCATTAACATGCCAGTGGGCAAATGCCAATATCATAACTGGAGGTGATTTATGACTCCATTCTCATTTAAACCTCTATATCTTGAACCCACGAGCAAGATCTGAGACAAGAAAAAATGAGGCAACATTAGGGGCCAGCAGGCTGAGGTAGGCCGTGTAACCTTGGGCAAGTCACTCTCTGTCTCTAGCCTCAGCTGTTCATCTATAAAAGGAGAGGCTGGATGAGTTGATTTTGACGGTCCCTCCCAGTCCAGCTGTGTAGTTCTGGGTTGGAGATGATGAAAAAGGCTATGGGTTGTGAGTTTATCCTGGAGTGAAGTCAAGGAGATGGAACAGTTTCAGAGAAGATGGAAGAGACAAGGATTTTCCTCCTGACCCTTTTTGCCAAGGTCCCCTGCCCGGCCCCTTCCAATGTGGAATTGTCAAGGCCCCAGGACTAAGCCAGGAGTTTTCCTGCTCATGAACGGTCATGGCTTTGAGTCCCAAAGTCCAAGAATACTGATCAGCTTCTCCTGTAGAGGGACTCAAGGCCATCTCAGGTTCAGCCGGACCGGGGGTGGGGGTTAGGGGGCCGAGGGGGTCAAAGGCAGAGATAGTTTCATCCTTTTAAGAAAGAAGATACAAATCCAAGAAGTTCTAGTCTGACTAAGTGAAAACACTCCTTTCCCTTGCTCCCCAACCTCCCCAGGAATTCCCAGCCAGTCCTGGGGGTTGAGGAGCAGAGAGGAGAAAGAAGCATTTTCATGCTTTAGAGCAGTTTTTGGTTTGCAGTTTTCTAAGCTAAAACAGGTGAGGTGCTCCTACAGAGCAGGCATATACTAGGCTCTTCACAAACATTGTCTTCCTGAAGTTTTCTGGCTATACTGTGAAATCAGTAGAGAGTGGCTTTCCCATTTTACAGACAAGGAACCAGAGGTTCCAGAGAGGTGAAACGACTTGCCCAAAGTCACATGGCAGTTACAGACACAGGAGCACAGGAAGCCACAGGTGGAGAGGGATGGCAATCTTCACTGGATCATAGTTGCAGAGTCGCCAAAGGACTTTTTCACTGAGGACAAGGGGTTGGGCCAAGTGAAATGAACTATTTCACAAGAATCCAAGGGCAGAGGGGTAGGGTCATGACCTCTGCTTGAGAAGTGCCCAAGACACTCAGAGGCACTAAAAGCAAACAGGTAAGAGAGCACTGGGTCCTCAAGAGGCAGCCCAGCTCTGCAAGTCTCTGCCTCTTTTTCCCTGTCTTTAAACCTCATGGGGCTGGTGTGTGAAATAAATGAGATAAAATAAGGTAAGACCCTTAGCACCAGGCCTGCACACATTAAGCCCTTAAACATCAGGTATCATTGTTTTCACTATTACTAAGGTTGACAAAGCAATAATCCTTTTGTCTATTTTATGCATCAGCCCCCTGAGGGCAGGTTTCCATGAACAGGCCCCTTTGACAGACGAAAAGGCTGAGGCTCAGTAAAAAACCTGTTTCCTTCTTCTGAAAATTGAAGGAGTTGGGCTGGATGCTCTCAGGACCCAGCTACCTCTCCCAAGCTGGGCAGGTACCCAGGGGTAGGATAGGGAGAGAGTTCTTACTTTGTGTCCCTGCTTAGCCCCTGCTGAACCTCAGGGCTGCCCTATCCAAAGGATGATGTCCCGCAGTGTCCCGGATGTGGGTCTCCCAGTTCTCAGCCTGCTCAGAGCTCCAGGCAGCTTTGAGGTCCGACACAACAGCTGTGATCCTGTGAGTGCAAAATCCAACTGGGGACCCCTTATGCCCTGAGAGGAGGGAAGATGTCATGAAGTTAGCTGCCTTCATGGGAGACTCAGTCTGTCCCATCAGTGCCTGATGCCTGGAGTTCACGTGTCCCTCACGGAGAGACTTCCAGCATCTCCTCCTTGAAATCCATCCTGTCCTGCTCCTGGCTCTCCAGCTCCTCCAGGCAGCTGCCTTTGTCCTGGATGGTCTTCCCAGGTATCTTCAGAAATCTGGAATTCAGGCCCCAGCTACAAATCAGCCCTGGTCCAGCTGTGCAGTCTTCCAGCCCACCCAGCCCCAGCACTGCTTCCCCTTTGCACCTCAGCCCGAGACTACTCACCTGAACAGGAGTTTCTGCCCGGGTTCCTTCTTAATGATGTTCAGCTTATAGTAGTGGCGCAGGGCACGTGACATCTTCTCGTAGGTCATGTTCACCCGATTCTGGAAGGCAAAGCAGCCACAAATCACCCCCTTATTCCTCAATTTCCACACCTGGAAGGGAACAGTTTGGACTGGATGGTTTCTTAAGTTCCTCAGCCCAGGATTCTGTGAGGGTTTATGAGAGATCTCTTGAATGTGGAAGGACAAAGGCAGGGAAAGGTTAGAGGAGAAATAATGGGATGTTTCTCTCACCTGCCTAACTGAGAACCATAGAGCAGGAGTAAGTTACATGTCGTTTTTAAGTAGAGAACATCACAAGTACTAACAAATAAATATATATCTAGTTGGAAATGTAATCAGAGAGACAGCATGATGAAGGGGACAGGAGGGTCTCGCTTTCTCCTCTCTCTCTCTGGAGAGTGGGCGATGCAGAGTAGGGACAAAGAGGCTCGGCTTTGGTGTCAATTTAAGCCCCAGCTCCACCATTTGGCAGCTGTGTGACTTCGGACAAGTTTCTTTACCTATCTGTATCTGTTTCCCCAGATACAAAGTAAGGATAAAAAAAAAAAATCCATCTCATAAGTTTGTCATGAGAATTAAACTGCTTATCCATGCGAGCCCTTAGCACAGTACCTGACATGTAGTATGTGGTCATTAAATGAAATTACTACTCTCTGAGCCTCAATTTCCCTCCCTGTACTCTACAAGGATTAGACCAGATAAGCATGCCCAAACTGGAGACATTTGCATTCTTCCAGCCACCAGCACTATTGAGAGGAAACAAAATAGAGTGGAGGACGGAACTACATGGTCTGGGTTCAGGTCCCTGCTTTGCCACCTTCTGGCTGCAGACTCTAGGACAAGTTGATAAACCATTCTGTGCCTCCGTTTCTCATCTGAAAATACCTATCCTCACGAGGTTGTTATGAGGATTGAATGAGTTAATACAGGTAAAGCCTTCAGAGTAGTGCCTGCCAGTCATATGCTATACCATTTTAAGATATGCTACATATTGCAGATGATCATTATTGTTAATAGTTTTCTTTAAAAGGCTCATTCTTTTCACTTAAATGAATGAATTAATTTATAGATAAGGACATTTGCTTTATATCACCACTATAAATGATGAGATCAACACAATAGTTAAACTTTTTAATCCTAAATTTTACTAAAAAAATAATTATTAGAATCCCCCGGCAGACATCCATTTAGGTATGGGCATTTTTTTGCATCATGGATGCTGGTCTCAGTCATTCCCAGGCCTTCCCAGCCTTGACACCAGATGCTCCTGAGTGGCCTGAGACCTGGATTTTTGGCCCAGCTTACTCTAAGGAAACATCTGGCCTAACCACCCCACAGGGTATGCTGACAAATTCCTGTACATGTGCTTTGAAAAGTTCAAATGTTAAGCGAAGGTGGAATTAAGAGATTAGAAGGCAAGACTCCCAAGTTCCGGAGACAGTCCCATCTTCAGGAAATAACTGTCCCTCAGCATCTCCCAAAATAAACTGATCCCAATACTTATAGGGCTGCTGGTGAAGCCCCCATCAGTTGAGGACTGTCCCCAGTGCTGAGGGGTCCACTCTGAACCCCTGCCCTCTCCTCTTCTGAATTTGTTGAGACCATCCCGCCTGCTGGCTAAGGTTCACCTTGTGGTTTCCCCAGAGTTTGGCGAGCCCATTAGGATCCACAACTCGAAAGATCTTGGCGTTCTTGTCTTCCCACCTGATGTAGGACTCGTACCTGGTGTCAGAGAGCAGCTGGTACACGTAATCCCACAGCAGCCGGCAGTCTGCAATCGAACACAGGGGTGCAGACAGGGTGCTTTCCTGGAGCTTGGAGGATGGGCATTAGAAAGGCACTCTGAGGTCCTTGAGGCTAGAACCCAGGCTTGCAGCAGGATGGTGAAGACGATGGTATTAACAGAAACAGGGGCCCATTACTTGTTGTCTCATTCAATTACCCTAACTCCAGAAGGTAGCTGCCTTTATCCTTGGGGAGAGATGAGGCAATGGGCTCAGAGAGGTACAGATATGTCCTAGGACACCAAGCTCCTAGGTGGCAGGCAGAGCAGGGAGTCTAACCCAGCTGTGCAGACACGAAAGCCTCCCTCAGGAACAGGCAGTGAGGGTAGGGGGCTGTGGCCAGAGCCCTCTCTGCCCTTGGCCCAGGCACTCAGCCCCTTGGGTCTCTGTTAACTCAAGTTTGTAACATCCATCTTCTTCGCGCTCCCTAACAGAAGGTTAAAAAAAAATCAATGTGCCATCATGGGGGGGGGGGGGGCAAGTGGCAGTGGGAGCCTGAGAGTGCTGAGAGACCGGAAGTCCCATAAGCTGGGCCTTCAGCCAGTTTTCTTATGGGGTGATGTGAGGATGAAGTAACATAATAGACAAAGGAAAAGAAAAAAAAAGCCCTAGCACAGTGCCTGGTACAGAGTAAGTGTTCAAAGAACGTTAAGCATTATTATCAAAAAGATCAAATGATTGTGTTTTAGTGATTCTCAGTAATTTCCAACCCAGAAGCCAGGCTTCTCCCTTTGCGGTGTCTTAGAATAAGTATAGTGGCCGCACCATGGCTCATCTGTCAGTCTGTCTGCTTGCTGGTCTGTTAGTCGATCCTTTAATAACAAATCTGAGGTGGAAGTATATCACCCAGTTAGAGTTCAGCTCTGGAGCCAGACTGCCTGGATCCGCATCCTTATTCTTCCACTTATCATTGTGTGAACATGAGGAAGTCACTCACACTTTCTTATCTGTAAATGGAGCTGATAATAATACCAACCTCAAGGGCCATTGTGAAATTAAACAAAGGCCTTACTATGCCTGGCACATAGTAAGTGTTCGACTATTTAAAAATAAATAAATAAGGTTTTCAAGGCAGGGGTGGCTGGCCGGGGGCAGGGGAGACTCCATGCTATTCTGACTATGACTTGCCATTCTCAGGCAGCACTGCCCACTGTGGCCAGATTACGGCCAGCATACAGGACAGTCGCCCAACATCCCTACTGCTCAGCACCCAGACCTTCTCATCACTCAGACCAAAACCACCCTCCTCTTTGTCAGCTGTGACCCCTCTGGGACTCGGTCTCAGCACACCTCCCTCCAGGCCAGGGGAACACGGCCTCCTACTCACCTGCGATCCTGCCGTCGATGGGGGCCTGTGGCACTGTGGGGAAGGAGCAGACTCCCTCTGCCCTGCAGCCAAGCTTCACACAGCGAGAGAAACTGAGGGACTCCTCTCTGCTGAGGGGCCACCTGTCCAGGCCAGGGGCATCTAGGTGGCTCAAGGAGCTGGCAAGCCCCAGGTCTGGTGGCTGCTGTAGGAGGCCCCTTCGGAGGGTAACCTGAGAGAGCCTGGTCCCTGTTGAAAGCAAATGAGCACCAGTGATCCTGTGGGCCCAGCCTCCCCCAGCCCATCCTCCCTCAATGACATGCCTGGGAGCCTCGTGGGACAGTACTCCTAACACTCTTCCTCTACCCAGCCCCTGGTTAGAAGGTCAGAGAGGCAATGGAGGGCATGGGTGAGGACCAGAAAGCCCTGGAGGTGCTAACTCCAGCTCTCAGACTGGTAACTTCATCTCTCAAACCTATTCCCTCATCTGTAAAATTGTTGGCAAAGCCAAGGGGTGGCAGAGCCAGGTCCAGAAATCAGGTGCCCCGTATCTTAGTCCAATATCTTCTCCATACACCCAATAAATAGTTATTGGGAACCTTCAATGTGCCACGCATTGTTCTAAGGAGCTTGATCACACATCACTAAACCCCAAAATAGCCCCTTGTCCTCATGGAGCTTATATTCTAGCTGGGGACATGGGGAGGTAAATGGTTAAAATAAAAAAGTAAATAGAAACAGTATGGGAGACAAAAATAATCACAAGGCAGATAGAAAATGTTTGCAAAGGCCTCACTGACATTTGAACAGACACCTAAAGGAAGTAGATCAGTGGTCCCCAACTTTTTGGCACCAGGGACCGGTGCTTCTATGAGAATCTAATATCTGTTGACCTGAGCTGGAGCTGAGGTGGTGATGCTAGTGCTGGGAAGGGGCTGCAAATACAGATGAAGCTTCATTTGCTCACCTGTTGCTCACCTCCTGCTATGTGGCCCAGTTCCTAACAGGCCACAGACCAGTGCTGGTTCACAGCCTGGGGGTTGAGGACCCCTGAGGTAGAGTAATAAGATATGTGGGTATCTAGAGGAAGGAATGCCAGGAAGAGGGAACAGCAAGTGCAAAGGCCCTGAGGCAGGAGTGTCCCTGGCTTATTCAATGAACAAGGAGGCCAGGGTGGCTAGAGAAGCATAAGCAAAGAGGAGAGTGGGTGCAGAGGATGGCAGATGGTGAGGAGCTCATTATAAGGACTGTGGCTTTGACTCTGAGTAAGATGAGAGTCATTGGAAGATTTTGAGCAGAGAAGTGATATGACCTGACTTACGGATCTCTCTAGCTGCTCTCATAAGAATAGGTCATAGGAGATCAAGAGTAGAAGCAAAGAAACCAGTGAGGAGGTTCAAGTCTGAGAAAAAAAGAAAGCAGTCAAAGATAACATCCAACATTTTGGCCCAAGCAATTAGGAAAAAGAGAAGCAGGATTTGGGGGTGGGAGGGTGGGAAGAGGGCAGGAATCAAGCCTTTGCTTTAGAATTTGAGTTGCTGTTAGGGTTGAGATGCCCATCAGACATCCCAGAGGAGGTGCAGGGCAGGCAGTGTGAGTGCTCAAGGCTGGAACTCAGAGAGGTCCAGGTATACATGGGAATCACTGGCACTAGATGGTATTTAACTCTGAAGACTAGAGGCGATTACCTAGGTCTGAGTGTAGATAGAAAAGAGGCCCCCTGAGCCCTGGAGTACCCCAACATTTAGAAGTAGGAGAGAAGAGGAGAAACCAGGAGACTGAGCAGAAGTGATGAGTAAAGTATCCTAGAGGCCAAGGGAAATTTGCTGTATCAAAGACTGTGAGAGGTCATAGCAAGTAAGAATTTAGAGTGGACATGGCCATCCCTAAGTTCAGGTCCCTGGATCCCCTGACAAGAATGGTTTCCGTGGAGAGATCAGGAGTTAAAGAAAGAGGCACCAAACAAACAACCCTTTTCTGCAGAGGAGAGCAGAGAAATGAGGAGGCGAGAGGTAAGACGGCTTGGCCAGAGGGCCGTAGCACCCCAGGTGGCCAGGGGTGTCCCAGAGGGCAGGAGGTGAGGGCTGAAGGGACAGTGCAGGGGGGAGAGAGAGAGAGCTCACCACATCTCTGCCTTTTTCATTATTTTGCCTGGAAGAAGCCCTGCCCTCCCAATAAGGCCAATTTGGGGGAGGGTCTCAGAGCTCTGCTAAGGGCGTCCTCACCTTCCATGGGGTAGGGGCAGTGCTGAGTGGGCATCTTCTGCCTGAAGGCACCTCCAAAAAAGGGCCCACATACCAGGGCTTGTCGCTGGGTCTGGATGTACTGGAGCAGCTCATATAGGACATCACCTGGAGGAGGGGACGGGAGGGGGACTGCTGGCCACACTGGGTGGGGAAAGCTGGCCACATTCCCCTGTAGTCACCTGCCTCCCAGGTGGCATGTCTTATCACAAGCTTCAGGCTGATGGGGATGAGAGGTCATAGGGCAGAAAGGGATAGGAGAGACAAGGGCCACAGGGAATGGGAGGGAAAAGTGAGAGCAGGACAGACTCCTGGGGCTCTGCAGAACAACAGCCAAATTGACTCCTCTGCTGCAGCTCTAGCTAGGAAAACACCAGGCAAACATTTATTAAAAAGAGAGGTGTCTGCAGTGCTGGGAGGTGAGCATGATCGACCAAACAACACACCCTCCATCTCCCTCCCTGGGCCTACCTGGGTTTCCATCGTTCTAGAGCAAAGCCAGTGAATTTCCCAGACCTGAACCTGGCGCACGGAGCCGGAAGTCGTCCTTGGTGAGGATGCAGAGGGCACGGCCGTTCATCTCGAAGCCATGCTCCTGGGCACGCTGCAGAGAGTACTCCTGCTCGGCCCAGCGCAGCCAATGCAGCACATCCTCCCTACTCCAGAGCGCAGGCTGGATGCCTGTAACGGCAAGGGCAGGGGCTGAAGCAAGGGCACGGGGACGGCGCAGGACTCTGCTCCATCGACCTCGCATCCTACTTCAGGCCCTCGCTTGAATGTCATCTCCTCAGAGAAGCCCATCCTGAACACTCCATCGGAGCAGATGTTCACTCTCCTGTCCTGCCTCCCATGCCCCATCATTTTCTCTGTCACCATGTCCTATTCTTTTCCATCCTGGCACATTACTTTCTCTGTAATTACACTTTACATATGATATAACTATATGTTTATCATTATCTATGCGTTATCTATGTTATTCACTTATTTAGTTTCGGTGCCCCCTCCCAGCCCCTGGCCTGTTTTCCAATTATTCATTCAACACATGGTTAATGTGCCAGGCACTGGGCTGGGTATGCTGGGACACACTCTTGTATGTATTCCAGGACAGTGCCTGGAACATAGTAAGTGCTCGATAAACACATGCTGAATGACCAAACAATCCTACAAAGAAGTTGTTATTGTTGCTTTTGTTATTGTTTTCCAAATCAGGAAACTGAGGTTCCCAGGGGTCAAGTGACTAGCCCAAGGTCACACAGGTAGCACGACATACAGCCAGGTCTGTCTAGCTGCCGTATGCTTCCACTCTGCTGTGCCAGCTCACACCTGGCTTTGCTCAGGGGGCAAAGGAGTCTCCCACACCCACCTTCAATTCGTAAGTTCTTATCTGCCTTCTCTTATTCCCCCTATGCCTCTACTCTGCCTTGACTATTATGTTCCTAATGCCAATCGTTGAACTCACTAAACTGGATTGTGTTTAGCAGGGCCACATTATGACTTTCGTGAGCCCTTGGAACTCTTGCCTTCATGGGCCACTTTCTCCACTAAAAAAAAACATTTTAAATTATATTTTATGACTGCATCATGTACTCGTTCATTCATGCAGCCAATATCTAAGGAGCACCAGCCATATGCCAAATCATGTGCCACTGCTGGGGCCACAGCACAGAGTGAGGCTGGCTATCTAATGACAATCTTGATTAACAGCACAGAAGAGAAGTGCACTGTGCAACAAACGCACAAAGCAGGGCACCGTAGCCCAGTTAAGAAGGAAGAAAAGGCTTCCCTTATCTGACTTTGGGATCTAAGACTGAATAAGAAGGAAGAAAATCTGAAACTGACACAAAATTATTTAAGGGGAAAAACAATTGATCTTTGTGCCACAAAGCCATGTCATCAAGATCTGATGGTATTACGCTAATTGGAAAAGGAGAAAGAACCCAGAGGGTATGTGTATGTGTGTGTGTGTGTGTGTGTGTGTGTGTGTGTGTGTGTGAAGTTAATATATGACAGAGGTGGGATTTTAATTTAGCAGGAAAGGATAGTTGATTTAAATTATAGTAAAACCATAACTGGTTCTCCATGGGGAAAAAAGTATTTGGATACTTACCTCCCACCATTCACAAAAATCAATTACAGATTGAGGCCCAATGAATAGAACAATGGAAACCTCAATAGAAGTATAAATAAGAAACCATATGAACTAAACAAAGGTAGGGGCAACCTCAACTATGACAGGAAACTCAGAAGCTGTAATAAAAATGAAAGACACTTTTGGCTACATTAAATTTTGTATGTGTGACAAAGATACCATAACAAAACTAAAATAGAACAGATTTCAGAAAACTATTTGCAATGCAAATGAAAGATAAAAGGCTAATGCCTATCATAGGTCAAGAGTACCTCTGAACTTTTTAAATTCAGAGTGGAGCGGGATTAACACTTTAGGCCTGGTAATTCTTTGCCATGGGGGCTGTCCTGCTTTATAGAAGGTTTAGCAGCATCCCTTGCCTTGGCCAGCCACCACTTGCTTGATGTCAGCAGTGCGCACACTTACACACACACACACACACACACACACACACACACACACACACACACACACACACACACACACACACACACACACACCAAATGTCCTCAAGGAGAGGGAAGCAAAATCACTACCAGTTGAGAATCTCTGCAGGAGAGCAGATTCACTAATAAACATGTGGGAAGACATGTCACCTCAATAGTCAGGAACAGGCTCAATCACAAAAGAATGAGACATCATTTTAATAACACCTACACCCAGCAAGAATGCACAGAAAAGGATGCCTTGTTGGTGGAACTAGGAATTTAAAGCCTCCGTAGGAGATCGGACTGGTGATAAGAAAGTGAGACACAAAGCTGTGTGGTGTACACTTGGAGACAACATAGTGGTGACATTCAGGAGGTGGCCAGCCAGGGCTTCTAGGCTCTGGGGCCTGGAATTATATGCAGCATTGTCTATGTCATGATATTTGAGGCTGTCAGTTTGACAACTCAAAACTATACTTCCTGAGTCAGAGGGGTATGTTTTCCTGTATTTGGTCAGAGAGTGGGGATGAACACCCTTCTCTGGCTGTTCTGCCTCCATGAAAACATTACAACTACACTAAGAGAGGAAACCCTGAACTTTGCAGACATTATCAACCACAGATGTGGTCCTGCTCCCAGGTCCACAGAAATGGGCAGGGGGACTTCCCAAGCTGTTTCTCAGGGACCCTGAGGTCACACATAGCCCACAGTAGCACTTGAAACCTTGAAGCCTGTTATTTGCCTGGAGTGTAATTTGGTTTCTCTTTCATTATGTCATGTACACTGCAACCCTCACCTTTCATCCCATTGCTGCTAGTAAAAAAGGAACTTTTTTGTTCCTCATGTCTTCAAAGAATATTAAGGTCAAAGTCTTTTTGAATAGGACTGGTGCCCTAGTAAAGAACCAGGTTCCAAACAGTGGGTCAACTATCTAGCTTGGGGCCCATTTCCCAAGTTCAGGATTTGGGTTCCCGCTCAGCTTCTTACCAGTCAAGTCACTCAGATAAGACACTCAAGCTCTCTCGGCCGCAACTTCCCCCTCTGTGAAATGGGATAATAACACTGCATCTCTGGGCTGCTATGCTGTTTGAGGGGCAGCATGGTGCTGAAGTTAGGGAGCCAGACTACATACTGTACAAATTATACCGTTCCCACTCCTAGGTAAAGACCTGAGAGACATGGTGAAAGCATCCACCGAAAGGCATGTATGTAAATGTCCACTGTGGCTCTGTTCACGACAGACAAGAACTGGAAACATCCCAAATATCCACCAGCCAGAGAACTGACAATCAAACTGTGATGATTTCATACAAACAAATGCTGCTCAGCAGTAAACAGAAAATACAAATGAGTGCTCACGACACATGGATAAAGCTCAAAGATATTATGTTGGGGAAAGAATCCAGACATAAAACTGAGATCAAGAATAGACAGTGATAATCTAGGGAGAGAAATCCGAAGAGTGGTCACCCTTTTGAGGGAAATCAACTGGGAAGAGACACAAAGAAATTCTGGAGCCCTAGAAATGGTCTAGACCTTGATCTATATGGTAGCTATATGGGTGTATACATAACTAAAAATTCCTGGAGCCATACACTTAAAGTTTGTTCAAAGTAAAAGTAAAAACATACAATAACAAAAAGTACCGATGATGGCTCCAGGCCAGCTATAAAAGATGGGATCTAAATGACTGTGTCTTTATTTCCTCATTTAAGGAACAAATAATACCAGCCACACAGGGCTGTCACGAGAACTCTACAACAGAATCCATTTAAAGTCTGGTATCTGGCACGTGGCATACGCTTTCCGAAACAAACAGAGCTCGTAATATTAGATGTGGTAACACGTGTAAAATGCTTGGCACAGGGCCCAGCACACCTAACAGCTCAACAGATGCTGGTGAGCATTACCTCAGGTGTCCACCTCGTCATCCCAAAGCCTGACCTAATGACTGGGATGGACCTAACTGGGTCCCCCCTTACCAAGCTAACCAAACTTCTGGGGCTTCGCCTGCAGACCAGCCCAGGACTTCTCCCTCTGTCAGCAATGATCCACTGTATCTTTAGTTGTTTCACACCAACCACCTTTGTCTTTCTAGACTCCAGCCAAGTATCACCTTATTCTGCTTCCCCAAGACTTGCTCACTGGGGATTTCCACCTTGGCCAGCCCCCAATTTCTAGACAGATCTAGACAGAGCCCCAACTAGCTGGGGTAGCCAGAAGAGCTGACTCTCCAGGACAGAGTGGGAGGGCTCAGGTGTCTCCCTGAAGAGTCAACACTCCATCCCTCACCTCAGATCAGGGTTGGAAGTGGGGGCTCCCTTCCCCCATCAGCTGTATTGCCCTCTGCTGCCCTTATCACTGGGCTTAGTGTTTCCTCATGCAGGCACTGCATCCTCCACTAGAATGTCAGCCCCACAAGGCACAGAATTTACCAGTCTGTCACTCCTGTCTCTCCAGCACCTAGAGCTATGCCTGGCACAGAGTAAATGCTCAATAAATATAAATTGCCTAAATGAGAGAGCTGAGCAAATCAGCATGGGCCCAAAAGTCCTCGGCATCCTGACCAAGCACTCATCCAGCCCTGAGCCCCACCCCTACAAGATCCCTTTTCCCACAGCATCTCTTTCACTCTTTTGCTCAAAAAACTAAAGTGGCTCCCAATTATCAACCCCATCAAGTCAAAAAACAACTGCCCTGGTTTCGAGATCCCCTCAAGCTGCCTCTCCCCACCTGATCAAAGCTATTTCCTGCTACTCCTCCTATACCCTCCAGATTTCTAGGTCTAGTGACCTCCAGGAACACAGAGCTGGACCAACCATCAGCAACCCAATCAAAACTAACAGCTGGCTTCTACCCACCTGGCAGGGCCTCAGGACAAATGCAGGAGACAATGTACGTGCTTGGTTGGTCCCCTAAAAATGGAGGCTATTGTTCAGATTGAGTGACAGCTGTGGGGTCTGAGGGATGTGGGTTCAAATCCCAATTTAACCATTTTACTGGTGGGTGACTATAGACAAGATAATTCACCTCACTCTAAGGCAGGTTTTCACATCTGTAAGGTGGGGATAATAGCAGAATCTACTTCCCAAGTCTACTGAGTACATTAAATCAGATGGTGTATCTGACATGCCCAGCACAGCACCTGGTCAAGAGTAAAACCTCAGCAAATGGCCTTTGTTATGATTATCAGCATTGTCATTGCTGAGCCACCTAAAAACAGAGGGACTAGCTTGTTTCTCTGCCATGATGACTGTGATTTAGCATTAACATTGTCCTTAGTTCATTGTGTGACAATGTCTGTCCAAAGGCCCCTCAAATCTGTCACCCATTGCTTGTCCTGGTTGTCTTGGCTGGTATTGCTTTTCTTGATAATCACACTCAGCTTTATGGTCATCACCAGATGATGGGGCGGGGGGTGGGGGGCGAGAGAGAGCCGGAGCACATCCTGAAGGAGAGCTCTTTTCCATTTGTACAAAAATGCCTATGGCCTAGCCCAGGCCCTGAGTTTAGAGGGGGAGGCTCTTTGTTCTCAAATTGTTAGTTCTGGGTATCTCCTACTTGTCTGCTGTTTGCCATATTCCCTTTCATTGTCAGGTAATGACACCTCTGTCAACACTCACACCTTCCAGAACCTTCACTTCTAGTCTCCATTCTCCCCACTCCATCCCACCAATCTCTTTTACACCTGCCTCTATCTAACTTACTGCTCCTAATATGCCACGATCTAGGGCAGAATTTCTCAAACTATTCTGATCTCATCTCACAGTAAAAAATAAGTTTTATGTCATGACCCCCCCAACACACACACACACACACACACACACACACACATATATATATATATAAATAACCAAAACAAAATTCATAAAATCACCTTTACTATTTATGATGTACTCTGATAAACGCTATTTCATTTTGTAAAAATACTTATCTTGACCCACAAAATTGATTCACCTCTTTAGTGAGTTTTGACCTGCACTTTGAAAATCACTGTTAGGCTGCATGAAATGAGGTCCTGAAATGCATTTCCGGCAGCAGCAGCACCTGGGAGTTTGTTAGAGCTGTGGAATCTCAGGTCCCACCACAGGCCTGCGGAAGCAGAATCTGCATTTCCACAAGCTCCCAGGAGATTCGTGAGCACATTGAAATTGGAAAAGCCCTGGTCTAGGGTACCAGGAAGGCACACTTGGTATTTATTAGAATAAGTACCCAGGACTCCCTTCTAAGTGAAGGATGTGAACTTTAGCAGGAGCACAAAAACTCTGTTGGAGTTCCCCTAGGACCCTTCGTCCTTATTTATACTGCCAGAGAGTTGCAGCGAGGTACCACCCCTCTGCCTGTGACATCTGAAAATCTGAGGTGATGCTAGATGTCTCTTCCTGAGGCTTAGTCACAACTAGGAGTTTTGAAAGTCAATGTCAAAACACAAAAATATCTCCATCCCTCTACCTCCAACAATGGGAAGTTCACAGAGCTTTTCCTCCAGGAATAAGCTCCTAGAAAACGAAGAGACTCAGGACCAGGAACTAAAAGCCTGGGTTGAGGTTCCAGCATCACAGATGCCTCTTGCTCTCAAGCAGTCTGTTTCTCTGTCAGTGAATGAGCCTGTGCTGGTCATTATCTCTAAATTGCCTCCTCTCAAAATTCCCCCAAGTTGTCCCTTGAGGTGGCATCACCTCCTTCTAGACTCATCCCCCTGAGGCCTCAGCCTGGGACCTGCAAGTGGTCTTAAAGCCTGCACTGCCTCCATAGTCCCACCTCACCCTGGCCTCAGGCAGACCCTCTGGGCCACAGGCCAGGGGAAGGAGGTATGAATCCTCTTTCACTCTCCACTTCCAGAGGAACATGTGGTTGGTTGTGAGTCTCCTTTTGTGAGTGGGGGACACTCTGTGAAGCTCTTGTGGATCAAGCCCCTCCACCCTAGCTAGACCTCCTCCTGTCACTAGACATCACAATCATCCTCGGAGTGAACTTTCCACTGCTCTACTGCACAGCTTTGTCAGGCAAATAAACACAGAAAAGTGAGCTCTACAGAGAACTAGCTTGTGTGCTCCACTTGGCACTGACTCACAAAGCTAAACCAGATTTGTTTTGTTTGTTCACCTTCCTGCTGAGGCAAATCAGCCCTGATGACTGGAATGGAAACTGGAGGTAGAGGAGGGAATGGGGTCAGTGACTGGGAACAAATGTCAGAGATGCCCAGCAATAGAAACCCAACTTCTGGAAATGCAAGAGTTGGGGTTGACATCACTCCAGCCATCTGAAAGGCCAAACCTCCTTAGGTGTCAGCAGTTTGCTTATTTGGGATGTTGTTGACAGGAAAATGAGTCATTTAGTATACCCTATCTTTTAAGACTTTTAGATATTCACTAAGGGCCAGAACTATGTTGTCTGAATATTTTCAGAAGTAAATGTGAGTCATGGAATCTAAGAAGAGAAGCTGTTGGTGTCCCGCCTGTGGCCCTTGGCTCTCCACCTCCACAGTCTGAAGGCAGCCAAAGGCTAAATGCTGCCCCTGACTCTGAGCCTGAATCAGCCAGTGAACAGGGTTACTTGGACAGCTGTGGAGTGCATGCTCCAGGAAGCAGCCCTCGCCCCTTCAGGATGGGTCGTGAGTGAATAAAAACCCAGCTTCCTTACCCCTGGGTTAAGATAACTCAGGGCGTGCTCTCACTGTTCCTCAGAGGTCCCCAATGAGATTGAGCTCCACTTGTCCATAGGCCTGACTGGCCCAAGAGAACACTCTTTTGAATTCCTTCTCTCCTCTGTGGAGAAATATTTTAGGGTTTGCTTCTGGAGAAATCTAACCCACAGCAGTAGGACTAGTACCTCTGGAGCTCTAAATATATCATGACTCAGTGAGGAGCAGGGGTGGGGTTGAGGGGAATTCCTGTTACTAGAAATGTGCAGGAATTTAGAGAGTTAGATGATGACTACCTTGAAGGGTCCCACTGGCAGGGGCTTCAAAAAATAAAAAGGCTTGCATAACTATATTTGCCAAGATGGTGACTAAACTTTCTAAATCCCCTGTTCTCCTCCTGTACTCTCTCACCCAGTAAACTTGAGCTAGACATCCAGAAGAAGAGAAGAAGGGAAGAGACTGCAGGTTACCTGACAGTAGGTCAGAACAAATCTCTTGGACCTGTGTCCTTATTCGGAACATGAGAGAGTTACCTGAGACGGCATCTAGGTTCTCCACCAGCTTTGACATTCTAGAACTTGGTAAGCCGGATGTGGGATTGGTCTCTGAATATGTGGGAGGTAATGAAGGACAATCCAGAGGGCCCTGTGGGACCTGCAGAAAAGCCGCTCCCTCTCTGAGGCTCGCTGTTCTCAGTTGCCATGAGGGGACTGGAATAAATGACCTCTAAGGTCCTTCTCAGCAGCAACACTCTGGGTCTTCAGGTCTGTCCCCAAGGTCCTGTTTTTCCTCATCATCACAGTTTGGGCCAGGAATGGAACCCAAATCCTACCCTCTATGTAACGGTTGCCAAATATCTCCTTGGAGCAGCCCTGAGTCCCAAGCTACCAGTCAGCGTTGGCATTTGGCCAGAATGGAACAAGAAAGGTTCCTTACAGAGCTCCCCGCCCTTCTCCTCAAAACATACTGCCACTTCCTTCCAAGGCTGCTCTGAGGCATAGGGCCACCTCCACACTCTGGAGTTCTCTCTTGTCCATTCGTCCATGTTTCAGTCCCCACCATCCCTTTAACCATGGAAACACAAGCTCTCTTAATTCCCAATTAAGAGAATGCTGGGCAGTGGACACCAAGAGCAGTTGGGGGCAGCAGGGTCTTCCCAAGGCCTGTAAGTCATACCCCTACATTGTGTTCATTCTAGTCAGCACCCCAATAAGCAGATTGTGGCCAGGAAATCTGGAGGGTGTGAAATCAGTAAAGCAGTAAATCCAGCCACTGGGCCAGACAAGCAGGAAGTGGCCTGAATACTTTACAACCCAGTTGTAAAGTCAGTTGTGCCTTCCCACAGCTGCTCCAAGACCCCACCCAAGATCGAAGATGCTATAGGCCATCAGCTAGCTGCCTATCCCATGATTTCCACAGCTGAGGAAGTGCATTTTAAAATCTCTTAGATTGTTAGCAGGGTTTAGCCTTAGCATGGAGAGCCTGTGTGATCTTCATCTTCCATCTGCAAACTGCCAGGAAGCTCTTCCATCTCTCAGATTTGTCATTTGAAACATAGGCATAAAGATATTAATCTACAGCCTGCTTCATGGTTATGAGTTTCCTCAGGCTAGAGCATTACTTGGAAAAAGGCAATGAAAGGACATAGCCAATACATTTCCTGTAGTTACCTTTGGGTGAATTTGATTGTTCTACATATATTAATCTTATGCTTCTCTGTCATTTCCCAATTTTTGACAATAAGCACATGCTATGCTTGTAACAATAAAATTTAAACATAATTATTTAAAAGAGGGTTCTGCATGTATACAGCTGTTCACTGTTTAGCCCCATCTGGCTTCCTCAGATGGAAACATCCTCACCTCTTTGTCTTTAGGTTGGAAGGGATCCAGTCGTTCATCTGACTCCAGCCCTCATCCTACCGATGAGGAGACTGCCACCCTCACACTCGGCCTGGCTGGCCTTGTTAGCTGTATTATCAGCAGGGAGAATTTACATTTACCTACTCTGACTTCCCACCAAGGAAAAGTTTAAGAAAAGTCAGCAAAGAAATAGAAAATGGAGAGGTGTTAATTCCTTAGATAAAAAGAGTTTAAGCATCACATTTATATCCTTTTTTAAAAATCAGCCTTTCTCCTCTTTTTTACTCACGGAGTCTTCCTGGAAGTTTGCAGATTCCCCCCTCACCCAGCAGGTCCACTCGAGCTTCCCATCTGGCTTGGGCTTGGGTGCCTGGGGGTGGCGTGGCTGCTGTGGGGCTCACAGGAGAACCAGCCAATGCTACCTCCTAGAGAGAGAAAAAAACCAGTACAGTCAAAGATGAGCATCTTGATCAAGATGTATCAAGAACTTCAGTCAAAAAGAGAGAGCATCCATCTCCACATCTGCCTTAGAGATGGGAACCTTATATGTCTTCAGCTTGATTAACATCATGTACACAGTGGATACTTGATAAATTTCATCTTTCCAATTCAAGCTTTTCATGCATATGCTTAACCCCACCTGAAGGCTCCTCAGGCTCCCCTACCAACACTTGACTTGTAAGCTGGAAATCTAAGGACCTAGGAACACTCCTTGGAACCTTAGTGAGAGAACACAGGGAACCTGAAGAGTCAGGTTAAAAAGACCTTAAATCAGAAATAATAAATTAACAAGTAAATGCTCTTTTCCAAAGAGAAAAGGAGCAGATAAATTTAAGAACCTCAAAAACCCACAAAGGGATGTCTGTATCTTTACAATTTTATAATCAGCCTAGCCCCAGAGGTGGTTTGACTCATCCATCAGAATGAGGGGATGAAAAAAATGACCAGATTTTGTAGAAACAAAAGGATCCTCAGGGCTCACACCCAGCCACAGGCTGCCACACAGTGAAAAGTAAAAGTGAAACCAGTCCCAGCAAGAGTTATTTTTTCACTCTAGGATCTCTAAGAGCACTACATTCAGCTCTTGGTGTCTGAGGAAGGCAGTCTACAGTAAAAGACTGTGAATCTGAAGCCAGAGAACTACAGAAACCTTGGCCACTGCAGAAGAAGATTCAACACATTTTGGGGTAGTTCCCACTTTGTTTCTTGCCAAGGGCCCCTAGCTCCCTTGCCCCAATTAGGGCTGTTTCCCAGGTAACCCAGCCTCAGAGGCTGCCACCTGGCATTGGGGGCTTGCGAAGCTGGAGAAGAGGCTCAAAACCAAGGATTTGCCTAGGACTTCCAGGAAGCTCCTTCTCTACTCTTCCACCCTCTTCCATGCAAGAGCAAGGGGGGAATTCCAGGGCTGTGACTGGGAAATGTCAACCAGAGGGCTGCTGAGAGTTAGAGTTGAGTTTCAGCATGAAGGCCAGGGAGAGGTCTGACAAAATACAGATATGGATATGGATCTTGGAGAGATGGGAGTGTGGAAAGGCCTTGGCAGTGGGAGGGGGGCCCAGCTCTGGGGACAGTTCTGAAGTTCCCACGGAAATATGGCAAATGGAGAGAGACTGCTAAGAGGAGGGATGGGGGGAAGGCCTGCCCAGCCCGTGTGTGCCAGCTGTGAGGTGTGCAGGAACTCTCAGAGACTTCACATCTGGTTGATGTAGAGTGAAGAGGAGGGAAGGAGGAGCAGTACATAACAGAGGAGTTTCAGAAAGACAGAGAGTAAGGGGCTGGAGGTGAGTGAGATGAAGGAGAGTGAGTGGCCGAGAGGGGATGGATGGTGAGGGCTTGGGAATGTATTGGCAAGTGAGATTACTGCCAGTTTTTTTTTTTTTTTTAATCTGATAAAATGGGTATGGGAAATGAGGTGGTGGATAGGGATGGAGGGCAGGTGGCTCCGCGTCCGCGCTGCGTGGTTCAGCTCCAAGCTCTTACCTGCATTACAGGTGGAAATGAGGGATCCACGGGGCTGTCGGTCCTGAGCGCTCCAAAGCCTGCTTGCTGGGCCTTAGGCCTGCATTCTGAGACCCTCCTTTCCCAAACCCCTAGCTTGGCCCGGAGAACTGGAAGGTCTCTTGGGAGGAAATCTCTTTGAGAAGCTACTGGTAGTGTGCGCTCGGGTTCCCGGGCGAGCAGGCGCGCAGGGCGCTTCAGTAATCGCTATCCTTCCGGGAAACGAAAACGAAAGAGCGGGATCCGGCTTCCACTCCCGCCCCAGCGGGCTCGGGGGAGGGCCGAGGACGGCCCCTGAGGGAGCGGAGCCCCGGGACGCTGTGGCCTGGCCTGGAGGCGTCAGTCCTGCTTGCATCCTCCCACCGGTGGACAGCTCTCGGGCAGCCTCTCCGCGGGCTCCATAGGGAATGAAGTGGGATTCTGTGTGATCTGGGGAGCCGAGGAAATTCCTGTACCTGGGCTCGGGACAACGACAGACCAAGTTCGTGTCGCCTTTGTGCTTCTCCTCAGAAGGATGGGAGAGGGCCGCCCACGCTGCCTGCCTGGATCTGGTTCCTCTCTCCCCTTAGGGGCGCGTGACCTTCCTAGGCCTGCCGTTTGGCTGCGTGGAGGCTCCACCGCCTGGGGCTCGAGGGCCACTGTCAGAGCTGGCGTGGTGCTCCTCCTGACCCACGTACTCAGCGGATCCCCACCGGCACTTTTTCCTAGGCCTCTGGCGGCCCCTGCACTGGTGCCCACCCCGCATGGTTATTTATTTCATGGTTATTTATTTCAGCGTGGCTTATAATACCAAATGATTAGAAACAACCCAGGCATCTATCCGTTCAAGGGGGTTGATGAAATAAATTATGGTCCATCCATTAACGGAATTCTGTGCATCATCTGACAGAGCTCTCTGTGGACCGCGCAAGGTCTCCAAGAAGCAATCCAGCAAGGCAGTTAAGAACCTGGGACAGCCTGTCTGGCTTGGAATCCCAGCTATGTCACTTACTGTGTACGCTTGAGCAAGTTCGCAAATCTCTTTACGGCCTTGCTCTTTGAACTACTGCCTCAGTTTCCTTAACAGAAAAACAGAATAACAATACCTGTTTCATAAAGTCATTATGAAGAGTGAGTTCACATCGGTAAGATAACTAGAACAGTGCCTGACCACCATGTTAAGCAAAATAAAATAAAGGTAAGCAACAATGTGTATCACATGCTACCTTTTGTGTGTGTGTGTGTGTATATATATATATATATATACACACACACATACATATATGTATGTATATATGTACATATATACGTATATATGTGTATATATACGTATACACACACACACACACACACACACACATATATATATATAACTTAGTATTTGTACAAAGACACTCTGCAAGGATGAGTAACAAACAATTGGAATTCAATATAGAAAATAAGAGCAAGGGTTTATATTGCAAACCTTTTTATAAAATTTTGATTTTTGAACCATATGAATAAATATCTATTCAAAAGAATAAAACAAAAAGAAAAGAAAGAAAGAAGTTTAAGAATATATTCCATGACAGCAAACTAAATCTTAGTTGATGACAGAACTAAATAGGTGTTGCCTGAGACAGACTTAAAAAAATGGGGACATTTCCCTTTGGAAGGACAAAGGCAATGCTACATATGATCTAATTCTAAACAATTACAAACCCATATGAGCAGGAATAAGTGGAATCCCTCCTTCACAAAAGAAATATGCACAGGTGTTTTTATGCTCAATAAAATAACAACATTTCATTTTTAATTATTAAATTTTTAAATAACACTTTTTCTACAAAGAATTCAAAATGTAGATGTAGAACTTACAATTTACAACAACAAACTTTCTTAATACCTGTAATACTTCTAAAAGGGGGCAGAGAGAAAATATGAGGTTGAAAGGAAGGAAACTAATGGGGCACTGCGGATCTGGACATGGGCAACAATAGTGGTACCGATAGGTCACTGGAAGTACCCAGGGAAGGGCCCGGGAGAAAGTGACCATTTTGGTGACCTCTGGTTTGCAGACAAGGTTCAGTTTAACTCATGGAAAGAAATGCTTGAGGTTTCCCTACAGGGAGCACTGAGACCACCCACAGTGCCTCCTGGGTTCCTAAGTACACCTTGGGCTCTACCGGGAGGCAATCATAGACATTCATAGCTGGTTCCTCTGAAGAGAATAATGGTCAGTGAGTCCACAGTTCTGCAACTAACCAGGTATAAACAAACAGTGACGGGTAAAAAGAGAGAAATAAAAAGTGTCTTCTTCCTATCTGTCCAGGTGGGATTCGTGTTTCTCAGAGGGCAGAAGGAAAACAGAACTTGACATTTACATTCTTTTTACATCAAATGGTAATTCCAAAGAAAGCGCAGCAGCACATGAACTCCTCCGAAGAAAACTAAGACAAAATGAGCCAGTGCATCTCTACCTTCCTGCTGAAGATCCTGTTGAGAGAGAGAGAGAGAGAGAGAGAGAGAGAGAGAGAGAGAGAGAGATTTTAAGGCAATAGAATAATCCAAAGTTAGAAATTCAATATTAATATTAATTCAATCAATATCACAAGCTTCTTGGGCTGCATTATAAACTGAGCTGAAGGAGAGCATCTTGATCTGTTCTATAATGTACATGTCCTCCACACTACCGTGGGAAGTGTTCTTCTTCTGGACGTGTTTTCCCATCTTAAACATCAGCAAATGGGGGCTCTCTTTTCAGGGCTGATAACCTCTTCCTCTGGCTTTCCAGAGCACTTTCTTAGTACTCTCAGAGAGGCAGGGAAGTTTGCTTTGGAGTTGGAAGAATTGATAAGTCTTAGATGGATGAAGAGGGCAGTGAATATGAGCAAAGTTGGAAGTGACAAAGAGCATGGCAGGTTTGAGGAGCTATAAGTAAAAGCCACTGTTTATGTAGGAACATCAGGAGGGTCAGATACAAATGGCCCCTCCTTCAGCGATCTAAGCTCAGCACAGCTGCCTCAGTTCACTGTTGAAATGTGGCTCCTCTGCTCAGTGCTCACCACTGGCTCAACCTCACTCACTCTAAAGTCTTTAACAGTGACCTCAAGGCCCTAACAAATCTACTTCCCAACCACCTCTCTGACTCTATCTTCTACTACTTCTCTGTTATTCGGCTTCATCCATACTGGCCTCCTCCCTATTCTTCAAACATGTCTGCCTCCACTTGCTCTCCCCCAGATATCCACGGGTCCCTCCCACACTGTATCAAGGTTTGCTCAGAAGTCACAGTCTCAGTGAGGCCTTCCCTTAACTCCTCTACTTAAAATTGTAAATCCTCAATACTCCTTACCCCTTTCCTTGCTTTATTTTTCTCCAAAATATTTATTCCTGTCTGATAAACTACTTTCTTTTCTTCTCTTCCTTCCTTCTTTCTTTCCTTCCTTCCTTCCTTCCTTCCTTCCTTCCTTCCTTTCTTTCTTTCTTTCTTGTTTTCTTTCTTTCTTTCTTTCTCTCGTTATTTGTTTCCCTTTTAAAATATAAATGAAATCAGAGAGTTGTGTCACTTTTGATCACTGCCATATCTCCAGCACTGAAATGGAACCTGATGCACAGTAAGTACTCAATAAATATTAGTTGAATAAATGAATGAATGAATGAATGAATGAAAAATAAATCATTAGCATCAGGTTATGGAATTTAGACTTTGTAACTGGAAATCACTAAAGGGTATCAATTTTATAATTGATATCAGTTAGGAAAATTGAATGAATTTCCTTCCAGCAAGGCAGACAAGAAAATATATAGAGCACTAAGTCAGATGCTCATATATTTAAATTCCAGTTTTGTCACTTAGTTGCTGAGTGACCTTAGATAGGTTGCCAAATCTCTCTGAACCTTGACTGCTTTTCCTGAAATACCTGTACCGCTAATTTATAGCATTAGTAGGAGAATTAAATGAAAAATGTAAGAGCATTTTTCAAAGAGTACCTAGAGGAAACTGTTTAATAAATATAAGTTTCCCTCCCTTCTTTCTAACAAACTAAGAAATTTCCTATGCGATACTGTATCAATCAGGATCCCAGTGAAAACAGATGGTACACTCAAATTAGGATAATTCAAGGAGCGTTAAATTAAGAGACTATCTACAAAGGGGAGAAGGGGACCACGGGGGTGGTGCAATACCCAGGGCTGGTAACAGCAGAGTTGTTGCCACTCCTAGGCCTATAGGAACAGGCAGGGGGCAATTTCTAGAACCCAGAAGGAAAGAGTCCTTCCTGTAGAGCAAAATTTCAAAGACACATTTAAGATCCTAAAAGCGATGTTAAGACTATTTTTAAACACACTTTATAGCTAGAAAAATTACATGCTCCAAATTAAAAAATAAAAGGCCAGGTCCTTGAATCAAAACTCTATATAACTTACTAGCAAAATAAGAGATGTTATTTTGAACATCAAGGCCTATTTGAAAACACAGAATGATTGCTTAAGTGAAAAGAACAAGAAAGCAAGATATGTAGCAGCTCAAGGACAAACAATTCAGCAGACAAAAATAAAACTTGGTGAGCTCCTGGCTAGGTTGTTCTAAGAAAAAGAATAAAAGTTTCTTCAAATATATCAAAAGCAAGAAGGGATCTGGAGAATCAGTGTGACCACTTGGTTAAACAGAGTACAAAAGGTGAATAAAAGATGACTATATATAAAAGAAATGGACCAAGCCAGATTTGAAATTCTGTTAAAGTTGTTTGATTTAAGCCTTGAAGCAGCAGAGTAAAGCCTTCAGCATTTTAGAGCCAAACTTGGGAAAAAAATTTTAAATTATTTTCAAAATGTGCTGTGGTCTATTTAAAAGTGTTCTAAAATGCAATTTTGTGGTACAGGACAAGATAACTTTAAAAGTCCAGGTCAAAGGCCATTTTATAAAATGCTGCAAGAAAAGCTAGGGCAGGCAAAAGGACAGACATATAGATCAATGGAATAGAATTGGGAGCCCAGAAATAAATCCTGACATTTACAGTCAATTGATTTTCAACAAGGATAACAAAGCCGTTCAAAATGGAAAGAACAGTCTTTTCAACAAATGGTGCTCAGACAACTGGATACCCACATGCAAAAGATTGAAGATGGACTTTTAACTCATACCACATAAAAAAATTTAACTCCAAATAAATCAAGAACCTAAATTTAAGAACTAAAACTACAAATCTCCTAGAAGAAACATAGCTGTAAATCTTCATGACTTTGGATTAGGCAATGGTTTCTCAGATATGATACCAAAAGTGCTAGCAACAAAAGAAAAACGTTTTTTAACAAAAACTTTTGTTTTTAATTTTGATATTCAGTTTATCTACTTTCTATCAAAGAATACCATCTAGAAAGTGAAAAGACTACCTATAGAATGGGAGAAAATATTTGCAAATAATATACTGATAAGGAACTTATATCTAGAATATATAAAGAACTCCTACAATGCAATAATAAAAGACAAACAACCCAATTTTTTAAATGGGGAAAGGATCTGAATAAACATTTCTCCAAAGAGATATATTAATGACCAATAAGCACATGAAAAGATGTACAACATTAGCCATCAGGGAAATGTAAATTAACACCACAATGAGATGTCACTTCAAACCCAGTAGGCTGGCTAGAGTCAAAAAGACAGTAAATAACAAATGTTGACAAGGATGTGGAGAAACTGGAACTTTTCTCCACAGTACAACTGGAGAAACTTGTACAATGCTGGTGGGCCACAAGTAAAGTGGTATAGCCACTTTTAAAAATAGTCTGTATGTTCCTCAAAAAGTTAAACAGAGTTCTCATATGACACAGCAATTCCACAACCAGGAATACACCCAAAAGAACTGAAAGCATATTTCTACACAAAAACATGTTCACACATCTTCATAATATCATTATGTATAAGAGCCAAAAAGTGAAAACAACCCAAATGCTCATCAACTGATGAATAAACAAACAAAGGTGACATACACATACAATGGAAAAAAAATACTCAACAACAACCAAAAAAAATGAAGAATTGACATGTGAGACAACATGGATGAACCTTGAAAAAAACATGCTAAGTGAAAAAAGCCAGACACAAAAGGCCAAATATTGTGTTATTCCATTCACATGAAATGTCCAGAATAAGCAAATCCATAGAGACGGAAAGTGTCAATATTTTTAGCTGCAGAGGTAAATTTAAGACTTGTAAGTAAATTATAATTTAAAAGATAAAGGAAAAAAAGAAAAAGAGGCAAAATGAAAAAGAGGTAAACAAAAAATAGGTGGTTGTGATTTGTCCTATTCTGGTCCTCCTTTTCGGAGAAAAATATTAGAAGGACCCATGAGTATTCAGAGTTAGCTGATCAAGAAGCAGAAAAGTTAAACTAAGGACTTTCTTGGAATTCATAAAATACAATCACAGGTGAAAACTTTTCTACAGAAGAAACCGTACTATAGAAGGGAAATTGAAAAATATCATGAGTATGCTGTAGAAAACGATACACAGTAAAGAGGGGTTCAACTCCAAAAATTAAAAGGGTAAAGGTAAAAAAGCATATTAACTTTTAGATAAGTAGATAACATTTATTGATTATTTTCTGTGGGTCAGGCTCTGTTCTAAGTGACTGACATAGATTCTCTCATTTAATTTTCACAACAACCATATAAGGTAGGTACTGTTTATTAATCTCCACATTACAAATGAGACCCAGGGAGGTTAAGTGACTTGCCCAACATCACACAGTAAATAGTGGTGAGTCAGATTTTGGATCCAGTATTGAGACTTTAAAACCAGCACATTTAACCCCATACATCATAGCTGAATATCCAGTGAGTCATATGTGTCTCTTCTATGTATGTTAAGCTTCCAGTGTAGTAGTGAGATATGGTTCATTGAGGCCAGAAGATAAAGCTTTCAGGTGAAGTCTTCTCTGAAAGGAGTCCTATACAAAAAAATTTATAGAGGTAGGAAGGTAGGTACTCCCACCTCTCTCTGGGCCTCTGGCTCTTTGGTCCAGATGTCAAAGAGAATAGATGGCTAAAGGTGGCTACTGAGAGAAAAGAGGGTCAATTAGTAAACAATATTGTAGTGATGTGTGTGTTTTGGAACCAGTGGACATGGGTCAAGTCCCAAATCTGCAACTTACCAGCTGCCAAAAGTGGGACAAGTTACTTGACTTCTCCAAGTCATCAATTTCCTCATTTGACAAGTGAGAGTAGTAATAGTCCCAGCTTCAAGTGAAACCCTTAGCATG
The DNA here is from genome assembly GCA_004027375.1 of Macroglossus sobrinus. NCBI lineage: Eukaryota > Metazoa > Chordata > Mammalia > Chiroptera > Pteropodidae > Macroglossus > Macroglossus sobrinus. The sequence continues at coordinate 468,434 of PVKZ01000497.1, forward strand.
GCTCCTGGCAAATAGCAAGCCCTCAATAAGCACTAGTTATTATTACATAGCTTTAGTTTATCCTCTAAATGGAGTTAGGCTGGAGCAAAGTTGTTATTGATCCTGCAAGCCCAAGAAGAAAGCAACACTTTATAATTCAAATTCTTATCTTGAGTTTCAATGTCTCCTCTGAACTCTAAAATGGTTCTTACAACTCTTATGCAGCTTCACAACTTCTCAATTTATATGCCTAACAAGAACTTCAGATTTACCTGTCCCAAACAGAACTCTGTATTTTCCCCAAAATCTGTTCTTCCCAGTTTTCGCCATCTCAGTAAATGGCACTATCATCCATTCAGATGCTCAGACCAAAATACTGAAGTAATGCATTCTTTCTCTCTCACCCCTCACATCCAATCCATCAGCCAGTCCTGCAATCTCTACTTTCAAAATTTGTCCTTAGGCTGATCATTTCTTACCACCTCCACTGCTGGGACACTGGTCCCAGCCTTTGGGGGTCTCCTCTGCCCCTCTGGCTCCTGTATACAGCCTACTCTCTGCACCACAGCCAGTCTCCATTCTAAATATAAATCAGCTCATGGCACTTTCCTACTCTTCCTCTCCGGAAGTTTCCCTTACACTTAGTGTGAAACCCAAACACCTACTGCCGCGTCTGAGACTGAGGCCAACTCTACTTCACTCCAGGCATTCTGGCTTCCTTGCTGTTCCTTAAACCTGTTCCTGTCCCAAAGGCTTTGTATTCGCTATTCCCTCTATCTAGGAAACTTTTTCCCCTGGTATTCCCAAGCCTCTCTCTCTCATTTACAGTCTCTGCTCAAATATCACCTCCCCAGAGAGGCCTTCCCTGACTGCCCATCCAAAGTCACTCTCTATCACTCAGTATCTTCTAATTTGGCTCTGAGTCAGCATCCTGTCTGACTAGACTATTTACCGGTTCATCTGCTTTAATGTCTGTCTCCCTCCTGGATTATGACTTCTGGGACAGTAAGCTTATGTTCTGTCCTGCTCTCTGCTTTAGCTTCCAGTGCCTGGAACTGAGCCTGCCATGCCATAGACACTCAATAAATATTTATTTGAAGGAAACTGGTCTATCAAATGTTTTATTTGATAGTTGGGATTTATTTTGCCTTTGTTTCCTTCTTGTTTTTAGTAGTGTTGTTGTTGGGGCCTTCCACTTGTGTTTTGTCTTGGGAAATGATTTATTTGAGGGAAAGGCTGCGTATTGTCCACATTTGGATCAAAACATGAAAGAGGATATGACACTTCCTGAAGTCAGTGTGGTGGCGGCAGCAGTGATGGACAAGAAATCATCACATAACAGGTTAATTTAAGAGCAAGAAGCTGGGTCCTGAGGGGCAGCCACCACTCCTATTAAATGGTGATCATTCTCTCTCTGCTGCTGACTACAGTTTGTTCCTGAGGAAAACTAAGTTGGCTGTGGATTTCATCACCCTAAGATTTCAAACTGTAATCATAATTCCTTCCTGTTTTCCTTTATTATCCCTTACAATAATCAGGAGAAACTAAGAAAAAAGCGGGTGTGGGGCTTAGATCATACCTCTGAGTTGCTTCAGGAGGATAACTACAATCTAAGGCAGAGGTTCTCCTCCTTGACTAAGCATTCAATTCACCTGGGGCTCTTTTATAATGTCTGATGCTTAGGCCACACCTCATGCCAATATGCCAATTAAATCAGAATCACTCAAGATAGGGCCCAAGCATCTGTAGTTCTCAGAATTTCACAGGTGATTCTAATATGCATCCTAGTTTAAGGATATGGAGCAAAGACTCTCACACTTTAGTGTGCACACAAATCTCCTGGGGTATGTGATTCCAGCATTGTGGACTAGGATTTTGCACTTCTGACCAGCCGCCAAGTGATACGGAGGTTCCTAGTCCATGGACCACAGTTTGAGCAGCAAGTGTAAGATCAAATACTGGCTTTAAATCAGGTTCACAATCTTCAGATCTAATGTTTGATAACCCAGACATTAATCCATGTGTTCTGCTAATTGCTTGGCATCCCAGCCACTTAGCAGCCATTGTTCTATCTGTTCTTTCCTGCTGGAGAAACAGAGGTCTCACCTCTTGAACCATCCTATGATCAATGCTGTCCCCAATGTTTTTCAGCTGCATGGCCAACTTGTGTATTATTTCCTCCTGGTGATGGTTCTGGCCAATGTTATTCTCCTTGGACTGAGGAGGTGGACTGTGATCTGCATTAACAGAAAAGAGTTCAAAATAAATATTCCATTAACTATCTGTGAAATTAGTCACCACTAGTTACTAAAAACTGTCTTAGACAATGAGAAAGATAAAAACCCATCATCATAATGATCATTGAAAAACAAAGCCTTGAATTAAAATGGATCAATTCTGTCCAATAGAAATATAATTCAAGCTATGTATTAATTTTTAATTTTCTAGTAGTAAATTCAGGTAAAATTAATTTTAGTAATATATTTTATTTATGCCAATATATCCAATGTATTATCATTACAACATATAATCAATATAAAATTATAAATGATGTTTTACATTCTTTTTATTATACCTAAGTCTTCCAGTATTAATTTATACTTAACAGCACATCTCAATTTAGATGCTAACTTTTCATCGGAAAATCTTGATCTGTATTTAGATTTTACAGAGGTTACATTTTAAAAAGTAGATTCATATATCCAAGTTTTTCCAAACATACTTGAGTTTTCCAACAAGTAAATCAAATATCAGTTTTTAAGCTAAACTTAAAATTCAGCTCTTTAACTGCACTGGCCACATTTCAGGTGCTCAAAAAAGAAGTGTGATTAGCAGTTATTGTATGGGACAGCACAGGTCTAGATCTTCACAGTTTTTTTAAGTAGATTTTTCTATTTTTTTTACACGCACTTTTTCAAACAGATCTTCCAAACCCTATGTGCTTCCAACAACCAATGAGTATTTTTAAGCAACACTATGAGTAAACTGCTGTGCTGGGTGTTTTGGGGGAACTTATAAAAAATAAAAGACAAGGTTTCTATCCATAAGGTGCTCACAACACACTGGTTAGGAATGAAACAATTCCCAAGTGCTTTAGGAATACTGAGAAGAAGGAAATAAATTTGGGCTAACGCAGATAAAAGTATGGCTTCATAGATGTTGCAAGTTTAGCACTGAACCTATTTTGTTTCAATAAAATTTGAGGACTTTGTACCAAGAGAATAAGCCCTGTCTTCGGAGTCTGGAAGGGAGAGACACAAACAACATTTCAATGTGTTATAGTAAAAACAAGGTCTGCACAGAGGTCAGGGAAGACATCCCAATGAAGATGATATCTGAGTTTAGTCTTGAATGACAAAGGATAAATAAGAATTAGCCAGGAGGAAAAGAGAAAGATAGGGGCCTGAGTCAACTGGGAGGGAGTAGCAAACAGAAGATTCCAGGCAAAAGGATCAGATGAGCAAAGCTTTGGGGTGACAAACAGTGAGGTTCTGTGCATAAACTCTAAGTAGTGCTATTATTGAGAGGCAGGGAGTGGTAGGAAACAAAGCTAATAGAGAAGGCAAGAGTGAAACCATGAAGGTACAGTAAGAGGCTTGGACTTTATCCAGTAGAGCAGGGGACCCACTGAAGAGTTTTAAGCAGGAAATGACATGATCAGATTCACTTTCTATTTCCTTCTGGCATCAGAGTACAGACTGGTGAGGCGGGCATGGAATTCACTTAGAGGCTATTGCAAAAGTTCTGAGGAGGGATGATAAGGAGTTGCCTGACAATAACTAATATGCTTACCACATGCCAGACCATACATGCATTATTTTACTGACTATTCCCTTACAATGACTCCCATGAGGTTGTTACCCCAATAGTACAGATGAGAGAGCTGTGGTTTAAAGAGTGCTTTTAAATCTTGGCTCCACCTTGGAATCCTTTTTTAATTTATTATTTATTTATACCTATTCATTCATTCATTAATTTTGGTGGCAGAGGCTTTTAAAGCTCCCAGTAGCCAAGCCTCACTCCATTCCAGTGAAATCAGAATCCTGGGAGTTGGATGAAGCATCAATACTTTTTTCAAGCTCCCCAGGTGGTTCCCATGTACAGCCAAGTTTGAAAAACAGTGGTCTACAAAATGGTTGAGTAGCTGCCTAGCACTGAAAGACAATGAGTGTGAGAGGCAGGATTTAAACCCAAGTCTGTCTGGCTACAAAGTTCATGCTCTTAACCTTAGCATACAAAGCCCGAACTAAAAGAGTATTAATAGAGGTGGAGTGGTAACACAATCTATAAATATTTAGGAAGCAGAATAGGTCAGAATTGGGTAACAGATTAGATGACAAAAGTGAAGGAAAAGGAAATTCTTATTTTTCCAGTGTGGCACTGGAAGGGAGATGGCATCATCTACCTCTACAGGAAATGGGGGTCAGAGAAGGACATGTATGGAGGGCAAAAAGAGAAAGAAGAAAATCTGAGTTTATTCATAAACTTGAGGTACCTCTAGGACATCTTAGCCGGCATCTGGATAATATTTAAAACTTGGGATGTCAGAACTTAAGATAAAAGTTTAAAAGTCATTGTTTATTCATTTATCAATAAAAGTGCAGGAGACTGAATGAGATATTTTAGAGTGTATACATCTGATGACAGAATCTCTGGATAAGATTGTTGGTTAACAGGGTAAGCAAAGGAACAAAAGCTCATAAAAAATGCCAGAGAAAGAATAGTGAGTGAGGATAAAGGGGAATCATGAAAAATGGTGTTTCTTAACAATCTTTCAATAACTGTCAAAAATTTCCTTCTAAAATGTACTAGTTGACATTGTTACTTCCTTAACTATGGTATATAGCATATAACTGTGTATTGATAATGATGATGATGATAATGATGACAATTCAGAATCCTGAAACACACCTTAAGGTCCTTTTATTAAAGATGCTAATCACCATCTGACTTGCCCACACCCCCTTCCAAGAGAGTCTGTCCTGTTGCCTAATCAATCATGTTCTTTCTTACATGGCCCTGCCCAATCCCGGGCCACAGTTGATTGGATCAGAGAAGGACAACTGACTCAAAAACTAATAATCTATTGGCTAGCTATATACTCGAAACCTAGTCCCAAAAGAGAGGTGGGTCTCTTCCTCTCTGTTCAATGTAGACTCAGGAGATTAAGGGAAGAGTTGGCAGTGGAACCAGGAATGCCACAGGATTATGTCGGACCCAAAATAAGTCTAAATTATCTGCAAATCAAAATTATAAAGGGGAAGGAAACTTTTAAGCAAACATGCTCTTAAGGTTTTATAAGTGCTCTTCCACTGCCAGCTATAATGTGAACATTTTATTTTCTCTTATGGTGGTCATCCTTTTATAACCTCAATTATGTTCACTAAAAATAGAGGTACAGGGACTTCTAGCTCAAGACTGGCCTCTTGTTTCTCTTAATTCCTCCAAAACTCCACCAAAAAAGAGAGTATAAAAAAGAATAAAACCATAATAGTGAAGAGAATGGGAGGCAAGATCAACAGCAGATGAGCTGTACATGTTTCTAAAAGGCAGAAAGGAGATGAGACATGATATAGACAAATGAGCCAGAGACAGGAAGCACCAAGAATCTACCACAGGGCCTCCTGAGGCTAGAAGCCCATCTAAACACCAAGACCCAGAGGTTGGGAGAAGAAGACACACCATTGACTGGAAGTCTGATAGGGATCAACTGCACCACTTGGTACCCTTGACACCCAGCCCACTACACCTAGCACAGGTATCAGGCAATCGATCATCAATCAATCAATTTGAAAAACCCAGACTACTCTTCACTAATGGAGGAGAAAGCCAAAGCTTCTTTATGAATTCTGGTGCCTCAGATTAAAGCCAGCTCCCTAACTCAACTCCCTGAAGACCCCATCCCTCAACTCAGAACCTTCCTATGCCTCATTTGAGTCCTCATTCACCAGGGAGCCCTGGAGAGGCAGTTAGGCATAGTGGAGAAATTTTGAAGCCAAATCACTTAGGTTCAAATATAAAATCAGCTATAGATAAAACTATGTTACCTGCAGCAAGTTACTTAATCTCTTTCTGCCTTGGTTTCTTCAACTGTAAAATGGGAATAGTAATGTATTATTTTATCAATTCTAAGATTTTTTTAATGCCTCCCAAATCAGAATTTGATTATAATCTGTGGTGTGTCATATTTCAACAGCATTGTTTACCTTTTTAGGAGTAAATAAAAGAATGCTACATCTTACAATTGATGGAATATTAAATTTAATGAAATACCACAGTAACTACTTCATAGAGGAGTTGTCTAGATTATTGAGTTAATATAATTAATCTGCACAGGACAGTGCCCGGAACATGAATAAATAGTATATAAATGTTAGCTACTGCTACCACCTGGGAAAACAGCCCTACTCACATAATAGCAGACAAAAACCTCACCAGCTACCCAGTCTATTTCTTTAAAAATAGCAAAGAATCACCAGGCAATTGATAGAACCACAGATTGAAAGAGAGATACCAGATAAACAAACAAAATGGTAATCCTGAAGAAAACAGACACAATTCAGGGAACAGAAGAGAATGTTTACAAATTCTAATGTGTATGTTTAGAGAGATTTAAGAACATAAAACAGGCTACTATGAAAAGAAGAATAACCCTAGAACAAATTCTTCCGGGTTTTAAAAATGTGATTACCAAAATTAAAAATACAATTGATGGTCTGAAAAAGATAAAGTCAAGAAAATCACTTGGGGAAAAAAACATCAGAAGTTAAAAAATATGAGAGAAAAAACAGGTGATATAGAAGACCAGTTTGGAAAGACCAGCATCTGATTAATAAGAGTTCCAGAAAGAGAAATAGAGAAAATCATCAGAACAGTTTAAGACAGCTCTCCAGAGATGAAGGACATCAAACTTTAGATTAGAAAGTCCCCCCCAACACACACAAACAGTCCCACCAAGTTCTTAGAACAACAAAAGGGACATTAAAAACCTCACCTCTGAAGAATATTGAAATTTCAAAACACTAAGCATAAGCAGATGCTAAAAATCTCCAGAGAAACAGACTAGTTTGGCAGCTAACTTCCCATCAACAATGGATACAAGAATATAGTGACACAATTAATGCCCTCAAGGATTTTATAAAAAATTATTTTTGACCTAGAATTCAATTCCTAGCTAAACTCTCAGTGATATATGAAAGGTGAATAAAGACATTTTCAGATATGACTCAGGAAGTTTTTCTCTCATTCACAATTTCTCAGGAAGTCTTTTGAGGAAGCATTTCAGTAAAACAGAATGCAAATATGACTAAACAAAGAAAAAAAGACAGAAATTTTAGTGAAGGGAAGTCCCAGGATGATAATAGTACAATGGGCCAAGGAAGTAACTAGACTGGAGCAAAAGAACAGCTCTAGAAAGGGAGTCCCCAGGGCACAGGGAGATTTGCTAGAAGAGATAGTATGGCAGAAAATTTGGGGAAACTGCAAATCATGCGGGGGGGTGGGTGGTGAGGAAAGGCAATGAGAAAGTCCAGAAAACAATAAGAAGTCATACAGGAAGTTTATACTCCAAATATAAAGCAAATTAAAATGCGGCTTACATTTAAACTGAAGGAATTATGGAGTTTTTTTAGAATGTTATTCCTCTGTGTTAAACTTTGAAGTACTTTACCTATATGACAAGGTATAATTTTAAGCAATTGCAGCTTTAGTCTCATTTCATTACTGGAAGGTAATTATTCTCAGGGAACATCGTTCCAGTACATACAGTTTTTATTGCTTGTAGGCACCACCCCTAAATGCCAGAGTCTTAAGGGAATTTGATGAGTGTGTTTGCACAACCTTTTATTTTTGGAACAGTGATACAAGTAAATAAAAATGAGGATGAGGGTACTAGAAGTCTTGGCCTCTCCATATGCTGGATCATCTGTGATCGCCCGTTGTTGAATAAAAAGCACAGAGTACCAAAGCGAAGTACTGGACAGGCTTTATCGGGGGTCTGCAGGCGAGATTCACTGGTCCCGGGGTTACTCTGAAAGGCTCAAAGTCTCTTAGCAAGGACAAATTTATCCTTTAAAAAGCATTGCTGGTATTACCCAGGACTGAAGTATAACAAGAGATTTGGTCGTGTAGTAGGGATGAAAGGAAGTTTGCGGGATAGTTACATGTGAATTTGAGCTACCATACTAGACTTGGCATCAGTAAGTATAGACTCTTCTGAGCAATACCCTGATGAAAACAAAAAAAAAGAGAGAGAGAAAAATAGAGAGAGAGTAAAAGGCAGTAGCAAGAGGAGGTGTGTTAAAGGAATTTTCGAAGATGAGAGTCTTGAATAGGTATATAAGTTGAAGAAATGAATTAGATCAGAAGTAATGGAAAGTAGGATAGTTATAGGGCAAATTGTTGAAGCAAAGTCTCAGGTTTAGGAGGAATGAGAATGAAAACACAGGGAAGGATTACCTTTGAACAAGAGGGGCATCCCCCCTTCCTTTGAGATAGGATAGGCAGAGACAAAGTGTGATGCTCACTTAAGGAAGTCTGGAGCAAGGAGGAAGGAGATTCTGGTGTTTATCTATGATGATACCAATTTTGTACATGAAGCAGAAAATTAGGCCAACTGCTGAGAGAGATGGGGATGCTGAAGTGGCTGAAAAGAGTCACTAGTAGATATGGAAAAAAAGAAAACTGAGCAACTGAGCAAAGTTGTATAACAGGAGGTGAAGACAATCATCATCCCTTCCCCCACTGCCAGAAAAAAAAGCAAAAATATGTATTCGATCTTAATATGCATTCTCTTTCCAGCTGGCAAAGGCCCTAAACTTGCACCTAAAGGAAAGAAAAAATTATCCTCTCGTCTCATAGGGGAAGTTTCAAGTCTTGGCTCAGTTGCTTTCTAATTTCCTGTTCTTAGGCAAGTTACTTAGCTTCTTTGTGCCTCAGTTTCCTCAATTGTTAAAAGGAAGTTTAATATTATTATGAATATTAAACAATGCTGATCATAAAGTGCCTGGTTATATGAAAAACTCTAATTATGTCTTAGCTACTATTACTGGACTTGGTGCTAGACAATATTTACATAGATGCAATAATGTAAACCAAAGTTACTGGTTTTTAACTTTTAGAATTAACCGGTGGACAAAGCATGGAAGAGTTGCTTGTAACTGGAGGTCAGACTGTAAATGGTAACAACTTTGGCCACATAAAATAAAAAGGTATAGAGGACATATAGTGGTCTGTGGAAAGCTGAGTACAAAGAGGACAGAGAAGTTAGTATCTTTATCTTTTAAAATGATGAGTCGTGATAATGCTGAAAATATATTAAATAAAAAATCGGAGTTTAAATTATTTAAGTTTACAAAAACAGAAAAACAGAAATATTAAAATAATAATTGTCAAACATGAAAAGAGAGGGTGTAGTATGAACTAAACTTCATCTGTAATGTCAAGGAATCAATGGATGGCATCACTTGGATAAACCAAGAGATAGGAGAATAAACACACATTTAAAACAGTGGTTCTCAGCTCTGGCTATACATAACTATCAACTTCCAGGCCTTAAAAAAAAAACAATTTTGTTGGTCTGGAAATAAAATTATACATGCATGTATAATTTTTTTAAAAATGTATAATTTTAAAAGGGGTCAAATATGAAATGACAGAAAGAAATCTAGCTATGGGCAGTGAAAACACAATGCAATAGATATGCCTTACTGTTGAATTATACACCTGAAACTTACTGGATTTCGTTTACCAATGTCACCATAATAAAATATACATATATAAATTTTTTTAAAAGGGAATGATGATGAAAATAGAAATAATAATAAAGCTCCTTTTGGGCTCAAAACTAAATAAATAAATAAAATTTAAAAATAAAAGCTCCCAAGGTGCTTCTAACATACAGCCATGGTTGAGAATCCTAATCTAGAAAACTGGTAAGCATAGCCAATTAAATAGCTGCCTTTCTAGGAACAAGACAGTGGGATGGGGTAGGAGTGAAAGAGAGAGATTGAATACTGACTTTGCATTCATTCATTCATTCATTCATTCAACTAATATTTATAGAAGGTCTTCTATGTGCCAGGCCCTGCTTTAGGCCCTTTCACCATAAGCCCTCCTGTACTAGTAAATTTGTTTTCATGAACATGAGTTGCTTTGATTAAAACAATGTAATGCAACAAAAACACAGCATCATTACTATTACTCAAATCCACACTTTAAAATACATTGGGCAACTAGCAGGAACCACTGCTACTAGTGGAAAGGGCAGCCACTTACACTGGGTGATATAACTGGAAAAAACAACTATTCACAAGGCAGCAGCCAGAGAGCAAGCTGACTAGGAAAAGACAAAGAAAGCAAAGAGTGCCTAAGGGCAACCTGCTTCACCAGGCCCCCTCTCTGACCTCCAGACAAGACTGAGCCGGGCTACGCAGCTGAGTTTGAAAATTAAGAGCTCTGAAGGCAATGGTCCTCAGAGTTCCAGTAACCTACAACAGAGTAAAGAGTGGGAGGGAGAGGATAAGATGGGGCAGAAAGGGACAAGGTCTCAATGCATTAATTCACCTCAACCAAGGGTAAGCTTCTAAATAGGCAGCTTAAATAATAGGTGAATTGTGGACCTTTGATCATAATTGCAACCTTACTGCCTTTCATTTCAGTTTCTATTCTTGTTTTCAAGAGTATCTTGAAACATACACATACTATCTCACCTCAAGCCATTTTGAAATAACACATTAATGATTAGTTGACACCCCAGCAAGGATAATTTGCCAATTACCTGGGAAAAAGTGAAAGCACCAGTGAGGGCTGATAGCTCATCCAAGAGAGAAGGCGCCCAGAGAGAAGAAAAGGGAACAGAGTGGGGAGACCCTCCAAACAAATGTCACCTACATCAAAATGGGTTTAGGGCCAGCCCTGACTGTGCCCATCAAAAGCATAATGATTTGCAAGTATTTAACTGATTAACTGTCACCTGGGAAATACAAAATTTAGTGTATTATCTGCATTAGAAAGATGGATTACAAGAGGGACAGAGAAGAAAAAACCTGGAGATAAGATGCAACAAAGGATCAAGTGTGGTGTGCCAAAAGTAAGAGGTATGTTTTGCATTCTGGATCTCAGCATAATAATTATTTATAGTTTGTGTGTGTCTGACCAACTAAATGGTGAAACCCTTGAGGACATGTATCTATTTCATAACCAGCTCTGTGCTCTAGAAAGTGCTCAACAGATATTGTTGATTATGATAGAAAAGATTGTAAAGATTCTAAAGATAACGTTACTTTTTAGTTTGTCTTGAAGTCAGTGTTCCTTTCATTTAAAGTTTTAAAATAGCAACAATAATGCACATTTACATATTTTAAACTTTTGGTATAGAGCCTTATTAAAAGCTTAGAGATACTCTCACAGTAAGTGGTGGCATTGTAAATTAGTACATCTCCAGTGTGGAGCAATGTATCTAGTTACCAAATTTTAGAATCGCAAATATGTTCCAAGTTATTTATTGTAGCATTGTTTTCTATATTAAATGATTGGAACGACCCAAATATGCATCGATATGAAACTATTTAAACAAATGATGGTGTATCCACACCATGGAATATTATGCAGTTAATAAGAATGAGGAAGCTCTCTAAGAATTAATACAGAAAGATCTCCAAATCTTGTTTAGTGAGAAAGCAAGTAAGAACAGGCTACTTAATATGCTACCTTTTGTCTAAAAAGAGAGGGAATATAAAAATCTATACACATAATTGTTCATATTTGCACAAAATACCTCTGGAAGGATACCCAAAGATCTAAGAACAATGGCTGCCAATGGTAGGGAGCAATGAGAGTGGTAACTAAGCATATGACAGATAATCTTACCTTAGAAAAATATCACAAAAATCACTGCCTCTTAGATGCCCTTTTTTTATCCTTTGAAGGATACTTTTTTTTAACTTATTTATTTTAATTAGTTTCAAGTATACAGTGCATTGGTTAGACATCTATAAAGTTTATAAAACGATCTCAGTTGTTCCCTCCCTCCCCTGACCCTCCACCTAGCCAATATATTAATGCTAATTACATTCCCTATGCCGTGCTGTCCATCCCTGTGACCATCCATTAGCTACTAATTTGTACTTTTTTAACTTTTCACCCCATTCTCTCAATCCCCCAAAACCCCCTCCTCTCTGTCAAACATCCAATTGTCCACTTATTTGTGAGTCTGTTTTTGATTAGTTTGTTCTTTTTATTCCTTAGATTCTGCATAAAATTGAAATCGTATAGTGTTTATCTTTCTCTGCCTGACTTAAATACCTTCTAGGTGCATCAAAGCAATATTTTTTTCCATCCCCTTTGTTTTCATATGTAGGGGTCTTGTTTTCTTATCCTTTCAGCCACTCTATCTTTTGGTTGGAGCACTTAATTCTTTTCCATTTAAGGTACTTATTGATAGGAATGTAGTTGTTACCCTTCTTTATTCCTGTTTTTGAAACATGATTTTTTTTCTTTTTAAAGAAGTCCCTCCAACAATTTCATGTAATACTGGCTTAATGGTGATAAATTCCTTTAGTTTATTTTTGTCTGGGAAGCTCTTTTTCTGTCCTTTAACTATAAATGATAGCTTTGCTGGATAAATTATTCTTGGTTGTAGATCCTGGGTCTTCATCCTGTGGAATATTTTTTTGCCAAGCCCTTCTGTCCTGCATAGTTTCTTTTGAAAAATCATCTGCTGGTTTTATGGGTGTTCCCTTATAAGTAATTATGTTTTTCTCTAGCTTTTAATATTCTTTGTATTTAATCTTCGGCATTTTAATTATGATGTGTCTTGGTGTGGGCCTCTTTGGATCCCTGACTTTTGGAATTCTTTGAGCTTCCTGGGGTTTTATGTCCATTTCCTTCACCAGTTTAGGGATGGAAGTTTTCAGTCATTATTTCTTCAAATATCTGCTCAACATCTTGATTTTCTTCTGTTATGCCAATCAGATGAATATTTGGAGCCTTAATAGTGTCCCATATCCTCCTTAAATTATTTTTATAGTCTTGGCATCTTTTTTCTTGCCATTCTGATTGCGCGTCCTAATTAGCTTTCCTGTCTTCTAGATAGGGCATCTGATCCTTTTCTTTATTTGTTTTATTTATTCCTTTGTTTATTCCATTTAATATACTTCTCATCTCAGATAATGTGTTCTTCATTTCAGACTGGTTCCCTTTTATAATTTCCATTCCCATTTTTATATGTTTTATCTCTTTTTGACGTTCTCTACACTTCCAAAAAGTTCATTGAGCATCTTTATAAACAGTGTTTTGAACGTTGCATCTGTTAGATTTGACTCCATTATATCTGGATCTCTGTTCTGTTCTCTCATATGGTTTCCGCTTCTTTGTCTTCCCATTTTGGCTGCCTTTCCATGTCTGTTTCTATGTACTATGCAAAGCTCTGAAGTCTCCCGATCTTATTAGTGTGGATTTGTAAAGTAGGTGTCCAGTGGTACAGTCCTGAGAAGGGTTCAGCTGCAGGCCAAATTTAGCCCAAGCCTCTACCCCTCCAGGGCCACCTGTTAAGATTCAGAAAGCAATCCACAGATGCTGTGCTTATGGTTGCCTCAAAAGGCCATACCAGAAACCGAGGCTAGCTACCTCCCGTGTGAGTCTTGGTGCTGCTCAGCAAGGAGCACCTGACTCTCTGAGGATATACCTGGATGTGGCTTAGGTGGCACCTCAAGTTGGAGGAGGCAGGGTTTCAGGGAATCCTCTGGGCAGAGAAACCTCTGTTATCCAGTTTGATGACTTTGCGGGCTATGATGGCACTGTATCCACACACCGGAAGTGGGGAGGGAAAGGCCTCAACAGGGAACAATGAATACTGCTGGCGCTTCTGTACAAGGCAAATCTTGCCTTGGCCCTCACTCTGACAATGTCTCCCTGTAAGTCCCTGGTGCTCCCTGCACGCAGCTGAATCAGCACTGGTGCTTAGAACGAGCAGGTCCGTCACTGCAAAAATCCATTCGTAGACGCGGACCCTTTAAGAGGCTTCTGCCGCTGCTATAGTCTCCATCTCAGCCGCCTGAGACTGGGCGGCCCCGTGTCCTAGCCAGTCCTACATTCTGCCATTGCAAGGTGATTTCTTGGACTTCTCCCTAGTTGTATGTCTTGTCCATCTAGATCCCAGGTGATCTTTCCTTGCTGCTGTTCCTTATTACTGTCACATCTTTGATTTGGTCGCCAGAGAGATGAACAGAGCCTCTATCATCTGCACCATTGTTTCTCTCCTCCAGATGCCTTTTTTCAGTCTTCCAAAATAATGTGATCTCTTAGTAATTTGAATATCTTTATTACTTCTACTGCTATTGAGATACATCATAGTCTACAGCTAATTATAATCATTGCATGTTTTTATTATGTAAAAGAATAGATGATCATGAATATTAGATCTATATATTAGTATACTTATCTATTGTAAAAACATTGCCTATAGGTTACAAGTTACTTCCTAAAATTTGGAACTGAAAGAAAAAAGAAGTGTCTCCTGAGTACTAAGAGGCAAGATTGTATGTATAGTGGAAATGGTTAAGATGGGCAGATCTCCCTTGCACAAGCTGCTCCCTTTGCCTTCAACTTCCACCTCCCTTAACCTCTTCAAGTTTGGGTCCAGGGTAACATCTTGAGGGAAGCCTTCTCAAATCTCCCTGCTAGGTCATAGCTCCATTACAGCATATGGACCTCTTCTTAGAACTTACATTGTATCTAACATTAGTATGTGTAGTTAAGTACTATCTGCTCCAGGAGGGAAGGGGCTGTTACTTTTTTGTGCACCATTGTCACCCTAGTACCTAACACGATGCCTGGCATATAGTATGTCCTAGCGCTTTTTTGAATGAATAGACAAAAGAAAATGTTTCCTAGAGGAGGATGGGGACAGTTGGTAGGCCTTAGAAGAGGCAAAATGAGCATTCAAGCACTTTCAAAGGGTGAAAACAGCTGAATTACTGGACTTTACTGACTTCTGCAATTATATATCCCATTTATAGTACTTACACACACACACAAATATACAATGTAGGGTTTTTAAAAAACTCTTCTCTTCCTGTCAATAATTATTACATTTTTAGACGTGAGCAGCGTCTTTTCTTGCTTTTACTCGTTTTTGCTTTCCAAGAGTTTCTAATCTCCCTAAATGACAAATCAAGGTTTCTTTGGACTTCCCAAAATCCTACCCAACTCCTTTACTTTTCTAAGAAAAAGTAGCTTAAAGTTCTCCACACAAATAGTTTCTTTTCCCCCCAGAGTTGTTCAGATGTGTAGACATACCCAAAGTAACAGAGATAAATTTTGGGGTCAGTGAGCCACTCTCCAGCCAATAATGGCTTTTGATTTTCATTTGCACTCAGTGACAAAAGCCACTGAACGGATAAAGGGACCTTCTCAATGATTCGCTTCCTCACTAAGAGTTTTACTTTGGGCAATGCTTAGGGTTTTTCTTTTTTTTTTTTTTAAGGTTCCGGGAAGGTGGGTCTCCCCGGGTTCACCGAGCAATCTCCTGCACCTCCGCAAGCCCGCGACCCGCTGCACCGCCCAAACCCATTCCCTGGCGGTAAAAGCGCGCGCTCCGCAGGGCAGTTTGGCGGTAAAGGTCACGTGGGCGCGCTTGACCAATGGGGAGTGTGCACTGGCGGCCAGAGGTAGTGGCCAGCGTGAGCAGCCGCGCGCCTCGGTTGCTCCCAGGCACTCGCGGGAGCGGAAGGCAAGGCAACCAGGTACCGGGAATACAGTTCCCGGCGCCTCCCGTTACCCTAGCCTTGGTGTTCACGACGCCGAAATAACACCAGGTCCCTCTCACACCGCTCCCTTCAGTCTGCACATCCTCCATTTCTTCAGCAATATCATAAAATATGAGAGAAACGTACTGCTTCCTTGGGCCAGTAACAGTGTGGAAAGGAAAGAGGCTTGTGTCTGCCACCACAATTAATTGGAGGATCCACCGTTGTATGCACACTGGTAGTCCACCAGGCTAAAATACCAGTCACAAAAATTTTACATACACAGTAAAACGAGAGTTCTATGCATGAAAACAAACGGAGATTAAGTTGTTCCTCTATAAATCTAAGGTAATGGCATTATTAATTTTTCACCCTGCTTCTGCTTTTGAAGTGAAACTGTAATTAGGACAACTGCCCAGAGGGCACCTCAGCAGTATATCAGCTTCACCAGGAATCTGAGGATCTAGCGGTATAGTGAGTGTGAAAACAAATTGGGAAAAGTTTACAATGACATAATTTCCAGAATAGTACTGATGATTGCACAACTTTGTGAATATACTAAAAACTACTGAACTGTGAGCTTGAAAATGTCGAATTTTATGGTATATGAATTACAACTCAATTTTTTAAAAATGTTCTAGAAGGTAGTCACAGGTGACAGAATCTCAGGCTTTGAGAAATAATTGACACCTGCACAGATGAAAATACAAAGTTTTAGTCAATTGAGTTATTTCTGTAAAATGGATATTATATTTGATATGGTGGCAAGAGACTCAGGATGGTTGAAATTTCCACTTTCTCAATGGCATATAATTCTTTTAAAATTGGAGAATATGCTGAGATTAGTTTTAATAATTCCTTTCAAGTGTCTAGTATATTTTTAACCTAAAAGTCTAAAAACTCATAAATTTGACCCCAACACTCTTTATTGCTCTTCAAAACATAAGACCGATTATCCAACATTCTGGGACATTTAGGAATCACACTTTTTTGCAACACAAAATTTCAAGTTTATCTTTCCTTCATGTTCTTTCTTGTATTGGCAAAATCAAGAAGGAATCTAAACTGAATTCTTCCTACCTTAAGAAGGCAGATATTGTCAGGTCAAGTTTAAAGACAAATATTTATTAAAAGATAAATTTGATCTAATTTATTCTATTTAAAGTGATAAAGCAGGGTATCTTTTAATTTTAAAAGTACAATTCACAGTAGAAACATAATTAAACATATGTAAAGTTATAAATATTTATGAACCTAATAACTAAATTTGATCTTTTTTAATCGATTTGGGATCATCTTAATTAGCTGTCACATCAATGATTAGGACTGATGTAAACTAAGAGATTAAATACCATGAAGCAAAGTCAGTCTTAGATTTTTACCATCTACCACTTGATAGATTTACCACTACCTTCCTACAGTTAAATGTTTAAATAATCTATTTAATGTCCAAATTTATGGTCTCGATACCAAGGGAAATTCATGCTAAGTAGAATATTTCTCTTCGTGCAATACAAATAATATCTTACCTGGGTTCCTTGACATGGCTGAAACTGGCTGTTTGCTGGCAAGTAGAGTCATGTAGGCCTTCTGAAAACTGTATTTCACCCACAGTGATTTGTAACAATTTGTTACTTTGGGAGAGGGATTCAGAAGATCTTTAAGTTCACAAACAATGGCATCATGTTTTTTCTGCTTCATGTTTTTTCCCTGTTGAAAAATATATTTTCAGAGGATATCTCAGCACATGTTTGGTATGTTAGATGAATATTGATGTTCGAGCAATACAAGCAGCCTTTATTCCATATATAAAGGGGTCATGGATTTGGGTGGAAGATGGAACAGGGTGATCTCTAAGGTCTTTTTAAACTTAGATAAACATCTCTCTGTGTTGGTTGGTCTTTAGATCTGCTATACCACCCCACATCCTCATTTCCCAGCAGTTTTTCTTTATCTTTTCCATAGCCACATTCCTTCCCCAGAACTGTCTAAATTAGTACACATAGAAAAAGACAAATTTGTGTAGCCAAAGAAAAATAGATCAAAAATCTAGAGAGGTAGGGAGGGTTAGAGATGGAATACATTCTTTGTCCTGCTTCAGTGTGTGTGTGTGTGTGTGTGTGTGTGTGTGTGTGTGTCCTCCCCAGAATGATTCTTGTGATCTTTTTAATCCTCTATATACACAGACTATCACTACAATCTTCACAGATATTAATGAACATTATTTCCCTGACCCTTCCTTTTTTCTAATAGTGTAGCACCAATCCAATAAGTTAAAGAATTGTACTAAGACTTTTACTGTCTATCAGTGCACCTAATTTTCTCGACTTAAAAGTTGGCCACAGAGTCTCACTTTCTACTTTACCTGCTAAATCTAACCAGTTACTGGAAAGGAAAGGAATGGATAAGAGAGGTCAGCCCATAAAGAACAACTAAAGAAGGTAACAGGGGAGGGTTTTGGGAGCCTTAGATCAGCACTATCCAATAAAAACATGTGAATAACATGTAATTTAAGTTTTCTAGTAGCTACATTAAAAAAGTAAAAGAAAGGTAAAATTAATTTTAATATTATAGTTTAACTAAATATATCCCCCAAATAAATCCAAAAGTGGTCATTTCAACAGGTAATATAAAAATCATTGAAATATTTTACATTCTCATTAAAGTAAGTTTTCTAAATCTGGTATGTATTTCACACTTAAAATACATCTCAGTTTGGACTAATCACATTTCTAGTACTCAGTAGTTACATGCGGCTAGTGACTACTGTATTAGACAGTATATACAGTAAAGTTGTATTTCAGTTTTAGAAGAAACAAGAATTGAAATTACTCTGAAAGAAAGGCAATAAGCAGCTATCTCAGCTATATAAACCAAGGCAGGAGAAATCATCAGGTAGAATTCTGACTCATCATTCTCCAAATGTACCACATTTTCCAGAGTAGAATATTACTTCAATAGTTCAATTATTGTAATTTGGACCAGATTAGGGGAAATAGAGCTGTGGGATAAAGGGTTGTGAGTTCCTGAGTATCTTTGGTACCTTGGGCATCCTAATCTGGGCCCAAATTAATCATATGGGTCCTTATAAGAGGGAAGCACAGATACTGACACTTAGGTGTCCCCTTAGGAAAAGCCTAAAATGAATCCTTTTAACTGACATGATTCAATCACATGCTTAGAGCTTCCAATAAGCTTTTAGAACATCATTCAAAATATGAATAGACAAAACTCATCAGATGCCAGAGGAAAACGTTCAAGATGAAAAAATTTTAAAAAATCAGAGGAGAAAAAGGAATCACAGGAAACAGAGACAAAGTAGGGAACATAAAAATACTTTAAAGAAATTATAGTATCATCAGAGAAACATTATATCCATAAAGCAAGAACAGAATACTAAAAGAAGGAACAATCTAAGAGCAAGAAAGAGTAGTTCAAAATTAACAAAGAGCATAATTAACTAAAATTTAATAAAAAGTATATGTTGAAAGATAAAGACAAAGAAATTCTCCAAAGCAGAATAAATGTGGACGTTGTTGTAAGTCAGGAAAAGTCATGAGAACATTCAATAAGGTATCTGGTCTGACCTCTTTAAAAATGTAGTAATATAGAGGGATAAAATGGTGGGCAGATAAGGAGACTACTCTAAAATAAAAGAAGCTAAAGAGATAAAACCATCAAATGCAATGTGTGAACTTAGGATCTTTTGTTTTTTATGAAAAAAAAAAAGGTGTAAGAAAATGGTATTATTTGTTCTTGGGTTTCGGCATGAACGAAAGAGGCGAGGGGAGAGAGATAGTATTAAGGAATTATTGTTTTCCTAGGCGCAATAATTCTAATATAGGCTTACAGGGAATGTCCTTATTTTTAGGAGTTGCATCTTGAAGAATTTTAGGGTGAAATGCCATGTTGTCTGCACTTAGTTTCAAAAAGTTCAGCAAAATAGTGAAAGCAAACATGAGGAAATGATCACAACTACTTAATCTGAACAGCTAAACAACAGTGTTTAATAGTGTTGATCATATGATTCAACTTTTCTTCATATTTGAAATTGTTAATAATAACTATAAAAATAAAGCAAATATGTCAAAATGTTGATTTTGTTGTATCTAAGTAGTGGGTATACTCATGTTGAATATACTATACACTCAACTTTGCTTGAAATTTTTCATAATAAAAACTTGGGGTGAAAACTCATAAGAGATATCTAAACTTTAATAGAATTTTGTGTTAATATCTGTAAGAATTGTGGCCTATTTTGAAAAGAATTGAAAATAGAATGAAGCAGTAAATAAATTGGTTGAATTCGGTCAAATGAGGTAGCTATTACAGGTTCTAATAGAATTGGGAAATTAGTTAATGATATAACTGAAATCCCCTTCAGTTTTGGTGGAATAGTTTGGGTATATAAGGATTAAGTAAAATCCAAGAGAATTTGGCATATGAAAGAATTAACAATCACTCATATTTATAAGTTTATTTAGGCTTACAGTAAATATGTACCTGAAAAGTTTTGTCAGACAATTAAGGTATGTAAAAAAGAAATAAAATATTTTAAAAGCATGCAGTTTTTAAAGCATGAAAGCATGAAAATATTTGTATTTAGTTACATGGTAAAGGTAACTTTTCAATAGATTGCTAGACTTTTAACTAAAATAAAAAATGTATCAGCGGAAATGTTGTAATTTTCTCTTTATTCCTTTTAACAGTTTAAGAGATTATCTTCTGAATGGTACTTTTATGTGGTTGAAAACCACCTCCGAAGGTATTTTTTTTTTAATCATTTGTATAAAACAAACATGCACAATAGAAGAAAATGAAGACTAGAGGATCTAGGAGGTACGATGTTGAATGATAGGAAGTATGGGGGAAAGAAAAAAGAAAAGAACGCACAAGCTTTAGAAAAGAAATGATCAAATAAATAAATGTGAGAAAACTTCCTAAAACCAAAGGACATGTATCTCCAGAATGAAAAGGCCCACTGAGTTCCCAGAATGACAAATAAAAAGAACTATGCCAAGGTTTACACACACACATCCTGAAATTTCAAACCTCAATGATAAATAGTAGATCCTAAAAACTTCCAGATTGAAAAAAAAATGAATTAAGAACAAACTCTGGGTGCTAGAAGACATTACAACCTTCAAAATCTTGAGAAAGTGTTTTTTAATCTAGGACTATACATCTAATCAAACTAACAGGTAAGACTAGAATAAGCCCCATTTTCCTGCAACATTTCAAAAAATTAGCCTTCCATGCATCCTTTTCTCAGGAAACTATTGGAGAAGGGAGGACTCTACCAAAAGAAAGAAGTAAACCAATAGAGATGAATGCAGGGATCTTGGAGGGGAAAAGTTTTTTGTCCTCAACTATTTAGCAATGACTGATTTCTAAATTATATGTTTAGGATTAGTTTTAAAAAATGAAAATTAATGTTTTTTAAAAAGAAGCAATGGTGGAGGGGGAGGGAGGAGGTATAAGAAATAAAGTCAAATATGTGGTGACAGAAAAAAATCTAACTATGGGAGGTGAACACACAGTGTAAATATATATGTGCCTTACTGTTAAAATGTACAGCTGAAACTTACCAATGTCACAATAAAAAAAATACATAAATTAATTTTTAAAAAGAATATGGAAAAAATAAATAATAAAAATTTTTTTAAAGAAGCAAAGCAAAAGAAATCTAGTGTGAAGAATAGTGGATAAGTGGCCCAAAATAAGAAAAGATACGTAGACAAGGGCCAAATCATTGCAGGATCTTATATGTCCTGCTAAGGATTTTAGATTTTATCTAAAATTTTTAAGGGTTTTAAACAGGAGAGTGATATGATCAGATTTCTGTTTTAAAAGACCACTCTGGCTGCCGGGTGGATGGTGGTTTGGAAATAAGCAAGAGACAATTTAGTAATTCTCTAGTGTGGTAGCACTGAAGACAGAGAAAAGTGTATAAATTTGAGATTGAAGAACTATAATTGATTCATTAGAAAGTGGGATGATAGAGAACAATCATGGATACTGCCCAGGTTTTTGATGAACAAATAAGTGGATTAAGTTGGCATTTAGTGAACCAGAGAATAACAGCATAGAAAATTTTGCCTTGTTGTTTGGTAGTGGATTTTATTTGGAAGAGGAGTGCAGTGGCAGGAAATGATGAGTTGGATATATTCCATTTTAAGATATCTGAAAGTCATTCCAGTGAAGATATTAAGTGAGCATTTGTCCAAACAAATTTGGAGCTCAGAAAAGAGATTAGGGCTGGAAATTTAAATTTCTGAGTCATTGTCATAGAGAAGATGAAAAGTGCTGTGTAAGTAAAAAGAACACTTTTGTGTTCAATCACTAAAGAAATGTTTAATAAACTCCTACTATATGCCTGGCACTGTGCTAGGTGCTAGCTTTGATAGTGAGCAAAAACTTAATGGTACGGGATATATAAATGGACTTCACTGAGGGTGGTACCAGTACCTCAGTGTTGTTGAATATCAATTCAGCAGAGGGTGTTGTTGAAAATGTTAGAGTGCATTCGTGTAGTTATATTAATAGGCGATTACATTCCGATTTAATAGGGAGAATCAGGTACTCTAGACCTACTCCAATGTCAAGGTCCTACCTGTCAAGGTTCTGCCTCACACACACACACAAAAAATTGTCCTACATCCTATATAAGTTTGTACTGTTCCTCGGGTTATTCACGTAGGTAAAAAAAACAAAACAAAACAAAAATCCATATATAATTGTCTGAGTTTATAACTTAAGTCTGTTTCACATATAGAAACACAAAGATTTTTTCACATGGGTTTTACATACATTTGATTTTCTAGGAATTCTTCTACAGTATAAAAGTAGAAATCAAGAGAAACTTACACTTTTATTATTATTATTTTATTTATTATTATTTTGTTTATTATATCAGAAAATCAGATGACTGCAACACCACACATAATAACAGTGTTACTAATTTAATATATCTTATCATACTGTATTTGTGGCTGTCACATTCACAGTGATTCTGTGCATAGGTGCAAGCAAATAACTACTAAATTGAGTCTTCTCTTGTATTGTGCCTGAGCTTTAACATACTGAAATACAGATTGTTTTAAGGTAACTAATGTCATAAAAAACTAATGTCATAAATTAGCTTCCTTTCCATTCTCCTCTATGAGAAAGATGTTTTACAGATTTTTAAATTGGAATTGTATGTAGTTTCTATTAACCATACATGTCATTCCAAGAGAGAAGAGGAGGTGCGACAACGTGTTTGTTTTAAAAAGTGACTTACATAGTGTTTTATGGTCCTTGCATTGTCTTAAAAGAGGTAAAAGTACAAATTTAAATTTATATTATAGTTAAAAAATTACACTTTTTATATGATATTAAATTAGGTATATGATTATTAGCCCAATTTCTTTACCCTGCATCCACATCCCTGCAATAGCTTTGCAAGACTGGGACAATATTGACAGTGTGCTAGTTCCAAGCCTAGGCCTGAAGAGGCCTGGTGTGTGTTTCTGCTTGCCCTTTTACACATCTGCCATCTCTATGAAAAGAGTTTTCCCTGGGTATCTGCTGTCCTATAAACTGACCACCAAAAAAAGAACACAAAACAGAAGACAGTAAAATGTCAATAGGCTAGAATTAGAGATTTTTTACTTCCTTCTTTTATCCAGAAAAAGAGAATCAGTCTTTAGTCCACTATTTTCCAAATTTTCTAAATAAACATAAATTACTTTTCATTCCCTTAAAAAAAAAAAAAGTTACTAAAGAAATGAAACCATTGACTTTTCTACAGAGGAGTAATGCATATTTGTTTCTCTCAAGACAGTAGGTGCACAATAAACATTTGTTGAATGAAAAAAAAAAAAACTCCATTAACTCATCTCTCCAGGCTTCCCCTGAAGTTCTCCTTTATTCTTAGCCTTTCCTCTTTCTTTTTCCCTAACTCTTCTTTGTGATTCTCCTCGACTCTTAACTTTTTCTTCCTCTATTTCTCTCCTTTCTTCTTCTCCCTTTTTTCTCTTGTATTTGGTATTGCCTTCCCCTTTTCTTTCTTCCTTTATGCCCCCTTCTCCTTCCAGACGATTTCTCCCCCTTAACTAGCCATAATATATACTTACATATTATGTTTATTGAAAGTTAATTGCTTACAGAAATTTATCCTGTTTTTAGTGTTTAATTTTTAAAATGTAAAAATATGCCTATGTTTGTGCTTAATTTTTAAGAACTATAATAACACGTTAAGAGCTAAATTAAGTTGCTTTTTAATTATGTATGACTGTCTTTGACTTCAATGGTTCAATGGTTCTGGGTGGAAACATTCACCACCCTTATTTTATACTTTTCCACAAAAAAAAAGGAATGTCTTCCAGTCATCTTCAAATCTTGGAAATTTTGCTTATTTGGACAGACAATATTTGCACACATAACCAAGGTCATCTTTAGGAAGATTTTGGAGCCCTGGCGGAATACCACTTTGTGACCCACCTTCCTACATATATTTCTATCCAGGTAGAATCAGGTTACAATGAGCATTAAGGGCAAAACTGAAAAAGAAAATAAATCACAGCTGTGGGCAGGTCATTGCTCCTCTTTGGACCTTAGATTCCTTCTTTACAAGTGAAAAACCCAGCACCCATGATTTTGAAGGCCCTTCCCACATTTGGCATTTCATAACTTAATCCGAAACATAATTTTTAAAAGAGAAATATAAGCCCAAAGAGTGGATTTTCTCTCTATGGAATCCTAGAATTGCAAAGCTGAAATGGTTCCATGCAGTTCACCTAATGTGACCTGAAATAAAAACCTCGTTTCTTTGAGCCTTGATTTTTATATCTGTAATATGGGACTAACAAAGCCTGTCTTGCCAGGCTATTAGGAGAATTAGAGCTAGTACCTACCTTCTGTTAAAAACTAAACAATAGGCCCAAAATGAAGTCGCTTATACTAAACCCTAGATCAGTAAACTGAGATTTAACTACAGTTTGGCTCTCCCAGAAATAATCTTAAACCGGTCAATCAGGAATCACCTGATCAGCACTAGTTAGGGAGTCTGCCTAATAGACTCCTTTCATTCCCTAAAGCAGGGGTCCCTAACCCCCAGGCCGCTAACTGGTACCAATTGATTGCCTTTTAGGAACTGGGCCTCACACAAGAAGTAAGCAGCAGAATAGCAAGCAAAGCTTCATCTGTATTTGCAGTCACTCTCCAGCACTAGCATCACCGCCTCAGGTCCACCTCAGATCATCAAGCATTAGATTCTCATAGAAGCCACTGGTCCCTGGTGCCAAAAAGACTGGGGACCTCTGCCTTAAAGGAAAATAATTTTGCAAAAACCAACCCACATTTTTTTGCCAGTATAACTTCCTTGTTCCTCTTCCTTCTGCCTACAAGTCTTTCATTTTGTAAAGCTCTTCGGAGCTCCTTTTAATCTGCTAGATTGAATGCTGCTCTATTCAAATCGATTTTACTCAAATAAACTCTTAAAATATACCTCAGTTTATCTTTTTAAACTACCATGTAGGAGACAGTCAACAAATGGCAGTAATCATTTGGTCCAAGCTTTCTAATTTTTAGATAAAAAGAAATGAGACAGGTTTTATTAATGACTGACCCAAAGGTGACCAGGCTGGTATCCAATGTCAGCTCTCTTTAATCCCTGTTCAGCCTTCTCTTAACTGACTCCTTTTCAAAGTCGATTTCTAAGTATATGTTTTCTACCCCAAGGCTGAACATCTAATTTTCAGCACCTTAGGAGCCTACCTCCATTTACAATAAATAAAGAAGCTAGAGAGAGCAACTCAAATTACTAGTGTTGATTATAATAAAGTCTCAGAGACAGAAGAAAAACTTTCTGAAATTACCGTCTTCAACCTTATTCAGATGTTACAATCATACGATTAAAAATCAAAGAGCAGCTAAGGAAGGACTGAGTAAGTCTTTCCAGATTCAGCCGAGGAGTGTGTGTTTGGCAACCTTTTAAGAATAAAAATCTGTGAAGGCAATTACTGTATCATTTTTCAAGTGCACTAAAAAGGATACTTTTGAAGAGAACCAAGTGTCCCCTTAAGAAAAGGTGTCAAATTCTCTTTAAAATAGCAACTCTATTGTTATGAGTGGGTGTGGATAAAAGGAGAAAATATTGAAAATATTTCATCACTGGAACATTTTATTTTCATTCAAATTGCATAATAAATGTCAAGGAAACCAGATTATTTTAATATACAAACGATTTATGGTTGACATTAAGGCGGGCAATTTTATCTCACAAAAATGTCTTTGGGTGTTCCTTTTAAAGATAAGACTGGTTTGGATGGAGTATGGGCATAACATTAATATTAATAGTACCTTAAATTTCTCTAGTGTTTTGAGGTTATGAAATACTTTTACATAAATTATAATTATGTTTTCTTCTTCATAACAACCACATGGCAAAAGATAGGTCAGTTATCATTTTACAGATTAGGAAACCCACGCTTACGTGTGACTTGCTCTGTCAGTAAGTGGTGGAATGGCCTCAAACCGAGGTTGTCTGGCTTTTTTTCCATTTTTTTCCATTACATCATATTGCTTTATGAATCTATCCATACTTCATGTTTTTATATTTCCTTTCCTTGTACTTTCACAAACGCTGACTTATTCCAAGTAGGCATAACTCCAATTAAGCAAGAATACTTTAGGCTCTTGGTTAATCAGCAGAAGAAACCTTTCTGAATTTGCCTAGTTCCCATTATTTATTATGTTTTTTATTATTATTATAAAATTTTTCATAGAGTACAGGAAAGGGGCCATGACACATGCTTTCGTGAACAGATTTTGCCTTTTCT
The DNA here is from genome assembly GCA_004027375.1 of Macroglossus sobrinus. Lineage (NCBI taxonomy): Eukaryota > Metazoa > Chordata > Mammalia > Chiroptera > Pteropodidae > Macroglossus > Macroglossus sobrinus. The sequence continues at coordinate 494,982 of PVKZ01000497.1, forward strand.
AGGTCATTAGAAGTTTGGAGAAATGAGGAGGTATAATTTGAGCAAGGGAAAAGAATCTCATGGTTTTCAGTGTTGGCTAGTGAGTGACTAGAGTCTATTTCATAAACCTAAAGTTCACTGGTTCAAATCCTAGTTGGAAGAATATATATTTTGGGGCTTGTCTATTTCTTTTTCAAACGCAATTTATTTAAAACTCATATAAGTTTTTAAAAAACTTCCCAGCATTCTCGGTATAGAGTTCGAGAATGAGACGTGTGTTCACAAACAGAGGCAATGTGAGCCAGCATAGCTGGGGCATTGGATTAGAAGGTCAGAGTCTGTAAACTGGTAATATGAGTAATGAGAGATAAACATATTATCAGTTTACACCCAGCCACCTTGGAAACCCAGGGTAACATACTTCTACCCTTTTTGATTCCTTCATTCTGACTCCCCACAGGGCTTTTATTTACAAGGTTTGTTCCATTCTTGAATCTCAAGCTGAGCATTCTATACACTTTTATAAAGTCCTAAGACATTGTCCTGGCACGTAGATGTGGGGGAAGTTGGGGGAGCTCATGCCTTCATCAAAATCTCAGTGGGGAATGTTTATAGATTACTCTCCTGACCATTATTGGAATTTAACCATTAAGGTTCAAAAAATTATTCTAGTCTCATTTTTCATCATTTTTTTACCTTTCCTCTACTCAAAATATACTCTGCTACCTGTCGATTACCTTCTAAAAAGACAGAATATCTAAATAAAATTCCAAAATTGTATTACAATGTGGAATATCTTTTAAGGGATTTTTAAAAAGCTTTTATTTTTATTTTAAAAGTAATTTAACCTTAATATTGTCCCAGGAAACTAAACGGATACATTTGCAAATAGTTGTGTGTGAAGAAAATATATGTCAGCTCTTAGGTAGAACTGGCCTTGCCCTCTAAACTTTCTTCTAAAATCTTTTTATCATAAAATAAAACACAGAAACAGAAGACAGCACAAAGTTAATGTTTGTCTTAATGTTTGTGCAAACACCCTTGTAAGCACCAGAATAAGAAACAGAACTTCATTCACTACCTACCCTTTCCATATGTCCCCTCTCAGTCACAACCATTTCCCTACCACTACTGCCAAGTAAATAACCATTATCCTAATGTTTATAGTAATCTCATTCACTTCCCTTTGTCTTTAATGGTTTTACCACCCCAATGTTCACTCCCAGAGAATATAGTCTCTTCCCCACTCCTCCCCACACACACACTTAAAAGTTTTTTTTTTGATATATTTTTAAGTTTTGTTTTTAACTTTACAATTTATTTCTTTAAGAACAGAGGCCTTTGACCTGTAGTCTTCCATAGTCAGGACCATGCAAATTGCATGGTGCACTTCGACATGTTCCTTTGTTCCCTGTGTTTCCTACAAATTGGCCACTGGACCTCAAGTCTAGATCGGATTTAGGTCCACTCCCTTTAGTAACATTTTAGGTGATCATGTGGTCTTCACTCAAGAGAAAACATAATGTGTAGTTCTCTTTTTATGATCTTTGGAGATATTGATGCACAATGCCTATCTACTAATTCACAGGAGGTTACAAAATTGGAATATTCTATCATTTCTTTTTTACTTAATAGTAAAATACTTTTATGTAGATTTACTTCCCCTTATCTCTTATCTGGTTACCCAAATAATCAAACTGAACTTTTTAAGTTCACTTAGAGGAGAGATCTTGACATCATCATCAACATAGTTCTCTTGGGGTCCTATGTCTTGTTTGTTGAATTTGCAGATAAGACATTCCCTATAAATGAGACTAAAAGGCACACTGAAGTTGTATGTAAAGCAGAATTATATTAATACATATAGTAGCAAATTCCAGCCACTAAGAAACTTAACATTTTTGATTCTCTGGTTGATTATGTATTCATCCAGTTTTTATTTCCTGCTGTTCGTAATCCTTTGTGACTTTCACGAAGAGTTTGTTAACAAAGGTCAACTGACGAAAATGAAGTAAAAAGAATTCTTGTGAATCTATTTTGGGTCAATAAGCAGGGTTCTGGCTTCCCTCTAGAAAGTCAGAAAATAAATATTTACATCTATATTTGAGCACAATTTGGACTTCAAATGAAAGTGGTCATTCTTTCAAAAAGTCTCATTTATATGTCTGCAGTGGTACAGAGATCATACAACTAAACCATTTAGTTTAAAAAACTGCAAATGTATTTTGAGAAAGTTCAAAAATCTCGAGATTTTTGGTTTATTTTTATATTTACTACTGCTATATGATGTAGTATATAGAAAGAATAGTTTCTTATATGATAACTGATAATAGTTATTACTTTAAATAATATTTTCATTCTAAGATAGAGTCAACCTTAAATTAGTTATTTGGTGTTAACAGCTGGAGGCATGTACCATGCCTCTTGGAAGTGCTCAGGAGTTCACATGGAAGCAATTAAGTGGAACTGCTGTATCTCAGTGGATGTCTAGCAATAACTTTGGCATCTGATGATCTGGGTTCTCAGTTCATCAGCACCACTTAGTAGTTTAATAACCTTAGATACGTATGTCTTGCTTTCTTTATTTGTAAATCTGAGTGATAAAATCTATCTCCCAGAGTTGTTGAGAAATTTAAGTGGTGTAAAATATTGGAAAAAGTGCTTTGTAATACTTTTAATAGATGTTATATTTAAAGTGATTTAAGTAACAGTTAATGAGATGAATTGTATTGCCTTTTGAACTGGCCATGATGACAACTAAAAATTCCAAGTCTGACAATCAGACATTATCTTCTAATATCAAATGGCTTCAGACATTTGACATTAGAAGATAATATCAGACAAACGCTGGTGAGAAATTCAGGTTTTAGAGATGTACTCAAGTACAAATAAGGTGAAATAAGCTTTCTGTTAATATACATTTCTTATACTCTATCTCCTTGATGTCTACTCAAAAAATGGTACCAGGTCTGATATGCTATTCATTCATTATATGAAATTAAAGATAAAAATAGAACTATTTAGTCTTAACTATTAATTAAAAGACACAGTAATTAGCTTGATCCTCCAAACTTTGAGCCAGATTTTTGCATATTACAAACGGTACAGAGGAAAATCTTTCTAGAAAGGAAGAATTTGTTTCAAGCATTGTCTTGCAGGAACATTAGAAGGGTTTTTTATTTCCTTTCTTCCTTTTGACTTGAAGGGACTAATGCTGTACCTTATAGAAATGGAAACAAAGGCATTAGTTTGAACAATATCTTACTTTGGTTGTAAAGTCTGGGTCCTATAACACTTACTCAAATTGTTTATTTTTACTATTGAACACTGTGGCAGAGACAATGCTACAGGCTCATTAAATAATTTTTCATGTTCCTTTTCTCCAGGCACACAGGAAGTTATACCTCCATGCCTTCTTAGTCAGATTGAGCCATGTGACTAGTTCAGGCCAATGAAACGGCCAGCAATGAAATGTCCAAATGTGGCAAAGAAAACCCTTGGCAGGATTCTTTGATCTAGCCCTTCTGCCATCCCCAATATGAAACCTAGTGTTGGGTCGACAGAGCCAGAGATAGAAGCAACTGGGACTGCTGAGTCATCACATGGAGGTAAGGTGCCGTGGACAGTTACCTGCCCTTCAGGTGACTAGTGCAGCATCATAACCTGGCCCATCCTAATTCAGAGTACTGGATGCTCTACAATCATTATAAGTGAAGTGAAAAAGTAAAAATGGGGAATGAACTCTAGACCTCTAAAATCAAATTATAATGAAAAGTTATAGTTTTAGTTTTTAAAATTAATATTGTCGACCCTGAAAATGCAATTTTGCTATACGGTACAAGTAACCAGCAACCATTTGCAACCTATTGGAATGAGAGTCAAACTATTTTCTCATATTCCTAACATTTCAACTCTAATCCTAAGCCTTAGCCCAAATTAGTTTTTAAGAGACTTGTGTAACGAAAAAAAAAGTTGATTCAGAATTTAAGAAACTGTGCTGTTATTAACTTATATGGTTCTCAACATTTTAAAAGTAGAATGGTTTGCATAATCAGTATAACGTTTTATTTAATTAGTATAACTTTTTTAAAAAGTACAAAAGTCACTGGAAATCATAACGAAGGATTAATATTTCTTTCTTTATGTTTTCTAGCATTCATTTTCTAAAGTTATACCTAGATGTTCTTTTGAATATTGTTTTTTTTTTTTTTTCCTCGTAACACAACGAGCTTTCCAACAATTTGCTCCCGGTTGATTTAAAATTTGTAATTCAACTTTGCTATGGCATGCTGTTTCATTCAACTCAGTGTTTGAGAAAAATGCGTTTCTTTCCCTCTTTTTGGTCAGACTGACTACCCAGGATAGGGGCTTCCAACACGTTCCTTAAACGTGTTTAAGGAACTCCATTATTCTTACTGCCACCTTCCCTCAAATGTAGAGATCAGGACGCCACAATTTTCTATAAACATTACCTATCCTGGGGCTGCGCGAGTTATTTTGCAATTCAGATAACTACTAACTTTTCCGTTTTATACCTTTAATAATTGAGAGAGAAGGTATCCGCAGCTCAGAAATCGAATCTACCCTGGCCGTACAGGCGTGACAGGGTCCTCCTTCGGACGGGTGGGGCGTGCCGGGAAGGGCACCGTGGGGCCCGGGCCCGCGGGCCGGGAGCCTAGCCTTCCCGGCGTGCCCCGCGCGCCGGGGACTCTTAACGTGAAGCTCCGGGTGATTCAGACGCGTGGCCGCGCCGGCCAGGGCGGGGGGCGCGCGCTGCTGCGGCACGGCGGGTCCCCGCGGCGGCTTCTCGCGGCGCTGTGTGCGCGCGCCTCCCGGGCGGATTCGGGCCTCCAGCGCCGGGGCGCGGCAGGGGGCGGCAGGTAAGTGGCGGTGGGCTGGGCCCCAAGATTTGCCTTTGTGTCCGGGGCCGGTCTCCGCAGGACGCTGCTTGGGCGGACGTCCGCTGGGTCCGACCCCTAGTGAAAAGGCCGCGGGACTAAAATCATCGCGATGAAAAATGTCGGCAAGGGGGTTCCGGGCTCCTGTTCTCGTGCAGTGGGTAAGGTCTGACGATCCGGGGAGGGGTTCACCTATGTGGAAACCGTAAACACAATCTGTGGGGACAGCTAAAGTATAACGTGACTGTTTTCTGCAGGCCTTTGGTGTTTTTATCCCGAATGAAGTGACGAGAACCCCAAAGTGTTTATTGACAAAACATTTGCAGACCCGTTTTTTTCTGGCAATTAATTGAACTCATTAAAAATTATGTAGTTAGTCGGACTTCCTCCCAAACTATGGAGCAGAGTGCACTTTTGCTCGCTCTTTTCACTTCTGCTCCAAAGTCTTCCTTCTCTGTCATCCACAAATGACTACCTTTCATCATTGGCTCTGAGAGCAAAAAAGCTGGGGAGAGCCATAACCGGTAATTTTCTTTTAAATAAAATCTTACTTTTTATAGCAGACAGTGTCTTCAGGTTTACAAGCCTAGCTCTGCAGTATCAAAAAACCTTTGTTGTTCTCGAGTTCGTGATTCTTTTTGAAAATTCCCAGGTTGAACCGATTTATTTATAAAGAAACCAGCGAACAAACAGGATAAACAGGCTGTGGAGGAACTGTTTAATCAGTTTGTGAAAATGCATTTTCCAGGACCTTTAATTGTGCCCTTGTGAGTTCTTCAACAGCTAGCTGCAGTTATTACTTGAGAAATTGAGGGGTTTTTTAATGGTCCCCAAAATGAAGTTTTGTAATACCAGTGGAATATGATGAATCTACAGTCCAAAGAACTTCACTCTCGACTACCACCCCCTCAAATTCTGGGGAAGTAGTCCTCAAATGTAAGTTTGCTCCTTAAAAAGGCCAGTACCACTAGCAGAAGTTTGATTTTAGATATGTGATGGGTCCTGGGTATGTATTTAAAGCAAGCACCCCCTCCCTTGCTCTATCATTGGTGATCTAGGTACCACACTTTGAGAAACACCACCATAGGGCTGGCATGAGAATTTTTAGAACTGCTCAATTCCTTTATTCCTTTGTAGTAGGAAATGACTTTTCATACATACTCTGATACTGCCTTGGTAGTTTAGGTATTTCCTTCTAGGAGCTACTTGCACAGTATCATCAGACCAGCAATGCCATTAGGCCAAATTTCCCCCCTTGCAGCTACTTCACTCTCCCTTAGGGCAGCCTTGCCATGATTTTGAGCTCTCAGATTTTCTGGTATGTAGCAGTAACAGTAGCAAAGATGAGGGCTTTCAAGTCAGCTGATCATTAATTCAGTCCTGAAATACCCCAGTAATGCCTATTATGTACAAAGCACTGTAGGAGGCCATTTTAGCAGCAACATTGCAGAGAAGGCACAGAGTTAACATTGCTAACTGGAGGTGGAAATGAGGGCTGGATAGCCTCCTCTGCTGCCAAAAGCTTTTCTGTTTCTTAGTCCCTCTTCAAGTAGATGTATAGGGATGAAGTTAAAATTAGGCTATGTGTTTCAGACTTTTTTATTCTTTCTGTCTCTGGTATCTTTGTTGTCTGATTTCTCTTATTAATCAGTTTTTCTACTTGTTCACAAAACAGCATATCTTTCTTTCTGTAGACCTAAGCTTCCTGATTATTGTCTTCCTCTGTCCCCTGAATCTGAACATCCCTGCCCCTCTTTGACTACCTGGAGTAAAAATCTTAGGGAAATTGTTGGAATATTGAATGATTTCTAGTTGGAAGACCCAGAGTCTAGAAATATGAGGCTTAGAGATATAAGGAAAGCTATTACAAATTTATCTAGTACAATCCTCTCATCTTTCAGATAAAGAATCTGAGAGATGAGATGACAGAGTGAAGACTCCCAGCTCCTAGCCCAGTATTTTTCCTACTAAATCATCTCAAGAAAAAATGCTTCAAAAATAGAAAAGGTCTAGAGAAATTCAGTTATAAGAAGGTGAAGAAAATGGAGACTTTCACATAATTACAAAGCAGTATTATCTGGAAAAAGGAGATTGAAGGAGAATGTGAGCTAACCATGTAAATCATGAATGAAGAGGGAATACCAAAATAAGGAACTCTGAAGCTTGAAATTAATAAAATGACAAATAAGAGCAAGTAGGTAGTTATATTGTAATCCTAAGAGATGTTATGAACTCAGTATTTTTTAAAAAAGAAAGATTCAATAAAGTTTAAGTACATTGGTGAATGTGTTTGTTAGATTTTTGAAGTTGTCATAACTATACTGTTGTCCTTATAAAAGTTATTAGGTATCTCTGTAGGAGAAAATATAAGACTAATGTAACTACTAATATGATTCAACATATTCTAGTGTTCTTATAGGAAATGAGATTATTGGAATAGTATATGCAGTTCTGGAATAGTAGGAAGAAAAGAAGTGTGGATGAAAGAGGAGAACTTTTGGTATTTTTGCTTAGAGTCCTCCAGTTAGACATTGTTGGATTGTTCTTGTGTATTCATGAAAGTAGAATTAGAAATACCGTAGTAAGAACTCAATAATTCATAGACATTATATACCAAACATTGTACTAAATGCTTTTGTCTATTGTCTCATTTCATCATCTCCATTTTATAGCCAGGGAATCTAAGACACAAAGAGTTTAAGCTTGTGCAAAGTCATACACCCAGTAAGTGGCAGAACCAATGTTCAAATTTAAAATTGGCTGACTTCAAGGCAATTAAGTTTTATGCTCAGTAGTGCCCTGATTATACAGTTGACTCTTAAACATGTGTTTGAACTATGGACTTCAACTTATAAGGGTGGTTTGTTTTTTTCTTCAAATGACCTCAGTGCAGTTGACTGTTGTAGTTCAAACCCATGTTACTCAAGGGGCAACTCCACGGCTGGGAATTTGTGTGTGCGGAGAGCTTATGCAGATTTTGGACAGCACTGGGAGGTCGACACCGCTAACCCCACATTATTCACTGGTCAGCTGTACTTAATTTGGTAGTGTAAGAATGTGGGCTTGGAGCCAATCTTTGCTGGGTTCATCAGTTTCTATGTTCCTATGAAATAGTGATTATAGTAGTATCTTCCTCAGAGTTATGATTGATTTAATTCAAGTAAAGTGCTTAGAACTGTGCTTGAGACATTTTAAGTTCTCAGGAAATGCTGTCTGTAAATTGTTTTATTTTTAATATTATAATTTAATTTATTTCAAGATACTACTTTCTTTAGATTTGGATCATTCTTCCCACCATTGAAATTTTAACGCTTTGTGATAATTATAGATTTAAAGTAAACTATCTCTATTCTTACTAAAACAGGAGAGGCCATACTAAATTTTTGGAAAGCACTGGGGTGTCTTTCTGAGGTTTCTCTTCCCTGCCTTCTCCTTTCTGTGTCTTTACACTGTGCCTCTTTTTGTCCTCATCTCTTCTTAAAAGGACACCAGTTATGCTTGTTAGGGCCTACCCTAATGATTTCATCTAACTGAGGATTTAGGACTTCAACATATAAAATTTGAGAACACAGTTTAGCTCATAACAGTCAATTTAGGGAATTGCATGCCAGATAATCTGAATGCTCCATTGCCCTTATTGTTGAGCACCTTGTATCCTGGGACTCAAGCAGCATCCTTTCAAGATTCTCTGCCTGCCCGCCTAACCTTCCTTCTACCTGTTACTTGGAATCATGCTTGCTGTTGAGTATCCTAAGAAACACATGCCATTGCATTAAGTCATTGCTTTGGATTTAAAGCTATCAAGATTATCCTGTCATCCCATTGAATAATCTGCTTGAGAAACTGTGTCATATATTTAAACTCCTAATTTGTCTAGTGAGCATATTCTTTAGATTGGAAAATGTCAAAAGCTTCCATGGAGTAATATGTCATTTTATTTAAAAAATTTTTTCCTAAACCGTTAAGAGCTTTTTTTAAAAAAAAAAATTTCAACATTTTCTTGAAGAATTCCCTGTATTTAGAGATACATTTTCCTATTTTCTCATTTTAAAAGTAACAACACATTAGAGGCTTTAGAATATTCAGTAAATGAGTTTTTTAAAAATCACATATGAGGAGCCTACTATTAAGGGAGAATAATTATTATTTTCAGTCTTTTCTATGAATATATTGTTTCAGCCTACCTTTTTAAAACCTAATATACCAATACAATTTCATGCTATTTTAGTTACTCTAAAACATTTCTTTGTAGTCTTTAATGTGGCAAATTATATTGAGTTTAGCATGTTAAGCCGAACTTTGTCATCATGTATTATCCTTTTTTTATGTATCTGGATTTGATTTTTTAATAATTTGTTTTGGATTTTTGTGGTTATGTTCATAAGAGAAAGTGGCCTATATTCCTCTTTGGTAATACTCTTATCAGATTTTAGGTCTGTGTTATATTTGCCTCAGAGAATGAATTAGGAAATATTCTCTCTTTTTTGTTCTCAGAGTTTGTGTAAGATTGATGTAAAATTTTTTTAAAAGTGTGGAAGAATTTGCTAGTCAAGCCATTTGGTCCTGGGGTTTTTTTATGGAAAGATTTTAATTATGGATTATGGTTCTCTGTGTGTGTGTATATATACATATCAGAACAATGTAATATATCATCTATTGGTGTATAAATACACACACATAAATATATTAAGGTATTTATTGTAGGGAGTTGACTTAAACAGTTGTGGGGACTGGACCAGGTCACCAGGAAGAACAGGCTGGAACTGTTGAGCAGGAGTTGAAGCAGCAGTTCACAGTGAAATTTCTTCTTCCTCAGAGAAACCTGAGTTCTGCTCTTACAGCCTTTTAATTGATTGGATCAGTCCCGCCCAGATTATCTAGGTTAATCTTACTTAAAGTAAAATGATTATAGACTTTAATCCCATCTACCAAATACCTTCACAGTAAGATCTAGATTAGCATTTTATTAAATAATAGCACTGTAGCTTCCCTAAATTGACATAAAGCTGACCATCACATCTATCCAGGAACTGACTTGGCTACCTTACTAATTGTTTGATGCCTTCAGGCAGGTTTTTTTTTTCTGTTTTACCCAGCTTTTCTGAAAGATGTGTTTATTATTCCAGGGGACAGGACTAAAACCAGTACATAGAAGTAAGTCATGGTGGGTGCAGGGAGGAAGGCAAACCAGCTCAACACGAGAAAAAAAATTTTCCCCCCAAGGATTTCTGTCCAACAATAGAGTGAATTAATCAAGAGACACTTGATTTTTGGATAATTTAAGGTAGACTGGACTGAATTAGTAGAAGTGTTTTTATAGTCCGAGATAGAAGGTGATTGAAATCCCAGATTTTTTGAGATTCATGACTGGTAAAATTGTGGACAGAAAATTAGGGTCCCATCATAAGTTTGCCAGTATTTTAAGACATTTAAAAAAAATCTGGGCTTCATTTTCTGTCACCATTATTTCATAAAAGAAAAGACATTTAATATCAAAAGAGTTAATATGTAATTTAGATACAAAAGACAGTCCTTCCCAAGAAAGCATTAATCTAATATATAATTCTTCAGTTAATATTTTAATATTTTTGAAATCAGGATGTATTTTAGAATCATATATATGTTTAATATGGTAATGCTTCTTTTTCCTAAACACCTGTTATAAGATTGATGTCTTAGTCAATGTCAAGTGTTTTGGAACTGAGATAATTGTGTGTATGTGTGTGTGAGAGAGAGACATAGACATCACCTGCATTGTCCTCATTTTTGCTGAGCATCAGTGAAAACTTTTATCACTAATTGCTACTGGTCCTTGAACCATCTTCTGACACAGTGATTTGGATTGTCTCCAGAATTTTCAACATGTATTGATCCATGAATCTGTTCCCTAAGACCTTCAGATCTATTCTTGCCATACAGACGCTTAGCTCTTTCCTATAAAACGGCCTACTATATTGACTTATACGTTTTTTAATTTTTAAACTGCACTGCCCTGCACTGTTCCTTAAATATATTAGCACTGATAGTATATCCCTTGGCTATTTCTTGGATGTTTGCCATTAAGTAATCTTTAATAGTTTGTGTATCTCTTCCTTTAGAGGCTTTTAGGTAATAGCAAGCAAGAGAGTGTCTTGGACATTAGGGACCTCACCTCCAAACTTCTATTATTTGTTGACTGGCTTTTTCTCAGGAGTCATTAGCTTTGCCTGTTCTGCTATATGTTTCGGATTGTTCCTAGCTTCAGGGTGTTATTAGAACAACCATAACTGGTTAAATCCAATCAAGAGATTGAAGCATTCTGTGAGGAAATTATAGAATTTCATCTACCCAATTTTTAGGTAATGAATTTGAAAGTTACGGCAGAATTGGATAAGAACTTAATTTGAACTCAGATCCTAAAATCAACCCACATCTGGAGACAATTGATGTAGAGGTCTTCTCATAGCAACTGAACAGAAAAGGTGCTAGGTGTGCCCATTATTTGGCACAGAAAGTTTGTATGTCCTGGCTCCAGTTCTTGGGCTTGGAATCATATCTTCAAAACTGAAAAATTACATGGAAATCATGAAGTAAATCAGACCTAAAAAGAGAGGTAACACAACACAATGGTAACATTATGGCTTCTTAAGCCAAAAGTCTGGGTTTGAATCCTAGCTTCATTATTAGCTATGTACCTGTGGGAACTTTCTGTAACCTCTTTCTTCCTTGGTTTCCTCATCTCTAAAATGGGGGTCATAATGGCACCTACCTCATAAAGTTTTTTTAATTAAATAACATTTACAAAGTACTTAGCAGATGTTAAATGTTAAATATCATGTGGACTTAAGATGTAAGGTTTAGGGTAATTTGACATTGAAGAATGTCAGCTGATTAATTTGCGATTCTAATGTAAAATGTGTTCTTGAGTAGTTGAGTTTAGGTTTGTTTATTTAAAGATGTAAGAAAACTGCTATGTTTGAAAGAGTGTTGTAATATTTAAGAACTTCTTAAAATATACTTGATTCATAAGTTTAAATTTTTAGGATTTACTAGAGTTTTTTGAGTATTTAAAGATTTGCCTTATGATAGTGGTTATAGGGGATTCTACTAAATTGTCATGCTTTATACTTTAAACCAGGTGCTGAATACAAGAGTTTTTATTATATTGTCCTTTAAATCTTTTTGTTTATAGTACAGTAATTTTTTAAATTAGAAATTTGACTGGTAAAGTTGTAAAAGAAACTGATTGTTTAAGGGCCTTTAGACAGTTACAAATTTAATTAAGTTAAGTTTTAATTTAAACCCAGGTAACTGTCCAATCCTCACAACTATTCAGCCCAAGGGTCAATCCCTATCATTGATGTGCAAACAGCAAACAAGGCTTAACTACAACAGGAGGGCACCCACAACCCACACAAAGGACACACCTGAGCACTTGGCTGAGGTGACCAGGGGAGACTGTTCCACTGGGCCCTGCAAGACACTTACTGTATAAAGCCTCTCTCCGAAGACAGGGTGACTTAGGAGTCCTACCTAACACATGGAAACAAACAGGGAGGCAGCCAAAATGGGAAGACAAAGAAACATGTTCCACATGAAAGAACAAAGCCCCAGAAAAGAGCTAAACAAAATGGAGACAAGCAATCTACCCAGCCGTCCCCAACCTTTTTGGCACCAGGGACCGGTGCTTCTCTGAGAATCTAATACCTGATGATCTGAGGTGGAGCTGAGGCAATGATGCTAGTGCTGGGGAGTGGCTGCAAATACAGATGAAGCTTCGCTAGCTCACAGCTCACCTCTTGTGTGGCCTGGTTCCTAACAGGCCACAGACCAGGGGTTGGGGACCTCTGATCCATCAGATGGAGAGTTCAAAACACTGGTTATAAGGATGCTCAATAAACTTAGTAGGGCAAGAGAAGATGAACTCAGAACTTTAACAAAGAAAAAGAAAAGATAAAAATGGAGATGGAAAACATAGAAAGGAACCAGTTAGAAATAAATCCAAGTAACTAATACAGCCCTTTTTATATAGGCACAGAAGCTGTTCTCGGACTTAAGTCACATTGACAAAAAAGTACTAAGGGCAGTAATTTAAGAATGTCAAGTAGAAGAGACAAAAAAATACATCTAAGCAATTATAATCTTGTCACTGCTGTTGTGCATTTATCTGCTAGCCTGTTAGCTTGATCTCAGCAGTTCATAGAGGAGAAGGAAGGAAAAGGGCAGTGAAATCAGAGATACTCTAGCCTTTCTGTGGAGTTGGAATGTTCTTTTCTCTCTTCCTTCTTTTTTTTTTTTTGAATCTTTCTTGTTATGGCTTTCTTCTAAGGAAAGGAGGAACAGAAGTGGTTCTGACAGCAGACATCTTTGAATTTTGTGCCTTGTCCAACTTGTATAGTTTTGGCCTTAAAATCTGTTTTATAGGCTATTAATATCACTTTACCAACTCTCTTTTGGGTACTTGTCTGTTTTTCCATCCTTTGGCCATTTTTCTGTTGGTTTAGTTTTATGAATTTTCATAAACCCTCATTGAATCCTATAAGAACTCTGTAGTCTGTTGCAAATATAATTTTTCCAGTCTGTTTTTGTTTGTAGAATCCCTTGCCATACAAAGTTAAACTTTTTTGTAGTCAGATTTCTCTTTTTCTTTTTTATTAGCTTTTAGATTTTTGGTCTTGATTAAAAAGGCCTCCATACCTCAAGACTGTGATTTCCTAGAATATTCTTCAAAAAGAATATTGTGATTCAGTCTCTCATCCATGAAATTAAAAGTTATATTAGATCAGTTGTTTCCAAATGTAGCCAGTCCACAGGATCACCTGAGGAACATGTTAAAAATTCACATTCTCAGATTCCATCCAAACCTACTAAATCAGAATCCAGTACTTATTCTCTATAAAACTGCAGATACCCAGAGATGTAAATAGAGGGTTGTTGGTATTGGAAGAGATAAGAAATGATGTGGTGGCTAGGTATTAATGTAAGAAAAGAGAAACAAGTCGAGATTTTTAAAAGTATGGTTTTCAAATATGATTTTTGTAAGCTTGAAACTAGTTTTGAATGTATAAACAGTAATAACAGCTAACATTTCTTCAGTGTTTACTATATGCCAGAAACTGCTTTATTTAACTGCTTTATTAAACAGTTCTTATAAATAGATACTATTATTTTTAATGTACAGATGAGAAAATTGAGGATCAGTAAAATTATTTACGTGCCTGGATTCATGTAGCTAGTGACACAATCAAGAACCAAACCAGACGATTTGGTCCTAAAGCACTTGCTGGTAAATATGGGAGGCAGGAGAGTTAAATATAGCTTCCCTTAATTTGAGACTTTGTGAGGAAGTAGTACAGCAAATGGGAAAACATTTTATAGCATCAGTTCTTTGAAAAGAAAAAGAAATAAAAGAGAAAGGAGTTAGGGGAAGAAGATTGATCTTTACTAGGGATTATACAATTGCTTAGGCTCACAGGAAAAGTATATAACCAGTGTTCAAGAAATGCAATATAGTGAGTTCTTTTTCTGCACAGAAAAAAGTCTTCTGGTGTAACTGCAATATTAATCTAGAAATATAATCTGTCTTTAATGTATATAACATTTAACATTTAAGTGTATTAAAATAGCTGAAATAAACATATTTTACTTTTTAAATTAAAAATTTGTTCAAATACTATTTCAACAATAAACAAAAATTGCTCTAGTATTGGTAGTTTCAGTTATCCACACATTTTTCTTAATATTTCATTGGAATGAGTTCTGGCAATAATATTTTTAAAGCAGATTTTTACTTCCATATAATAAGAATTAGAACAAACAAAACTATATTCTGGGTCAGAAACTGAATGTATGCAACTGCCATCTCCATTAAATTTAATGTTCTGTGAAACTTGCCACAATAATTCTAAACTAATAAAACTGGTGTTACTCATTGCAGGAAAAAATATATATAAATGAGTAACGACATAATTTTAAAGAGTAGAAGAAAAAATTTCCTTGTTGACAGATATCATCATTTTAGAACTTCTAGATAAGTGACATAGAAAAACGTTAAATTAAAGATGTTAAATTAAAATTATACATAACATTGGCACAGAAATAGATGAGTCAGTGGAACAGAGTTTAAAAACCAGACCAAGCATATATGTTAGTTTTTGATAAAATTGACATCCCAAATTAGTGTAGAAAAAATAGAATATATGTCAAGGCAGTTAATTGGTTAATCATTTGAAATTTGTTAGATACGTACCTCATGCTAAATGCCAAAATAAATTCTATATGGGTTAAAGATTAAATGTTAAAAAAAATATGAAATTGGTTGAATAAAAGCTGCTATAATTATATAATAGAATATTATGTATCACTGAAAATGATATGACAGATCACTGACATATAACCAAGTTCACTGTATGCTGAACAGTATTTAAATTGTAGAATTTTAAATTGTAAAAATAAAAATAAGTAAATTTATGTATGTATACTGAGGAAAGTCAAGAAGGGGAATTATGCTAATTTTTGTCTTTTCCGTATTTTCTGCCAGGAACAATGAACATGTACAACCCAAGTATAGGATTATTGTTTGTCTTTGTCTTTTTAAAATTCCACAACAGTGACAGAGCTAAAGAAAAGACAACTTGGCAGGGGAAGATATGGCATTTCCCTGAGGGAAAAATAGAAAGATACAGAAGGTCAGGGGCAAATGAAAAGTTAGGCAACTGAGGCAAAAAATAATGCAGAGATGTCCAAAAGCAGTATAGTGTCTCAAAAAGAGAAAGGTAGCTGAAATCAGGAGAGCCATACAATGGTCAGAACATAAAAAGTATATTCAAAAGTGGAGGATTACCTTGATGAACTTAAAGAGCCAAGTAAATGCTAACCTAGCAGTTAGAAGGGAGATTCATATACCCAAATTTATCTCCTGTCTGTGTAGTAAAGTGCTTTATGCATTTGTGTGTGTGGGGTAGCGGATTCCAGCTTTTATTTTTTTCCCCTTTTCACAAAACGAAGTAGAAGAAATAATACAGGATTAAAACCACAAAAGTAGTTAAATTGGTAGAACACCTACATATACACACACACACACAAAAAAAAAATAAGAACAATGAAGTACATGTAAATTTAGTTTGTGGTTTTCATATGAAACAAAAAAAATCAAAACATGCTACACAGGTGCCACTGTTTACAGCAGTATTGAAGGGATGAAAACAACACTCATTTAGGGATAGATACCACACAAAGTCCAGGTTTTACAGCATCAGTGTAATAAATTCACAAAACCATATTACAACAAGTTAATCTGAGTTTAAGAATTATTCCCAAATCTGCCACATTTTTGGCCCTCAGGTTTATTCCTACAGATTTCAGCTATTCTCTATTTCTAGATACTAAGAGGGAGAATGATTCTAAGATGCCTTCCAAGGTGATCCAAAGTCTCTGCAGACCTCAGGGCATCTTCCACCTGCCCCCCCATCCCCAGTCTGTTCTCACCAACAGCCCTTTTTGTTGTTGTTGTTGTTGTTGTACTCTTAAGAGAAATATCTAAGAAAAAATTCAGCCCCTTAGTCACCACCTCCTAGGCCAGTTCTAAGCAGACAAAAGCAGCCAACATTAGCATAAAATGAGAGTCTTGAGGCTTGTCTTTAAAGGCTTATTCTTGGTCTTGAAAAATTAGGAAAAGATTATTTTCTACTGAATCTTGACTAAACACAGCAAGACTTTTGTCCTTTATTGGCTTGTCTTGGAATGAAGGTCACAGATATGAGTCTTAACCTCTTAATTCCTTTAGTTTCAGTCAACTGAAAATCTGAAAAGTATGCTAAAAATTAAATCCAAGCTTTTGAAAGCCGAAAGCCACTTTTGAAAATTCTTTAAGGACCTACTAACTTGAACTCTTAAGTGCAAGGGGACAAGAGCCTGTCGAATCCCTTATTTTGAAGGAAGGATCAATGTTCTCTACAAATTGCTCAGTTTTGCATGAGGAAGAAACAGTACATACTCGGGTATGGAATTGGTTGCATTTTATTCCATGAGGATTCTTCTCCCATAGTTTAGAAACAGAATGAGGAATGCATCTTAATTAGTCTCTTCATCAAAGTGCTAATCTCTGTCTCTATTCTTGAAGCCAGTTTTTTAAGCAGACTGGAAGCAGACAGTAGAACCAGCTTCCTGTAGCCACAGAACACCACACCTACATCTACCTAATGCAAAGGTCAACTCAGTTATCCAAAGTCCCTGCTGACTATACTAAAGGGTCAAGTTCACCACTATATTATTTTAAAGGAAGGTGCCTAAGTAAGAATTCAATTAACCCTGAGTGAGAAAAATCAAAAAGTGATAGTTGCGAATGAGCTGTCCAAAAAAGGCCAGTTGATGAGAATGCACTCAGCTACACCTGACATGAAGACACTGCATAAAGCCTTATTAGGCAAGTCTGAATTTCTAGTAACTAAGGGCAGAAGGAGGGCAAGCAAAGAGTGACTTCTGTAACATTTTAGTATCCGGAGAGCATTACAGAAATTGGTCCCGAGGACAATGTATACACCATTAATCACACTGAATAAGGCATATGTATTCATTTTTCTTTTTGTTTGAGAAGTTTGTTTTTCTCCCTTTTGGCCATTCCACTGTACTTTGAAATGATTCCATGTTGGTTTAATCTGGGAAGCAGGAGTAAGAAAGTCGCTGTCAGGTGGGTGAGAAGTTGTGGACTTGCTGTCCCAGCCCCGCAACCACAGCAGGAGTCATGGTCATGGTCACGAAGTACATTGTCAGCTTTTCTTCCAGTGTGAAGAGGCATTTCAACCAGTTCGCAGCTCTGCATTGATTTTTTACCAGACTGCTGCAGATTTCATAGAATCTCTACTGTTGCTCAGTGGTCCATTTATTGGATCCAAAAATTCTAGGCACTAGAATGAGAATAAAGTAGTCAGCCAAGCACAAAAACGTAACAAAACTGGAAACACCAGAAAGATGGATCTAGATAGTACGTAGTCAGAAACACCAACAAAATCACACCCATGATGGCAGGTGGAAACCAGGTTCTTTCCCATCACAAGACTTTATCGACCATCAGCATTACTTCTCTCCATCCTTGCAGCTGCTCTTCCAGACATGCAGTCTCTGCAGCCAGCACATTGGTGCTGCGATTATATCCTTCCGCTGTTGTCCCCAAGATCCCGCTTCAGGGAGCGCAAGCCATACTCCAGAGGAGCCACCCTCTGAGACCCACACAGCAACCCCAACCTTATGCTTTTTGAGGGCTTTTCCATACATCTTAACTTAGTAGTGGCACATAGCATCTTATTTTTAAAGATGAAAACACTAAAGCTTGAAGGACATTTTCTTGGTGATGTGGCTAGTTAACAAAGCCAAAGCCAGAACCAACAAGATATGATGGGTGGTCTTTGTCATATCTTGTCCTCTCACAGACTTCTTGGGAGATGTAAGCAAATCTTGGGAAACATCCAGTGATTCCAGTCAAGCCTGACAAACTTGATATGAATAAATCACAGATATTACTAGTATCCACCCAGCCTGTTTTTTTTTTTTGTTTGTTTGTTTGTTTTTCCTACACACACAAAGCTTTTAGGGCTCTCAAAGATAAAATTTTAAAAATATTGCTGAAAATGAATGGCTTTTTAAATGACCACATTAGAATGAGATCATATTTCACTTATTAGATTAGCAAAGATGAAAAAACTGAAACACTGACTTTTAGCAAGGGTTCTGGAGAATTGGTACTCCATGCTGCTGGAAGGAGTGTAAATTGGTATATTTATAAAGGATAATCTAATAGTACATAACAAAACTTAAAAATTATTTACCTTTTTTCATAGTAATTTTATTTTTAGGAGTTCAGTCCAAGGATACAAAAGGGTAGATGCTCAAAGATTTGTGTTCAATGATCTTACCACAACTTTGTTGATTTTTCAATATTTGTATCTTTCTCTAGTGACTGAATTTTTTTATGAGCATATTTTTATAAGCAATAAAACAAATGCTATTTTTATTAATGGAAAATGAAACCTGTCACAGGTTTCTTGCATTTACTGCCATAACTCCTATTTGATAAGAACTGCAGCAGCAGTGACCCTGGAAACTACTGGTTTTCTCTTTCATTTCTGACAAACAATAGGAGGAATAACTCCTACATTCATTAATGGATGAAAGGCAAGATGGCTTGGGGAACCAGTGTGATTGGTTGGAAAGAATATAAGAAAATAAGGACCTAAGTTTGGAATCTATCTTTGTATCCTAGCTAGAGTTGTGATTTGGGGCAAGTTGCTAACCTCTCTAAAGCTTGATGGTTTTTTTCAGCAGTAAAGTGAGAATAATTAAAAATCTCTCCCCTAGGGTTGTTTTAGTATTAAATAAGATTAGGTTTGTAAAAGATCTTTGTAGACTCTGTGGTTCGGGAATAACAATAAACGTTTATTGAGTACTATGTGCCACGCAGCATTCTAAGCACTTTAAATGTATTACCTAATTTAACGTAACCAACCCTGTGTGGTTAATGGTTATTATCTTCTCTTGCAAGTGAGCAAGTTGAGACATAGAGAGACTTAGGAACCTGCCCAGGGCCACAGTTATAAAAGGTAGAACCATAATGGAAGATCATACGTGGGGAGAAATGTAGCAAGAGGTCTCTAAGAAGTATTCATGTCTCATCAGTGTGCCAGAGTTCTCTGAGGAAGACAGCAAGTCTTCTTCATTTGAGAAGGGAGGACCCAGTGGAATTAACTTACTAACAAGGGTCTTTCTCTTTGCTGATTCAAACAGCTAAATTATGAGTTTGGGAGCATAAGGTAGGAAAACTCCAAGATTTATAATTGTTAATAGAGTTTATGTGGGCTTACTACTAGAATAGTCTTATTCAATATTTTTAGAAATAATCTGGAAAAAGGAAAAGCAGAAAGCCTTAGATAGTTAGAAAAGAGAATTTCTTTTGAATTTAGAACATTAGGGTTGCACATGCAAAGGGAGTGAATAGAACCATGATAAAAAAGCTTCACTGGAGTTGGTTTAAAAACTACACACACACAACACACACATACACACCATTTCAAAGATGGCAGTCTCTTAGCTATCAATAACATCCTAGAAGGTGATCATGTACACATTTTAGATTGTATCTATCACCTCTGTTGTCTCTCCTCTACCTTTTTAACCTTTTCCCAGAAATCCTGGATATCACCAGAGAGCAAAACTGAATCTTTTCACCTCTAATAGAAAACATTAGCAGGGTTCTCATTACTATGCATAAAGAAAAAAAAAGCATAATAGAACTAGACTAAAGTCAATGACAAACAATTAGAGTAGTTAAAGAAATGTAGTGTGTAGTGATTTTCACATAAGAACAGATAGAAGACTAGGATTTGTCAGTCTGAAATGAAGTTTTGGCAAGGTGTAATTAATTACTCTCTAAATTTAGAGTGTAGATGAAGTGTACATTGGTTTTACCAAATTCTATGGCATTCTACCACATCTTCACCACCTAGCTCTTACATAGAGGAGAGTAAAAGCTTACATCCTTGTACCATAACAGTCTGAAAGCATTATGCTTTTGAGATGCATCCATGTTAAGTTTGACTGTATTACAACTAGACTTTTTCCAATTAGACTTTTTAAATCTGAATTGTTCAAAGGCAGGATAGTGAACTTAATGGAACAGTGATCTGTGTAATTATCTTGTTTTCCTCAGAAATAATTGATTAGAAGAAATTGAAAGTAAGAAAATACATAGACTTATTATGTAGAGATTATTTTGGATTAATACTCAAGATGATTATGTTCTAGAGAGAAACTAGTGTATCTTTTTTTAAGTGCAAAGAATATGTGGAACTAATTCTATCAAAGATCATCTGTAAATTTTCCAAGATGAGAAGATTATGATGCTAAATGTTTTGCAGCAAAATCAAGACAACAAAAATATGGGCCTTCACAGACAGAGGGGACGGGGATTGAGAGGCTGGGATCACTGGGGTGATGGGTTAAAGAAGTACAAATTAGTAGTTGATAGTGGAGCATGGCAGAGGGAATGCAGTTAGCATTAATATGATGGTTAAGTGGAGGTCCAGGGAGAGAGGGAGAACTTGGGGGGATCGTTTTATGAACGTTATAGATGTCTAACCAATGTGCTGTATACTTGAAACTAATTTAAATAAATAAATTTATTTAAAAAAAAAAACAAAATATTTGAATCAAAAACAATCTATGGGCCTTCGTAGGAGGTCTGTAAAACAAATATAATAAAAATTATATTTGTGTAGCTCTTAAGAGTGTATAAAATGATGATGGACAGAGGGGAGAGGTGGTTGGGGAGTTGGAAGAATGGGGCAAAGGGTTAAAGAAGTACAAATTAGTAGTTAACAGGTGGTCATGGAGATGGGGAGCATAGCATAGGAAATGCAGTTAGCATTAATATATTCGCTAGGTGGAAAACTAGAGGAGAGAAGGAGCAATTAGGGGGATCGTTTTATAAACTATATAAATGCCTAACCAATGTAGTGTATACTTGAAACTAGTAAAATTTGAATATCAAAAAAAATGCTTTCACATGCATTATGGAAGTGAAGCTTGAGCTGGCTTGCTGGATATTAAATTTTCTTTGCATTATAGCTATACAGTCTTGAGTTTCATTAATATATGTCTAACTCCTAGTTTTTTTCTGGATCAGTCTCTTCAGTTACCATTAAGTGTGCCAGGGATGTCATGATTCTTTGGTTCTTGTAATTGTAGATTACTATGACTTTTAGGACTGTTAGCCAAAAATAGTTTTGTAGCAATAGAAAACTCTCTTGTTGAAGTGCTTTGCTTATTTCTTTTCCTTTTTTTTTCCCCCTTAGATCTGTTCTGAGGACCAAGATTCATTTGGGGGATGGTTACACAATTGAACCATGGTAGGCAATGAAAATACACACTCAAAGTTAAATGAAACATCCATTCTGTAAGGGGAGTAGACCCTTACTATTACTGTTAAGTTTCAACTGGCTGCTCTGGTGTATGTTGAAGAACTTGGTATCAGTCAAGTTTACTTTTTACATTTCATAGGTCAAGAACATTTTGTTCTGTCATTCAAGGATTATAGAGCAATTAGTTTATAGGGGACTTTGAGAAATTTTGGATTAGGTGATTTCTTAAAGTTTGTGCCAATAAGCATTAATCCTGAGATGGTTTCTTTAAAAAAGGAGTTCTGAAGCCAAATCCATTTGGGAAAACTCTGCACACTGGGTCCTCTCTTGGAGTTTCATAGTACACTTTAATCTTCTTCATTAAAGCGTTGTTTGTAATAGTTAAGTCAAAAAATCTTAAATATTGGTTGATAGGAGTGCTGACTTAGGATATTATACAGCAGTTATAAAGGGATGGACTAGATCTTGATCTTCCAACATGGATGGATCTCAAGAACATTAATTTAGAAAAGCATTACAGAATGAGAATGATGCATATAGAATATAGTTTGTGTTTTTTAAAAAACTATATCCTTTTACCAGCATATCTGTGTGGTATAAATGTATTTTTATAAAGTCTAAAAGGATTCATACCAAGCAAGTAGTAGTAGTTATTTGCAGAAGTGACTAGAATTGGGGGTGATGATCAAAGGGTCTTTTTTTAAATGGGAAATTTTCATGTATTACTTGTAATAAAAATTAACTAAATGCAAATCAAATGGTTATTAATGTCTGGTTAGTTACTGTCTTTTCTCTCATTGGAGATACATACTCTGCTAATTCCGAGTGTATCTTTATATTTTTTAATTCACTGTATACAAGTTAAACTTAATTTTGAACCCTTCTTCTATAGAATAGGAAGAAAATGCTTTCATTCTAGTCCATTATAATAAAACTATTTTTTGAACATTAAAAGGAATAAAGTAACTTACACAAATAGTCTAGGCTATGTACATTCTCAAGAGCTAGGCTTTTGCAAGTTTATTATATATTGGTCTAAGAGATTTTTTGGAAAGCAACAAAGAGAAGTTTGAACTTGGTTCTTGAACAACTAGTGAAGAGCTGAGCAGCAGCAGCTGTAGGCTGAGTGAAACACTGTAGTTCAAAACCAGTTAAGCTTAAAGAAGCAGGCCCCCTTTTGGTCTTTCCATTGTTGGTAATAATGCTCTCTCCAGCTCCATCGATCTTCTTTATCCTGTTTTTTAGACCTCATTTTGACGTCTTCCAAATCGAATCTGAGGACAGTTGATGGTGGTTCTATTCGATTTTACTAATCCCCAGGATCATGCATTTTGTGTGTGTGTGTAGATATGTTTTTTCTTGAAGAAAGGGTAATCCTGAAAAAGCTGTAGCCACATACCAAATTTTCTATCAGAACATTCACTTTATTGCCTCAATTTGCTGGATATTTTAAGAGCTGTTATCTGAAAATAAAAGATTTCATCAACTGAAAGTACCTCTTCTCTAAAATAATTTGTTTTCAGGAACATGTTTTGACTCATCTTTTCAAAGTGGTCATTTTTATATTTCATCCAAGTTAAAACAGGGACTGACTGATCAGGTTATGAAGGGATTCAAAATTTAATACACATTATAAATGTTTATGGCACCTCTACATTCTTGCATGTCAGGAAAATTCAGAGAATTAAAACATGTTGTTGTGCTTAATAACTTGACTTCTTTCTAAATCAGTTAGCTTGCAGTCCATATGCATAAAAATGGCTGGTGATATAAGATGATTCTTCCACCAAAACACCAGGTGGAAATCAGTACAATATAAACTGTGAAATTACTAAGTAGGGTGAACTTCAGGAATGTTTTCAGTAGTGGGGTAGCCCCAAGGATGGAAGGGTTGCAGAGCATGACTACCTGGAAGGAAGGTATGAAGGCTCCTGCCTAGCTAGCCTCTCAATTCTGCCTAATCAACAAATACCTTGCACATGGCATTCATTCAGTAGGTGGTGTTCATGATGATCTTGCACTGCTTGGGGAGAGTTAGCTTTATAACCAGTGATATCTTGTGAGTTTGAAGTGGGGAATGGGGGTTGAGCATAAGGCACAGAAAGTGAAAGAGAGAACTTGAACAAAATAAGTAAAATTTTGCTTTTTTTTTTAATTGCAGGTGACTTCTAGTTTCTACTCTCATACAGGCATTATCATTGTGATTGTTGTTCATTTCCTAGTGCTTAATTGTTGTAGGAATGTGTGTGTCTCGATTTTTTTAAATATATGAGCAGATTTTTTTTTTAATTGACCAATTGGACGACTCTTCTCCTATATCTCTATGGTATAAACACTAAATTATCACACCACCATTTAATATGTAGTCGATCGTGTATATGGCCAAAGTCAGTGCATTTGATGTCTGTTTATGGAAAGAGCACAAAATTATTCCCTAGTAACAGATTTATCACCATTCTTAGTGATTTGGTAAAGATCATTTAAATCAGCCCAGTTCCTCTCAGTATAAGATCACAGAAATGCTGAAGATATCATTTCTTCTCAGAATAAGAATGAGGGCTGTTAGTTCTCTAGTTTGGCTTTCATGACATGGAAGTCCTTGGAAACCTGTTTTGAGAGATTTCTAAATCATGCATATTCCTGTCTTCCAGGATTTTTTTCCGATCAAGCACACAGTTCAGAATAGAGTCCAAGGATGAGTGTTCACCGTGACAGTGAGAGCAACAGGTTAATGAGACAGGAGGCCAGCTGCCTGATGGATGAAACCTCAGCTGCAGCCCAAGAAAAAGAAACAAACAGCCTGACTTCTTCTGGTCTTCAAAATCTTACTTATTCTCTAGGTCCCAGGAATGATGGTACGGTAATTAGTTTCTGACTTAATGTGGAGGGCTTTCTGACACCTGAACATCCACTCTACCTAGAAGATATATAAATGTTTTTAATCTAAATAAAATATCCAATTAATTGGCTTAGCTTACATATCACAATTATATAAGCTAACCATCACAGAAAATCTCCACTTATTTAATCAGCCTAGCACATCTAACTTGGCAGTAATGGTATAAGAAAAATAGTCTTGGGTTTGCAGTCAGAAGGGGGATTCAAATTCTAGCTCTGCTACCTATCAGCTTTAACCATGGGTGAGATCCTTAATCTTTCTGATATCCACTTTCTTAATCTAGAAAACAGGGATATTGATATTATTCTTACCTCACAAGGCTGGAAGATCATTGAGTTAATGGATGTGCAGGCTCTTGATAAACTGTTAGATTCTTTTAAACTTTCAATAAAGACCATAACAACAACAATAATAGAGTTATCATTGATTGAGCACTTGCTGTGCTAGAAATTTTACACACATTTTTTAAATCAAGGGTGGTGAAATCTGGACAGCTGCCTGTTTTTATAAATAAAAATTTGAAATACAGCCATCATGCCCATTTGTTTACATATTGTTTATGGCTGCTTTTCTGCTACAGTGGCAGAGACTATGACCCACAAAGCCCAAAATACATACGTTCTGGCCTTTTACTGAAAGTTTGCCAATCCCTTCTTAGATTTCTCCTCCTTTTAAAAATTAGGACACATGCTTCAAAAACTTAGGTAACTTGCTCAGGCTCACACTGCTAGGACATAGGGGACTAAGATTTGAACCTGTGTCTTTCTGATCAAGCTGTGCTATTTTATATAGAGCAACTGACAGAATAGCAGACTGTAACTGTCATCCTAGAGTGTACTGTTAGGGAGAATTTGTGCAATGAGTCTCTTCCTGCTCACCCATTTAAGCAGGGTAGAACCTGAGACATCCTTCATTAATCAACCCAATTTAATTGCCTCAGTGCTGGAGGGGACATCAGGCTTTCTAAATAACTGAATTATTGATTTAGATACCTACTTTCATTTTTAAAAACAGTACTTCCAGTGTGAAAGCCTGTCTTGGTGATCAGTGTTTCTTGCTACAAACTTGCCTGTGGATTATGTGGAAATGTAGCTCTTGGTACATAAGGTCACATTGAAAATTTACATCCTATAGAAGCTATAGAATGTGAACCCTATGTAGGTTTTTGGTCTAGAAGCAAATGAGAAAAAAACTGAGTATACTCAGTTGGTTATCTAAGTGGCTGAAATCAGACTAATTTCCCACAGGTCATGGGTAGTAATCATGTTCATGAAATATCATATACAGATTTAAAATACAGGATAGGTGGGAGTGATACATTCAGTTGTATCTATAATATTTTATTTATTTAAAAAATTTTAAGATAATATAGAAAAATGATAACAGCTTGTCAAATCTAGGTAATGGGCTGTATATATTATATTAACCTTATGCTTCAGTATATTTGAAATTTTTCTTTAAAAACATTTTTTTACATTGAAATAAAGTATATTAGGACTCCTATTTAAAAGAATCCTCTGGTATAATCCTTTTGTAATTACTTGCTCCTGCTTGTCTTCCGTAGACATCCAGATTTCATATATTTAGTTTTAAGCCTTTTATTCATGATACAGTAGTGCACATTTTTAAGTGCTCTCACATATTTTCTTTCAGTTGATAGTCAAAACAATTCTGTTAGGTAGGTGGAATGAACATTATTCTCATTTTATAGACGATGAACCAGGTTTAGAAAAAAATAAAATAAATTGCTTAAAGAAAATGGCTCTTTGTTGATACTAGAACAAAACCTGAGATTCTGTGCATGAATCCTAATCCATGCACTGAAACTTTGCTGCCGAGAGCAAGACCTGCCTGTTCAAAAATGGTGTTGGTGATGTTAGGATTCTCCTATGCATTGCAAAAATGCATTTTTCTATGATTTTCTAGGAAAAGTGATGAATTAGACAATTAGAAACTATCATAATCCTTCTGGAAAATAAAATTTAGAAACGTTTTTTGAAGAATGTGGAAAATAAATAGTTTAGCACACAGACGTGGCAGTTTCCTTAAATAAAACACAGAAAATATGAGTATTATTTAGAGACAGACGTGAAAACAGAAGTAAAAAGTGATTGCCTCTGTGAAACAAGACTGGAAGAGGTCATGAAGTATGGCAGGGGACAGGAGATTGCTGGTTTTCCATAAAAATTCTTCTGTTGTGTTTATTGTGTTTAATTTTTTTAACATGTATATAGTTTACTTTAAAATCGTTTAGCCATTTTATTTTAAAGTGTGGGCATTACTGCCTTTCTTTCCTCCCTCCCTAGTGCACCTACAGAAAACAGCTCAGGGGATCCAATATGAGTATTTTTGTATTCTTTACTTGCTCTACGGCAGAGTTTTTGCCTGTAAACCTCTAAAAATTTGTGGCTTTTTAAAATTATTTTTAAGGAGACAGGGTTTATTTTTCCCCAAGGCTGTTTGCTTTCAAATTATTTTTGTTTGTTTGTATGATCTTTTAGACCTTTCACATGACTATGCCTCTCAGCCAGCAAATCTTCAGTTTCCTCACATAATGTCACTTCCTGAAGACATCAAAGGCTCCTGCTTCCAGAGTGGGAATAAACGGAATCATGAACCCTTCATTGGTCCAGAACGATTTGGAAACAGCACTGTGGGCTTTGGCACTAACGTTCATTCCCAGGCACCAGAGAAAGTGACACTTCTTGTAGATGGCACACGTTTTGTTGTGAATCCACAAATTTTCACTGCTCATCCGGATACCATGTTGGGAAGGTAATGATAATTTCCTTCCAAATGTACTCTGTTGTCTATGAATAGAAATACCTGCTGTTTATCTTGCATTAGGTACGAGAATAAAAAGCACTGCATTGCTGATTTTTCTACCTTAATACTTTAGTAAGAGAGAAAAGGCAAGTTGGTACAAATCCTTATTATATATTTTGGTGATTTGGGGTTGGGGTACTTATTTTATATACAAAGCCAGTATAGTGAACAAAAGAAAGTGAAATCAGAACTATGGGAAATAATCTGATAAATATTATTCCCTATTCCTCTGTAAACTTACTCTAAAGCAGAAGTCAGATACTTGATTTCTTTTACCCACAATTTGTATAACCTCACAAAGGCCATGTTCCACAAGTCGAAGATGCTGGGATGTGGTGAGATCTGTAAGTCATGTTCGTTTTTTTTGTCTTCTGTCTTTTAATAAAAATTAGAATTAGACAAATGTTTTACATGACATAAGAACAAAGTCATTTCACTAAAAAGCATTAGTTTACCTGCCATCTAATGCCATTTATGCTTGGCAATATATGTTATGCTGTCATTTTTTAAAGCCTCTATCACTAAGTTTTCTGAAATGGAATCTTTATAGCTGGCTGTTTTATAGCTTTATGAGTGTTCTCTTTATTCTTCATGTTCCATTCTCTGTGCTGTTTCATTCAGACTATAGTCTTATCCTCCTCCCGCCATCTCCTGCCCTCAGCTTTTTAGGGTTAGAGTTTGGGAAGTAGAAGGAGCCTGCTTAGGAGGAGCACTGTCCAGAAATACTCTTGGAGCCTGGGCTGGGAGTTAGGAGATCCTCTGTGGCCAATCATAGACCTTAACTTGAAGAATAGCAAATTAGTATAAAAGTTAAAATGTAATAAAAATGTGTGTGCATGCACATATCGACATTTGACTTTTGAGGACTTTTGTCTACTTAGAAGTAGATTTTATTTAAAGATCTAACCTCACTCAAGATATTGAACTAATTTCAACTGAGTTAGAAATCAGAATGAACCACACTAATTTGCTGCATTTTAGGCTAAATGGGATCTAGCTATTCAAAAATGTGTATTTTTGGATATATACAAATTCACAATGAACCATTTTTAACCAAAACAAAACTTATATATTTCTCAAACATCTGAATTAAGGTTAAACTAAGACATTAAAACATTTTCTAAATTGGCCCTGTATTTCATCAGACTTGACTTCCTGGCCTCAGTTTTGGTGTCATCTGCACTACTCCCCCTCCCCAGCACCGCCCCCAACCCCACCCAAAGTGTTCCTCGGGGCAGGCTGGCTGTTTGAGGTAGGTTTCCTTTGAAAGTGTGATAAAGAGAAGAAAGGTGAGCATTTTGGGGGTTAAAGATTGTTGGGTGACTGGTTCTTTGAATTTAGGAATAGGTTGTCCCATGATGAAGAAAATCTGATTTCTTTATCTAAATATTTTATCAACTGAATCAGCGAAGGTCATGAATTCTGAGTTACTTAGGATTGGTCTGTCCAGTGGCTGCATACAGTATTTGTAACCCTAGCCAGTGAGCTTACATATGCAGGCCACTAGTCACAAAGGCGACAAACTGAGAAACTGAGAATGGATCCATGCCACTACTAGATAAATAATTCTAATTTTAGGTTCTGCTAATGATAGGGGCATTATATTTATGGCATCTTATTTTAATTCATAGCTGTCTCAGCAAGACTTCAACCAGAACATTTCAAAAAATGTCAGCATTCTTTGAAGACTGCTTTTATCAAGACGGATTTCTTATGTATGGTGTAGTGATTTGGAAAGCATGTGATATGGAGTCTTTTTCTGGCCTTTGAAAAGCAGCCAATTTAGGGTTGGAGGATAACAGTTTTGAATAGTTGAACAGTATTGCTTCCCAGCAATTTAAGGAAGGAAATGGCAGTGAGTCCCTACTAGGAACTCATATCTGGCTGGCTGAAGATAGCAACTATCTGCCCTGTCCTTCATGCTGGCTTCTCCTTCCACAGCGCATATATAGAAGTACAACAGGACTAGTAGAAGTCATAGGGCCAGTTTTACCAGAGGGGATCTGAGAGAAGGGAGGAAGGATAGGAAAAGATGAATAAGAAAGGCAAGACCACCTCCTTGTACCCTCCTGACCTCTGAGTTCATGCCCAGAGCAGGCCTGCCTCTCTGAACTATGTCAAACTGCTGGTAAGCCTAATACCTAACCTCATTTTCTACTTGACCTGAAATTCTGAGTTTGAGTTATTCCTTGAATTGAAGAAGGACATTTTTTTTCCAGAGCTCCACCATTAAAACATATTAGAAAAAGGAAAGCATTAACATCTACACCTACTCATACAGATTCATCTATCAGATTAGATGTCGAAAAGCAAAACTCAGAAATGTTGAGCACTGGCATACTGGATAGGTAAATGTTGGTAAAGGAAAGGTCAGGAGCATGAGACACTCTAACCCCCTGAGCTGCCCAGTGTATATACAGGCAGAGTCCTGGGCAGTGGGGAGAGAATGAGAGGCAACCCTCACACACTCCAGAGGTTTTAAGGGCCAACTCTGCAGATGCTGTTTTACTTCATTTGCTGTCATGGAAGCTCACGACAGGCAAACCGTGAGGACTTGCTGCTTTATTCCTCCTTGTACTCAAATGCTGAAAGCAATGGCTGTCTTTCCTGTCTGAAGGGAGTTTCCTAAGCCTTGAGTACATTTTATCAGAGTTGGGTCACAGCACTCCATTAACTTATACTAGGAGAAGGTATAAGTTAAGGAGAAGAATGAGGTGAAGAAAGAAGTCTCATCTGTGAAGAATCCTGCTGGAGAAGGTAACATTGTTCCCTGGGTGTCTTTTAGGATGTTTGGACCAGGAAGAGAGTACAACTTCACGCGGCCCAATGAAAAGGGAGAGTATGAGATTGCTGAAGGAATCAGTGCAACTGTATTTCGAACAGTGTTGGTATGTAGTAGCCTTTTTGTTACATCCTTTCCCCCAGGGTCCTGCATAGTCAGAAGCCCGAGAGTTCCATGAGAGTGTATTTCTGACTTTCGGGTCTCTAGTTTCAGTTACTGCCTTTCTAGCTTTATTTGACATTCCTGTAACTTTTAAGGCTTGCTGTGTGAGCTCAATCAGGTATCAAATAGTGATTAAACATGTCAGGTTAGCCAGGAGCCACTTTACCATCTAATGAATCAACCAACTTGGTGATAGTGCTAGTAACCCATGAGTGTAACAGAACCAGGAATGAATAGGGGTTTCAGGAAGTAATTTTTCATCTTGTTCTTGGCTTACATTTCTTCTTCCTAATATTTTTATAGGATTATTACAAAACTGGTATCATCAACTGTCCTGATGGCATCTCTATCCCAGACCTCAGAGATACATGTGATTATCTCTGCATTAACTTTGACTTCAATACTATCCGATGTCAAGATCTGAGTAAGTGCAGGAGCAGCTGAACTTAGAGTTTGCTTGGAATTGACTGGTAATTTTTATTACTAAACAGAAAGAATTTCAAGTGTGGGTTGAAAGTCACCTGCAGAGGCCGAGATACTAACCCATTCCCTCTCTCACTTCAAAGTACTATGAGGAAGCAGGGTAAATAAACAAAAGGGAACATGTACTGGATTTTTAATCTAACTTGACCCTTGAGTCACCAAGCTAATTCCTTTCCCTCTTGAGACTTTGGCATCTGAGCCTTTTACAGATAATGATATTGATTCTCAGATATGCAGGAAGCCTTACTAATAAAGTCAAATAGCATAAACTGGCTGAGTTCTTTTTACAATTATTTTTTATCATTGGTATTAACTTAGTGTTTGCTAAGTGCTTTACAGATGTGAACTTGCAGAAGTCTTATTATAATTAACCCTGAAAAGAGGGTGATAATTCATTTAACAAATAAGACTGAGAAATTAGCCTGTTCAGAGCTCTAAGCTGAAATTAGAACTGATTGACTACAGACTCCATGTTCTTATCATTAGCCAGGCTTCCTAAAATTATTTTTAAATTGTTCTTCGAAGTTCATGATCATTTCCCTGCATATTCCATGAAGTTCCCTGGACTTGCGGTTTCTCTACTAGGTCTAGTACACACTTAGAGTAAGTGCCTTGGTGTTGCCAAGCTTCAGGTTCTTTGGTACTCTGACTCCCTGAAATTGGTATCCAGAGCATCTTCAGAACGGGTACTACAAAGAGTCATCCCCAAATGATGGTTCTGGCCCTTGAAGAATTAATGTTTATGGTATGACTCTGTATGTCTAACAAAACTTTCATTGATCAGAATGCTCAGGGATTATTAAACATGAGGAAATAGAAGCGTAGTAGAATATGAAACATATCTAACAAAATCAGTTTAATTATTGCCTTGGAGCAGGAAACAATCTATGCCTTTAAATGAGTCTCTTCTCTGGAACTTATCAATGGTAACAGCTATTATCCAATAGTCTTTTTCACTCCAGTAATATATACACTTGGGCAGAGAGGATGTTCATCTGAATTTTCTCCCCCCAGGTGCTTTACTGCATGAACTGTCTAATGACGGTGCTCATAAGCAATTTGATCACTACCTCGAAGAACTAATCCTGCCTATCATGGTGGGCTGTGCCAAGAAAGGAGAACGAGAATGCCACATCGTTGTGCTGACAGATGAGGATTCTGTGGACTGGGATGAAGACCACCCCCCACCCATGGGGGAGGAATATTCCCAAAGTAGGAGCCACCTGCATGATGTAGATGTTTTTAAGCAAGAAACATGCTACTTCGAGTAGCAGCTATATTCTAGACTGAGCATGAATATCACTGTCAAGCCAGTGATAAGCACAATCACCTGGATGATCAGTTCAGTTTAGTGATGCAGGTTAACTTTCATGCTAGGGAATATTGTGAAAGTTGTTATGCCTTCCATTGCTACCACTGGTGTCTGGTACTGTGTTAGTGCTGAGGCAGCACATTAAATGGTGATGTCTTCTCTCCATTCCTTTTTGAATTGGTAATAATTCAGAATTCAAAAAGTACAGAAGGATATACATTGGAAAGTCTTGTTCCCACCCCTGCCTCATCTACCTAGTTTGCTTTCTCAGTTTATGTCCTTCCAGACATAAGCGATTATATACGTTTTCTCCTTTTTTTCAATGATACCTTATTATACAGACTGTTCTATACCATTTTTTACATAAAAAGCTTCCATGCACTTTTTTTTATAAGTGTATCATATTCCGTTGCCATAACTGAATCAGCTCTCTTGATGGGCATTTAAACTATAAGTTATAAATTATGCTGCAATGAATAGCCTTTTAACAGTCTTTGCATACATGTATATCTCTATAGAATAATATTCCTAGAAATGGAATTTGTCAAAAGCTTTGTGCTTTCATAATTTTAATAGATGTTACAAAATTATCCTCACAAAACAATATATGAAGATTTCCCTCACCCTAAAAGTGTTTTCCTAAACTTTTATCTTTGCCACTCTGTTAAAAAAGCTCTTGACTTTTAATTTCCATTTCTCATTTCATGTATGAGATAAAACCTTTTTAATTTTTAAGAGCCATTTTAATTTCCTTTTCTGTTAACTGTATTTTTGCCCTTTTGCCCATTATAAAATAGAATTGTTAGTCTTTTACTTAGTGATTTGTAAAAGCTCCTTATTTGTGACCACTCTTTACATATAGTAAGGAAGTTAGCTCTTTGTGAGTTGCAAATATTTTCCCCAGTTGATTGTCTTTTTAGCTTTGATAATGGTGGTTTTGGCTAAGTAGAGACGTTCATTGTATTTTTATGTAGTCGAGTGTACCAATTTTTCTTTTATGGCTTCTAGGTTTTATGTCATACCCAGAAAAGTCTTCCTTACCCTGAGACTATAAAAATTTCTTGTATGGCTTCTTTCTTATGGTTAATTCATTTTTTAATATTTAATCTGTAATCCATTTGGATTTTTTTCGCATCAGAGCCAAAAGAGATATAACTTTGATTTGTCTGATTTTGTTAGCTCATCTCCTTCTTCTTACAAAGGGGGTCTTTGCTCCATGACTAACCCCAGGTTTATTTTTTTCCAGTTCTTTATAGCTCTAAGCTCTATAGATTCTTCAAATATATTGAGAATCGAGATGTTGCTAAAACAGTGTTAAAGGAACGGGGCCTGAAAAACATACGTATTGGAATTGAAGGTAAATCGTCCCAGTCATTATTAAGTTTGTGTGGTTTATGGAGTAGGTTGGAGCTGTGGCCACAGCTTAGATCCTTAAAACCTAGCTTTCAGGGGATCTAGAGAATAGGTACACATTCCTAACCAAATTTGAAAGAGTCCTCTTTTGTTTTTGATTGCTCTTAACATTTCCAGTTGAAAATGTTTTAAAGCAGCTGCAGGAATAAGTTCCAACTTACTACCTCAGGATAAAGAGCAGTGAGGGCTAAGGCCATTGGCGGGTAAATGTTGCAGGGCTTGTGGATTCATCAAGTGGTGGGGGTGCTGTTCTGCCAACAATCTTGGTGGGGATCTTTCTGGGATCTGAGGAGTCCTTCTGAAAGCTAGAGCTCTAGGACTCAAACTTAAGTTTATTCCACTACATACCGTTGAGGAATGTCTGAATGTATTGACAGAATCGCTTTACGTGGTCATGAGTACTGACTCTCAACCTGTGGTCTCCACAGAAGCTCTTGGAGACTGATTCTTAGAGAGCGGTGAAGCCATCCTGTCACCCCTCCATGGCTCCTTGACTTTTGTGTCTTGCTACTCTGTCTCAGTCTTGCCCACAGAACCCATTAGACCTTCATTGTTTCTGACTTAGGTTGGAATTTTAAAGTTGAGAGAGATTTTTGAGATTATCTATTAAACCTCTTTCCACTGTGTACTTCTTCCCTAGTCTCTTTGGAAACCTCAGTGATAGGGTCAGAGGGATCACTCTATATCCCAGAGGAGCCAGTTAAGCTGTCCTGTCAGAACATTCTCCCATATGTCAGGTTACTGCCTCCCTCTTTAGTCCTCCTCCTATTTCTAGCCTTTAAGCTACTCTAAACAAGCTTTCTCTCATTTCCATGTGACAGCCTTTCAGATATTTTAGGTGGCATTGTTTTTTTCTTTAGGCTAAACACTCCACATTTCCTTAATTAGTTCTCTTACAGTATGTTCTCTAACCAATAGAATTAGAGGACTGGAATAGCCGTGCCTTAGCAGAATTTTTGTAAAACAGTATTGTTGCCAGTAACTAAAGGCTTATGAAGTTGTGAGCAGCTTCTCCAAGCCCTTCTGTTAGAAGGGATAGAATTTTTGTTACTTCCCTTCTAGGGACAAGACGTACTAACCTGGGTAGGAGGGAGGAGTGGTTAGGGCTGGGAGGGCATGGTCCCACGCTGGTCACTCCCCCAGCAGTTTTCATGCATAGTCTTTGGATTTAGGAGGAAACTGGTGTTGTTAGGAAGGAGGAAGTATGGAAGCCAGGATGAACATTTGCTGACATCATGAGAATGGACTTTTTGTTGGTTTCAGGTTACCCTACCTGTAAAGAAAAAATTAAGAGAAGACCCGGTGGCCGGTCTGAAGTAATCTATAATTATGTACAGCGCCCCTTTATCCAGATGTCATGGGAAAAGGAAGAAGGAAAGAGTCGCCATGTGGATTTCCAGTGTGTTCGAAGCAAATCCCTCACTAATTTGGTAGCTGCTGGAGAAGATGTCTTGGAGGACCAGGAGATATTAATGTATCACCCGCCCCAAGTGGATGAACTTGACCGGCTAAATGCCCCACTTTCTCAGATGGTTTCTAACGACTTTCAGGATTAGGGCCAGCTGTGGGTCCACCTCTCTCCAGAGCTTTTCTGTCTGGGTTGCCCAAAGCCAGTCCTCTCCATGAGTAAGACATGCTTCTCTCCCGTCCTTGCCCTTTTTCCCATAATTAATGTTTGTCATTTTCAGTATGTCTGTACCTCCAGCAGGGGTTGAACAAAGCACTCACTGGTAATTAAGCTACCAGCTTTGCAGTAGCCCTGGTAACTTGAAATTTTATGTCTGGTGCTGTCCACTAAGTCTTTGCATAATTGCAAAAGCAGGAAAGGAAGTCAAGACTCCTGTTGCCTCATACTCAGCAAAGCAGCTCTCATCCTTTATGCTTTGTTTTTGGCTTTTGTTTTGTTTTATACCAGGCAAATTACTTAGCAAAGGGACCAAACTTAAAAGGTAACAATCTCTATCTTCTACAAGTAGGCATTAATGGGATACTTATTAGAGGTTAAAGAAAATGCTGTTCCTGGTGGCATCTGCCTTCAGATTGCATCTGAGAACTAGGCTTTCATTCAAAATGTCTAAAAGGAAATTCTTAAGTGCTTAAATTCAGTTTTGATTTTTCATTAAGGCAAAGAACAATCCAAAACCACACAGATTCTGTGACAAGAAGGATAATGGCATAACAATGTTTATGAAATCTTTTTAGCTTCATGGTGTTTGAATCTAAATAAATTACTCATTTGGAATGAAACTCACAACTCAAGTAGAACCTCCAATCAGGCCACTTTGATTATCCTGGCTTGGAATCTGGTGTGAAGCCTTAAATCTTCACCCTAAGGCAACACGCTGCGGTGGGTATATCTGGCAGGCTACAGATATGGCTTAAAGGTCTTCAAGATGTGGGTAAAAATTTCTCACAGGTGTTCAGTTTCTCAATAGAAAGACAAGAGCTCCAGGGAGGGAGCATTTGGGGTGAAGCTGGGTAGGGAAACATCACCTGCTCCGGCTTTATGCCAGTACAGGGTTTTTCTTTATATATGTTCATACTATGGAATTTTTTTGGATACCATGATATTTCAGTTTTTGAAGTAGCCTATGCTTTTCTCACACTGGGTAAGTAAAACATACTAATGTCATCCCCAAAGGATGAGTTGAAGGGAAACTAGACCTAGAAATTTTGTTTGATCTGTCAGCCCTGTGTTAAAAATGCATCAACCTAGATCACTCTCCCCGGTACCCCCAGTACTGAACCATCTTTCCAGATGTCCCCATGGCTCTTAACAGCAGAGCTAAATTTAAACTCTAGGGCCAGATGTGTTATGAGATTATCTCCCATTTTGTGGTAGAGGTCAGCCTTCTAATAACCTACCCAGAGCATTTACTCGTCTCAAATTATGAAGAAGCACATAGATTCCTCCAAGGTCAGTTCATTCCCATAAGATACTATAGGGCAAGCTACTTGATTCCATTTTGTGACTGCTCTAGTCATAGTCCTCTCAAAGGTGAAGTCAGATGAGTATTGAAAACTGCTCTTTCCAGGCCTTTAGAACAAGTGTTCTTAAGAAGTGTGTGTTCTCCGTGCATGTGATAAGTGTCACAGTGAATGCTCTGTTCCTTACTCTGAAAAAGTAATGTGTTAAAGTGAACCATCTCCCACCTCGAGTTCTTCTGATTGCCATTGGCATCCATTTATAAGGCTGTTGGCCAAGGTCAGGATTATTTTGTAGCCAGAGAGTAGCTTTATTTTTGTGAAACTAATTGGCTCATATTTGAGGTCAGGTTTTGCTTTAACCTTACCAGTACTACATTCATACCCACTAGTAGTTGGCCAACCCAGATAATTGTTTAATGGTGCTGCTTTTAAACTTCTCATTACGAAGGAAATTTGCATTGATTGTGTAGTCTGTGATATATGTAACTTCTGTTATACAGCTTATGTGTTAACATTTAGTAAGTGTCAACACACAGCTAATATTCTTAAAACTAATTTAATTAGTCTTTGCTTAGGTAAAAAGCCAAGTATGAAAGTATGGCATGTACTTAACATATTTTCCTATGTAAATGATTTATTTCCTCAGGCTTTCAAGAACTAGATCTTTTTTTCCCCCAAATTGGGTGAACATAGTTTGGACCCCAACCCTGTGGGGGTTTGAGTAAGCTGAAAATCCGTGGAGGTAAATCTGCCGGTGTCACCAGGCATTTGTGACTGAGGAAAACGCTGGGCCCTCAAATTCCTTCTGGTAGAGGTGGTTTCTTTTGTGTCCCACACCCTCCTGGCCTGTAGCTCAACATCACTGTGATTCGATGGCTCCCCTCGGCTGTAGCTGCTCTGTTCTCAGGGCCAGGACATTCTGCAATGGCAGGACCTCTTAGTTCTCATAGGGACAAGGGCTGAGTTGTGGTCATGCCCTTCAGAATCAGTTACTGGCCACCTGGGCAAGAGGTGTTTCTAATTAAAAGATGGGAGTCAGGTTTGGTGTTTTTCTAAGTGCCTACATAAGTAAGCCAGGCTGTTTAGACAGAAACATTTTCCTAAGAAAATGGTTTTAACCTACACTATCTTACTCAGAGGTATCTCAGTAAGCCAATCTGAACCTGAATTTGAGGTTTAGAATGTGAGTTTATGTCTGCATCCATTATCACATATAGTTGAAACATTTGACATTGAGGAGTTGGAGAGTAGCGAACAAGGAGACAGCATTAAAATGTGCCTGGTGAGATTACTTAATGGTTTCTCTGAAGTGGAGGAAAGGTATTGAAAGAATGACGGCAAAAAAGGTAAGGAAGCTAGAAAGTAGCTGGATTTTTTGCCATACAGTATGCAGTAGCCAATATTATTTTAAACTAAAATTCAAGAGAATGTATATAGGTCTATGAAAATACTGTTCCGACGGGTCCTTGTGGAAGTAAAAACAATCAGAACACAGGCTTTAACTCAAACTGTCAAAGTATGATAAGGAGCCTTTCTTATCAAGTGAAAATAGAAGGGGTTTTAGTAATTTATTCAATGCCACTTCTTGCCATCATTCTGAAATTGTTAAAATGGGCATAGTGAGTTCAGAAAGCAAAACTGATGCCTTCGTGGGAGATGGAGCCACATTCATGCTCTGGGTGGGACCACCTCTGCAGGAGAACACATTTTCTCTTAAAGGCAAAATGCTTATAGGTTTTGCCTCTTTACTTTGTATTTAAAGTTGCACATGTTCACCTACCAGTTGTTTACAAAATCCTATATCCGAGATGCTTTTTTAAAAATAAAATATTATCATTTGTGTCCGTGTTATTATTATTTTTTTTTTTTTTAGCCAAAAACAAACTTAGAAGTCAAGACTGTAAAGGTGACTAAAAGGAGCAGTACCTGGACTGCCCAGAACAGTGTCTCTTTCCTGCAGTAGCCGTGGGGCTTGCCTCAAACCTGTTTTCCCCACCCTGCTATCTCTTTATAACTCTAGGTTCCAGAGCGCTAATAGTCTCCCTTCTCTAGTTCCTGGTTAATTTGGATTAAAGATTCTTTCAACCCTCCAACTAAGTAGGACCCCACAAAGCCAAATGTAAATTTGAAAGGTAAGAGGACTCACTAACTTCTTGGATGTCCCAGTTTCGGTTTAAAGCAAGTGAGGAGCCATGGCAGCAGAGAAAGGTGAGAAAGAGGAGTCCAGACATGTCCCATGGAAACACTGCTCTTGAGGCTCTTTTTCATCCTTTGGTCCTACTCAAGTTAGCCGTCTCAGTTCCCTCTGCTCACTCAGCCTGGGAGCTTATTGGTGACACAACTACAGGGCACCAGTAGGGCTGCCTTTAAGAGCACAGCGGGTAAGAACATACTCTGAAGATCTGGCCTGGTGAGTATATTCTGTGCCAAACACTGCTTGACCACAGGGACACAATGACAAGGACACAGTGTCTTCCTTCAAGGGGCTTCTATAATCATGTGGAGACGACATCTATAAACAGTCCAGGTCACTCAAGCCCAAAAGGATGTAGTCAGTTTTTACTGTGAGGAGAAGAGTTGTCAAAATTCTAGAAGCAACACATAAACCAAATTGTGAAGGATATATACTAGTTTTGGATCCATGAATACTAGAGGAGGAGGTATTCCAGGCCAAACAACTGTATGAGCAAAGATGAAATCATCATCATCAGAGAAATGGGTGGGACGACGGCAGAGATGAGGCCAAAGGAAGGAAAGACTAGTAACCTCAGACGAAGGTGTTAGGTCTCATAAAGACTGATGGGAGCCCTCATGGGTTTTATGCAGGAGAATAATATGATCAAACTTGAAATTTAAAAGAATTTCTTTGGCAGCAAGAAATTTGACAGACCTGAAAGAAGGACCAGGGGCAAAGAGGTCATTTGAGAAACCACTGCAATGAGTTCAGCAAGGAATGAGGAAGGTACTGGTAGGATGGATGCCCACACCCCAGAGCTGTACATGCTTACTGATGGGAGTCATGTAATAAGTTCCCAGCACGGACAGATGGGTAGACGGCCAGAAAAAAAAAAAAGGCAAGAGGAGCTCTGGACAACTAGTTTGAGCCTGCAGAAGCCCTTCCAAATGGAAATTACTAGAAGGTGCTTGGCTACATGGGATCTAGAGTTCTGGGAAGTGGTCTTGGTAGGTTAGTCGCTTTGAAGACTTCAGCACAAAACGTGACAGTCAAAGCCACAGAATGGGGCAGATTGCCCAGAGATCACGAGTGAAAGTAGGACAGTCATTGCTCTGAGAAGCAGCAGTTTAAGTGGTGATAGAGGAACTGCCAAGCAGGAAGTCAGGTGGGAGGAGTTTTTCTTTTAAGTCAATGGTGTAAGAGCAGCACGTTAATCAAGAGGACTAAAGAGCAGCCAAGGAATATAGCAAGACACTAGTGACCAGCGGAAGGACTGTAAAAATACTAGCATGTTTTATACATGGGATAATTAGTACTAACGTTCCACGCAAGGGACAGAAACCAGACGAGTAGGTTGAAGTGGGAGAGGGAAATGTGACAAAAGACACTGCAGAGTTCTTCATAAAGTAATATTCACAGCTACGTGCCTCTACCACTGCACAGACCATACCTCCAGCCGCCAAAATCCTAGACATCCCACTTTCCTGTCAAATCACTGCTATTTAAAAACATGTCCGGGAAGCTTCCCTATACTTCCAAACAACTCTGGGTGGCTTAACAGTACTGTTTTATCAATATTGAAGTATTAACTTTACAAGTGATGCTACATTCTGTTAAGCTACTTGGTGGGAATTCTCTCCTCAAACTGACCTGCAGTTCAGAACCACTCGTTATTGCATTCCCTGAGTGTCTGGTATTGAACTCTATATATAAGGCGTGCTCAAATGTTATTTGGACAAGATGTTTTTCTCTAAAACTATGCCTGAAAAAGCATGTAGGGATTGTTTTTAAGTCTGTGTTGGCTTTGACAGATCATTCCAGGGAAATGTATGCTACCTAGGAAAGGGAAATACCGTTCAATGAATTCTTTTGAGATCTAAAACACCATGTGGGTTATACACAAAGGCCAAGGAGAGACAAACAGGAGAAGGTGGTCCAGGAAATACGCTTTCCAAGGAAATGTGTCAGAGAAAAAAGTATAAGTACTCAATGGCAGGGGATTCCCATAATGCCATATAGATGAGTTTTGAAATTAGCAATGTGCTATTCAGATTCTGAATATTAATCCTGAAGAATTCATCAGTGTGTTACTTTTGGAAGTAATTCGAAAAAGGAACAGACAGTAAAGAAAAGTCTGATGTACTCAAAATCAAGGAGACAGAATGGTATCGGTATTGTTTCATTTTAGTGCACAGTACTGTTAAATTGTTATTTTCTAACTCCCCCTAAGAGAGTAGGAAACAGAATTATCTCTGAACAAGACCAACACTGAGCCAACCCCAGCATGTTTCTTGAAACCCATGAGCCTTGGGAAAGGCAGTAAACATTCTGACTGCCTTTAGCTTCCCTCTGCCTGGAGTTCCTACCCTGGTCTTTGACCCTTCCTTCCTGCTTCTTTTCAAAGCTTCTTCGTCTAACCAAGAGAAGGGCCTAAGAAATGGGACCCAATAGGACTTAAGTACACAACACCTGGAGACAGAACCCTGCTCTGGTGGACTAGGGAGTGCTGAGAAGTCTCATCCTGGAAGCTTTGACATTTGTGGTCAACCCCAGGATAGGAAAAAAAAATGGAGCTGGGCTAGAAGCAGTTGTACAAAGGGTCCACCAGTTCACAGCACTTTTGTCAGCATCTCCCCTGGCCTTACTGCGAGGGGAGAGCCCACTGCCCTGACACTGAACCAGGTCAAAAGAGCCCATGTGTGAGACATGTGTGGTTTCTTTATATGGACACCAATTCAGAAGACTCATTCTTAGGGAACAAAAAAAGCAGGTTCCAGCTTCCTAAGACAGAAAAACATTGTTTAAAGATGGTGATACAGTGTTCCAATGGTTTGTAGACAAAGGGGTTAAAAGAAGCCACCAGTACTCTACCTCTTTGAATTACAAGCCACATTTGCTTTAGAACACATCACAGATTACAATATTATTTTCACACAGTTTATTCCAAAGTTCAAAAGTTAAAATGTGTACATTTCTCCCTAAAACAAATTATCCCCTGCCATTCCCCAACACACAGACTATCACCACTCCTGTTACATCTCTTTAACCATG
Organism: Macroglossus sobrinus; assembly: GCA_004027375.1. Taxonomy (NCBI): domain Eukaryota; kingdom Metazoa; phylum Chordata; class Mammalia; order Chiroptera; family Pteropodidae; genus Macroglossus; species Macroglossus sobrinus. Next base: position 536,780 of record PVKZ01000497.1, read on the forward strand.
CTTACCACACACTCTTGCAAAACATGGGAGGTCAACACCCCACCTATTTGGTAATACAAAGAAACTACAAAGTTACACAAAAGAATCACATTTACTTCCTTTTCGCCATTAGACCATGAATGAAAGATTAAGGGGGCAGTCATATTACCTTCAACCAGAGTCAATATTCTTTTTTCTTCCTCTAAAATATTAAAATCCAAAGCAGTTTCACTTACTACTGTAACTTTTTGATATTCCATTTTTCTTTTCTGAATGGCTAAGCTAGGACTTACTTTCTTTTCAAAGCTATCTTAACAATGTCAAGACTGGCAATGTCAAGAAAACAGTCTCCCAGTTGTAGCTTGGCCAAGATGCTCTACAACAGCCAAAGTTACCACACAGGTGCAAATGATGCTTTAAGAGTTATCAAAATTTTAAAAATAATATATTAATATGGAGCCTCCACATTTTTTTGATGCAGCAAAATTCCTCTAAAGGTGGTGGCAGCTGTGAAAGAGAAGGCACTTTGTGCTAAAATTCAGAGGGTGTCTCATAAGAAAATGCCAGAGCAGATGCCTGGTCAGCCCAAACTGCAGGTGACCCATGAGGGTAGAGAGAAACATCCCCCAGGAAGGCATCTGCAAAGCAAAAATCTGTAATCATGATTCCAAGGCAAAATGGCATTTAAAGTCGGGAGAGAAGAACTACCAAAAGAGAAGACAAAACACAGTTGCACCAAGGATTGAAGAGTGAACTTGTTACAAATATCTGTAAGCTGGCTTTGCATTTTGTATTGGGCCGGTTCCCTCACCACTTCCAACGAGGTTCTGGAGACCAAGCAGGAGCAGCACTTTGTCCAAGAGGGTTCTAGGCCTCCTGCCTCTGCCTGGGCTCTCCTTGCTATGTTCCCAGGAATAAACCAAGATCCTGTTGGCAGCACTTGCGGGTGTTGCTGGTCCACGTCTTGGGGATTTTCTGATATAGCCATGAAGAGAAAGTGAGGGTTTGGTTTTCCACATGACCCAGGACTCCTTGGCAATGCCTACTGGCTTTGGGGGCCTTCTAAGAGCAACAAGGGATCAAACTGGTATTCCCCCATCAACACTCAGAAGAGCAGCAAGAGTATTTTAGATGGGTAGGGGGACAGATATCAATGGATTAAATGTCTTTATCCTAGTACCATAAATAAAGTGCACCATGAATGGAGGCTATAAAAGCCACTCGCCCGAGGCCGAGGTATGGGGAGAAACTACTCTCACCACCCTGTTAGAGGATAGTGGATCATTTCCTTCAGCCAGAATGCTGGCTACTGAGACTTTCGTTATTGCTGTATTTCCTTAGTACTATGGAACTTTCAGCTGTAAAAAAAAGAAATACTTGGTGGGCTTGGTAGAAAGCACGTCACAAAATCACAAGAATTATCTGATAGTCAATATGTTACAATTTCAATAATGCTGGATATGCTGGCTGTTTTCTCCTCTTCATTCTAATGAACTTTAGGAAAACTCAAGTTTTTTTGAAGAAAAAAAAATATCATATTGGCTTGTGATGCTTCTGAAGAAGCAAGACAGCTGTTTTTGGCCGATGTAGTAGAAATGGTTTTTTCCTACAGCTTTTCAGATGCGTTGAGGAAGAGAATCCACTTTCTATCACATTTCAGAAGAGTTTACCATGACATACAAGTGGGTTCCATAAACTTCTTGGAAGCTCTTTCAAAAAAGTATGTGAGAGGAAAACTGTGATGTTGTACAAAACACTGCTCCATTTAGGATTTCATTTCAAAGATACTATTTTGCTGCTTTCATGTAGGAAGGTATTGCCCCCCGTGCAGTTAGGCCTTCAAAGCGCTTGTATGTGTAATTGATGAAGACCCAGTCTTTGTTCTTGTAGTCAGTCTCTGGGTGATTACTTGTTGCCACTGGGAAAGAAACAGATGTGAGAGCAGATTCACTGCCTTACCCAGATGGACTACTCAGAACGGAAGACATGACATTCTAAAGAACATACCACAGTTTCTATTTGGGAAGAGTTGTTTTTCGCTCTCTGCAAATCTTCTACATTTGCTTGCCTATATGAACTTTGAGCCTTATTTTTTTGACAAATATTTTTAAAGTTTTATTTTCCCTGTCATTTCAGGTTGCTTAAACTTTAATTTAATAAATAACAACAAAAGAACAGATCTTTGGGATTTACCCGCCTGGTTGAGAAGTCTAAACATGGAAATTTGCATTCATTTTCCATTCAACAAGGTGTCACTGCTACCCAGCATCAGCACTGTAAAATACTTACAAAGAACCTGAAGATCTGAAGTTTCTCTCCATGGTCTCTACCCTGATTTGTAAATATCACTCCAAACTGGGGGGAAATAATGCGCTTACAAGGCAGCAGGAGGCAGTGTTGGCAGTATTACCTGTTGGCTTAAGAATATCAGATTCTGGAAACTCATCGAAGTTTGAAGTATCATCAATGCTTTTGATTTCAATAGATATTGCAGCAGGTCTCTCTCTGCCAAGAATAGACATGCCAAAAATTACTATGGTTAGTAATCATATGGATCATACTAATCAAGTCTTTCTCCAAAAGAGACCCGTGGTCTGACATGAGAAGACTATCCACTGGCAGGCAGAGTTTATTTTCTCTGAAAAGCTTATGACCACTGACCAATCACACCACTGACTATGTCCATACAAAATAAATTACAATGAAAATATATAAATAACAATTATTTGTAGATAGGAAAAAAGACAAGAATAATAAGGAGAAATTAAAGCCCAAAATTAATGCATTTCCCCTGACAGTCTGCCCCATCTGCTAAAAAGGGAAACTGGACCTCTAAGAGTCACCTCGCGTAGGGCTCTGCCCTTCTACCAGAGGTGCCAACAAGTAGGGCGGCTAAAAATGCAGCACAAAGGAGGCAAAGGTAAAAATCACAAGGATGCAAATCAGAAAACAATTATAAACAGATGACAACTTCATCTTTGGTTTAGCAACCAACAAATGCAGAGTAAGATTGTATGGGACTATGGCAGGCTGTGCAGGCTCTTGTTGCCATTGGCAGCACTCTACAAACACCAACATATGATTTCTCCCCTCCCTCTCCACTCCTCTCTGAACCACTTCTCATCCCAATCCTTTGTCCACTCCTTTCTATCCACCAGAGTCCCTACCCTCTGGACAGAGACAGTCTTGCTGGGGGTCCCCACACTAGAGGCTGGTGTGTTCTAGGTAATATAGCAAGGGCAACACTACGGAACCCTAAGTTCACTTTATAAATAACTGTTGTGTTCAACACATCTCATAGCACAAGGCAAAAGGAAGCTCCAACTCAGGAAATTCAGGAAAAGACCCTGAATTTCTAAGCTCTCTTCCCTTACTTGGTTTGCCAATAATGGTGCTTCCAAATTAGTATTGAGCAAACTACAGATTTTCTGAAATAACCCTGAAAGCCTTTATATGGATATACCTGATATGTTCCCAGTCAACGCCTTCAAAAAAAGAATTACTTTTGATTTCCTCAACTCCAGGGGCTCCAATCCTATGTTCCCATTCACAGCAAAATCTGGAAAAGACAGAGGCCTTTCAGCGTACCTCAAGTAGTCTGTCTGGAAAAAGAAGAGGAATAACCTCCCTTTTTATTTAAAAAAAAAAAAAAAAAGAGGACGGAGAAGAAGCATGAAGCAGACCCAGAAAATAATGAAAGCCAAAAAAAAAAAAAAAATGGATTCACTTATGTCAAAAAGTCTGGATGGAGGCAGGGGAGATGTCCTCTGACCGATACCTCAAAATCAGATCCTTGGCTTTCTCAGAGATAGGAACTTCTGGAGGAAAAGTCAAGGTTTCTTTCCAGTTCATCACCTTCTTATATGTCTCTTGAGGGGTTTCAGAACAGAAAGGTGGGTAGCCTGTAATAAAAAAGGAACTCAGAGCTTTTACATCCCAGAACTTTGAATCTAAGATTATTTTCCTTAATACGATTGTATAGATCTATAATGATCTTTTATGTCCTTCTCTCCATGACATGGACAGGATTTCCACTCTTCCCAGAAATCACCTAAATCAATTCCCATCCCCTACCCCTAAAACCTGAAATGAAGTTGTACTTCTGGTACCACTAGAGAGCCAGCTAATAGCTGGAGCTGGGAAAAGAAAGGAGGACATGAGTAGAGTTGCAGATGTGAGAACCACTGTGTCCAAAGAAGAAATAAAAGGGTGAAACATCATCATTAAGAAATGACTCCATTCTAAGAATCCTTATATGGATAAAGTGCCAAAATGTTGAATAAGAAAAAAGCATAGGTTTTAAAAATGACTACCACCCCTCTTTTGAGAATTATAGACAAGAGGATAAATACAAAGCATATTACTCCACCTGCCCACCACACAGATTATATCCACCTCCAAAGGTACCCATCCAGTGTTCCCAAAGACAGGACAGCCAAACAGATGCCACACCAGCCATCTTAGGCATATGGTCACCGCCCCCCGCCAGGTGTGTCTCCTAAATGCACAGACATGCCATCTGAATAAGAGGGAAAGAGGTCAGAGGGGCTCCATGCTTTGAAGGCCGTAAGAAAGGCCACAGCAAATAAGAAGAGCATATGAGGCAATGCCAAGGTAATGCTCTCTGCATACAATGGCTGTTTAATAGATGCCAGTGACTGAAAGAACTACTAAATGGAAAGGATAAAAAAGTAGAAGAAATACATGATAAATCCTCAGCAGAGCAACCACATGATGCCAAAGAATACAGTGGGATAAATTTTATGGCTGAGAATTTTCTACCTGGGAAACTTTGAAAGACAAGGCAGGGTGTGTATGTCGGGGGAGGGAGAGTGCTTAGATCACCCCAAATTAAAAAGAGTTTATTACCAATGTAGGAAACTTTCTTGGCTATCCAAAAAAAGCCATCTGAAAGCATGCAACTTACCAATGAGCATCTCATACATGATCACCCCAAGCGACCACCAATCACAGAGCTTGTTGTACCCGGTCTGCATGAACACCTCGGGAGCAATGTAGTCAGGAGTACCTACTGTGGAGAAGGCCTGAAACATGTACCACACATCAGGGAGGTCCAGCTGCACAAAGTTCTGTTCTAGAGACCAAAAGCTACCTAGAGATAGATATTCTACAAATCAAACAAGCAGGACAGCCTAGCTATTTAATGGCAAGCCTGATTTGCCAGAGCACTTTGAAATGAACAATAAAGTTCACTAAGTTAGAGGTACTTGTCACAACAAACAAAGGCTCTATACTTCTTCTATGCTTATGAACCTAGTCAGTCCTAACAAAACTCAGCAATGAGGACCTTAGTAACTCAACTTTGCAGATAAAAAATCTGACCCCCAAATGGCTTGCCCAAGGCCTCAGAACGAGTTAAGTGGCAGAGCAGTTTGAAAATCAAATATCTTGCTCCAAATCATCCCTCCTTCTACCACATATATTCTTTAATTTGAGAAAATCATAAAGGGAAGTTTTATTATCAAAAGCTAAAGTTCTATCCTATAGGTCAAAGGCGTATAAATATCTATTTACCAAACTTACTTATATAAATAGTTCTTAGAGAATCTTTTCTAAATTCAAGTAATCTCTTCTCATATAACAGGACACAACACCTTCCAATATGCTCAGCACCGGAGGGATCACCACATGGAAGGCTCTAATCTAGGTGCTGTCGATATTATCTAACTTCTAAAATTAAAAATTACAGCTGTGTTGTCTTTTTAAAATATTTATTATGAAATATTGCAACCATTACCCATATTAAGGAGAGGTTAAATCATCTACCATATTTGTCTCAGATCATTTGTCTTTTTAAAAGAAACAAAGCTAAAGAAACAAAACTACAGATGCAATTAAAGCCAGATAGTTCCTCCCTCCCTCTCCACTGAAGTTAAAAATACCCTGAAGTTGCTGTGCTATGCTTATACTAATATTCACATGAATAACATATTACTCTTGCATATTTCAAGTTTTAATAAAGAGTTTCATACTGTACTGTATTACTCTACAAGGCTAGAACTTGCTTTTAAGCTCTAGTTCACCCATTATACTGCTGTACACTATTGCATTATAGAAATAGCAGTGTTTTTTGTCCACTCTCCTGTAAATGGACATTTATCTTGCCTCCAATGTTTCACTATAACAAATAACACCTGAATAAACATTCTTATAATATCCCTTGGGCACATCTGCAAGAATTCCTCTAGAGAATGTAAGAGAAACAGTATCGCTGAGTCTCGGATTAGGAACATCTTCTACTTAGACATCTTCCAATGTCCTCCAAAGTGGTTATACCTATTTAACACACCCCCAGTGGAGATGAGCTCCTGACGTTCCACATCTCACCAACACCTGGCTTTGTCAGATTACCAATTTGATAAATTCAGAATGGAATCTTATTGTTTTAATTTGCATTTCCATAATTCCTAGTAAGGCTGAGTGCATATTCATACATTAATTAGCCATTCAGGTCTTTTTTCTGTGAATTTCTGTTCATATTCTTTGTCCATTCATTTTCTGTTATGTTATCTTTTTTCTTATTGACTCGTAGAAATTCTTTATGAATCCAGGGCATTAATCCTGATTCAGGACATTAATTCTTTATAGTTTTACATATTGCAAATATCTTCTCCCAGTCTGAGGCATATAATTTTTCATTATGATTTTTTTAAATGATGTAATATTTGCCACATACCAAGAATGTGTAATTATTAAATTATAAAGCATAATAATGGAAACAAATACTCATGAGTTCAATTGAAGAATCAAAATACCAACATCATTAAAACTAAACATGTACTCCTCCCTATTCCATCCTCCTGCTTCTTCTAACTCCTGTGTTCAAATTTCTGTTTATCATTCCAATATTTTTAGAAAGAAATTTAATTTTGCCACGTTTCTAGAAATGAGATCTTACTGAGTTTTTGAGCTTTGTAAAAGTGGTATCATTCTACATGCAGTCTTCTGCTATTTGATTTTTCCTCTCAATGTTTTGTTTGTAAAATTAATCCACATTGTCACATGCAGCTGTAATTTATTTTCATTGCTGTAAAATATTCTATTCTGAAATGTAACCATTTTCCTGTTGATAGGCACTGAGTTATTTCCAATTTGTTGCTATTTTGAAACTGCAATAAACATTCTTATACATGTCTCCTGATTCACAGGTGCGTTTCTCCAGGGCATATGCCTAGGGGTAGAAATGCTAGGTTGTAGGATATGCGCACGAACTGTAAGATAATTCCAAAGCAGTTGAACCATGTGGCATGTTTTTTCATTTTTATATTTCAATATAAAGTTTATTTTTTCTTTAAAGTAGTAAAATTATCAAGTTGTTCTTTATGATTTGTACTCTTGTATTTTAAAAATACTTCTTTACTCTGAGATCATAAAGATCTTACCCTGTATTCTAAAATTTTCAAAGTTTTACTTTCCATCTACAATTTATTTTTGTGTATACTGTAAGGCAGAAATCTACTTTTTCCATATACATAATTGTACAGTTTTCTTTTAAATACACATATTAGGTAAAATAAATGCCAGTTTTTTTTAAAGCCTTAAAGTCTGAAACATGGATTGGGCCTTCAACAAGAAGCAGAAATATTTTCATTCTAATTATAAAGGTTAATAAACTACAGAAACCCTTCAGAGACTAGATTTATCCCAAGAAAGCTAAATGTTAAGTAAATCATATTTCTTCAAAGATTTCTATTATAAAACCAGAAATCTATTGCCATGGGGAAAGAATTCCTTCTAGATACTAAGGTGCTAAAACATTCTTAGAGTTATAAAACATAGCCAGTAGCAGGCACAAACCTGTGGTACAAGGTAATACTCTCACTCTGGGACTAGAGTCCTATGACTTAGGAGCTCATTCTCATTTTACCACACTGGTGGGTACCAGGTAGTAGATAATAATAAACTAGGGACTGCCCCCTTCCCAAACCTTTGTCTGTTTTCCATACCAGGGTGTTCTCCAACTGCAAGTTCTTAATACCTCAAATCTATATCCTTTTTCCTTTTGTTGGCTGGGTATTTATAGAGTCAATTAGAGCTGCACGCTAACAATTAGAGCTGTTGTTTATTAACAGTCATTTTCAAACATATGATGTGTTCCAACTTATGATTTCATTTAGAATTTTAGGGGAAATAAATAAAATTCATTCCCTACTCAATCACTTCTGTAAATTCTACACTGAAAAAAAAAAACTGACAAAAATCAGATGCCTAGATGTACTTTATCTTTTACCTCTGTGGTTTAATAACTTAAAGCTGACATATCTATTTCCTAATCAGTTATCGAGGCCTAAGGTTACCCATGACCACACAGCAATTTAAAATATTACAATATGATTCAAGCAGACAAGGAGTAAACCTTAAGCCTCTACTTTATTCAGTGATTTTTCAATGGACTGAAAAGTAATGGGCTAGGTGAGCAATATATTAGACTTAACCTAGAGCAGTAAATTTGCATTAAGCATTAACTAATATTAACTTTCCACTTGATATTAGCTGAATAGAATCACTTATAAATGGTCAAAAGCACAGGGTTAACTGACTTTTTAAAGTCTGAGAGGTTACTTTATTTTCTTCAAGTTATCAAAATAGGTAATAGGATGACCTTAATATGGTTCCATTTCTACTATAGATAAAAAGGCAAGAACCTTAATCATAGCACAAGAAAAAAACATTTTAAATCATTAAAGGACATTGAACTCCAAATATAAAAATTGTAAAATCTCCTTTATAGACTTATAAGTAGTTCCTAGTAAGTTTGACATGACCCTTTGGTGTGTGTCAAAGAACATAAAGCTTATCTCAGAGTATAAGGATTATTTAAGATATTTAAGCTTAATTACCCCTCAAATAAGTATTAGTACAGTAGCCAAAGGTTAAATCTTAGCTGGATTTAAGAAAGAAAAAAATTACAGAAGATTCCTTACTTTTAGTTAGCTTCCAAAACATAGGTAAATATCAGTTTCCCAATAATACAGGAGCTATTATTTAAGAAACAGTCTTTTCCCTGGAAAATCTACCTTCACTGCACAGTAGAATCACCCACAGTCTTTATAAAGATCAGACACCCAGTCTACAGCCATGCCACCCTGAACAAGAACAATCCCGTCTCATCTCGGAAGCTAAGCAGGGTCGGGCCTGGTTAGAACTAGAATGGGAGACCACGTAGGAATACCAGATGCTGTAGGCATAAAAAATAAAGGATTGTAAGCTAACAAGGTCCTTGCAATCTGTGAGGTCAACCAAGGGTAACTCACCTAAAAAAAAAAAGAAAAGATCAGGTACCCAGACTATATACCCCGAACCAACTGAATTAGAATAGAATCTCTGGGGATGGGATCCAGACATCACTATGTTCTTAAGTTCCCCAGGTGATTCTGATGTGTAGCCAAGGTTAAGTCTACTGCTCTATGGTGAGACATAATAGAAGCATCTGACTAAATTTGTTCCTGACCCTTAAAAAACCATTTAATTAGTTTTTCAACCACATATACAGAATTTAGACATTTTTTAAAGAGTATCAGAGTGCCTAAGGAAAAGAGACTACGATGTGACTATACCAAATAAGTAGCCCCAAGTTGTTAGAAAAAGATTATCAAAGATTAATTTCAGTTACTGAATCTCTAGAATTGTTTAAGTTGATGTCTTTCCCACTGATGGGCTTCAAATAAATTTTTTTAAAAAGTAAGACTTTCCTTTGATTCTTTCTTAAAGAATCCCACAGGCTCCCATTTTCACATATTGCTGACAGCTACTCGCTAGTGACCTACTAAATGAGTTAGTAAAGATACAATAGAGAACTATAATTCAGTATTTGACTAAGCAGTCTGGCTGAAAAACAATATTTGGCAAACCTGCCAAGTTACTATTATATACACTGACAAGCAGAAGTACCACCATTTCTAGATAATACATGTGCATGATCATCTTTCTAAGTTAGTCACAGTTTTCCACTGCTGCTAGTCTTGTTTTCTAATAACCATCTGTCAGTTTAGCTTTACCATCATCAATTTCATTTGCTACAGGTTTCTAGCAAAGCCTAAGTATGCAGTGATATACATTTCTATTATCTCTAGTCAATAATTTTCCAATAACTAGACATTAGGACATGTATATGCATTTCAAATATGAACCAATGAATCAGAATAAAAGTTTATTAGAAAGTAATATTTCACTGGTGAATTTGCATTATTTAAATAACTTCCAATATACTATCAAGGCATATCCAATGTTATTTTTTTAAGTTTGTGGGCACAATTTTATGTATAGGCACTCAAATACTTACAAAGTAAAAAATAAGTAGTTCCCTTAAATTTCTCTCCAATTTTTAACACCAAGTTCCTTTTTCTACCACAAAGCAGGAAAGGGTGGGACAGGTGAATTGAAGAGTCTTGACTTGCTGAAGTGAATCAAATTTTTAGAAGTTTGAGAGTGACTCAAAATTTTAAAAGTTTGAGAACCAATGCCTTAAAGCTCTGGGTAAATATCTGTACTTAGTTTTATTTTGAGAGACCTCCAGCTTAAATATAACCCCTTTACTACCATAAAAATAAGGAAAAAGTAGAACAGGAAGAAAAGGGGTTGTCACCAACGTAAAAGGTCAGAATAAGGTGATCCACAGAAAATGTCACAACCAAACAACCCAATATTATCTACCCTACTTAAAAACACTGCATTTGGTGTTACCAGAATAACAGTGCTCTATTATGGTAATTTTAAAAGTAAGGGATAGATATGCTGCAAACATTTATGAAATGCAAATTTATGAACATGTATTTTTAACATATTTATATCTGGTTTGTAACATTTAAGAAGCTACAGGTATTACTTACTAGCTGACGTCTATTTCTTTTCCAGGTTTCTGCTTTCCTTTTGGAATTCATGTTCTGGAAAGCTAAAAATAGAGAAAACAAGGTCTGATCAAAGTCCATGTACTACAAAGACTTTTTTATCCTCTTGTTCAAACCACATAAGCCCTAAAGTCTGCCATACATCAATAACTCTGGGTGACACATTTTCCGGCAACTGTGTAAGCCCAAATCAGAAGCTCTAAAGTATTTATTCAAAAAATTAGACCATGAGAGGTTAAACAGCACTTCCATGGGGATCATGTGTCCAGAGTGGACATGGGCAAGCCTTGATTGGAATTACAGGGACTTTAATCAGAATTGCAAGAAATTCAGTCTCATCAGAAGCAAAGGTCCTAAAGTAGACCTAAAACATTCACAATTTCTCAAAACTACCATCAAATTTCCAAGAGTAGTAATTGTTGCATAATCAGAGACTTCTGGATTTATAATAATTATCTGACATAAACTTCTCAAAGATGAATTGTAACTTTACTACAGTTTCAATGGTTTGATAGTGCTAGACTGGAAGTAACACTCATAAAGATAAATTTTTTTCTGCCAAGACAGAAAGAAGCACCTAAGATAAACCTAAACTGGAACTGTTGTCAGGACTTTTTCCTCTACTTCCCCAAATTCCTCTCCGGGAACCTTCTCAGCAGAGCTCCAAAGCAAGCTCTTTTGGTGGTACTCACCTTGCCTCATCATACAGTTCAAATCACAGGCAAAGTTGGGGAGGCTTTTAATTCTCTAAAGACTCAAAGTGAGACCCTCCTAATCTGTCCTGCATAATTTGGTTACAAAGGAAACAGCTCCTCTAGGCCCAGTTAAAGGATAAAAAGGCTAACATCACTATTACACTTACTGAAATCACTGGGGAGGCTGTGGTTCAGATTCCTATAAAATTCTGTCCTGTGTGCTTTTTTCAGTCCTGTGCAAAGGCCAAAGTCAGAAAGTTTCACATGGCCCTATGGGGAAGAAAAAACAAGGTAATGGATGGATGAACATTCATGGATATGGAACAGAATATTATCTTCTCCAGCTCCTTGCAGAACCCATTACAGCTCCACAGCCAAAGTATGCTGCCTTTTTACTTTTATTACAGGGAAAACATATATAACAGCAAATAAATTTTTAAAAGATCACCCCAAATCCTATTATACTAAAAAAAGTATTTTTATTTTTGCATATTCTTTTTTGTCCAAATAGAAACATTTAAACATAGTTGAAACCTCCAGAGCATCTAAATTTTACTATTTCTTAAACTAATTCAAATATCCTTCTGTTTCTACAGCCCTCAAAATTATCATTTTTAATGTTTACAAATAATATTCAAATGACTTAGTACATCATGGTTTATTTAACTATCCCCCGAATACTAGATGCTTACTCCATTTCTAATTCTTCACTCTCATGTTATGTGGATTACAGAGAGGGCCTGTGTTCTCATTCCTAACCATGCCTGGTACAGAAGATAGTTGTAATAAATGGTTGTTAAATGAGGAGTAAATGAACAAATCTTTACTCATATAGTTGCTTCTTCTTTTAAATTATTGCATTAGGGTAAATTCCAAGAAGTAAACTATTCCAAAGACAAAGGGAATAAGCTTATTACATAGTTCTTCATAAAAGTTGCCATATTGTATTCCAATCATAAGTCTCTGACTCTATCATTCCCCTCAAAAAAACCTCACACCTCTTGGGAGCCAGACACCATGCCTTAAGTGTGTTGTCTCATTTATAACTCTTAAGCAGTACTTCCCCAGAGTCATTAAATGGCTTGCTGGTAAAAATGGAAGAACCGAAGTCATAAATCAACATGATCTTCTTCCCCAGACCAGGATTACTTAACTTTTCCAACCCCCTGATCTCATCTGGAAAATGGGGATAATGACATCTTCTTGGCAGGAATGATGACAATTAATGCACACAAGGCTCCTAACCTTGTGCCTGGAAAATAACTAGCCCTAAAAAAAGAGGTAGGTGTTCTTGGAATGGTAAAATTTTAAGTAGAGAAGGAGGTAAAACCAAAAATAGGAGAGAGAAGCCTGATGCTCAGGGATCTACACTGATCAAGGTTGCGTAATACCAGTGGTGTGGCCAACGTTTGGGTGGGCCCCAATGACTTCAACATCTGTGGTCTTTTTATGATTATCACCTTCCTTCAGGCCCTAATATACAAACTTCCCAGAGTATAAGGCTATAGAAGCCCTGCTCAGAAGGGGCAGGTTTTGAGCCTATTAACCTCGTTTTTTAGGGATTTTTTGGTTTGGGGGGTTTTTTGGTTTGTAAATAACTTATTCTATAAGCCAAGGAACAGAGTTTAATTTGTAGTTTTCATAATTACACGTTTTACCTGGACACCTCTAAAAAAGTAGTGTGTCTTAAAGACTAGTGCCCAGAGCAAATGCTATCAAGCCCAGATTATCAGAGAATTGTGTAGCTTACTCTGAGTATACAACAAAAATTCAAAACTTCTACATTTTCACTTCTACAATCCATATGGCTAAACATATAAATGAGCTCACTTGTAAGAACATTTTTCTATAAGTTTGGGCTAGCACAATATAGAGAATAAATGTGCACCTAGCAGGGTTCCCCAATCCTCCTCAGTTAGAGTCATCAAGTTCTTGACCTTTGATGTTTGCTGGACCTAAACACAAACTACAGAGTACAAATAAGCCAGACTGAGACACCTGGGGCACAGAACCAGGGCACACGAGCCCAAGACCAAAGTAGGGCCAATGTTTTATTAAAAATATACCTGAATTTAATCACATAGAAAAATACTCTCATATGCACTAACATTTTAAAAGCAGAATACCAAGCTATATCTAGGATGCTAACTATATCTAAATTATTGATACAAACAGAAAAGATAGAAAAGCTATTATACCAAAATGATGGTTATCTGAACAATGAGATTATAGGTATTTTCCTTTTTTATAACTTTCTGTATTGTTCAAATTTTCCACTATGTATTATTCTTATAATGAAGAAAAAGCTATTAATCAGAAGAATTATCTGACAAATTTGCCCTCTTAAAAAGAAAGTTAATGGTTTTCAAAGAGAGTAAATCAAAATTTCAGGGTTTTCAAAGACAGCAAGAAAGAAAAATACCCTAAGAATCAAATTTTCTCCTTAAAAATACAGTCGAGACAGCATTTCTGCATAATAGAACATAACATTCTGGAATTTTATGGTTGGAGGGAACTCTGGAGCTTTTCTGAATCAATATATTCATTTTATAGGTAAGTGAAGTCCACAAGAGAGAGGGACTTACCGAGGGGTACCCAGCAATCTAGTAACAAATCTATTGATTTGCTGTGAACTTAAGAACCAATCAACTAAGCTCATTTGCATGTCAAATAATAAGTATAAAAAGGGCATTATAGAGGCTGAGCATGACTCTTTTTTAAACAGATGGTATAAGATTTGGAACCTAAACTTTGCTGTTGTTGCTGCTGCTGTGCCTTACTTCCTGGTTGTCTGGGTTCCTTGACTGATGAGGCTGCCCAACAGAGGGACACTCAACAGGTAACACATTCATATAGTTAATTATGTGCTGAGAAGATGATTATCTTTGGCTTTAGTACAAAATAACCTTCTAAATCAATTTTACTCGTAATGATTTTCAAAAATGTCTTATTTTTAAGAAGAGCATTCAAATCATAGAATCATAAGCCTTTCAGAGAAAGGAAGTAACAGCAAACTTACCTATAAAAAAAGAAATATACAAGGTAAGCTCACAGTTCCACAGCTTCCCTACTGCAATTACTACAGTAGATGGTAAACTACCACAGCACAGGTGTTAAAGCTGAAGCTGCTCAGATGGGTAAATACACAACTGGTTATGCTGCTAGCCACCCTCCACAGTACCTTGCTGTCCAGAAGGAGGTTGTCTGGTTTGATATCTCTGTGGATGAATCCAAGCTGGTGAATGGAGTCTATGGCTAATACTGTTTCTGCTATATAAAACTGAGTCTCCTCTTCTGTCAGGGTGTCTTTTTTCATCAGTAGAGTCATCATGTCCCCTGGAAACAAGAAGATACAAAACCACCACAACACACACACACACACACACACACACACACACACACACACACACACACACACAAAACACATGAGTAAGTGCCAGTTTTCAGTTGTGTCTTCCTTATCTGCCAACATCAGGCAGGGCTAAATAGGCCTCTGCTGTGTTCCAGAAACTGACCCACTCTGCCACTATGGGCAGAAGTGGTTAAGTAGTTTCTAACACTTAAAAAGTAAAATTCATAGCTATGGAGAGCAAAGCACCTAAGCTAAATGATGCCGCCCACTGAGCTATAATTTCCATTTTACTTAAAGAAAGAAAAGGGAAATTTCTCTCACACTAAAAAAAAAAAAGGAAAGAAAGTAAATTGCTTAGAATAAATTTTAAACTGACGGGAAAAGCTACTTTTAATTTTGCACAAATATCTGCAAACTTCTCTAGAACCAAAAGGCATTTCTACATAGGTTGTACTGCTGTTGTTATAGAGAGAGGCTGAAATAGCAAACAAAAACGTAAACATCTGAGGAGGCTGAAGACAAGCTCTTCGATTTCTATTCACAAAACACTAGAACATAGAAAAAAAAGGTGGATTTTTATCTAGCCAAGTGCTAGTAACAAAAAAATAAAAGTAAACTGAAAATGCTCCATGCTTGAATTTCTAACAGTGCCTTCCAAAAATGCACACTGAACACCTCCCTTGATCGGTGGGTTTTTTTTTTCCTTCCAGTGTTTTATTATAGGTATTTAAAAACACAACAATATGCTTTATGCAACTTTTACAACACAGTATCAGTAGTTTAGCAGTTAAGAGGTAATCTCAGTTTTCTGCAAAGTCAAAATTTAATTATTTCTGCTTAATACTAACAACATAAAATGGCAAAAAATCTGATCCTAACTCAACAGTTAGACAAAAGCAAAGCAAAGAAAATAGGTATAAGTAGTTTAAAGCTAAGAGAAACAGAAAAATTCAGTTTAGATCTCATATAAAGCCATTAGTTAGAAAATAGGAAAAAATGAATTGAAACATTGAAAAATGAATCCCTATTCACTCCTGGCAGCCACACATTCAATCTGGAGGCACATCAGAAACATGGGGCAGCACATTCAGGCCGGCTCTAAGGTAGTTGTGTGGCCTTACACTGTGGCCCAGGAGAGCAGCCAATGGCCTCACCTGTGTGAGCTTGCCCAGATGATCAGAGAGCTCAGGCCAGATGGTCTATGGCTCTGCCGGCCAGCTCCACCGAGTGCAAAGGGCAGGGTCCAGGAGACATGAGAAGCTATGGAAGATGGTGCAGGTAAGGCTTGAGGAGACACATGTCAAGGGGCTGGTGACTGAGCTGGTTCTTGCTCCTATTTAACACTGGCATCTAAATAATAAAAAGTTTCTCCTCATTCTATCAGATTCTTTCCTAACCTTCATCAATTCTTAATAAAAAATTATTGATAACCCTAGAAGTAAACTAAAGGTGTTA
Organism: Macroglossus sobrinus; assembly: GCA_004027375.1. Lineage (NCBI taxonomy): Eukaryota > Metazoa > Chordata > Mammalia > Chiroptera > Pteropodidae > Macroglossus > Macroglossus sobrinus. Next base: position 553,129 of record PVKZ01000497.1, read on the forward strand.
AAATATCAAAATATTATGTCATAATTATATTTGCTTTGCTATAGAACCAAAAAAAAAAAAGCCTTCTTTTTTTTCCCACCAGAGTTTACTCACAGTTTACCTACTCACTGGGCAACAAATTGTTCCCCAGAAGAGATGGTACGTCCTATTCTGGGTCTACTTTGGAGCTGTCTTAGGAGATGCACATGCTAAGTCATGTAAAACATGAAATCTCAGAAATGAAAAATTGATTTTGTCTACTAATATAGGCAATGAGAAATTCACTCCTTAGTAACAAGTTATAAAAAAAGAAACCAAAAAGTTGAAGGAAAGAATGTTATAGTTTCAATTTTGTCACTTGGGTAACTGATTATACATGATTCCCATTGACAGGAGAGCGGCAGAGTCCCTAATTTATTCCTATATCTTTAGAAAGAAAAAGAAAGAAAAGAAATGTCCATCTGAAATCATGAGAATGAGTAAGAAGGTTACTTTTATGGCATTAAGAATTGTAGAAAGGCACCCCAGCACAAGACAGGTTACTGACTTCCATTACAGACCTAAAAAAGATATAGAAAGTAACTCTGTGAGACAATTGAAAGTAGAAAGAAGGGTTAATTGAGGTGAGAAGAGAAACCACAGAACAAAAAGGAAAAATGACCTTTCATCGTCAAGTAATTACCTCCAGGCAGGAACTCCATGATTAGGTAGAGGTTTAGCTTATCCTGAAAACTATAGAACATTTTCACAACCCACAAACTGTCTGCCTCCACTAGAATGTCACGCTCCGCACGAATGTGGCCAACCTGGAGGTATATGCATTTGATTAATGACAAGCTTGTTCTGCTTTATTAGACTATTTGTTTAAACAATTTAAATAGTATTTTGATTATTAAATTGTGATGATGCAAAAGATCTAATTTATGCTTAGGCAAACCTACTTACTCAAAATTGATAACATTTGACTCAAAGGTATTCAGTAATAAAAACTTAAATGATGAAAGGTTTAAAAAATGGCAAAATGAATGGCTTTAATGCAAACAGCAATTTTAACAGGGTTATAAATTGAACCTCTGATTAGTTAAAATAACCATTATTTTGCATATCTGTTTGTTCTAATACAGTAGTGCCCCCTTATCCGAGAGGGATACGTTCCAAGACCCCCAATGAATGTCTGAAACTGAGGACAGTATTGAACCCTATATATTATATACTATGCTTTCTCCTATACATACATACCAATGGTAAAATTTAATTTATAAATTAGGCACAAGTAGAGATTAACAACAATAACTTAAAATAGAACAACTATAACAATATACTGTAATAAAAGGTATGTGAATGTGACATCTCTCAAAATATCTTATTGTATTATACTCACCTTTTTACTTAAAAGAAGCACTTTACAGTTTCTTTTTTGCATAACTGAATTGCCAGCATCACTGATCTTATACTTTGGGGCCATTATTAAGCAAAATAAGGATTACTTGAACACAAGCACTGCAATACCATGATGGCTACTAAGTGGCTAATGGGCAGGTTAACAAATAGAGCGTCGTAGATACACTGGACAAAGGATGATTCAAGTCCCAGGCAGAATTAAGCAGGATGGTGCAAGATTTCATCACACTACTTAGAACAGTATGCAATTTAAAATTTATGAACTGTTTATTTCTGAAATTGTCCATTTGATGTCTTCAGAAGACAGCTGACCACAGGTAACTAAACTCATAGAAAGCAAAACTGTGGTTAAGGGGAACTACTGTAATTTTTTATGATAAAAATAAGCCTCAAGATGAGACTCTCTAAACTAATCCTGGCTCAGGCCTGCAAAAATATCGACAATGATAGTGCCCTGGTTGAGAATCCTAGAATAACTATACCACAGCATTCAGAACACTACTGTGCAGAGTATATGCTCAATGAATTCTTACTGAATTGAAAAAGAACACCTAAGAAATGTTACAGATTCAAATTTATAAAGTTTCCAGTCTCCTACTTTTACTGAAATATCTAGTTAAAGAGACCAAGCTGCCAAAAGTTTGGGAAAACTGATATAATTACTTCATTAAAATAATGTTTTATTATCAAATTTACCTTATCTACTTTAAATACATAACAATAATCAAAACAGTACCACATATTTTTAAGTCCTGCACCCTCTGCACTCATATAAGTGCCATAAGATGCAAAGTCGGACTGAATCAGACAGAAATTTATTAAACCCAGTCCAATCCTTGAATAGAGGTTTTTGTCAAAATATGCTACAGGGCTTGAGTTTTACAATACTGGCACTACTCAGGTATGGCTGTTCTTTTGTTTGATACGTAAAACTGGCACTACTCAGGTATGGTCGTTCTTTTGTTTGATATAATGTCCTACACGCTTGTTTGTTTTATTGAAGTATCTTTGGCAAAGCAAGACACTCTTCTTCCATTTGGACCCAGATACCACCACCCCTCCCCTGTCTTACACCGAACCTGCCTCATTCTTCCATGCTAACACCCAGGGGCCTGAAGCCATCTGAGTTTACATACTATTTGAATTTTCCATCTCTACTAAAATTGTTCTTTGGGAAATTTTTAAATAGCAGAAAATTTTACATTTTTACATCTCTACTTACAGTATGAGGATGGGAAAATGGAATATAAGGGTGATAAGAAACAGTGCTATGAAACTGTGAAGAAGCCGAGTTAAGCATCTGCCTTTACTCAGCTTTAATACAGTAGCAAAGCTTTTGGGAAACACTAAGGCCACTTGCTGAACTGCAGCCATGGCTTACCCCAGTCCTTACCAGATACAAAGGCTGTAAAAGGCAGCCTTCACCTGTCTCTGCCTCCCTTCTCCCTAATGCTGGGAGCCAGAGAAACGGTGAGACGCTATTATTACCACTTGTCACTCACTTTGGAGGACAGAACAGTGACTGCTTAGGCAAAAAATTTCCTGTTTGTCAAGGGGGAAACTATAGTCATGGTGAGTACACCTTGCCCTTCTCTCCTGGGGCTGAAACAGCAACTAGGAATCTCAAGATCTAGGATTGAAGTCAGGTGAATATAGGGTAAGGGATGGAAGAGTCTGATCTGGAACTCACATCAGAGGTTCCCTTTCCCATTCTATAAATATTTAATGGGCTGGGGAATTACAAGCTAGATGCTATCCTGGGCACTAGGAAAGAGAGAAAATTCAATCTTTTGTCTCGTCCTAACACTATACTGGCATCACAATTGGAGGCTTTCCTTTTGCGGTAGAAGAGAAACATGAAGAAACTAGCTAAATGTTGGTCTCTTACCCTTTAAAATTTATTTTCCAGATAACAAAAATTTCTACCCTATGAGACAAAATAACAACCTGAACTCTCAGTGGATAGCTCTAATTCTTGTTCAGTTTAGTAAAAGGAAACAAAAATCTTTTCCTCTAAATAGGGCATCTACACCTACAGAAAGCTAGGCTCCGAACCTAAACTTTGTCAGCCCTATATAAATGTGATGGATTTGTCCTGGTCTAATAATTCTCACCTAGCACAAGCCTGCTGCTTGCTTCTTCAAACATGGCTGACCCAGGAAGAGTCTGTGTCTGGAAACTTTAACTTGACCATACTGAGCTCAAAGTTAGGGAGTTGACTCCAATAGCAAATCCTAATTCTAACAGACACTTCCTTTACATGTAAAAAAATTTTAGAAATCAATTCTGAAGACATAAAACTTGAGAAAATGTTTTTACACAATATATTTGGATCATCTCTGTTACCATGCTGGGCAACTGGCATGAGCTATCTGATAAAAGTTTTAGCCTTGATTAAGCCTATAGAAAACATGTCTCGTAAAAATAAAAATTACTTGTAAAATACATAATATGCTAACTAATCAATACAGCTTTATATTTTCCATTTCAAGATCAACTCTTTCAGTGCCTATACCCATACCACACACTAATTCTTATATAATAAATAGGGCTGTTATGCATTTTTAATAAAGTTGGTATCAGTATAAACTATAGCATCTGAAGATTCAATGCCAAGGTATTTGATACTCTCAACCAAAATTCCTGGCAGGCTACTAAAACTTCTGGGTAACATGAATATTAAATAGAAAATACAAATTCCAAGTTTCCAGTCTCCATCCCTGCTCTTGTGCTCTGTATCCAGAGCTCTCCTTGCTGTAGGGTCTCTCTTTGTCCTCCTGTAGCATCTCATCTCTTACAGGATATTTGCAGGAGTCACCCACTACAATCTGTTCTTAAGCAACTGCTAAATTAAACTAGATTTATAGATAATCAGCATTCTCATTTATATTATAATCCAATATTTAAAATTTATTTTGCATAAAGTATGTACGCATCTTATAAATTTACGAAGTAGGTTTAGATTTTAGATAGTGTTCTTAATCATTAAAGAAGAATTCGCTCTGCCATTTACATTATATTTTTTCAAATTCATTAAGAAGATAGTTCTCTTTTAGGTATGCTGAGCTACTCAGAAGACCCAACTTTGGTTTCAGTGTACATAATGAAGTATATTAAGACACATTTTAGATCACAAATTCCGAATTCTAATTCTTAAGCCTCAGTTCTGAGGTATGTATACCATTTCTCTCTCAACATTCAGTAAGGAACATTTAGCAAGTGTGACCTCAAAAGAAAGATCCTCATGCAAGGATAACTTGTGGTCAACGGGGAGACATAAACAGCAGATGCTTCTCTAAGTTTCCAACTTTAAAAAGACTGCACATAACATATAGGCATTATTTGTACTTTTAAAATATGTAACTGCTTATTTGTTGGAGAAAGAAAAGTATTCATATATTCATACATGACAGAGATAAGGAAAATTGTACTAAAAAATTTATTTCAGTTAATCAAAAACAACAGTTTTAGGAGACGAAAAGTTCATAAGCTGACTAAAATTGCTGCTAAAATTGTGCTTTACCTGCTCTTTTTCAAGCATATCTGCTTTACGAAGTATTTTCATTGCATATACATGTCCTGTATCTTTCTTCTGAACAAGCCGCACCTAAAAGTTATAAAAGAAATCCCAAGTTAAAAGTTCATAATGCCAAGCTAATGCCTTCATTTTATAGAAAGTAATATTTAAACTGAAAAAGTACTGCAATTTTAACATAAGCAATTGGCCATTACAAAGCAGAAGAAAATGCTTTTTGATGTTATAAAATGGACATTATTATACACAGTGAAGTCAGTGCTAGAAACATCCTCACATATCTCCACATGTGAACAGCTTTGGCTCCCTAGTTAAAACAATCAATCTAATTTAAAACCTTCAGTTTCGAACACAAGGACTCATTAAACCCATGGCACATGTGATGCAGTCAGCTCAAAAAACCTAAGTAAATGATTACAGCAATGTTTAAAACAATAGCAAAATCTTGTGCATAGGGGAAAAAAAATGTCTGCAAGGGAAAAAACCTAAAATGTGTAACTAGGAAAATATGGTTTTATGCAGTTTTCCTTTCTCTTTTTAATTTCTCAAATTTTTTAGAGAGACTAAATAAATGAAAGAAAATGGTATACAACCTAAAGAAAAACTTCTTAGCAATTCTCTAACCATCCTCCCAACTCCTCTCCCACAATATATAGGATTTCTTCTCCCTACACCTTCTTCACGTTTTTCCTGATTGAGTCCCACATCCCTTCTTCATTGAACAGAAAGCAATTTAGAGGTGGTACCGTATCTTTACCTCTAAGGGGCCAATAGGGATTCTGAACGCTGAGAAATCAATTTAATTTTTCACTTGTTGTTTTAAATATGCATTCACAATTCCCCTAAGTACTATTTTTTGATAATATGCTGTTCCTTTTATACAATGATGATGAAACTATTACATCAGTAAATCATCTACTTTGGATATTTTCCATTAATAGGGATGATCTTGTATGGGTTCATTCAAATCCTCCCCAACAGATTGCTCTTGTGACCAAGTAAGATTGCATTTGCAAGATTAGCTGGGGTAAAGTTACAAAATGCTTTCAACTTTCTACTACTACCTACATAACTCATTTCTATAAATGCTGTCTTCTAGGACTATTTTCTTAGAGCTGTACCAATCTGGCAGGAAGAAATAAAGGGTAGAGATTTGCAGTTAGTTCACTCCTGGAGAGGCAATATCGTACTAGGAAAAACAAGACCTTTAAGATCAAAACCTGGGCCCAAATACCAGTACCACTGCTCAATGGCTATGTGACACATTATATATCCCCTCTGAGCCATCTATAATATGAATTGTCACGATTACAGGAGAGAAACACTCAGTAAATAATAAATATTGATTTCCTTCTACCTTTCAACCTCTAGATCAATACTTAAAGTATCAATATCATGTCAGAGATCTGTGAAGGACAGTGAAGAAGGGAAGAAAGTGAGAAGGAAGACAAAGTAATTAAGATGGGGGGCCCTTATCTCAGTTATTTCAACAATCATGAACTTATGATATATTAGAAGCTTTGAAGTTCTGTGCTATTTTTGTATTTGATAAGTAGCTGTGTTTGTGTGTGTGTGTGTTTTACCTCACCAAACGCTCCTCTGCCTATTACTTTTAAGGACTCAAAATCTTCCAATCCAAGTCTTGTTCTCTTTAAACGAAGAAATTCTGTTTCTTTCCGAGCATGTGCTGATCTCCTGAGTCGTTTCTAATGTTTAAATAAAAGGAGAGAGGGATAGGAAGGGGAAGAGTTGAAATTCTGCAACTCTGCAACAAATCATATTCGGAAAGCAGGGCCACACAAGACTAAGCATAATCTTTTCACACATGAAAGCACCACAGAAGGACCTTTAAGAGGTCGCTTCTCCCTTCCCCAACCTTCAGACTCAATAACCAAAACATACTGAATAGATGGATGCTTCCTTCCTTCCTCTAAGGACTTGTCTTTTCTAATGAAGGAAGGATAATCAACATTTTCCTTTAACCTCTGTTATATAAAATGAAAGTTTTTTTGTTTATTTTATTTCCCTGAGTTTTTTTACATATAGCAGTTCATTTTACACTCTAACTTTCTATCATTCTTACAAGTTTGGGGTATTATTCACCATTTTCCAAGGTTCTATGATTCATTCCTATTTTTGAAAGAATTTCCAATGCCATTTCAGTTTCTTGCAGTTCTTGTTAACTGTATTTTCTCTTGCCACATCAGTGGGCATTAGATAAAAAGGCTGTTTTGAGAGATATTTTGCCTTGATAATAATTTCAGAAATTTGTCCCCATTTCTATGGAGCCTTTTCAGTGAATTCTAAAAGTATGCTATAATTTGCTTTTTTAAATTTTGATTTGATTGTGTCTCTTCCTTTTCTTGGAATTCTAAATTGTTCCTAATTAATTTATTATAACTGTGCCTAGAGATGTCTTTCTCTCCTGAGTACTTCATAATTAACTTCTCCCTCTGCACAAATATAAATCCCAAAGTGCACCAGTCCTCACAAGTTTCTCTGTTACTGAGCCAAAACCCTTACCCCATACACTAAGGCTAAAAAATTGCTGAACAAGAGATGACCTACCATGCTGGGTTTCAAAGGAAAAAAAGAATTCCAGTTTTAATTACCTCTTCATCTTTTAGGCCTTCCTCTTCCATCACTTTTTCTAACTTCTTTTGTCTGAAAATAATAAAGACATGCTAAGTAACATCTGAATAACATTCTCAAAAGTCTATAAAAAACTAAGAATATTTTTTTTATGATAAAAACAGGTAAATCTCAAAAGGCCTCATTAAAAGAAGAAATTACAGTTACTATGACAAGTGAAAAGATTCCCACTCTGTTAGTTCTACATTTTGAAAAAGACTGTATAAGACATTAATGCAACAAACAATCTTATTTTGAAATGAAAAGTTCTCTTTTTTTCCTGGGGTATGTATTTCCTCCTTAACAAACCACAAAACAGCTGGTGTTTGATAACCTCCTATATCAGGGTATTTCTCTCCCTCTCCCTGATATCTACTTCTTTTATTTTCACATCTTCCTCCTCCTCCCTGTCAAAAGCAAAATGTAATAAACAACAAGGTAAAGGCAGAATTTGGAGAGTCAAGGGAGAAAAATGATCATAAAAGGTGACTCACACCACTAACAAAACTTAAAGACTCTAAGTACCTGGAGTACTAAATTTTAGAAAGTGTACTCAAGAATATTTTTCATCTAGTCTCATACCGATTTGATAAAACTAAAAGAAAACAATTAAAACTTCTTTACAACCAACTTCATATAAACTTTATTTATTCAGCATAATAAATGAAAGCACATGGGCTAGAATCTCCCCTCCACCACTTTTCAGAATTTCAGATGATAGGCAAGGAGAGCAGGCAGGACAGGGGAGAAGAAAAGTTCAGGGTACATGAAGCAACAGCATGCAGTCTAGTGTGGCTGAGGCACACAGCACTTCTACTGCCACACTAAGAAGGCCAGCTCTTAGTCTGCAGACAATAAGAATTTACAGAGGCTTGTGCACAAAGAAGTGATGTGATAAGGTTTCTATTTTAAAATGGCAGCCAGCAGTAGTGTGCTAATAGACTGGCAGGAAAAGCGACTGACAGACTGAGGCAAATTAAAAGTGACTGTAAGGATTCAGATGTGCAAGAAAGATCTGGAACTAGGCCTGGAAACCTACAATGAAGTGAACAGAGGTATTGCAAAAACGACCAACAGGCAGTAGGAGTCAAGGGAAAAGTTTCAGAAGTTCTTGTGTGGGAGGATAATGATGCCACAAACCAAGATAGGAAACACAGAGAGAGAAATATGAAAAGATGATGTTTCATTTTGGTCAATGAATATTTATTGCATTAATAGTACCTAGTTAAAATGAATATATGGTTAGAAATCACATTAACAAATCCACAGACTCAGATAATGAATAAAATGTGTCCAAACTCTCAGAAAGTGAAAAGATCCACTCTAATCCTGATAGAAAGAAGAAAGTACCTACAGGGCTCCCAGTCTGCCCACTCTTCCTCTTCTAGTTCCCAGAATATTTTGAGATATGCATCTATATGTGCTCATGTAGTGGAGGGCAAAAGTTGTACTGTTGGTAGTTTCCAGAGTGTAAACTAATTCCATTTCAGTGATTAACAGTTGAAATATGGAAGAGTAAGAAGACTCAAACTAACATAATAGCAAGAACTATAAGAATTCAACATGCTCAGCTCCTTTTGTGCCTTGAGTATCAAATACATTGGACCTTCTAACTACATATTTTTTGAAAGACCACACCAGACTGGGCTAATAGTACAATGTGCTATCACACAATGTGCTATATTTTAAATCTAAATTCAAATTGAGACATTTTCCACAGCTTTATTATAAGTGTCAGAACCCTGGGAGAGAGACAGGACACTTCCACACTTAGAAGCACACCCACCCTCACTCCAGCACAACCTTCCATAAGCTCCACTTATTTTCACATGAGCCCATTTCCCACATGTATGGAATGGTAAGCTCTTTTGAAAGCACAGACCACCTTTGAATCCTCCTTCTCCACTAAGAGTAGTGCTTTGAACACAGCACTTTTAAAATGTACGTTGCTAAATTAAAAAAAAAAAAAGTCAGAATGTATATTAATGTGCAGACTCATTCATGACTACTATTTGTAATAAGCCTATCTTTTCTAAGACTAACTTAGGCTCCCCTCCCAGCACAACTTGATTGAGAGGCAGCAGGGATAGAAGAAAATGGCTAGTCTACTCTACAAGAGTGTAGACAAGAGTATAATTTGTTTGATAAGACACTTAAAATCAGGAAAAATAATGTAGAAATAAACAGTGGTTATTATTTCCATGAAAAAAATTGAGAAAATTCTCAAGATATCCAAAACTAATAATAATAATAATATTACAGATTTTTAAAAATCTCAACAAATTGCTTTGCCTGATATCTCATCAGTGAATACCATTAGGAGATCTAGACTTACCCATTCCTGGAGCTTAAATAAAATTGACATTTGCTCACAAATAATAACCATATATTGCAATTCACTATCAGATCAGTTAGGAAAACCTGGTTAAGAATATCTAAGAGGAGTAGAAGGAGTTTAGGTAAAACATAGGAAAGTTCTTATTTGATTTTAGGGTGTGGTGCGAAGAGAAGCAGACTGTCATTGCCTATTAAATTAGGATTTTGTGACTTTAATTAATCCAGCAAAAAAGTAGTCACAAAGAACAGAAACAACACAATATTTTTAAGAGAAAACGCCACTTTCCTCAGTTTTGATTTCACGCTGATAGAAATTATCCAAACAATTTTTTATGAATAAGCAATTAGCAACAGCTAGGATCACATAAGATAGAAAATAGAAGAACTGCTGTTCTTAGAGATGCTTACCAGAGAGGCCACCATCAAAGGCAAAATACAAATTAAATAAAGATGAACTTGCCCTACTGAATGGATTCAGTTTGTAGTCTACCAGTAGCATTAACAGGAGATCAGGTGTGATGGGCACTAGACTTCAAGTTTAATTGTTTTTAAACCAATCAGTAGAACTTGCTACAGTGTTTCTATGAAACTGCTGTGAACGAAAAAGACACCCCCCAATGTTCTTGTACTCTATTTTTATACAGGAAACAATTCACAAGTGATTTTTATTCTTTCCTCTACTTCTAGGCTTAGGTCGCATCTCCCCCTGCAGTAAGTCCTTTGTTTCAAATTTAAGTTAGTGCTCTACAATAAGTGGAACAATGCAAAAGTTGCATAGAACTGGGAGAAATACTAGAGATTTTAAAGGCATTCAGACGAGGCACATACAAAAAAAATGAAAATTTCTACTACATACAACATGATCTCAAAATTTACTAGCCCAATATTTATTATTTCAAACCATTCATCATATATTGGCTATATACTCATAATAAAATGTTTACTTTATCATCAATTGTCTCACATTATTAAAATTCTGCTCATTTAGCAAGAATCTATATGTCCCCGGTAACAACAAAAAGCTTGAGAATACTTACTACTACAGTAACTCCTGTCAATCACTGCTTTTCACTGATAATTTTTATTTATTTATTTATTAAATGCCGACAGCACCTGGTATTCCTAGGTGGTCTCCCATCCAAGTACTAACCAGGCCCGACCCCGCTTATCCGCCTATCTTCCGAAAACAGACAAGATCGGGCACGTTCCGGGTGGCATGGCCATGGACTATTTGATAACCTTAAAATTTTCTTAAAATAAAACCTGAAATGGTCTTATTAAATTGTATCAACAAACCCGAAACTGAGTATCAACTTATGATAGCACCAAAACCCCTCAAAATACTAGGAATAGATGAAGACACAAAGGACCTCCACAGTAAAAACCACAAAACACTGAGAAAAATTAAAGACCTAACAAAATGCAGAGATATACCATGTTCATGTATCAGAAGATTCAATAGTGTTAAAATGTCAATTCTCCCCCAAAATGATCTACAGAGTCAATACAATTACAATAATTCCATTAGGCTTTTCAGTAGAAATTGACAAGCTGATTCTAAAATTTATATAGACATGCAAAGAACCTAAAATATCCAAAGCAATCTTGAAAAATAGAAGAAAAAAAAGAACTTAAGGATTTACACTATTTGACTTCAAAATTTACCACAAAGCTACAGTAATCAAGACAGTGTGATACTGGCATAGGGACAAACAGATCAATGAAACAGAATAGAGAGTCCAGAAATAGATACACACTTATAATTTTCAACACAAGTGTCAAAGCAATCTAAATGGAAGGAAAAATCTTTGTAACAAATGGTACTAAAATAACTGGATATCCATAAGGATAAAAATAAATCTCAATCCCCATCTCATTCCACACACACTTATTAATTCAAGATGGATCACAGAACCAAAGGTAAAAATTAAATCTATAAAATTTCCAGAAGAAAATATAGGAGAATATCGTTATGACCTGGGGGAAAACAAAGAATTCTTAGAGGTCACAGAATGCAATAACTATAAAAGAAAAAAATGCCAAATTAGATTTCATCAAAATTTAAAATGACTACTCATTTAAAGACACTTTAAAAAAAAATGAACAGGAAAGCCAAAGACCAGGAAGAACTATTTGCAAAACATATATATGACAAAGGACCAGTATCTAGAATAGATGGGGAAAAAAAGAAAACTCCTACAATATGGTCAAAAAAATTTGAACACTTCACAAAGGAAAATATACAAATGGCCAAAACCACATAAAATGTTTAACATCACTTAATCATCAGGGAAATGAAAATTAAAACAGTGAGATACCACTAAACATCTATAGGAATAGTTTGTTAGAAGACTGACAACACAAATGTTAGAAACAAATATAAAGCAACTAGAACGCTCATATATTGTTGGTAATACTTTGGAAAAAGTTTAGCGATTTCTTATAAAACTAAACATACGCCTAAGTATGTTTATGACCCAGTAATTCCACTCCTAAATGTTTACCCAACAATTGAAAGCAAATGTTCACAAAAAGATCTATATACAAATATTCATAGAAACTTATTCAAAATAGCTAAAAGCTGAAAGAATCCCAGACATTTATTAACAGAACACTGTATAAACAAACTGAGGTATAATCAAAACACAGAATGGTACTCAACCATATAAAGGAAGAAAGTATTGCTAAAAAGGCAACATGGATGTAACCTTGAAAACATTAGGCTGAGTGAAAGATGCCTTACTCAAGTACTTATATGAATCCATACATCAGTGGTCCTCAGCCTTTTTGGCACCAGGGACCTGTGTTCCTATGAGAATCTAATGCCTATTGATCTGAAGTGGAGCTGAGACAGTGATGCTAGCACTGGGGAGCAACTGCAAATACAGATGACACTTCGCTCACTTGCCTGCCACCTACCTCCTGCTGTGAGGCCCAGTTCCTAACAGGCCACTGTCTGGTACCTGATTTATATGTTCCATTTGTATGGATAGGCAAAACCAATCAATAGTAGAAACTAAATCACAAGAGTGGTTGCCTGGTATTGAAGGGGCATCTCTAGGAATAAAAAAACTTTCTGGGATAATGGTAACGTTTTATGTCTTGATAAATGTCTTGACAAATGCATGCATTTGTCAAAACTCAATGGTAACCCTAAAGACTGTGCATTGTATTGTATGCAAATTTTTAATTATGCATTGCCACATGAATAGAATATACCAGATCAATAACGACACCATTAAATAAGTGATTACTAGGTATGAAGCACTATGGTGGGTATTCATATATGCTATATCTAATCCCCAGAGCAATCCTGAAAGGCAAGTAGTTTTGTTCCCATTTTCCAAATGGGGGAACTGGTACACAGAAAGACTAAAGAACTTGCTCCAGCCGCATATAGCTACTAAATGGTAGAGGAAGAATTCTAAACCCAAGTACGACTATATAAAAGCTAGTCTTTCCAACACATGACACTACTTTAATGAACTCCAAGGTTTTGGCCCAATTTATTTTTTTTTTTAACTACCATGGAATTTTGTGTTATTGACATAGTAGTAGAAATAAGTGGGTTAATAACAAAGGCTTTGGAAATCAATGACATTGTCATTCCATTGGAATGGGATAGGCTAAAACATGGCTGTTGTTATTCTTGCCTCCTTTCAATGATATTATGAATATGTTTTATGATATCAGAAATAAATGACAAAACCTTGACAAAATTTTCTCAAATAAAATTCTTTACCTCATTTCTCGTTCTTCATGTTGAGCAATAAGGTTGCTATAAAAATTCTCCAGTGTCACTTTGGTCATTGTCACCCTTTCCTTTGTGTGATTACTCATGGACGAGCAAGGTGTTGAGCCTGTCATTGCCATGGCTGCTAGATACAAAGAAAAGAAGAAGTATTAGTTTTTGAATTAGAATCTGCCAATTATGTGTGCTCCCACCCTACTGGTAGGAATGTAAATTAGTAAAACTTTTCTGGAGGACAAACGGTTATAACAATAGCCAGAAAAAAGCCAGACAAACAGAATACTTGGTAAAAATAAGAATATATTAATATCCTATGACCCAGCAATACTATCCTAGGTAAAAAAAAACTCGGAGAAATTGTTACATAGACTCTTAAGGGAACATGCTCAAGGATGTGCATTACAGAGGATGCTCATTATGCCATCATTTGTATTACCGGAAGTTGAAGGCTATTCAGTAAGGAAATAAAATGCTGTGGATGTGTACAACGAAATACCATGCAACAGTCAGAAGCAAATCTACCTGTACCTAAAAAATGATATGAATATATCTTTAAAACAGTGTTGTATTTTTTAAAAGAAAGAAAACATGATCACAACACTATATGTGTACAATTCTCTGCCATCTAGAAATCTACCTTGGAGAAATCAAAGACCCGTAAGGATTCATACACAAAAGGGTTTAATGCAGCACTACAAAGGAAAACTACAAATAACTTGAATGTCCACAACAGAACTGATTAAATTATTAAAAAGTCCTTTAATATGCAGACAATGAAAACATGTTCAAATGTTTAATGTTAGGGAAAATGTTTCCAATCTAAGTGAAAACAGGTTACAAAATAGAATGTATACCATGATCTCAATTTTACATATTTACTTTAAGTGCACAGAATTATTAGAAATATATATATATATAAATGTTATTAGTGGCTTAATTCTAGAAATCGAGAATACAATAGATCATTTTATTCTTGTTATGCTTGCCCCATTCTCTATATTTTCTTCAATAAGCATGTACTATTACCATTGTTACCAATAACTTTTAATTTACAAATTCTACATTTTAAAGCACTGCCCATTTAGAAAAAAATAATGCAGCTCACTGCCAGCATTAATTTAACATCATGTATAGAAATGCTACGTTTTCTAGGATTTGACATTTTCAACGATTGAGAATTACTGTATTTTGTAAATGGAAATACCACTACTAAAAACAGAATGCTATAAATAGAATATCATTTGTTTCCAAAGACTGTCAGTATATTAGAGCAATGTGAAAATAATAAAAGTGAGATACTTTGTGGTAAACTTTGGGGGTGAGGTTAGAACTGTAATTATCTTGGGGTAAATGCTGTAGCTGTAAACGCCACAAGTATTCTCGGAACAAACAAGAATGCGTTAAAAAAAAATCTATGACTAAAAGGCTGATCTATAGATATATATACTCTGACATGTCTTATGGTATATGACAAATGTTCACTATTTTAATTTACAAATTTAAAAAAGGCCTCTGATGAAAACAATATTACAAAGAAAAAACCTGAATCATAATTTTAGTGATGGAAGATATCTTAAAAACAAGCAACCCTAACTTTATAATTTTACATTAGAAAATTGATACCAACAGGTTTAAATAGAACTTTTTTCCCTAAATTTAAATCACACTTTGCCCAGAAATTTTTACCAACCTATACTGTCACATTTGGCCAGACTGCTCACCAAACTTGACTTGCTCTAGCACTGGCAATAATGCTCAATATTTGATCCTTGTCATGCCTTCCTCCTAAACAACTTAATCCAAGTCTGTCTTTTCATCCCAAAATAAAGCTGAGTAAAAATTGGGAGAGGCCAACGTCCATTTTCAAAGACAGTGCATTTTATAAAAAGTTTTCTGATTCTCCCCTTAATATTTAGCAGCTTTTTTGTTTTGAAGACTAAATTATGACTTTTAAGGCATGTGCAAACACTTGTTAGTACTAAGAAAAAAGACTTAACATTATACAATTTCATAAAGTCTACTCAGATAAAAACACATAAAGAATAATCCTTTCATTGTAAAGAGATTCAAAATCAAGGCTCTACTTCGGAATCAAACATTTTGATTCATGATGTGCCAAAAAGATCAGTAATCACAAATTTAAGACATTAAACTTAGTTCTACCTCACCATAAAATATTACCTTTTACGGAAAGTTTTTGCTAATACAAAAGCAAACCCAAGTGTTTTTAGAATATCAGAATTCTTTTAAATACATCTATTTGGTTTATAAAGCTTGGGTGTGGTTCCTTATTTTTCAGCTTGCACCCCCTCCACCCACAATGAAAACCACATGCACTCTAAGTTAGGTGAAGAAATTTTAAAACCAGATTTAAAAACAAGTCTAAAGCAAGTGAGTACTTTGCACTCCTCCCTTGTCTGAAAATTTCTGGAGACCTTTTAGATAATTAACAACTTACTTTACTTCAATTTAAAAATACAACTAAAGAGAGTTTAAGCCTGAGACAAACAGTGCCTTCCATATAATAGGCGGTTAATAAATATAAATTAAGCAAGTTAACGACTTTCCAGTTGTCAACAAGGCCAAAAGAACGAAATTACATTGACATTGATGGGTGTATAAATACGGGGCGGGGGGAGGGGAATTGACCCATTTAAGTCCCTGGCGTGGCTTAACTAAGCTTTCAAAAAGATCAACAGGAGATTAAGTGCACTCAAAAATGCTCATATAGTAGGCCAACAAATTTTCTAGCAGAATGGTTAACCTTCAGAATCTCTAATGTTAAGGCACAAGTTGCACTGACCTTCCCTTTAACCTTCCTTCAAAACCTTTTCTTACTCCTTTTCCTCCACTCATAAAGGAGTTAGCCTAATTTTAATAACCTTTCATCAAAAGATAAAATTACCTTTGCCATATAACAATTTATAGGCTTGCTGGGTCAACCAAGTATTTTATATAAGACAGGGCTTTCCCTCATGTTTTCGATCAAACCATCATACCCTGACCTAAAAGGCTGTTGGAAGCCCTTGCCTTATTTGTATTATTACCAAACTCTGCAGAATTAGAGAATAGGTAGTTGAGAAATTTTTAAAAGTTTAAAAAATTTTACAAAAGAACGTGATCCTCGTAAGTCAGGGTAGGTACTGCAAACATAAAAGGAGATAAAATGAAAACCATTGTTTTATTCAATCTAGATAGTTATGCCTGGCTGACTGATTATACAATGGTACTGTTATCTCTATAATACCCCTTCTCTCACCAATTCTTTATTTTTTGTTACTGACAATCCAATTTCTTACATTTGGACAATTCAACATTGGGGTTAAGACTATTCCTTAAGAGTCACCTACCTAGTTTCTCCTACTAAACTCTAAGCCACTGGAAAGCAAGCAAACTGTCTTATACTACTTTTAAATATCTTCCCTCATCTCATACACAATACATTATAAAAGGTTTACTAGGAAAACAATCATTGTTTATGTCCATTACTAGGAGTTGAGAATATATATTAATGATGGGGATAGGGCTGAGACATAGAACAGTTTTCTATACAGAGCCGGAGGAAAGAGTTCTAGTCCTCTTATGAGGAAGCTAATATCTAATGTCTGGAGTGGAGAGTGGAGCCTGTTATTGTGGTTGTTTTATGTTTAGGGAAAACACATCTACTGCCTGGCTAATTTCTAATTTAGAGCCAAGGTGAGCTGAAAGGGTGAGGAAGCACAAGGTCTACTTCACTCCAATCTTCCTCTGCACATTTCAAAAAGAACAAGTTTGTCTTTGTGTCTTGTAATCAATTCAAAGTGTAACTGAGAGATTTGCTCTACTAGCCAGCCGTTCTGCACACTTCCTGACACAGACTTTCCTCTTAATCCTTATCGACTTTCCTTTTTCATTCTCTTCTTTAAAGTCTTCACTAAATTTTCCTGTGATTTTAAGGTTATCTGAAGCCCAGTACCCTAAGACTAACCATGGAGAAGGAAGCAGTCAAAGGTACCTCAACGTGGGCTTTCGACATCGCTACCTCATACAACAGCTCTCAGGTTCTTAAACTCCAGAAAAAAAAAGAACAGGAGGTGAAAATTGGTAATGAGCAAGATCCCGGAGGGGACTGAGAGGTAGCAGCTAACAGACAAAGCTGGCAACACGGAAAGAAAAGAGTCTGGCTCTCCGCCCCAGCTGCATACGAAGAGAAAGGATGAGGTGGGGAGCCTGAGACTGGGAAACTGTGGAGAAGACCGACAAGGAGCCCCTGGAGACTGGGAGGAGGACTATCAGAAGGCTGAGAGAGGGACCGAGAGAACACGGCTGGAAAGAGGGCGCAAGAGGGAAGGGGAGAGTCCCAAAGAGTCGGGGAAGAGATGAAGGAAAAAGCCTGGGATGGACTGAAGACAGAGGCAGCAAGACACTCACCAGAGCCCACTCACCAGGGAGACAGGACTGGGGGCGGCGGGCAGCCGCAGACGCTGGCCGGGCCAGCGGTCTCGAAGTGCGGACAGGCGAAGCCCCACTGGCAGCAACCAGCCGGCCAGAGGAGGGGAGGGAACGGGTGAGGGCCTCTGAGGTAGGGTACGAGGGGCAGTTGCGGCTGAAGACAACAGGAAGCGCCCCAACTGCCGGAAAAGACGGAAACGCGGAGGGGCCAAGGTTGCCCCGTCCCCCGCCGTGGAGAGAGGCTGGCGCGGCGGCCAAGGGCCGCGACTGCGCAAGCGTGACTTCCCGGAGACGCGGCGGGATTTCAGGACTGCGCGTGCGCGGCCGCGCCCTACCCACCTATACCCCTCCCTGTCTTACCAGGGCTGAGAGCCCCGGGCGAGGGCAGAAATGTAAGGTGTGGCGCGCTCTCAGGGTGGGTGGGGCTGGGGGCAGGTTTCCTTTGTGTTTTGTGTTGTTTGGGTTTTTTTCTTTTTGGTTTGAAATAATTATAGACTCACAAAAAGTCCCTTATACCCATCACCCACCCAGCTTCCCTCAACATCTTACATAACTATACTACATTTTCAAAACCAGGAAATTGACATTGGCGGAGCAGTTAACTAGGCCAATATAATTAAACAGAGTACAGCCCTTACTCCGATTTAACCAGTTTGGCATGCACTCGTTTGTGCGTGTATATGTGCGCGTGTTCGCTTTCGACTGTAAAATTTTATGAAATGTGTAGTTCCACCGCCTCTCCCTTGATTTTCGAACATTGGAGGACTAGGTTGGCTGCAGCCCTCGGCCCCACCTACTCTTCCTTAAAGTAATGATTAACATTCCCTACATTGGGATCAGGCGATCTCTCATAGGTTTGGACATGGGCCACTGGGAGGGCGTCTCATTGTACGTAGAAGAACCTGCTCTTCAAGGCCATGTAACCACTTAGTCTGTACCATTCTATTGGGTAAAGAAGTCCTAAGTTGACTAGCCTTTGGACACTCATTAATTCCTCAAGAAAGGAGCATAATGCCCTTCGCCAGGAAGTGTTAGGCTCTTGGAAATAAATGGTCCCTGCCTGTCTTCAAAGAGGCCATCTAGGAAGCGAAAGAAGCATGTATGCAAGTCATTCATCAGGGTATTTTGTGATATTATGGTGCCTCTTTCTTTTGTGTAACTGTAAAACCATAGGTTTTGGTTTTATCCTTCCAGCTTGGGGTCCCAGGCTTTATTTCCTTAATGGTCTTAAAAACATAGACCTCCGTTGACTGCTATCATCTTTCTAAACTTCAAAGCCCAGTTTCCTTTGTCTAACCTCATACAAAAACCATTTCATCTTTCATTCTCTCTGTCCAGAGGCCCTTTTCCCCCAATGCCTTTTGTCAAAGTCCTAGCCATCCTTAACAACTTAATAACAGTGCAAGATGTTTGCATAGTGCTTTCCTCCTTTACTCATTTTTATCTCAGTTGGTCCTCACAACTCTGGAAAATTGCATCGTTTTTTTAATATTCAATAGTTGACATATTATATTAGTTTCAGGTGTACAAGATAGTGATTGGACATTTATATGTCTTACAAAATGATCACTACAGTTAAGACTAGTAACCATCTGTCACCATATATACTTTTAATGATTTATGATATTATTGACTAAATTCCCTATGCCGTGCTTATATCCCCAGGACTTAATTTATAAATGGCAGTTTATACTTAATCCCCCTCCCTTTTTTGCCCATCCCCCATCTCCCCCCACTTCTGCTACTATCAGTTTGTTCTCTGTATCTATGAGTTTGTTTCTGTTGTGTTTATTCATTTGTTTTGTTTTTTAGATTCCACATATAAGTAAAATCATACAGTCTTTTTCTGTCTAACTTATGATAAGGTTTTACAGACGAAATAACTAATACTCAGAGTACCAAAGTGATTTGCCTGAATTCTCACAGCTAGTAAGCCAAGTAGCAAAGCAGAGAAGTCCATTTTCTGACTGTAAATGCAATGTTCTTTCTGCTTTCTCCTTTCCTTTCCCTAAAGCCCAACTGAAACCTTATCTTCTCCTTCGAACCTTCCCAATTCAGAAGAGGGATTTCATTCTCTGCTCTCTATATCTCTATAATAGTTTATCTGTACCCCAACTTTAATAACTACTAAAGTTTTCCTCAGAATAGCACAGCCAGAATATGCTGCTCTCTGCATGGACCCAAAAAATTACATTTGATCATAACTCCAATAAGTGTAATGAACATTTGTCATCCTTTTTGACTACCTGAATCCCTTTCATGTGTTTCCCACTTCTCACTACAAAACTAAAAATTCTATGATTTTCTCTTCTAGACTCCCTTGAAGCGAGGGAGTGGGCACAAAACCAAGTGCCACCAATCACTTACACTTGCCCCAGATTATGACTTGGAACCTAGGGTGATCCGACTATACACTTGTAGGACTTGGCCTCTTTTGCCTCACTGTAGTACTGGTGGTGTCAGATCCTGCCTTTATTGATACTTTATTCATCACGAATTTTTTTTACATTAATTTTTATTTTTTTAAATATTGCATTAAAATATTATATTTATTGCTTAGTTAATTTGCTGCCTTCATAAATCTTGTACCAAGGCAAGTTTCTACCCTACTCCAAACCCTAGAAA
Organism: Macroglossus sobrinus; assembly: GCA_004027375.1. Classification (NCBI taxonomy): domain Eukaryota; kingdom Metazoa; phylum Chordata; class Mammalia; order Chiroptera; family Pteropodidae; genus Macroglossus; species Macroglossus sobrinus. The sequence continues at coordinate 573,819 of PVKZ01000497.1, forward strand.
GATCACTCTGAATTTGTTCTGGAAAGAATGGCAGCTGCTCCGTACAGTTTTTAAAGACCTCCACAGAGGTCTCTACTGGAATTGCATCACACAGCCACCCTTTCTAAGAAGGCAAGTACTCAGCTTTTTTATACTCTGCAATGAAAACAGGCAAGAAAGGGGTTGGGGATGAATATTGGGTTATCCAGCCAATAACGATTGCCATGGTAGCATATATTTTCTTTGCTGTTCTCTTTTAATCTAATTTGCTAATCTAAGTGGAGAACTGACATTTGGCAGGACCCTTCTGGTTAATGGGAACATTGAACAGAGTCTATTCCTTCATATTTTATATATTGCCAACCTATCCCGTCACATTTGGCCAGATTGGTGGAGAACAAGGAGGAGGTGTCTTGCTCACCTCACCCTATATTTTCTCTGCCCTCATATAATTATAATTACAATATACTTCACCTAATCTATGCTTCTCAGTTCTATAACAGATTTCTCTAAAATCTCTTAGGAAAAAAAATAACCTTTTTTTAGTATACTAAGTTATTCTTCATCCCCCTGGGACTTGAGTTCCTTGGTTTGAACATTAGCACTTTTTGTCTTGTTCTGTCCCCCTAGTTTCAGATCCACTAGCCTCTCCCTTCTCATTGTCCCAAATTGTTTCAAAGGAGTCACCTGTTTTTCTTCCAGCAGACTGATCTTCGATTGCTTTGCCAGCTGAAGCTCAGTCTCTCAGCAAAGATCAAAATTCTCTAAAGCAGGAATCCCCAACCCCTGGGCCACAGATCAGTACCAATCCACAGCCTGTTAGGAACCGGGCCACAGAGCAGGAGGTGAGCGGCGTGCAAGCAAGCGAAGCTTCATCTGTATTTGCAGCTGCTTCCCAGCCCTAGCATCACTACCTCAATGCCACCTCAGATCATCAGGCATTAGAATCTCATAGGAGCACCAGTCCCTGGTGCCAAAAAGGTTGGGGATAGCTGCTGTAAAGGGCAAGTAGTGTGTACCCCACCCATTGTTGCAATGACATCAGTTGTCTCTAAATATTCCTTCCATATGAAGATCGGAACTGTGTTTGGTGCCTGCTAGTCCCCTGCTTCTCTAACGTGCACACAAATTCCCTGGGATTCAGTTAACATACAGATTCTGATTCAGAAGGTCTGGGCAGAGCTGAGATTCTGCATATCAAGCAAGCTCCCAGGTGATGCTAATGCTGGTGGTTCACATACCGTACTTGGAGTACCAAGGAACCTAAGCATATATCTAAGTATAAATGAAAAAGGAAAAAGTACCCTTGACCCAGCAGACTGAGGTCCCTACTAGGGTCAGACTTTGGTGGGGCAAGTGAGGCACCTAGGGCACAACATTGAAGGAGGCACTCAAACCCAGTGCACCCTTTGCACTTGCATGACCCTGAGAGTGAGCACCTCATATTATATGTCCCAGGCACCCCACTTTCCCACCCTAATGTCTGCCCTGGTCACTATCAAGTAACATTTGGGTCAGTATCCCTCCAGACTATTTTCTAATATGCCTGTAAACACATATGGGATCATATTGTATATGATCATACTGTATGTAATTATACCTACATGTGCAGTATTATACTCTTATTCATTCATATTTAAGTTATACTATTTTTAAACCCTCAAACTCTAAGACTTTAATCTCAACAAATTTATTTAATAATCCTGTTTCTCTAAATTGTGCATCAGTTGCTTTCTGTGAGTGGAAGAATTACAAGTGGTTATTGTTTTCTTCTTTATATTTTTCTGTTCTTTTCAAATTTTCCACATTAGACCCACATAACTTTTAATTTAGTGTTTATTATCAAAGTAATACATGTATGGACTTGAAAAAGACCAATCTACGAGACTTATAATGATAAACAGCAGTTCTTTGCCCCACTCATCCCACCAGATTCACTCAGCAGAAGCTTCTAGTTGTTTCTTCTGCTATTTACCCCCTTATTTCTAAATAACATTGCTATTTGTTACATTTCAGTTTTAGATATTTTTTTAATTGCCTCAATGAAGAGGAGAATTTAACTCACATCACAACTTCCACATAACTTCTTCTACCACCATTCTCCTTAAATCAATATTGAATTTGTACAACTAAGTTAAGCAGGGCAGAAAAATTACCCTGTCTTCTTGTACCATTTTTTTGTTTTCCCTGGAGTTAACAGGTCTTCCAGTTTTTTGCCCTGTGTAGTTTGATTGTTTGTTTGTTTGTCTTCCCAAATATCACTGATTGCTGACAAGAGATTCAGTTCAGGTCAGAAGACTGAAAGTAAAGGGATGGAAAAAGATATTTCATGAAAATGGAAATAAAAAGAAAAAGCTGGAGTAGCAATAATTATACCAGACAAAATTGACTTTAAAACAAAGATTATAACAAGACACAAAGAACCCAGTAATCCCACTTCTGGGTATTTATCCAAAGAAACCAAAAACACTAACTCAAAAAGACATATGCATCTATATGGTCATTGCAGCATTATTTACACTAGCCAAGATACGAAAGCAACTTAAATATCCATCAATGGATGAATGGATAAAGAAATGGTACATATATACAATGGAACATTACTCAGCCATAAAAAAGAATGAAATTTTGTCATCTGCAACAGCATGGATAGACCTAGAGTATATTATGCTGAGTGAAATAAGTCAGAGAAAGAAAAATATGTGATTTCATTTATATGTGTAATCTAAAAAACAAATGAACAAACAAAAGAGAAACAAGCTCATAGATACAAAGAACATTTTGATGATTGCCAGATGGGAGGGGGTTTGTGGGGATGGATGAAGAGGGGGAAGGAATTAAGAATTACAAATTGGTAGCTACAAAATAGTCATGGGGATGTAAAGTATAACAGAATATAGTCAATAATATTATAATAACTATGTATGGTGTCAGATGGGTGCTAGATTTATCAGGGTGATCACTTTGTAAGTTATATAAATGTCTAATCACGATGTTGTACACCTGAAACTAAAATAATATTGTATGTCAACTGTAATTAAAAATAAAAATTATTTTTTAAATACATAAATAAATAAAATATCTATCACTGATTTATTTGCAAGTTCTCTGCCAAAACAGAAAAACTTTTCTCAGATTGTGGTCACTCACAATTAGTCTACCAGCTCCAATTTTTTCTCTACAGTCACCCCTCCTGGATTTCTCTGTATTAGTTAAGGTTCTCCAGAGAAACAGAACAAATGGGAGATACATAAATGGAGAGAAGGAGAGAGAGAGAGAAAAATTGATTTGTTTTAAGGAAATGGCTCACACAATTGTGGGGGCTGGCAAATCCAAAATCTGTAAAGCAGGCTAGTAGGCTAGAAACTCAAGCAAGAGTTGGTGTTGCAGTCTTGGGTCTGAAATCCACAGAGTAGATCAGCATTCTGGAAACTCAGGTAGGATTTCTATGTTGTCATCTTGAGGCAGATTTCCTTTTTCCTTGGGAAACCTCAGTTTTTGCTCTTAAGGCCTTCAACTAATTGGATGAGGCCCACCCACCTTTTAAAGGGTAATCCCCTGAATTTAAAGTCAAGAGATTGTGTTAATCTCATCTAAAAATACTTCACCATACCCCAGTCTGGTTGACACATAAAATTAACCATCATGCCCTTCATCTTCCTAAATAATCTCTCTACTCCATGTCTTTTTTTCTTTAGTGTCTCCCTTCCACTTAATTTCATGGCCTTCACTTTAAGTATCAACCATAGCTTTCAATGAGTATTTCCCAGGTGAATTAAGACAACGCATCAGGGAATTGTGCTGGGGGTAGACAAAATTGATAGGAGAGTCAATGGGTACCTCCTCTGCCCCCATCCAACTGCCTTCTCATCTCCATTTCTTTTCCACAGTCCTAGGAGAGCAGGAAAGAGAGTGCAGAGCTCAGACAGCAAATTCTCTAGGGTAATTGCTACTAACCAAGCCTGGCCAGGAGAAAAAGAATTTATTTGCAGCTCTAGTCCTTCAGGGAAGCATTAGTATATAATTAGCTGGGTCTGCAACAGCTATCTGGTCATTTTTATCCTATTGCTCAGGTTACAAACCTGAAAATCTCAAAAAAGCATTAAATGCAAAAATAGCTTTCATTTTGTTCCTTGGTTTCAGGCTTACAGATATTATAACACATAGTACAATGATGGGTTTAATCATAAGATTTTGCCTGCATTGTTTTGCCTGCTTAGAGATTTTTATTTTCTTTAAACTGAATGTTTATGTTGGGGTCAAATTGAGAACACTTAAGATATGCAGATTTTAAATTAATTTTTTTCCAAATGATTATGTGTGTGTCTGTGTCAGTGTGTCATGATGAGTTAATATTTCTTTGAGAATTGAAGATAAAAAAAAAAATCTCAGAAATTAATGGAGGGTGTGAAGTATGGCAGGTCCAGGACCCAAATCATGCAGAAACTTTTCCCACCTACCTGTTTGAGAGTGAAAATATGAGGGAGGAAATTATGCAAACCTTATGCAGCAAGGAGAAAAAGAGAACTAATTTCCAAACAAAAAGAGTGATGAAAAGTTATCTAAAGCAAAAATACATCTGAAAGCCAGAAGTGAAAGGAACCTCGTTGTGCTTAAATGAGAATCTTCCTGTAAAAGTAAGGGAGTTTCTGAGACTCTCACTGTTGAAAGGTTTTCTTTCAGCTGGTGGGATGGAGAGCTATATGAATCACAAGACTCTCAGGCTCCCTTAGGAATGTGCTAAATCTTCCCATATTTGCAAAGGCCCCAGAACTGTCCTAACTGCCAGCTTATAGCTGATCTCATAAATTCCCTAAAAATGGAGGCATGTGAATCCCCTTTGTTCCAAATAGAGGTAATAGGACACATAAAAATGTTCCATAATCAAAATTTTGAAAAATGCTGGTTAAGCAAAGTTATGTACATTTTTTATTGCAGGATTTCTCGGAACATTTAATAGCATTGTGACTCTCCATCAGAATGCTTATTATACAGGATTTCCCAAATATATTTGAGATGCTTTATGGAGCATTAATTAACATTTACCTAACCTAGTTCTATGGAACACAGATCTAGATAGCCACCATGTGTCTGTGTGTGTGCGCGAGTGTTTGCGGGGGGGGGGGGAGTGGAGGGATGTGGGAATGGGAGGTGGTCATAAGAGAAAAGGACCAAGAAGATCACTTGCTAATTCTTGTGTGCCTTCAAGTCAAAGAAGCAAAAGAAAACCCAATAGCCAATTACCATCTTCTGGCTTTGAAAAATGATCTCAAAAATTCCCCTTTAATTCTAAATTGCTAACAACTATTTTAAAATCCAGTAATATCAGAACTAAAAGGGAACTTAATAATCACTACATCTAATTCTTTCATTTTACAGGGGTGAAAACTGGCCTAGGGAGAGGAATTAAGTTGCCCAAAATCATAGGTGAAATAAATTGCAAAGCTTGGTTAGTACCAGGTTTTTCTGACTTCCTGTCCACTGACTGATCTTTCTCTGGCCCTCCATATGACTGAATCTGCAGACTAACAATGGGCTATTACTGCATGATTTCGACAAATATGCGTATAATCAAAAACGATATCTAAGCCCAGCTGATAGACCATGTTATCTCAAACAAATCTCAATATGATAGTGTTTCAGACAACCATTGGCATTTGAAGCAAGAGTGATCTGTGCTTTCAATACCAGATTCTTCACTTATCCCTCATGATGTCTTCCTTAAAAACAGAATTGTAAGTCATGTAGATATCATGGTCCATTATTCTTTAAAAAGTTTTTAAATAGGTTTGTTGGGAGCCAACTCATAGGAAAGTTTTAACTGAGAAGTTAACCTTTGAACATAAGTCTCACAAGTCTTGCTAGGCTCCTAGGAAAGTCCAGAAGAGCAAACACAAGATAAACCCGAAGATGCCTGCACAGATAAGCCCATGCCTGGAGCTAAAGATAAGTCCGTGCCTGGAGATGCCAGAAACCCAAAGTATCCTGTTTGATCTAACACCCAACAGCAGACCCCTAAGGGCTGCCGGCGCCACACCAGATCACCCCATGCCTGCCTCCCTCTGATCTTTGAAAATATATATACCCTTGTGTGAAAATAAACTTTGAGGCTTGATCAGAACTTTGTCTTGCCTCCACTCTTTGCGTCTCCTGTCCCCCATTCTCTTGCAGATTGTCTCCTCCAGTCTCACGCCTGGTCGGAGCTCCCGTTAGTCGTCCCGTGGGCAGGGACAAGGTTTGTATTGTTCAATAAATAGATTACAGATTATAAAAGGTTCAAAGTGAAAATCTCATGTGTCCCATGATTCTATTTTTTACTTTCCCTTTGCAAATAGCCAATGATATCAGTGTTTTGTGTATCCTTCTGGAATTCATTATGCAAACATGAATATAGAGACCTATTTTTCTCCCTTATTTACACAAAATAAGGCATGATATCTTTATTAGGCAAGTCTCTTCCCCTTTAGACTTAGTTTCTTCCTTTACACAGATGGAGGATTGCACCAATTCTCTCCACAGTCCCTTCTCTCTGATATTCTCAGCTGCTGTGCATGCATTAAACAAACCCCCTGCCATTGATTCTACCACTCTTGATAATGTTTGGTCTTTTGGAAAGTCACACTTGCATAGCTAGTTTAGTCAATGACCTCAAATTGAGAGCACTCAGGGTGTGGTTTGTAGACTCTGTTATTTCATGCCTAAGAAAATCCAGTACACAAATGTCGACATTTCCAGAGCAAATTAGGGAGTGGCTGTTTGTATTACAAATGAACCTTGCAAAATGATTCACCAAAGGCATATATTCGTTATTAAATAAATAATACTTATACTTGGTACAAAATTCAAAAAGTGTATATATATATATATATATATATATATATATATATATATATATAAATAAAACACTCCACCTTGATTTTGATTCCTGGGCACCAAGTTCTCCTCTCTGTAGGTCACCTTTGTCACCTTTGTATATCCTTCCATATTCTTTGCATATGCAAACATATTGAAATATGGCACTCCAAAATAGCACTCCAAATACACTGTATTATACCTTGTACTTTTCACTGAAAAAGATATCTTAGAAATTCTTCTGTATCAGGACAAATAAAACCGCCTCATTTTTTCTTAAAGGTTGTATACTTTTCCAGTGATGGATATGCCAAAATGAATTCATCTAAAAGGGATTCATTTTAGTAGTGAACTCCGTTATCCCATTGACAATCTAATTTAATCCAGGAAGTCCTGTTTTCAGTTGCAGTCTGCTGGAAACAAAATTCTCTTGCAGGGTGTTCCCTTTGTGCACAGCGCACAACTGGAGCAGGCATCAGTGCCTACCAACCAACTTATGCTAAACAGAACTCACAAGTGTTTTCACCTCCTAAATATTAAGATTGACTCTCAGACCGCGCCAAGATCTTCAAAGCTTAATCTTCCTAATTTTTCAAAGTTTTTTCCTCTTCTTAATTTTTAGAATAAACTTTTCTCTCCATCCCTCTCCCTCCCTCGCTCTCCCCCTTTCTCTCTTTCTCTCCCCTTAGTCTTCCTCATTACTGAAAGGTGAACAATCTAATGCTTTTTTTTTTTTTTTAAGCACCAGGATTTGGAAACCTGCCTCCAAGACTCTGGCTAAACCCCTAGTGACCTCTAGTAGCTCTTATTCTGGGTGGTCCTCATCTCTGCCCTCATAACAATAAAATTCCTCTACAGTCAGATTCACTATAAGCATAGCAAGAGGCAGGAGATAATGAGGTCCTGTTCCCCTTAGCCCTCAGTGTAGCCTAGGAGGCTCAGGCAGCCTCCAGGAGCCTCATCATCTATTCACCCCAGGGAAAGTACAAATGCTATCATGTTTTTTTATGTGTGACAGTGAGAAAGGTTGAGAAGTCCTGATGAGCACCTGATGAGCATAATGAGAAGAAACATTGTCCTTAGCAGAGTTTGGCACATGGTGTCCTCTCAGTTAATATATGATTGATTGATGGCTTGATTGAAAGATATAATCAGGCAATGTATACTCAATAGTAGGTATTATTATTATTATTGTTATTATTATTATTATTATTTTATTAATCTTCTCACTGTTTTTTGTGCCTCAACTCAAAGGAGGTGGACATGACACGTATAGATATTTTATAATCCTAAACCTAATTGACCTCTTGTTTTACTTACTTAAAATACTCACTTCTCTTAGTTTTGTGACATGACATTCTGCTTTTTCCCTACCTTCTGTTTCCTTTGCTGATTCTTCTTCCTCAACAGGACCTTTAAATGTTAGAGATTTTCCAAATTTGGTTCTTCATCCTTTTCCCTCTCTCTGAACCATGTCAATGCCTCCCAGGACTCCAGAAACAAACTATATGCTCATGAACCCCAAATTGATGTTTTCAGCTCATATCCCTTCTCTGAGCTCCAGACCCATGACTCCAACTGCCTCCTGCCATCTTCTAATTGACCGAGATGAAGTGAAACGTCTGCCACCAAGAGAAATAAAAGCTCAAAATAGAAATAAAGGTGTGTTGTACTAAAATATCTACTTAAAGTTCTGTCATTTAAAAAAAAGGGGGGGAAGGAAGGAAGGAAGGAAGGTACTAAAATACAAGGTTTTTCTTACACATCTGGAATTTGTACCCACCCTAATAGCCATATCAAATCTTTCCTACCTTTTTCAATTCTTTGATTTACTAACCTTTCCTACCCAAATACCCATGCCAACGAGCAGATCTATCACCTCCCACTTCTCAGAGGCCATTAGGCTGCTCTCTAACCTTCTGTCACCATATCTACAGACAACCCATTCTCATCCTATCTCCTCCCATTTAGAATAATTTCTTCTTATCTGGGCTTTGGCTTGTGTTACTTCCTAGTTCCTCAGGGGTCCTTTGCTACTGAGTATCCACCCTCTCCAACCTCTCTCTTCTACCTGCTCTCTCTACTTTCTGCTTCCTATCAACCTTTGTACATATTCGAAGCCTCTCCAACATAAAAGCCTAGTCCTTTGATTCCATGTCAGGCTCCTGCCACCACCCTTCACTATTCCCTTCACAATCAAATTTCATAAGGGCTCTCTCTGTTTACCATCTTTATTTCTGCCCCTTCCATACAGCTCAGCCTCTTGAAAACTTCCCACTATCTGCTGACACTGTTGACAAAGTCAACACCAATGCCTTCATGCCTTCCATATTCTTAAATCCAGTGATCTTCACATTGCTTGAGGTCTCTGCAGCATTTGCCACTTTTAACCAGCCTCTTTTCCTTGTTTCCATGCTGTTTTCCTCATAACAATATTTTATAAATGATTCTGGGTGGCTCACCAGGCAATTGCCAGCCCAGGGACTGTATTTTCTTTCTACCTTCACAAACACCTTGTTATTTCTAACTCACCCCACAGGTCTCACCCCAGAGCGCCCTTCCCTGTCCCCCCAGATCAGTCTGCAAGGCTTCCTGTGCTTTGCCTGAGTAGCAATCATCACAGATTACAATTAAATGTGTTAGGGTCATTCCACACCCCAACTTTTCTCCTGAGCTGTATCTAGTTTCCAGGGACTTCTGTGGTGGCAGAATACAAGGGAGGGTGGCTCTTTGCTTCTGAATATCATCTGTTATGCTAGCCCAGCTGAAACGTACTAAGAGCTCACAGTCCTCTCGAGTGCTAGTTTAAGGGGACTTGAATGCTCCCATTCAATGTCCTCACACATTTTAATTTTTTCCTTATGTTTTTCCAAATTTTGTCCAAAGATTACTGGAAATGATTAAAGCAGCAGTCCCTGCAGGCAGCCAGATAAAGTCCACAGAGCCTCTTTGTATGAAATTTCACCTAACAATGATCGAAGACACCAAAATAGTTTCTTGTGCATTTCTCTCATCCTGGTTCCTAACTCCCAACTCATAATTCCTGGTCCAGTTTTGGGGACACAGCAGAGGGCCTGTAATAGAATGGCATCTGAGTTCTCTGGTCTCCTCCTTCTCAGTCCAGGGACCTTGATCTCATCCGGAGGGACAGTGGATTCTTCTAAGCCTCGAGTGTTGTCTTTGCCCCTGAGTCCTTTCTTTTTCCCACAAGGTCCTGGCTCCTAGCCAAGAAAAGACTCTTTCAGCTGGGTCTACTCTTCCCTGAGTTGAAACAAAAAAGATTCAGAACACCAAACGGGGGAATGGCCAAAAGGTAATCCTGGGGACAAAAGCCATCAGTTAATATTCCAAAGTAGTCTTCTAACACAGTAATGTGGATACTGAGATAGAAGGAAATATGGGTTTGACAATAGATGAATCCAGAACTGCCTGAAGTCCCTAATAGAAAAATAAGTATAGCAGAAGGGGAAAAAAATCATTTTGCCAGAGAGTAAGAAAAAAGGACTATTTTATCTTCAGCATTACACAGAATTTCTGGGGGAGAAATGTTAAGATTTTATGATTGTTGAAGAGCAGTATGAATCATTAGTAAATACTAAGAATAAGAAAACGTGTACTTTGCCTAAATGTAGCTAGCAAGAAAGTTAATAATTGCCCACGTACCTCATCTTAACTACCTAATTAACCTAATTACCTCCTACCACCTTTTCACCCTTCTCTGCCCACATATCCTCCTTTATTATCTAAACAAAATAACACTGTCACCCAAACAAAAATCCCACAGATAACTAAGAGAAGCAACACATCTGAGAAACACTCCAGTATATTTTCATGTAACTCTGCATTAATATACTCCCTTTTTTTAGAATCTCAAACCCTGGGAGAATAAAAGATGCAAATGGAAGGCAGTGACCTCATGCTTTTCTGCAGGTACTGCGGGCTTCAGGGAGCAGGAAGCCCACTTCAGGGGCCTCTTGCTATTTGATGATCCCTCAGGATACAGCAGAGCAAGCACAAAGAGTCTGGCCTGCTGGTGACTAAAACTTGTCACTACCAGGATGGAGTCTGTCTAGCTGCCTTCTCTCTCAGTTCCAAAATGAACCTTAAAATCTGCCTTCCTTTGTCAGATTGAGAAAAACTTAAAATGTTTAAATTTCTTTTCCTCTGGTTGATGTCGACACAGTGGAAAACTAGCCTTCGGGATCCCTGCAGAAGACTTTCTCCCATGATAGTCGCTCTGCTTTGTTTCTGGATGCTCTGCTTTCTTATTTACTTAGACTTCTCTTTGGAGAGAGAGCTTTGAAGAAATCAAAATAATAGGACTCTAGGGAGAGCTGAGTTGCAGAGCTGAGGCTTAAGTAAACTGACAAAATAATTTTTTTCCATGTCACGTTCTTATTTTAAAATTCTGCTTAAAAACTGGATTCTAATCGAAGTATTCTATTTTTTAAATCATTATCATTATTGTTATTATTATTAACAATCACTTATTGAGTACCTACTCAATAAATATTGTTCTAAGTTTTCAACTAAGTTCTTTCTATTTGGCATCCAAGAGAAACAGGAATTCAGAGATCAGAAAACTGAGCATCAGAAATAAAGTGCTAAGGAAGTGTAAGTCACCATCCAAAAGGTTTTCAAACCTCTGAAAGAATACAGGCAAAGTAATTGGAAGTGTTTCAAACACCTCCTATGAGCACTTCATAAATGTCAGTTATTATCACAGCTGCTAGAACCTCTGGAGTAGCCACAGGTGTGCTTAATTTAGTCCAAATGCCTTATTTGTATTATCTATTGTCTTATGTTATTCTAGTATACTTTTTAAAATAATGTTTTTTATTATAAAATCATGCATGTGCGAGGTAGAAAGTTAGAAAACCCAAGTAAGCAAAAATATAAAAATATCATCATTTTATTATCAGAGACTATGATTATTAATATCTTAGTGAATATCAACCTGGATCTTTTTCTATACACATTCTTTTTAACTCAAATAACATCATATCCTTCATACTACTTTATAACTTTTTTAGTCAACAATCTCTTCCTTTCTACTCTTGTAAGCTTTCACTTTATCTGATTTCCAGACTATATTCTAATTTCCCCAAAAATCTCCTTTAAAGCAAATTTATTGAAACTAGTATTGGTACAGGACTACTCACTGACCTGGTTGTTATGGCCCTTAGTGTCTTCTAATTCTTTTGTCAGGACATTAATGTTCAAAGGGACCAGGCCAACTGTTCTGCAGAATGTTTCAGTTTCTGATTTTACTTTTACTTCCTGTGCCAGTGTTTGTCTTGCATCCTGCATTTGCTGTAAATTGAGTTATATCTAATGCAGAATCCAAGGAACAAAAAGAATAAACTAATTGCAAACAGACCCACAAATTTAGAGGACAATCATGTAACAGCCAGAGGGGAGGGAGGTGGTGGTGCTGGGAGAAAGCCTTGAAGGGTTAAAGAAGTACGAATTAGTAGTTGATAGATGGTCACGGGGATGGGGAGCACGGGGATGGGGAGCACGGCAAAGGGAATGCAGATAGCAGTAAGGTAATGGCTATATGTAGAGCCAGAGGGAAGATAGATTAATCAGGGGGATCATTTCATAAACTATATAAATGTCTTACCAATGTACTGTATACTTGAAACTAATTTTTAAAAAGTTATTTTAAATGGTGAGAGATGGTTTAAACATTTTGACTAGGCTACAATTTAAGTAGTGTTGTGTATTCATATCACTTCATTACAAGATACCTAATATCTAGACTCAATATTGATGCTAAGATTGAACCAGTCTTAAGGAAATAACAGTCTGATTCTCCCATTATATGGTTATATCTACCCCACCCCCAATTTGAGACTGAAAGTGAACCAGTGGTATTAATTGGCACTATTTGTGTGTACAGTTCTCTATCAATCATTCATTTAAAAATTTTAATAGCCTTAGTAAGGTACAGCTGACACTGATTTAAATCCATTAACCCATGTTGAATTTCTAGTCTGCAGAACTATAAGATAAACTTTGTGTTTTAAGCCATTAAGTTTGTGAATAATTTGTTACAGCAGCAATGAGAAATCAAACAGTAGCCTTTTAAAATGTGCCATTTATTGTATGTCAGCTGTACCTTAATAAGGCTATAAAAAAATTTAAATGAATTTATCCCCTTGCTTTGTCTAGCTCCTAGAGCCTGCCCACCTTCCTTGTCTCCTAGTTAGTTCCCTTTGTCTATTTTAAAAGTCAACATTATATTGCTTTGACCATTCTCCATAGGCATATCTCCCTCTGACTCTCTTGCACTTTTAAAGATCCCTGTGATTACATTGGGCCCATCCAGAATAATCTCCCTATTTTTAGGTCATGTGATTAACAAACTTAATTCCTTTTTGCCATGTAACATACATATTCATAGGTCTTAGGGATTAGGATATGGACATCTTTTGGGGACCGTTTTTTTGCCTACCACAATTTATTCTATGATACCCAAAGATTTATATCCATCTCATATGCCAAGTATATTTTCCCCATTCCAAAATCCCCCAAAGTCTCAACCCATTAGAGCATTAATTAAAAGTCCAAAATCTTATCTAATGCTCATCACTGCAATTATCTAAATTAGATATGGGTTAGACTCTAGGTATAGTTCATCCTGGGGCAAAATTCCTCTCTATCTTTGGATCTGTGAGGCTAGAAAATAAATTTTCTGTTCCCAAAAGACAATGGTGGGTTTGGCATAGGATAACAGTTATAGACATTTCCATTCAAAAGGAAAAAAGGTAGATAGTAAAAAGGAATCACTGGTCCAAAGAAATTTCAAAATCTGGCCAGGTAAACTCTATTAGGTTTCAAGGCCTGGGAATAATCCTCTATGGTTCTCATTTTTGTTCTCTGGGTTCAAGGCTCCATCCTCCAAGTCATCCTTCCTTTGTCATGAAAAGTGAGTATGTTTACAGCTAAGTAGTTTTATCAGCCTCCTTCCTGCCTGTAGAGTTGGAGGGGGGATATGTAACAGATTTCTTTCATTTTATCTTCTCTCTGTCCCTTTTAGTCCAATTTGTCAGTGTTTTTGCTGGTATAAAATTCTCAAGAGCTTTGTGGGTCTCCTGTGCATGTCATGGGGAGTCACTCCAGTAGACAAGAGGCTTCTCCATTTACCTTTCCTAGATAATCCCATCTCCATTTTTTTCCTTTGTTGAGATGGTTGAAGGGATCTATGAATCACATTCTTAATCTTCTCAAAGAGCCTTTTTGGTCTATTACAAAGATGCTATGAACATCTATGTAAAAGTCTTTGTATAGACATATTTTTTTATTTCTCTTAGGTAAATACCTAGTAATAGAACAGCTGAGTCATATGATAAATATATGTTTAATTTTTTAAGAAATTGCCAAACTGTTTTCCAAAGTGGTTGTACATTTTACATTCTCACCAGCATTGCATAAGAGTTACAATTCCTCTATATCTTCGTTTAGTATGGCCAAGCTTTTTAACTTTAATCATTCTAATGAGTGGATTGGTTACCTAATAATTTTAACACCAGTTGATAAGCCTTGCTTGGATCAGCCCCATTAGAACCTGCAAAATGCTTTTATATTTCTGACATTGTTTCTACATTGATTAAGCAACATTCTTCAGTAAAGCTTTCTCTCATTTTCATCAAATTATATTATATAGTTACCCTAAATATGGTTCCCACTAAAAAGGAGATCAAATGTTTAATTCTTTACTTTTAGTTGCCAATTTTCAAAACAGAGTTGTTTTAATCTTTATATACCTTTTTGATTCAAGTAGGTCATTCTTGTTTTCCCATTTTGCAATATGAAAGATATGACAATGAGACTGAAAGAGCTTGAAGAAGTTGTTCAAGGTCTGGATCTCAGCCAACAATTAAGATTCCTGATAAGAGTTTGCTTCTAAAATAAATGGACTCAATTGCCAAAGTACTTTGAAGACTTGTTACTGTATGACTGTACTTGGTACCTGCTTCTGAGTAATGTGGTCAGAGTCTATTGGGAAACATTTCATCTCCCCACCATCAATGTCCTCATTTGTAGCATGGTCATTACCAGTGTCTCACAGGCTGTTGTGCTACTCAGCTCAGCACCTGCTGGATATGAAGCAGAAGCCGAACACTGTGGCCAACAGTCCCGAAATACATTCCTTTGCTGTGAAAGCGACCCCTTCATTGACTTCTGTCTGAGCAGACTGCTTTTCTTTCAGAAATTAGAATTAATTAGGGGTGACCTCCTGAGCTCTTTTCCAAAAAGGATGGGGCAGAAAGAAGCAAGGGATAGAAAAGCCAGGAATCTAAAAGTGAGTTTTGATGGTGGAGTCGGTAAGGACACAGAAAGTAAGCGGTAGATAGTGTTGTTCAACTGAGGTTCAACTTGAAATCTCTAGAACAGAGGTAACAGTTGTTAAAATGTTCAAATACTTCTGTGTTTGTTGGTAAATAGCTGCTGCTCTGAGAAACCCCACCCCACCCCCAGTGCCTATCTTCTACCAACACCCAGTGCCCAGTCTCTTCTCTTGCCACCCTTCCATGACTTTTGATTAGCTAGGGTCCAGGTAAACTAAGGTTAAATATTTTGAATAACTACTCTGGGTGTGGACACAAACTGGATTGGAATTCTAACTGGTATGACCTGGTATCTATATTCTAAGTTGAACATGAACATGGTGTTGTCAACCACTGTTTAGACAACCTAGACACTGCCTACATGACCCCATGTACTTGTGGGTACTGTGTTGTGTTATCACATGTATTTCTTACTGCTGGGATCAAAAATTTGAAAAACCCAGGCAAGGGCATTCTAGGCAAAAGGGACTGAATGCAGAGGTACACAGCTTGTTTCTGGGAAAAAAAGACAAAATGACTAGGAGGTAGGCAGGCTAGGTATGAAGGCCATGAGAGGGGCTGGGAAGCAGTGAGACTCAAGTGAGGAGCATGGGATGGAAAGATAGTGTATTGCGGGTCCGAAGTACATTGAGGACATAGGAAGAAGCATGTGTATTTGGATATCTGATTCAGATGTAAAGAAATAAGCACCCCACTAGAGATAAAGCAAAGAAAGAATTTAGGTCCTGAATGTAGATCCTGAGATCCCTCATGGAGAGAGATATACAGGGAACCAGGAAGAGACCTGGGAAGAAACATGAGGATTCCCTGCATTAGTGAGCAGTGAAGGAAGAAGCACTCTGAAGGACACTAAGAATGAGGAACCAGAGTTGAGAACTTGCAAAACTGGAAGGGAGAGGGTGGAAATGCTAGAAGAAGGGACCCTCAGGCTGAAATTCAATAGGTCAGGTAAGATAAGGACCCCAGACACCTGTGGGGCTCAGAAGCATTATGGGCCTGTGGCTAAAGTCCAGACTGTAGAGGGCAAAATTGAATCTGGTAATTCTGAGCTCTGGGACCTTGGGCAAGTGACTTAACCTCTTGTGCCTCAGTTTCTCCAACCATAAAATGGAGATAATAAGATCATCTACCTCACACTTTCAAGGATTAAATAAAAGAGAGAGAGAGAAAGAGACTGAACTGGGTTTAAAAGGTTCTAAGTGCTACATTTAAACATCTGGTAAATTATGATAATTATGGCACCAGCTACCTACATTTTTTTATACTTTCTGGGTCTGAGTTTTTTGGAATTGGTGTGTAAACCTAGAAACTCAGGAAAGAAGGAAAAGAAGATAGCCATGGGAAATAAAGACAAATCTATATCAAAACACAGAATTAAGCACATACTAAAGATTGTTACATCTTGACACCTCCACTCTGCCCTCTTCAGTTGCTTCTTGTAGTTGCTTTTGAGGCCAAACTGCCTGCATTTCTTATTTTCAGAATGCCAGCCTGAGTCATTGAAATAAAGATTTCTCATCCCCTAGCTGCACAAGCAGTCCTTTCATTCCGGTCTGGATCCTTTTCCAGACTTCTTTTGTGGCTCTGAAAACCAAATAAGGGAATATACTGAGGCAGGCATTGAAGTTCTGGGCCACCAATGGGGAAGAGGGTGGAGTTGAAAACATAAAAGGAGGCTCAGGAACTGAGCTGCCTCAGGGGGCCAGGCCCAGCAAGGAAGGACATCTGGTCTTGTAACAGGTTGTTCCTGGAGGATCCTGAGGAGCTGAAAAAACAAACACATACCCAGCAATTCCAAACACAGTCTTTCCAAATGGTTACAATTTCTAAGCATTGCTGCTTTCACTCAAGTTATCAGGAAGCTTCAGAGCCAGACTTGGGGTTTGAATCCCATCTCCATCCCTTACAAGCTGTGAGCTTGAATAAGTTACTTAACCTCTCTACATCCCAGTTTTCACTTGTTTCAAGTACTGCAATGACATTTTATAAATCAGGTACAACCCAGGAAACCACAGGGTGAAAATTATTGTGTGTGTATGTGTGTGTTTTGGCGGGGAGAGGTTGCTACATGTAGACAAAAGTGTAAGGGTGGTGTCAGGGAAATAGAATTACTCAAATGCTCTCAGCTAACCAACAAACTTCAGTGGTCATGTGACACCCTAAACTAGAAAGAAATTAGATAATTAACTGATGATTATTGGAAACCGTAACCAAGTTTAAATAAAATTTTTAAAACTAAATTATATTTTAAGTATTTTGGATCTTCAGTAAAAAAGACTTTCATTTTCATTAAAATATAATTATATAAAATTAGACTATACAGAGAAACAAATATCTAAAAAAAATTCTTGATCATCTCACTACCTAGATAGAGGTAAATGCCATTGTTTTTGATACATAGCCTTTCCTTCTTCATCTCTTTATATAATCCATTTGAAAAATGGATTATACCTGTATTGTTTTGTTACCTGTAGGGGTTTTGTGGGTGTTTTTTTGAGGGGTGGGTTAGAATAGTTGAAAATCCTCTTAAAACCCATGAAATGGCCACCAGCCTTGCCAGTTTCCTTATGTACACAATTCCTATTTGCTGATTCAGTATTTCCCAAACTTTCTGATTCTGTGACATACTTTGAGAGGACTAAACTTTCCCAGGACACAACTATAACCTGAAATGAACTGCCCTCATTTGCTGGCCCAGACGTTTAAACTTAAAAAACAACAAAAACTCTTCAAGTAACCTATAGGTTTTTGCCTGGAGAGTAAAGCTTTCTTTGGGTATATTTGTAATTTAACTTCTAAAGTATGTAACAAGCATTCACAGTAATCAAGCCCTGAACCAAGAGGCTGGAAAGAGACCAGGTATAATTGCTAGGGGTGCCAACAGAGCTCAAAGTCTTCCTTTGCTCTAAGACCAAGACTAAAAGGATTGCTGCAGAGCTTCTGGACAAGTGTAGTCAGGAAATGAGAACTTTCATATTTGTCTTTGTTGAACTTTTGTCATCTTCTAGGTGTCAGGCAGCTTCTCTCTCCAAGCAGGCAGGACTCTTGTGGCTGGCAAGAAAGGGGTTTAGGAAAAAGCTGAGAATGAGCCTGTCTCTTCTGAATTATTGAATGTA
This sequence comes from Macroglossus sobrinus, assembly GCA_004027375.1. Classification (NCBI taxonomy): domain Eukaryota; kingdom Metazoa; phylum Chordata; class Mammalia; order Chiroptera; family Pteropodidae; genus Macroglossus; species Macroglossus sobrinus. The sequence goes on from PVKZ01000497.1 coordinate 592,123, forward strand.
AATGTTTCAAAATCTATAAAATGCTACACTGTTATGACATCAGCAGTAGCATGATAATTTTTTTGCCTCTTCTCTTCCAGTTCTTCTCTTGTGGCTTTTGCCTCTTCTCTTCCAGTTCTTCTCTCTCTCTCTCTCTTTCTCTACTTAAATTATGGAAAATTTCAAACATATAACAAAAGTAGACAGGAGAGTATAATAAACCCATATACCCGATACCCAGCTTCATCAATTCTTAGCTAACCGTCAATCTGGTTTTATCCTCTATCCATTTTCCCATACCCATATTATTTTGAAGCAAATCAAGAATATATCATTTCATGTATATTTCTGCATATATATCTGATAGGGACCTAAAAAATCATATGCATATTCTCATAATTCTTTAAAAATTAATCATAATTCTTTAATGTCATTAAATATTTAGTCAGTGCTCAGATCTCACATTCTGGTCTAGAGTTGAAACTCTGATATATCATATCTACAGATTTGACTTATTAGTCTTAGTTTGGACTGGTATAACGAAGTACCACAGACTGGGTGGCTTACAAACATCAATTTACCCCTCATCGTTCTGGAGGCAGGAAGTCCAACATTCAGGTTGCCAGCATGGTCAGGTTCTGGGTTGCAGACTGCCCACTTCTCCATCTATCCTCACATGGCTGAAAGAGGGCTAGTGAGTTCTCTGGCCTTCTTAAAAAGGCAATAATTTCGTTTATGAGGCCTTCACGCTCATGACCTAATTACCTCCCAAAGGCAACAGTTCAAAATAACATCATATTGGAATTCGAATTTCAACATAGGAATTTTGTGGGGACACAAAACTTAGTCCTTTACGTTAGGTTTATAAGGGTTGCTTATAGGCTTAGAACACTTTTGCTTGTTATAATTTCCTTTTTCCCCTCCCTCTTTTTAAAATTGAAGTGAAATTTACATAATATAAAATTAACCATTTTAAGGTGAACAATTCAATAGCATTTAATACATTCACAATGGTATACAACCACTGCCTCTACCTAGTTCCAAAATATTTTCATCACCCCAAAAGGAAACTTGATACCATGAAGAAGCTGCTTCTCACCACCTCCCTCCATCCCTGACAACCACCAATTTACAATCTATCTCTGAATTTATCCATTCCAGATATTTCAAATACATTGGATTATACAATATGTGAGGTTTGTGACAGACTCACTTAGCATAATGTTTTCAGGGTTTATCCATATTGTAGGATGTATCAGTGTTTTATTTGTTTTTATAGTTAAATAATATTCCATTTTAGGAATATCCTACAATTTGTTGATCCATTGATGGACATTTGGGCTGTTTCTATCTTTTGACAATTGTGAATAGTTCTGCTATGAACATGCATATGTATTCATGTACATATTTGAGTACCAGTTTTCAATACTTTTGAGTATATATCTAAAAGTGGAAATACATATAGGATAATTCTATGTTTAACTTTGTGAGGAATTGCAAAACTTTTCCACAGCAGCTACACTGTTTTAGATTCCTATCAGCTATGTATGAGGGTTCTACTTTCTCTATATCCTCACCAACATTTGTTATTTTCCTTTTTAAAAACAATTATTATAGCCGCCCTAATGAGTGTGAAGTTGTACTTCTTTGCAGTTTTGATTTGCATTTTCCTAATGACTAATAATGTTGAGCATCTTTGCATGTGCTGGTTGGTCATTTATATCTCTTCTTCTGAGAAATGTCTATTCATGTTTGTGCATGTTTTAATTGGTTCTTTGTTGCTGAGTCGTAAGAGTGCTTTATACTAGTTCTGGACACTAGATCAGTATCAAAGATATGATTTGCAAATATTTTCTCTCATTTTGTAGGTTACTATTCTGTTTCAACTCCAACTGTTGCAACACAAACTTATGTACTGCACTGCAATTCAATTCTGATATTAGTCACCCAGAGTTAGCATCAGACACTAGAGATTTAAGGACATGGTAATCATAAGACTGCCTCCACTTCAGACACCAGCCTCAATTTGGGGGTCTCCAGGCCACCTGCACTTCTATGGCTAAAAATATAGGAGAGTCCCATGACCCCCTCACAGAACTCACAGTATTGATAATTCATGGGAATAACTCACAGAGCTCAAGAAACCCCTATACTTGCTGTTCCATTTTTATTATGAAGGATCAGATCAGGAAGAGCCAAACAGAAAAAAGCATAGGACAAAGTCTGAGAGAGTTCCCAACACAGAGCGTCTGTGCATTAGCCTTCCAGCACATCATTGTGTTCGTGAACCAGGAAGCTCCACTGAACTTCAGTCCAGAGGTTTTAATCAGAGTTTCGTTATGTAGGTTTGGTTGATTAAGTCATTGGCTACATGATTGAACTCAGTCTCCAGCCCCTACCCCTCTTCCCAGAGGCAGAGCAGGCTCAAAAGTCCTAACCTTTTAATCATGTGGTTGCTCAGGAAATTCCAAGGGTTTTAGAAGCTCAATGCCAGGAACCTGGGACAAAGACTAGACATATTCTCTGTTACAGAACAGTTGCCTTTTCAATAATAATGCCCTTTAAGGCACAACATTTTTAATTTTGATGAAGTTCAAATTAACTATTTTTTCTTTTGTTGCTTGCACTTTTGTTGCCTGAGCTTGTAAATATCTAGGAAACTATTACCAAGACCATGAAGATTTACCCCTATGTTTTCTTATAGGAGTTTTATGGTTTTAGATTTAATACTTAGGTCTTGATCCACTTGCAGTTAATTTTTGTATATGGTATGAGATAGGGTGTCCAACTTTATTTTTTTTTTACAAGGAATATCCAGTTGTCACAACCACATTTGTTCAATAAACTATTCTTTCCCCATTGAATAATCTTGGCTCTTGTTAAAAATCAGCTAGCTATAAATATATGGGTTTATTTTTATACTTTCAATTCTATTCCATTGGTCTATATATCTATTCTTGTGCTAGTACTACAATGTATTGATTATATAGCTTTGTAGTAAGTTTTGATATTGGGAAGTATAAGTCCTTCAAATTTGTTCTGATTGTTCAATATTATTTTGAGGTATTAGGGCCTCTTGCAAATCTGTATGAATTTGGGAATTGGCTCTTCCATTTTTGAAAAAAAAAAGCCTGTAGAATTTTTATAAGAATTGCACTGAATCTAGATTGCTTTGGTTAATATTGCCATCTTAACAATATTAAGTCTTTCAATCCATGAACACAGGCTATCTTGCTTGTTAGAATTTTAAATCAGCTATAATAGACCTTTGAAATATTAAAAAAATAAAGTGTATTAAATGCACAAATGTTGCTTGATATCTTTAAAAGAATTAGATCTGTTAAGGTGTAAGTAAGGTTAATTGTTTAGGGAAATTCTGCTTAACCTCTGATTCAATTAAAGCTTTACTTAAGGACAGTGGGAATTATTGATGATTTTAAAAACATTAGAGTTTCTGCAAATAAAATAATAATGATAGGGTTAGTTTAACCATATGAAAAGAACTAGATTTAAGAATTGAAACTTTGATAAATTTAGTGTTAATCAAAACACCAGAATCAATTATTATTTCTTTCTAGACACAAGAGCCCCCCCCCCCCTCAGAAAATGAAAGGTTCAGTTGTCACCTGGAATGGTCTATGTGGAACATGGAGAAAGTCTCCTGGGAGCACTTACTTCTAATACACCATAACAGCAGCTCTCTGAGCCTTCCAGAGAAACATAATAAGTACTCAGTTAATGTTTATTGAGTGAATGAATGTGACTGTTTCATCTTGCTCTATTGAAAGCACTTATTAGGAACTTGGGAACCTTCTTGTTGATATCTGAATAAACACATGTATAAAATGAACATTTTACATACTATTAATTTTAAGTCTATCCCTCACTTTTATGCACTGCCACACTGGCTTTTTTCTTTTTTAAAAATTCTTCTGACTAAACTACAGAAACTTTACACATTCTGTACTCTTTTCCAGGAACATTCTCTCACTCCTCTCAATAACTTTGTCCAATAACTCTTATTTTTGCTCAATCACCACTTCCTTCGTAAAGTCTTCTCTGGTTTACCTAGTCGGGCCAATCTCTCCTATGATATATTTGTTCTTAAGGCACCATTTCACTCCCTAGACCATTTTCCGCATAAATAATTTCACAAGTATTTGTGTGATTCTTTCTCTAATTTCCCTCTGTATTGGAACTTAGACCAGTGCTGACAGCCTGAGGCTTTGTTTTGACTTACCACATTTTCCTCCAAATCTATCTCAGTGTTTGGAAAATAGAAGAAGGTATCTAATAAAAACTTCTTGAATGAATGAATGATTATTAACTATGAAATATGACCTGAAAACTGTTTCGGGGAATCATATAAAAATACATAGAAGAGTGGTATCTCAAAGTATCAAAGCAATTAGTTAAAAAAAAAGCTTAAAATTGCAGAAACACTATTTTCACATAGTTGCTCAGGATATGGAAATAAAATGAGTTTTTATTTATTTAATTTTATTTTTTCTTATGAGAATTTATTATAGCAAGAAAGTTCTTGATTAAAAAAATTATTTAAGTATAGTTGTATACAATATTATATTAGTTATATTAGTTTCAATATAGTTATTTGACATTTTTATACCTTACAATATGATCACCCTACTAATTCTAGTGATGATCTGTCACAATACAAACTTATCGCAATACTATTGACTATATTTCCCTTCACTTTTTTCTCCCATCCCCTACACCCTTCCCTCTGGTAAGTCCCTTTAGTTTGTTTTTGTGAGTCTGCTTTCGTCTTGTTTTGTTTTTTTAGATTCTACATATAAGTGAAACCATATGGTTAAAATGAGCTTTTAAATAATTATTTGTTGTAATTGTATGTAGTCATTTTCTTTTTGTCCTGGTAGATCAACACTGCCCAATAGAAATATAATGTGAGCCACGCATATGGTTTTGTATTCTAGTAGCCACAGTTAAAAAAGTATAAAAAATAGATGAAGTTAATTTTAATAATATATTTTTAACACAATACATCAAAAATACTATCATCTCAACATGTATTCAATATGAAAGTTAATAATATGATATTTTACCTTCTTCTTATAGTTCGAAATCTCGCATGTGTTAGAGCCTCAAACAGCCACATGTACGTAGAGGTTGCTCTATTAAACAGCATAGATTAGTTTTCCAGTCTTCTCTGCTCTGCTCTGTGCCCTGGGAGGCTGACTTTTAGGCTTGTATCACCGGGCTCTTTCGCACTCAGGTTTCCAATTGGCTTTGAGCTATAGAAGTCCCCATTAAAAGATGGGTGGACTATTAAGAGAATAGTACAGTTCTTCCACCTCTGATCTTCCCACCTCCAAAGGAAAAAAAAAAAACCAACCAACCAACACACAGTTAGGCTACTGCAGTGCCTCTACCTAAGGCCATAATAATCTCTTTTCATAGCTGTAGCACTTGGCTAGTTCTGGTAATCTTGCTCCTTTCCTTGGCCTGAGAGCTGCCTCTGGGAGTTCCCTCTTCCCTTGTGGGTTTCCTTAACTCTGCCCATACATCTATAAATAATTACCTCTTCAGTAACCCTTGAGTGTCCTGCTTCCTGCCACAATGACTAAACCAAGTAGTTAATGAACTATTGTTATGGTCCATACTCTTATTAGCTTTTCCTTCATGGATACTTGAAGTCAACCACAATATTTAAAGTATTAATTCTTATGCATAGATATTAATGCCCAGCCATCAGAAATTTTTTCTTTTAAATTAAGAAAAAGTACTTAGTGGAATTGGTAACAGGTGAAGTTTTTAGAATTGGAAGACAATTTAGTGCCATGGTTCTCAACTTGAGGTAGTGAGAATTCTATGTCATAGTAATTTCAATATTTGAAATCTTTCCATGTGCAAGTGACAGGGGAAAAAAATCACTACTCAAAGTGGCTTAGGCAAGTTGGGGTAGGGAACTTGTAAGTTCAAATAACTGGGAATTACAAAAATGGAAATGAGTTCAGGGCTTCCTTGACAAGAGGTTCAGGGCTCTTTATTCCCCATTTCTCATCTCTCCCTCTCATTAAGTTAGGTCCACCACAGGCTGCTTCTTCCTTTCTGGAAGCTGCCATGGCTCAGGAACCCACTAGTCACAGGAAATGAGCATACCTTTTTCTGATTGACCTAGCGGTAGTGCTGGAATTAGAAGCTGACTGTTCTTGGCTTACTCATCCATTCTAATTGGGGTAGAAGTGGGGGCTAAGAACTGGAATGATTTAATCAATCAGAGGTGGTCACGCCCCTACCCTGAAAAAGTGGGTTGTAGGGCCCAACCACATCTGAGTCAGTAATGCGATCTGTTGTGAGAAAAGTAGTTCCTCAAAAAAACCCGAGAGATGTTCACTAAAACATATGATCCCCATTCCCTGTCCCCACCATGAAATTCTGATGTGTCTTCTTGGAGCTTAATGTGGTTCTAGTGTTTATAATGGTTGGTGGTCGAATAGATTTAAAGAAATATTATAATATTCCATAATTTAAATGGATAATTCACTTGGCTGCAGTTACCAGAGATGGAAAGTATGTGTGGACGGCCAGAGGAGGTTCAAAATATATCCATGAATATGGTTGGAGGAATTAAGAGTGCTCCATTGAAAGATGCATGCTAGATTAGTGTTATACATATAAACAAACATGAAAAAATAGCGGGAAAGAATGGGGTACTGAGATGTGAAAAGAACATTTAAAAATAATCAGCTTTTTTTTTTTTTTTTTTAGCTTAAACAGCAGAAATTTATTTTCTCACAGTTCTGGAAGCCAGAAGTTCAAGTTCCTTGTTGGCAAGGTTGGTTTCTCCTCAGGCCTCTTTCTTTGGCTTGCCGGTGAGCTAGTCAGTACTTTTTGAGCAGAGATTGTGCCAGGTGATTTATATATATATATACACACATATATATAAATATATATATTTCTTTTAATGAATTAAATAATCTAAATTTTTTTGTATTGATCATCTGCCATGTGACAGAATTGTTTCCAGGCCCTAGTGATGCAGTAGGGACCACAGCAGACAAAAGCTGAAGTTCGTGTGGGAGGAGACAGCACCTAACAAACCTGCAAGGCTGGTATTATTATCCCATTTTACAGAGAGGAAACTATTCCGGAGACAGGTTAAGAAATTCTTCTCAAGACATCTTAGCAGTAAGTGTAGCAGTCCCCTAATCCAGGACTGTCTGATTTCAAAGCCCTTGCTTTGGCAAAAGAAAACATTAAAGAGGAGAAAGTTTACACAGAGGAGAGCAAGTCAAGGCTAATATAAATGAGCCAGAAGAGAAAAACATTTAGAGAAGGATAGAAAAATAAGAAGTGAGAGAGTTTGCTAGAACCACACCCCACTCCCCCACCTGGGAAATGATACAGGTAAGGAAGACTAGCACAGGGCCTGGCTCAACAACTGGAGTTCTTTGCCCCTCTTCCCTTGCGGTATGAAATTCCAATTTTACAGGTAAGAAAACTAAGTCCCAGAACAATTAAATCTTGGCATTCCCCCCCCCCCCCTGTGGAAAAACATTTTAGAACCACAATAAGAGATAAGGCAAAAATATCTAGGAGAGATAAGACACAATTAGCATATTATTCAGCTAATGACCGAACATACAAGTTATTGTCTTCTTTATCTTGAGAGCAGATTTAAATAAATTTCAGTCAGACACCACTGCAAGGGGGGAGAGGGGAAAGTTTGAGGACATCAGGCAAACTTCTTGCTGAACTCACTGTTCCAGAGAGGGAGATCTTGATTTTTCTAACACAATCGCGGTATTTCTCTCTCAATAGATAATTATTTTTGCGGCTCTGTGTTCCTAGGGGGAGTGGAAAAAGAGTAAGGCGTGAGTGGCCCACGGGATCCTACGCCACCCCCAAATCAATACAGCAGCCTTTTTTTTTTTTTTATCCCAGAAGGATAAGGGGTGCCCTTCCAGGCATTTGTTTGGGGGGCCAGAATTTAAATTCAGTTTTCTTCAGGAACTTCCTTCCGTTGTTATTTGCTAAAGGTGATAGTTTCTAGATGGCCTGGCAGGTTTCGTTTGCCTTTGGAGTTTCTATTAAACAAAAGAGTCCAGGCCGATGACGCCACCCGTCTCTGCCAAATCTTGGGTGAGAGGCGGGAAACCAGCCAGAGTTGGGCAAACTTTCCAGGATCGGGCTTTTCCGTAATTGTAGGACTTGGGCGGGCACAATTTCGTGACAGCTCGGTCACAAACAACTCAGCGACTTTGGGAGCGACTCTGCTGCATGTTTGTAAACGCGATAGTCTTAGTTCCAGCCTAACCGCTGGCGAGGGTCAAGTGATGAATTCACCTAGTACCTAAATCTTATTAAAAGTAAATGGATCTATTAGTGTTTGGGAGTGACGGCAGCAGTGTTAATAATCTCAGCCTATTTGGAGATGAGGGAGAAGGGAGTGAAGGTAACTTGGGAGATCGGCAACGGGGGAACACCTCAGGTAGCTCCAAGCTTCCAGCGCCGAGAAGGTGGCGGCACACGTTTCCGCAGACGAAATGAAGCGGCCAACGCGCGCTCCCAGCAACCGCGGTTCCAGCTGCGTTTACGGCCGTACGTCACGGTCTCCTCGGCTTCTCATTGGGTGAGCCCGCCCAATCATGTGACTCCAGCATGCCATATAAATAGGGGCAAGGAGACAGCGGAGGTCCGCCATTTCGTGGACGCCGGGTCCGTGAGCGTTTCTACGGGAGCTGGGCGGAGGGGAGCGGAAGATCCGTTCGAGGGTGTGTGAATTTGAGCCTCCGCATTTCTAACCCAAGATTTCGGTAAGAGACCAGCATCCAAAGGAGAGTGAAGTGGGAAATGGAACTTAAAAGAGTATGGAGGTTGGAGTCAGGCCCAATGGCGGCGCCAGATACAGACAAAGAGACGCCGCCGCCATTTTGTGACGTTCAGCACGGGCGGTGGCGAGGGCTTCAGGCCCACTGGAGGCCGTACCTTGGCCTTGAAGTGAAGATGTTTGTAACTCTCCACTGGGGGCTGAAGTGGGGTGTGGGATTACCCGAGAGTTGAGACAGAGGGGAGCTGGTAACCATATTGTATGTACTTCAGGCCGCGGCCTTTCAATTTATGGCGCCTTTTTTTTTTTTTTGCCCCACGTTTTCTTAGGAAGGTCGTAGGATTTTTTTTTCTCATGTTACTAATAAAAATTTTTATACTTATTTTTATGTTACTTCAATTTGGCTTTACTTTTTAAAGCCTGAACCCAATTTATTTTAAATCGATTTTCCTTGAGTAGCATTGTTCTTGTAGCTGTTTCTCGTTAAACCGTAGGCCTGAAACTGGCCACGGCAAAATTTTTTTAAAAATCAGCTCCTGGCAATGATTTGGTTTCAGCTGTTGGGCACGCAGATAGGATGTGTGTGGACTGGATTTTTTTTTTTTTTAATAATCCAGAGGGGAGAGAACGTGGTGTTTATGAAAAACTTGAGTTTTTGAGTAGGCTGCTCTTCCATGCAATTGAAACTGGCCTTAGGTGAATAGAATCATTGCCAAGGCTACTTTGTGGTTCAGGTTTATCTAATACAAACCCTGAAGTGCAGTAAATTCTTGCATAAAAAATAGTTAATCTTTTCCATATGAGGTAAAATTAACATAAGATTAATTTTAAAGTACAATTCGGTGACATTTAGTACATTCATAATGTGGAACCATCATATCTGTTTAGTTACAAAACATTGATTATTCCAATGTAGAGACATGTACCAATTAGTAGCCACTCGCCCTATCCCTGTCTTTCCACCCCATCCTGGTAACCACCAATTTGTCTCTAGATTTACCTGTTTTGGACATTTTTCACATACATGGAGTTGTGTGCACTTAGGTGTTTTCTATAACTGCAATTTTGAGATTCATCCACGTTTATAGTATCAGTACTTTCCTGAATAATCCATTGTATGGATAATACATTTTGCTTCTTTAACCGTTTATGGACATTTGGGTTAATACTCTCTGACGTTTAGAAATAGTGCTGCTTTGAGTTACATTTTTAAAAAACCTAACACTCTTGTTGCTTGAGAAATGAAGCTGGTTAATTTTTGGCATTAAGGCACATTAATATCGTTTCTAGTAGTTTAGACTTAAGTACTGTCTTATGCAGTTTCTTTTGGTTTTGAGTCCCCAGTATTTGCTTCTGAGCAGGTTATCCATGATATCTAAGTGCCTTATTTTCAAGATTAATTGAAATAATGGGTAAAGTTTCTAACTCAGTGCCTAGAGTGTAATAAGGGCTCATCCACTGTTTTTCCTTCGCTTTTCAAGGAGACATTTTTTTCTTAAGCATGTGTTGGCTTCCAGGAACGATTAGGGAGAAACAAGTGATTCAAGGGTGATAATTTTACTTGTTTGGTGTTAGTACTTTGGCCTTTTTGCCTAGGAATTTGTTTTTTGCTGTGCAGGTTGAGTAAATCTTCAAAAAAATTTTTTTTAACAGAAATGCATCGTGATTCCTGTCCATTGGACTGTAAGGTTTATGTAGGTAATCTTGGAAACAACGGTAACAAGACTGAATTGGAACGAGCTTTTGGCTATTATGGACCACTCCGAAGTGTGTGGGTTGCAAGAAACCCTCCCGGCTTCGCTTTTGTTGAATTTGAAGATCCCCGAGATGCAGCCGATGCTGTCCGAGAGCTAGATGGGAGGTAATTTGATTTTTTACTAATGGTAAAAATGCTTGTGTTTCTAATTTTTAACATTTCTGGGATATGTAGTTTTGGATGACTTCTGGGTTACCTGAAATTGATGTTACTAAATATAATACATAAAAGTTCTGCAATCAAAAAAAGGACAACAGTTTTACTGGCGATAAGTAGGAAGTTTTTATTGGCCGTTGAAGAAAATAATTTAATGTTCAATTCTTGGTGGGCAGATCACCGGCATCCAAAAAAAGTCAGAACGTTTTAATCTAAATTATCCACAGTGTCAACTGTGTTGTCACTTTTGAATTGTTTTTAAAACAATTGTAGAATATTTTCTTTAAATAAGAATGGCCACGGACTGATGGTTGCTGTTGTTGAATGAGGGTTTACTGTACCATTATCTTTTATGTATTTGAAATACTTCCTTAAGGAAGTGTGGATTGTATAGCCATTTCCCTTTGTAATTAATGTCCAGTTAGCTGGCTAGTAAGTAACACTTGAGCCTTAACAGTGAACAGGTGTTGCCTGTTCCTCTTCCATGTAATTGGCATTTAAAAACCCATTAGATGTCCTGAAACCAAGGAAAACTTTATCCTTAAGCTCCTCCCAAATTATTGAGAGTTGGCTGTAAAGCTGTATAAAAGGTAGTTTATCCAAGTAGATAGCATAAAAATATTTCCAGGGCCCCACCTGTTTTCACTGTCCGAATATGGTGGCTCATCTAAACTTAATAGTTATGGACTGATGAAGAGGTGGACGATAATTGCCTTTTTCTGCTGCACTTCCTTACATGTCAGCTAGCAAGGGATAATTGAGGGGTGGGGGTGATACAAAATGGCTATTTGTTTTTGTCCTATTTAATTGCTTTGTTTACATGAGGGAGAGGAAGACCAAACTTAGTGTAGTAAGATCAGTAAACAAGTGCTGGGACCTAAAGGAAAAGTAACAGGGACAGATGAACTAGTTCTTTGAGGATGAATCCAGGGGTATTCACACTTAAATTGCAACTGTTAAATTAACCTTGAGCCCAGTAATCAGACCGACGTAAAGCAATAAAATGTAATGAAGTTAGTTGGTTTCCTTTAAGAAAAAAGGAACCAAAACTTGTTTCGATATTAAGGATTCTAGAGGCATTCAATTGTGTTCTTTGCTAAGAAGCTAAGCAGGAGTGGGTTTTTTTGTTTTTGGTTTTGGTTTTGGGGTTTTTTTTTTCTTTAAAACACATTTTTTATAAATTCAGGTTGGCTGCTTTAAAATTAACGTTTCTTCCTAGAACACTTTGTGGCTGCCGAGTAAGAGTGGAACTGTCGAATGGTGAAAAGAGAAGTCGAAATCGTGGCCCACCTCCCTCTTGGGGTCGTCGCCCTCGAGATGATTATCGGAGAAGGAGTCCTCCGCCTCGCCGCAGGTACTTGAGAGAGAGCGTGGTTAGAGGTATTGCTGTAATGGAGTAGCTAATAGGAACAGGTATTTCTCTTTAAATTTGTTGGTGGGTTTTAAACTTTGAAGAATCGGAGGTTTTTATGAAACATTTGTTGGGTGTAGTTTGGGGTATGTGAGTTGTGCTGAGTGTTGGCTTTTGTCCTTAGGTTCATGTTGGTAGTAACTTCTATCTTGGATCTGTCTTCTAGTTCATCTTCTAGTTGCATCTTTCCAAGTCTTCCCTTGTACTTCAATTTAGGCCTTTTTCCATTTCTTGACTCCATAATGACAAACATTACATTCAACTCTAGCTCTTCACAAAAATGTGTTTTCTATTAGCACAATTGTAATATTTATCAAACAGGCAGCTGTTTTAATGTTACAACTGGTAAAATAGAAATCATTCTGAAACGAAAGTCACTGACCAATAAAGGGGGCGAAAAAAGTAATCCCAGTCATCTATTCTTCAAACCCAAATAGGAGAGAATTCAGTTTTTTTTTTTATAATTGAAAATGGCATCATTCTTGGACCAGACAGTGTTGTTTGGTTGCTATAACTCCACATCTCCTCAGACCTTCAAAATAGTTTCTATAGGACTGAATTTACCTCTTACAGGTGAGTGAAGTCCTCCTAGGAGATAACGAGTTCAAAATCTTGCCCCTTTTGCTATTTTGAAAAACAAAACACACTGTTGCCCATCATAATAAAGAGTATTTGTTAGCTAATAGATGGTTGTACTGATGGCTTGTTTTTCATTTTTTTTTTGTGCTTTTTGGTCCATCTATTAATAAAAATGAACCCCGTTACAGAGTCACCATCATGTCTCTTCTCACCACCCTCTGAGTCTGCATTAGCCAGTCAACTAGCCCTTTCAGCGTCATGTGACCAGCGCGCCCCATTCAGCTTGGCTGGTGTCGTTTCACATGACCCAGGCATGGCCAGTCGTCAGGTTGCACCGCCCTTTGGTTCCCGAGCATGCTGTTTTCTCTCAGCCTTCTCTCCAACCTTAACCAAATCGGCAGCAGCCACCTCGACCGCCCACACATTCCTGGCCAATCAGCTCAGCTGTTTATTTACCAAATGTCTTCACAACAACTACAGCAGCAGCCTTCGGCTAACAAAAAAGCAGGAAAAATCCACAACACCCCCTTCGCCAACCAACTAAATCCAACGCAACATCTGGCAAAACCTTTTCAGCAAATTCTTCCTGGCCGTCAGTCCGGCAGCCTCACCTCACCATTTCTAGCTTGTTGAAACCCAAAACTAGTAAGTTTTTCCTGCTTATACAGTTTACTGCTGGTTAAAATAAGGAGTAAGCGGCTTAAAGTAATTCTTTTTTCTGGATCAAAGGCTGGCTGTGCATAATTGAATGGTAATGTACATATATATTGCTTGAATAAAACTTTTAAGGGTGATAGGGAACTCATAATGTAACTTAGACCTTCCAGTGAAACTTATTTGCATGTGTGAGATGCCAAACTAAAAATTTTAATAACTAACAGATTTAGTTTTCCTTTCTAGCAAAAATTTGTTCACTCCTATCACCTTTAAATGGTTTTACTAACCGTTTTCAAAATTTTTAAAATTTGGGGGTGAAGTGGGCCAAGCTAAGGTAATTTTGATAAGTCTAAACACACTCTTAAATGTGACAATCACAAATGCAGTTCTAATGTAGCACTTAATGGCATCAATATTTACACCTAGCGCGTTTCCACAGAATTACACTATCCACCTGGTACCTAAGTCTTGTCATGGACTTACAGGTTTGCATGGGTTCCAAATACTGGTTTATGGTACTGTTTTTGGAACTACTTGTGGGACTACATTTTGGTGTGGTGTTTTGGGTAGTGAAGTTAGTTTGACATGAAGTTTTGCATTGGACAGATCTGCTGTGAAGCATTCTTTGTTAAAGTGAATCCATGGTTGGAATACCTGCTTTTCACTTGAGCTTTTGGTTCCTTAATCCTTCTGTGCCTTTTTTTCTTTTCTTTTTTTTCTTTTGTTTTGTTTTGTTTTGGACGATGGGTGCCAGTTCTTCGGCACATTCACTGGGCCCAACAGTGAGAATGAAAAGTTGGGAAATGCCTCACTCCATAAATACTAATTGACAATTAGCCTAACTTTCCTTTTTCTGCTTTTAGATCTCCAAGACGGAGAAGCTTCTCCCGCAGCCGGAGCAGGTAAATAACTGCCTTTTTTGGCCACGTTCTCAGAAATGGTAGTGTTGCAGTTATTCCCAAGTTGTTTTCCAAATGATTTTTGGTTAATGGGAGTAGACCCTTGACTTGAGTAAGAAATCAGGTGGTACGTAGAACCAGTATTGAATTGTAAGACTGAACAAGCTTTTAGTTTTCAAAGACTTACTACAAATGTTTGTTGTGGGTAATTCTAAATGACCCCATTTTTCTTTCTCCCCTGCTTTTAGGTCCCTTTCTAGAGATAGGAGAAGAGAGAGATCACTGTCTCGGGAGAGAAATCACAAGCCGTCCCGATCCTTCTCTAGGTCTCGTAGGTAAGATTCAATGACTTGAGCCATTTAAGACCTTGCATACATAATCTATTAGAAACAAATGTGTCTTTTCGTGAGCCATTTTGATAATATTTTTATAACTTCCATAAAATATTTTGATGTTACCAAGTTACAGATGAAACTTATTTTATTTATTTTTTTTTAGCCGATCTAGGTCAAATGAAAGGAAATAGAAGACCAGTTTGCAAGAGGAGTGTTGTACAGGAAATAACTTCATTTGACGGGAGTATGTACAGAAAATTCAAGTTTTGTTTGAGACTTCATAAGCTTGGTGCATTTTTAAGATGTTTTAGCTGTTCACATTTGTTTGTCTTGGAACAGTGACAAAATGTAATTCTCTGTGGTTTGAAATGGATCTTCAGAGGCGTATAATATCAATAATTGTTACTTTACAATGTTCCCTTAAGCAAAATTGAATTTGCTTCGAATTTTATTTAGTCGTGCATAGACTGATAGATAATAAACCTCTTAATTCCTGCCCAGCTACAGTGTGATGTTTAATATGGAAACAACTGGCAAAAATTGAACATAAGATTTCTTTCATAGCTGGGATGTAATATGCAGCTGTAGTTAAACATGCAGTCTTCAAAAGCTGCTGTGAACACACGCCATCAGGTAAAAATTAAAGCTGCACTATTAAACTAGGGGTTAAAAATTTTTTTTCTTTTAAACCCAACTCATCTTCACACTGGGAAGAGGTCATCTAGTTGTTGTAGAATCTTAAGATTTTTCAAGAAAGTTAGTTTACCTTTGCTTTAGGTTATAAGTTTCTTATGTGATTGCTGTATGTGAATACATATCTCTATAACATTTTTTATTTGGAAATTTGAGACTATTCAAGATACCAGTGTCCTGCCTAGTTTAAGGGTACATTGTAGAGCTGAACTTTGAGTTACTGTGCAAAGTTTTTTTTTTTCATGCTGTCATTTGTAATACGTTTTGTGAGAATCCTTGGGATTAAAGTTTTGGTTACAAATTGTTGTTTAACCTGAAAGCTTGTCTTTCCTTGCAAAACTAAAACCTTTGAGCTTGGTATCAAGTTCAGGTATAACATTCCTAATGGAAGCCATACTTATTTTCTTGTAAAAAGTGCTTTTGAATTAATAAAATAATAGCATAATTGTGTAATAGTTGAACCCACTATTACCCATAGTTGTTGTCCCATGGAAAGCAGTTGGTTACACAAATCTTAGAAACAAAATTGAGGCTTTTGAAGTAAAGGAAATACTTGGTTGTCACCTAAGTAATTGTTAGTACTTACCATATTTTAGAAGTAGAAGCCAGTTCAAAGTCCATGATACTCAGTGACCAACATTTTAAAGTTTAGCAGCCTGGTACATTATAACCTAAAGTTGGCCTTAGAAAAGGGCTTTTATCATTAGCATGAGAACTTTTCCACAAAGCTTTAAAAATTGCTTCCATTTTATATAATTTGAGGTGTTGCATGGGAATTCTAAATTGATACATTATGATGTAAAATTCACTATATGGTTTAAATGTAACAGTGCAGAATTAAATATGGAGGCATGCATAACGTTCCTCTTAGAAATCCAGAGGAGTTGTAATTTCAAATTTTTGTGCAATTAGATTAAATTATAATGTAACACTCTTGTGGCTTAGTTTTCTTAAATGTGCTTTAAATGATAATTTTGGATTATCTGTACTGACTTTAATATGAAAGAAGTCATTGCATTAAGAGTTGACTCGAAGGATATTTTATAAGTTATAGGTCCTGAACAGATTTCTAGTGATCCTTAACTTTTCATGTAAATAACAAGGGAGGAGAAACATTGGAGTCATAAAGGAGAATTGGTATCAGTGAGGTTCAGTATGAGCCTTGTTACAGAGGACATTTAAGACTACTTGTTGATTTACTGGTAGCTCTGGTTTTAGGACTTTTTGTGTTTCTGCGTATCCTCATAGCCTAAATACTTCTTTGTTAGGATCAAGACAAGATAGCCAAACCATACAAGTAATATGGTACACCAACAATTAACTGCTCTTAATAGGGATTTACATGGGCTTTTTTTTTTTTTTTTGGTAGTATACAACTTCGAATCTTAAATTGTGAAGGGTTCCTGTAAAAAAGATAATAGATTATAGGTATTACGTGGTTAATACAGAAGCTGAGGTAAAATTAGTATCTTGGAGTTATCCTGACTCTGAGTCCAAATTTGTAATTAATTCAACTGGAAGTCTCAGCACAATTTTATGGTTGGTAAAAAATCTGGAGGGTAGAACTTGTTAAACTCTTACATTTTACTTATAGGTTGTGCTATTAAAAGTTTTAGAGTTAAGTAATATTTAAAACTAAATTTTAAAATTGCAAGTCCCATTAGCCAGTTTGGTCATGCATCCCAAGTTGAATCCAATAGCGAAAGTCACTTTGACTTGTAGTTCAAGTGACGACTGGTGTTCACTAGAGGTCACTATTAATACTTGGTGATAATTTAAAGAAACAAAGGATTATAGTTGGTTTTTAGGCTGTGAAGACTATTTGACGACATGTGGTTCACATTTTATCGTGGGTTACTTCTGAACTCCATGTTTTAAACAAAGGTGAAGACAAAAATTAGCCAGAGAGGTTTTAATTTTATGAGATGCAAGATTATATACTGTTTTGGGGTTTTGTTTAGATACTTTTTTAATGTTCCTTACGAAGATGATGTGATCAGTAGATGGCATCTCCACCTTTGTAGTTAGACTCACCCATATCTGGATGGCAAGTCCTGGTTGCTTTTTATTGTAGAGTCATGGTTCATATTAGTATAGTGCTTCCTTATCAGGAATAATGTTGATCACAAATTGTTCAAAACACACAGCCTGATTCCAGGCCCATGGCTCAAGTTTTTCCATGGTCGTCTAGTCCTGTGTTATTTGAGAGTTCTCCTAGGTGATAACATCCTTGGTTATGTAAGAACTGCTGGCTTAGTACTTTGTTTTAATGTGCGTTTACTTTCAGAATCTTGAACATGGTTTAGTTGCTAGATCTAGGTGGTGGTGATGTCCTCCAGTTGTATATTTTTATACTAGACTGTTGCCTGCTGGTTTTCCATTTGGGGCAGGGGAGATGTGAAAGATTTTTATAATTAAAGTAGCTGAAGAAAAACTGGGTTGGAGTATATTTTTTATCAAAATAATCAGTGTTGAATATGATTTTACATATCCACGTACATTTTCTTCTATTAAAGATTAATTGGTTATTTCAAAAATTCAACTGTAGAACACTTATGAGGTTCTGAGACAAGGTCATTGAAAATTTGATAAACCTGGTATATCTGCTTGGTTTTGTTCATGTAACTTTCCCCTTATTGCAGAAGTTCATAATAAGTAAGACTTATTTGGTATCCCAGTTCTTTATCTGGAATGCATGACAACTGAAATGTTTCCCATACTAACATGAAATACATGTGTAGAATATTTTCCTCATCTCTGACATGCAGGCCCTTGGACCTGGAGTGAGGTGGAATCATCTTTAGTCGAGGGCCTTTTTGAAGCCCCTTAGCAGAGGAAAACGAGTGAATTGAGTCAGATGGCAATGGCAAAGGCAGAGCTCAGAGATAAGGAAAGGCTAGGTGAAGAAATGAGTAATCATGAAATAGTTTAGAAGGGAGGAGCAATTGAGTGTACAAGTGCACTAGGGTTTAGAGGTAAAACTGAAAGGATTCTAAAACTTAGTACTTCAGTCTGACTTGATTTTTTTTTTTTTGAACCACACTACTGCCAAATATGCAAGTGTGGGATAACTTGTCCAGCCTTAGTACTGGCAGGAAGGCCAAGAAGTTGGGAATGTTAGACTGTACTGGTAAAATGGCTGGCTTATGTATCCCAGCTGTCTGGGGTTTAATGGAGAGACAAGATTTACTCTGAACTAGCAGTCCTAGTAGGACTTAAGTCAACAGGGACATGAAATTGGCTTCCAGAAGTAAGCTGGGAGTAGAAGTTGCCCACATTATAAGTAGTAAGTAGAAAGCTAAGAACTGAATCGAAATTAGCCACCTTTTGGGTGCTGGAAGATTCAGTGAAGACAGTTGAGGTAGTCAGGAAAGAAATTTAAAAAAATTTTTGCTCTGCCCCTGCTGTAGCGTGCAGCAGAAAGGAAGCTTGTCTTCAAATACTTTGCCAGATACTATGCAGGGCCTTTTAAGTGGTTAAGCACTTAAGATGTACACTGTTAAGAAAGGGCAAGGAAAAAAGCTCATATTCAGTACTTATTCTACTAAACAAGTGGATTTACAACTCAGGCCAGCCTTGACTTCAAAACTTTAAATTTTTTTTCTCAATTCAGTAGTAAAAATGCCATTTGGTGATTGTCAGGATTTAGAGCACACCTTATTGTGAAACCATGTAAATTGAGCCTACATTGGAAAATAGTGACCTTGCAGTCTTTGTAGAGATAACTTGTTAAAATTTTGTCTTGAAGAAAGGCATATGTAATCAAGTATTTTTACAGTTAGAAAATACAATGTGTATTTGAACTTTTTCTTTACACATCTAAAAAAGCATGTACATCTGAGGTGTACGAATCTACACATAATGCTATCTGGGCAGGTATCACAGTTAAACATTTAAGACATTTCTTGGCAAAGGCCTACGTAGTTTTGACTTGATGCTAATTGATGCTCAGTTCAATGTGTCTAAATGTCATTGTCAGAGGAACAGAGCTGTGCTAATGTGGATGGGTTGACATTCTGTCCATGTTAACTGTTAACCTTATCATGCTTCAAAGCTATGACTAGTTGCTGTGGCTGACCAGTCCCCTGACCTTGATTTCAAATTTATTCTTTTTAGGGGTATGAGAGCAATATTGCTGAGTTTTGCATTTTAGACAAGGTCTGGTAAACAGCTAATTTAGGGAGTTTTTAAAACTTTATAAAGTGCACAAGTTTTTCTTTTCTTTTAATGGAATCTTATGGGGAACACCACAGAAGAATTCCAAGAAAAGACGAGGCTGTGGTAGAGATTTGTGATAGGGTTTTAGCCTCAACCAGTTAGCACAACGTTAGAGATCTTGTGTAGCATTTCTTAGTTGCTGGGTGGAAAATACTGGTCCTGGTTGAGCAGGCTCATTTGATCACTTAAGATTTTGACAGATTTGGAGCTTAAAAGTTGTTTAATTTTCCAGCAGTACCTGCAGTCCTATTGGTTTGGAAGAATGCTCCATTCCTTCCTCAAATTTGATTAATTCTCACAAGTGTATGTGTGGAGGGAAAGAATTCCAAGGTAAGGTTTAAGTACATGTGCATTATATAAGATTTGCTTCCTGGGAACCAGAAATTTACTGGTTCCAACTTTTTGGATTGGACAGCAGTTGACAGGAAGAAAATGATTTAAAAGAAAAAGTCACATATGATCGTCATACTTTATCGAGGCATAGATTGAAATACAGAGAATGCTGGACCAAGGCCAAGGTTGCAGCCCAGCAGTGATTGAGCTGGAACAGTGTACCCCAGGTTGCAGGACCATGTGTACATTAACTGGTAGAGGCCTTTAGTCAGTCCCTAGTTCAGTACTATGTTTAGAGATGATTACAGATTTGCCCAAGGTCACACAGGGACACCGTGGCAGTGGCAGAAATGGGACAAGGACTCCTAATTCAGGTGCTAGTTCCAGGAGCAATATGATACTAAAGCTTTGAAGCCAATAGCCAGGGTGACTGGCAAGCTATATAATTTCCAGGGTTCCTTTTTCTCTGTAAAATGGCAGATAACAATAGGAAACTACCTCTTGTTGATACCTTGAGAATGTAGTGATGTGCCGAGTATGTGGCACTCAACAGGATATGACATAGTGTTCTATAAACAATAGTTGTCACATGGCATCTTCACCCTGGTAAGCAGTAAAGCCTTCAAACTTTTAGCAAAATTGATTTCTTTCAGTGTTGAACAGGCAAGAGTGTCCTAATGCATTCTCGGTGTGTTCCCTGTGTATACTGGGAGTGTTTCCACTGACCTTAGTCGTCACTCAGTTTTGAATCCATTGTCCAGTTTGAGGAGACATTGATTTCTGCTGTCCAAGGTCAGGATATAGACATTTGTAGTTAAAGGAGTCTGGGCAGATTTAAAGGAGCTTCTGAAATTGGATAGGCAGATGGGAAAGGATGAAAGATTAAAATTGTTAGCTAGCTCTTTAAAAATGGTATTTTTAATTAGGCCAGTCTGGACTGATACTGTTCTGAGAGCAAGTCACTTCTTTAATTTTTCATTTGTAAAGTTGTGGGTAATAACATAATTCACAGGGTATTATTGATAAATCTTTGTGTGTGTCAGTTTTTTCCATCTTTTGCTGCACCTTGAAATCGACTGGGCAACTTTTGAAAATAATTGTTGGGCCCTGTCCTTAGAGGCTCTGATTCAGTTTATCTGAGGTGTCTGTATACTTTAAAAGTTTCCCAGCTGATTCTAAAGAGCAGTCAAGATTCAGATGTTTTTATCCCACAGTGGTCCTATTGGTCTATTTGCTCTCTCTCATAGTCCTCCCCCAGGTGTCCCTGTATATGGATCAAGGCACATCTATGCCCTTTTCCTAGTGCTCTGCCCATTGGCCACACCCTCTGCCTATCCCTGTTCTTGCCTCAGCCTTGCTGGGAGAGAGGCAGCCCTGGTTCTTTTTCTGTATAAAAGCTGTCGGGCTGGACTGAAAACTCCCAGCATCCCTTACATTGCAGTTGGATACGATTGTCACCAGAAAGTACTGCTTTCCTATGCTGCATTCACAGTGGTGGTGTGGCTACTCCTTCAACAAGGTATTGGAGAGAAAGACGAGATGGAAAGGGAATTCATACTGAATTACCACATGCCTAGCACATGTATTGTGCTTTATCATCAACTCTGATTTTGGGGTTATTTCCCATTTACTCAAGCTCGGGGAGAGTGGTCTCAACAGTATCAGACTTGGGCTTTACTGTTTGTAAAAAATATACATATGGGTGTGTGTGTGTGTATATATATATATATATATATATATATATATATAATTAAGTGAAATCCATTTTCTGTGTTCATTTTTTTTTAAAGGTGAAGCTTTAACTAAAAATTTGGGGACTGGAATATGCAGGGTAGGGGATGTCACTTGTCATAAAGGACTCGAGCCCTTATAAAACTCTCAAGGCATATATGTGTATAAATGGGTGGGATGGTTAGGGGAGGTGAGAAAAAAAGAAAAGCACTTTATAAAATACTATGCATTTATGTGTTAGGTATGACAGTTAGGAGACATAAGCTAGATGCTTGAAGCAGTTCCATACTTGCCATTTGGAAAAATTCAGAGTGAAGACATAAGTAGACACCAAAAGAAGAAATAGAATTAATGATAAATTAGACTGACGAATATGACGAGGGGTAAATAAGTTTAATTGAAGTAGAACATGCCAAGATATAACAGACTGCTAATTGAAGCAATGAGGGTCAATATTCTCACAAATAAGCTGGGTCTAAAACTAATGTCAAAAACAACTTACCCATTATAGGGCAGAGGAAGGGGAGAAAAGTGCCTGCCCCATCAGTTGTCATAAAGGTTTAATACATGAGAAATGCTCAATGTAGTTCCTGACATTTAAATACTGTGCAAGTACAGTACATCTGTTGCTAGAGTGACTGGATTAGGAAAAATCAAGTCCAAATACACGGTAATTATTCAGTTATTTCTAGACAGTGTTTTTTTATTTCATCATTCTCTCTCTAATGGCCTTATGCAAGTACTTTATACCTGAAGTAGGTTCAGTCCTGTGGGCATGGGTAATTCTTTGATAGATGTGTAGTATCTCCATACCCAAAGTCAGTTGTTTCCCAGCCAATGTGACAATTAAAAAAAAGTCAATTCCCAACCAACCACTAGGAGGCAGTAGTACCCCATTGAGACTGTTAGGCCAACTTCTTTGCCTGAAGTCAGCATCTGTTGAGTAGAATTGAGTCTCCATTGACTACAACATCTTTTCCACTCTTACCAATAAAGACAATAGCGATAATAGTTAGCATTCCTTGAACTCAAGTGCCAGCATTATGCTAAGCATTTTACACATACAAATCAGCTCACTTAAACCTTACTTGAGGGAGGTTCTGTTATCCCATTTTGCAGGTAAAGAAACAGGCTTGGCCCAAAAGCCATGTGAAGTGTTTTGTAGAAGGAGTAGTGCTAGAGCTAAGTGTTGACTGGGATTTGGGTAGAAAGCTATCTATATAAAGAAGAAAGTCATGCACATAAAATCAGATGTAGGAAACTTAAAGGCTTTTTGTGGACAAGTTTAAGATCCTATGAATTCATGGTTTAGAATTGGAGATTAGTAGAAAGTTAAAGCTGGAGGAAAACTGGTTATCAGGGATGGTGATTTTCAAACCTGAAAATTAGTCAAACCTTTGGCATGAAATCTTAATATAAAATATATAAAAAACAATTTAAATGATAACTGCTATAAGAACTACAAATTCTAGTAGGTAATACTAGTTAATAAAAACAGGAAAAGTGATATGATGAATGCAGTCATAGATTGACCTCACCCTAATTTTTCCTGTATCCTGACCATACAGAGAATTCAGTGCAAATGGTAACATTTTTAACATCTCATTTTGCAATCCCAGCAGTGACAGGAAGGTCTGCCCCAAAACAACCTAAAAGCACAAATTCATTTCAGCATGTTAAAATAAGCATATGATTGAATAGGTTTTATGTTTAAAAAAATACTCTTTAAAAATGGCTAGACCTATATATATTCTAAATAATCAAATGTCTGTGAGAATTGAGCATAGTGAGAATTCCTTATGCCACCCACACCTTTACTCTGCAGATAAAGAGCCTGAGGTGAAGGTTAGGGAGCAAGGTGTTCAGACTCATGGAGCCCAGCTGGGGCCATCTCCAGGTATTTGGCCTCCTGACTTCCGTCCCAGTGCTCCTGAGTGACGAGTCATGACATGTGGTATATAGCAGCATGCTGCAGCGTGGCTGTTCAGCCTCTTACCTGAGAGGACCCTGACCGCTTACCTGCCTCCCTCGCAGATTAAACCTCAGACAGAGGGCAAACATTACAAGGCTTTAGGAGTCAGTGCATGTCTGATTCACCCAGTGGTTTGTGCCCGTGCCGGCCCCCAAAGCTGTTTCCCTATCCCCTCCTTATGACCCTCGCTGTGGCCAGAGAGTGAGAAACAGGCAGGTACACCTGTGAGCATAAGAATGGAGGAATTTTCAGGGCTGCACACACACGGACTTGTCTGCCTTTGGGTGGCTCAGCATTGCCACATCAGCCTAGTTTCAGTATCAGGGTGAGGCAGTGTCACAGGGTGGGGCTCTGTGTTACCAGGGTGAGGCCACGTTGACAACAGGTGGTGGCTCTGGAGCAGGGAGAATAGGTTGGCCACCCCCAGAATTTCAAAAGTACTATTTATCACCATTTGCATTTTGAAAGGTGTAGTCTGTTTACACAATGGCAAGACATTTAGAAATTAACTTATTCATGAAAGCATATTAAATCTTTGTTAGGGGATGTTATTATAATTAACCTTTTTGTATAGAAAATACATTGTATGGTGGTTGCGGAAGAGAATAAGAAGGGAATACCACGTTCAAGTATTATACAGAAACATTTTAAAAGTTCATAGCTGAAAGCTTTTCCTAGACACAAGGCTATGAACTCAACCTTGACCCAGAGCAGATCCCCTGGAAGCAGGTTCCTGGAGTATGGCTTTGATGGGGAGGGCCTTTCTCATAGACTCTGTGGTCATGTTGCAGGTAAAGAGAAAAGGTTCTGCTCCCCCTGGAGTTGGAGGGCTGACCTTGATAACTACTGTGCATTTGTACACCCCCTCCTGCCACATCACTGTGGCCTCTCATAATAGTGATGCTCTTAACTTTTCTGGGAACTCAGCCTCTGCAGCAGAGAAGTGGGAGCCACACTGCTTTTCTTCCAGGCTTGTTGGGGCAAAATCCTGAGGTAATAGGTGTAAAGCAGCAGCAACTGCCTGGCACAGAGGAGGCCACGAACATGGTGAAGTGCAGCGTTTTCTTCATAGCTCTACTTCATCTCCTTTAATTACTACTCATCTTTAATTCAAAGGTAGTCCATAATCATGGTAGAAAAATTAGAGGACACGAAGGAAAAAGGTGACCCAATAGTGCCTGGCTTTCATAAGTAGTGTTTTTCTCTCCTGTTTTCTTTATTCTTTGTGCTAGGAGTGGGAAGTTCCGTTTGTGTGTAGGGGGTGTTAAAGAGATGATTGGCCCTACTTTCCAAATGAGGAAGCTGAACTCCAGAAAGAAGTGCCTTCTCCAAGGTCATACAGATAGTAAGAATGTTAAGTGGGGTTTGAAACAGCTTCTGAGTCCAAACTCAGCACTTGTGTCAGGACCTGAAGGGGCTTCAAGAGGTACCATGCATTGAAGTGCCCACAAGTGGGTCTCAGACACCTGACCCTGAACTCCCATGTGTGCAAAGAGCTTGTGTCCACATACGATATTTCCCTCATGACAACTTGTATTTACCATTCCCTACGAAAGATAAACTGTGGCCTACCCAGTCCTAAAGACGTGGGAGTGGGCAAGATGTGAATAAATAACAATTAGGTAGAGTTTTGGGGCACCTCAATTGTGCTTTTCTAGGGCTGCTGGGTTTACATTGTTCTTAGGCCTGCCATTATGTGTAAGTGCTGTCTTTCTGGGCTGTTTTCTCACTTTAAAGTTTCCTTTCTCTTCGCTTTCTTCTGGCCTTGTCTTGGGGTTCTCTGCAAATATTTGTTTTCTAAAACAAGCTTACTCTTTTAATGGCTAAAGTAACAAATATGCAGCTTCAGTGGTTATAATTATTCATTGAGGTAGAGATCAAGTGGATTGTGGGCAGATTTTTCCTGAAATCTATTAGTATTTCTTAAGAATGCCAAAAAGATACATCAGCCCTTGAACCCTAATTGTATAATTGTAAGTAATCACATGTAATTGTGGGCCTTGCCTTAAGATGGTCCTGGTGGCACACAACCTATCTTCTGTGCCAACGTGGTAGTTAGGTCCTGGTGGCCCTGAGGTTCAGGTGAAGGAAGAGAAGGGATCTTGATTTCACTTGGTTTGCCTTATCTGTGGGTGTGGGGAGAACAGTTGGCTAGAGATGGCATGTATCTCACATGGTGGCCTGCGCCTTCCCCACACTGCATCCTGGAATAAGTGGACCACAGCATCTTTCCAGCTGAACTCAAACTCTATTCACTGCTTCAGGCAGAGGTGGCCTTTGATAGGAGACAAGTTTCCACACTGGGACCACCAGATGGCCTGCAAGATCCTTTCTATCACTGATACTTTAGGACTGGCAACTCTAGAAAAAAAAATAAGATTGTTCCTTTGTAAGGATGGCAGGTCATGATGGTCATTTTCCTAGAGGAGAAAGGAAAAATGTTAAATGCAAAGTTAGTAAAAAATCCTCTAAGGCAACATCAGGCCATAAAATGAGCTTTTTGCTCTGCAGGGGTCAAGCAAGTTTTAGTGCCCGATCAAGATTGGAATGGTCTCTGAAAACAATCTTCACCCATCCCTGTTAAGAGTTACTACCCAAACTGTACAAATGTGAGAACTGTAGAGAAGGAAAATAACCCAGAATGTGGAAATCCACAGCCAGGACTAGACCCAAGGCCTGACTCATCGGACCCATGCTTCTCCAGCACAGCTCAGCTGTGTGTCTGTGCTGTTAACAAGCCTGGCACCAGGATTCACACTGGTTTCGAGGCTGCTTGGTGAACCTGAATCCCCAAGAAACCCTGGAGGAACAGGTTCTCAGAAAGGGCCAGTGGGTTTATAAAGGTGGTGGTATGGGAGAAGGACTCTGGTGAGGACTGAAGACCACCAGGGCCAGGAACTGTCTCCACAGTGGCCCCTGGGTTACTTGTCACTTAGTTCAGCACCAGGAAGATTTTGCATAACAACTCCAGGTTGCACGTTGGGGATTAAGGCCCTACAGCTGTTTCTTGTGGGAAAAGCACAGCATTCAATTCAGAACCTGGATTTGGCTCCTGGCAATACCATTATGCACGCCTAGGCAAGTTACTTTGGTCCTTGAGTCCTTGGTTTTGTCATCTGTAAAATGGAACTGATACTTCACAGGGCTATTACAGGGTTTAAATGAGAAGGGAAAAAAACATCTCTGCCGACCTCAGTAGGTGCCAGACGGTGTTCACCTGTATTAACTCATTCTTCACAGCAGCTCTTAGAGTAGGTGCTGTTACTATTTCCATTTTAGGAAGCAGAGGTACAACAAGGTTAAGTAACTTGCTCAGTGTAACATAGCAAGTGGGGAAGCTGGGATTGGAACCTAGAACATCTGGTTTGGGATTAAGTGTTCAGTAAGAATCCGTTAGATCAACAGTCTCCAACCTTTTTAGCGCCAGGGACCAGTGCTGCTATGAGAATCTAAAACCTGATCTGAGGTGGAGCTGAGGCAGTGATGCTAGCACTGGGGAGCGACTGCAAATACAGATGAAGCTTCACTCACTGGCCTATCACTCACCTCTTGCTGTGTGGCCCAGTTACAGGCCACGGACCAGTACCAGTCCGCAGACCAGGGATTGGGAACCCCTGCATTAGATGAATAAATTAATTCTATGGCTGGTGAAGCAGAGATAACAGCTTTCTGAGTGTCAAAAACATGAGACCATAGAAGTATAACCTGCTGTTCAATCGGTTAAGGTCCCCAGGGGTCAGAGGGTGAAAGACCTGCTGGAGGTCTTATTTTGTGGCAGAGCTGAGGAAAGGAGCCAGGCCTCCAAACAACCATGCCCAGTCAGGGTTGCCCACGGTCTACAATCCTCAGGTTTTATGTTCTAGGAAACACACTCTGGGAAAAAGTACAATAACTTCTATAATCATTAATGCAGAGAGTCTCAGTGAACTCTTAAGGTACTATCACTCTCCAACATGTATCCATTAACCCTGTCCCCAAATACTTCAACATTGTTATAAAAATGGCAATAAAAGAAGGCAGGATGCAATGCTATGTGGCAATCAATACATGCCTACAAAACCCTGCACTTTAGAACACATACAAATAAAAGGATGTACTAGAATGGCTGCCTATGGGGCAGGGGAATGGGAGTGACACATGGGGTAAGGGTAATACATAAAACAAGAGGGGGCTAGCCAGGACCAACGATGACCATGATCCATCACCTGGCTAGTACCAAAAATTGAGTAAAAATAAGACACTGGATGAAATCACTCTGCCTGAAACATGTTGGCTCTGGGCTCATGTAGGAAAGGTGGAGACACATCCTGGGCTGCCTCACCAAATGCAGAGGTCTGAAAGAGTGTTCCTGAGTGGGGCAAGTGAGGTCAAGGGAAGAGTAAGTCACAACTGCCTCAGTGAGCTCAAGCTCCAAGCCAGAGGCTGCAGGAAGACCTTCAAAGGCTATAGGGAAGGAGTGAAGAGCAGTTCCTGGGTGAGTGTCAGGGGTCACAGTCACCTGCTGTCACACCTTCCTCACCAAGGTTTAGCCAAATCCACTATTAGGCTGATCTAAGGATGTAAGAAAGACATGGATATAGGCCAATAACCCCATGATTGTATGATTGTAGGCTTGGTTGCCATAAGAGTCCTACTACACGCTGGTCAAAGTGACACACATACCCGTCTCCCACGCCAATGAAGTGTACCTGTGAGGATCGGGGAGAGGGCATCTTCATTTACTCAGCTGGCTCATCTGTAGATGGGACACAATTGGATGTAGACCTCTCCTAACTACCCTACCTGGTTACTGGAACCTTCCTGGGAAGTGGTTATCCCCAGGGCACAGAGCCCGCAGTTCTGGGATCAAGTCACAAGGTGGCAGCGTGGGGAAGAAAGCTGATTTTCAACTTCATGCAGTAGATATTTAGGTTTGCCTTCAGGCATGGGAAGCAGGAGGTACCGTGGTCCTTCAAGATTGGCTGATTTATTAAATATGAAGTGAAGCAGAAGCCTGTAACCCTAGTGGCAGGGGAAGGGCAGCAAGAAGAGGCAGGCATGCTTTTCTGGAAAGTAAATCTCCAAGCCTGTCAGTTTTCACCCATTAACCACCATGGAGGTGGTGACTGTGTGTATGAATGTGTAAGTGCTTATGTGTATGTATATGTGAATGTGTGTTATTGTGTGTGTGATTACAGTAATTGTGTGTGTAAGGGTGAGGGTGAGTGCGAGTGTGGGTGTGGGGGAAGGGGGAAGCAGCCCGCTCAAGTGTCGCCAGAAAGGCTGGGAGAAACTATAAACCTGGGCGATGTCCTCTTTATCAGTGAGCCCTTCTCCTGGGTGAATTGGGGTAGAGCGCAAAGTTCATGCAGATTAGTAGCAACTGGAAGCATGAAGCAGGTAGTGATATCCGAGGGGAGGAGGTGGCGCTCTAATGGGGAAGGAAAGGCCTGCACTAAATTCCACTTAGCCCCAGTCTCAGAAAATGGATTCTGGGCCCAGCATAGCCGGTACCACCCGGCCTGACCATTTTCAAGTGGTGCAGGTGGGACGGATAATAACCTCCCTGGGCTTCAGTCTCCACCTGTAAAATGACAGAAAATTGGACTTGCCTTCCTCTTGGCCGCGTGTGAGGATTAAATGACAGCTATGTGTGTAATGCACTTAGAAGAAGGCCTAGTATGTAATGAGTGCACATCTGTTGGTTGTGGAGAAAACATGAAATCATGCTGTTCGAAGAGACCCATGTACAGCCTGGTCCAGCCCTGCCACTCTGGACTAGTCTCCTGTCCTCTGCCTACCCCAGCCTTCCAGAGAGGACCTCCACAATGGAATGGACCTTCTCAGGAAGTGGGGAATACCTGCCTCTGGGGTAGGGAGAGTTTGTAAGAAACAAGGGGAGGGAGCTGTCAGGCCGACACCTTCTAGATCCAACTCCAGCTCTGACACTGCACTCTCCAGGCAGTTTAGAGTAATGACTCACACGTACTCCTGCTCAAGTTTTGCTCTTGTTTTTTCTTTTCTTTTTATTAAGGACTGGGTGGAGAACATTTGGTGTCATCCGGGATTACTTTGAAACTACCGCCTCACTTTGGGAGCTGGCTTGAGTCAACTGGTCACCATGGAATTTCTTTTTTTAGCACATAAACAGCCAAGTTAGAAGCAGCTGTTGCCCCATCCAGGCGGGAAAGCAGCCTGTTGATGTTGAGCTGCCTGGCTTGTATTTCTTGGGCAGAAATTTCGATGCCATGTCTCTCAACTCACCAATTAGGAAGCCCAGAAACTGTGGTTTAAAGACCACATGTCTAGTTACATCTAGTTATTCAGGTGGCTTCACCTGGGAAGCCCTCGCTGAATATCAAAGCCACAAGGTAAAGGACATATACAGCATCTGGAGTGCTCTACTTCTTAGGGGCCACCCCAGGAGGCGATGAGCACTAAGTGCCAAGTCAGTGAGGAAACCCTGTTTTGGAGTCAGAGCATAAAAAACCCCAGCCACAAACCACAGAGCCTTTCCTGAGCTCTTGTTTTCTGTAGGTTCTGAGCCCAAGGAGGGCCTCTGAGGAGAGGGGAGGCTGGAATTAGGGAGAATTACATGGGATGAGGTAAGGCCTTTGAAGAGGCAGGAACGGCATAAGCTAAGGCACAGAGATAGTAATATATAAACTATGTTATAGGGAAAAGTTTGTTTGGAACAGAGGGTTTACAAGAATAAATTTACACTCATTCATTAGCATCTACTATGTGCGAGACATTTTGAGTCATCGGGATGAAGTTGGTGAGCAAAACAAAAATCCATCTTCCGTATATATTTGCTGACTGACAACAAGATAAATGGTAAAAGCTCACATTTATTGAGCTTACTGCATGCCCGGCACTGTTTTAAGTACTTTATTTACTCATTTAATCCTCAAAACACCCACATAAAGTAGTTATGGTTACTATGTCTAGTTCATGGACGAGGAAGCATAGGCATTGAGTGGTAGAGGTAGAATTCAAACCCAGGGCCCATGCTCTGACCCCAACACTCTACTACTACACCACCCTTGGAGAGAAAGGGTGAGAGGTCAGGTTGCCAGGTAACAAGAGTCTGGTTTTCAGGGTGGCGAATGCTAGGCAGGGGAAGTTAGTTTCAGACCATTTTTCTGGGGGCATATGTGGAGTTGATTGGGGGGCAGGTGGCTAGAAGGAACTTGGGGGTTCAGAGGGCAGTACAGCCCCCTGGCCTTACATAGGAGTGGAACAGGAGTGAAGACAGGAGCATTGGACCATTGGAACATTGCTTAGGCCATACCTTGCCTGGAATTAAAGAACTTGGCAGAAAGTGTTCTTTCCCATGAAAGAGGACGGACAACCAGTGGACTACTCTTTTTATTATCATTACTTGCACTTCATGAAGGGTGAGGGGGCTGTCTGCTGTGCCGAGCCCTAGCCCATAACAAGGGGCTTGAAGGGCCTCCTAGATTTGTCTAGGAGATGTGATGATCTGTACAAGGTCCGGCCTGTCTTCTTCAAATTCCATTAGCCAATCTCCAAAGTCAGTGTTCAGATGACCTGCAGACCCACTCCCATTCTCCCCACCCCCATCACCTCCTTGTATCATGGGACCCTTTCCATTTCTTCATCAGCAATCCCAGCGCCAGCCCCTCTTGGTGGCCAGCCTGCAGGTCCCCGTGCACGGCTAGAGTCACGTTTTCGTGGTACCACTGCTTTTGTCTCCCTGCCTGCCAACCACCATATGCTGGCTTCAGACTCCCAGAAGCACAAGCCAGATCCCTGATCCAACCTCTTCCAGTTTTCATCCACGTTTCCTTAATGGATGTAGGATATTACTCTGGCTTAGGTAAGAGAAGCCAACTTTAGTTTTTGGCTGGTACCACCTCAATGCTGCCTGCCAGTCAAGCCTCTAAGAGTGCCCCTCCCTACACTGCACTCACAGTCCTCTTGGCCACATTTCTTTGCCAAGCCTTTTCCTCTCTGCATTCTGCCTCAGGGAAAGGACGGGCCCCCTGATATCCCAGAGAGTGCTGGATCCACAGGCCTCATTTGGCCCACCCACCAGCGACCATAGTGCACTTCTCCCCATTCCCTTTAGCCCTGGTCTCTTCCTCCCACCCTAGATCTGCTCTGACCCTCAAAACACAGCTCCAGTTCTGTACACATACCACCTCTTGGGCAGGGTGGGGTTCCAGGGACAGGTACTTCCATGAGCTGGCAACAATGTTAAGAACGAATTTCAAGATTGCCCTTTAAGACTGTCCTCAGCCTGGTGCAGTCCTCGAGGGTTGGGAATTCCAGCCTGGGAATTTTTCCAATATTCTGCCAGCTGTTTCTTCTCTTTCAGTAGTTTTATATATATATTTTGTTGTTGTTGTTCTGACTCCTTGACTCCTTTCACTTTCAGTATGGCAGCTCAGGCCAACAGCTGTGGAGGGTGGGAATCCAGCATTTGCTGAGGTAGGAGCTGTGGCCAGCTGTGCCAAGGGAGGGGATGGGACAAAGGAGGAAATGGGAGTGGAACAGAGGAAATGAGACCAGAGCAGGGCAGCCTCTTCTTTTTCCGGTGATTTTCAAGTCATTTGATTCTGGGCATACGGCTTTGCCTCCTGGCCCTGTCAAAAATGCACATTTGCTACTTGGTTGGGTGACACATTAACCCAGTAACACCAATTCACTTGTCAGATGTACTGGCTGTTGCCTAACAGTGCAGAGACCAAGGAGAAGGACACGCAAAACAGGTAAGTTATGAAGAAGCATATAGGGAAGCTTGGGGGCAGGGATCATATGCCTGGGAAGGTGTCCACACCAGACCCCTGGGAATTGGGGCAAAAGGGATGAACCCCTGCCTAGGAGGACTTTCTTCACTGTATAATTAGGTTCCAAGAGGTGGGTAGGGTGAGTAGGGTCCCTTGGCGAGATTATTTCCCTGATGTGATATTTTCACCACAAAACCTGCCTGTGCCATTAGGTCTTCACAATTAGATCCCTTGGACAACTTTCCTGAGACGACAGCCGCTGGCCTCCAGCTTCAGATAAGTCTTAAACTCAGCTGCATGTAACAGAAAAGCAAAATTAGTGGCTCAAAGCAGAAACAGCTTTATTTTTCCCTCACGTATAAGAATTGTGGAGCCAGACAATCCTGAGCATTTTGAAAGCAAGACTTTAAGGAACAGGGATACCTAGGTACCCCTTGCCTTTGACTCCACTTCTGTGCCTTTTCCCAAGCCAGCAACTCATTCTGTGTGGAGTCTGAGAATTGGGCCTGCCTGTGCTTCCTTCCCTGCTATGTCATTGTTCCATAGTCCTACATGCTTCCCGGGCTCACCTCCTAAATCTTGTCTTGGGTCTGCCTCTGGGGGAACCCCCAACCAAGATACTAACATTAGTAAGTATTTACTGCATGTGAGGTTTTGTCTCATTTCCTCTTCAACCCTGTGTGGTGGGATGCAATTATTAAGTCCCATTTTAGGGATGAGGACATAACTTGTCCAAGGTCACCCAGTATTGGAGCAGAGACTCAAACCAGGTTGTTCGTTTTGTGCTATTTTCTGGGGTGGATTCCTAAACCTGAACCCCAGGGTCAGAGAGTGCACATTTTCAGGTTTTTGGCCTATTCTGCCAAATTGCCTTGAGGAAAGTCAAGCCTGACTGCCCTCCCCACCAGCAGTGTGGGGGACAACTCACTTCTTATATCTTTGCTGCCAGGAGCTCCCAGCTCTTTTCAGTTCGTCCCCAGTGAGGTCACTCCTCCCAAATACATTTTTTTTTTTAAATGGAGAGAACTAACTAACATGTTGACTAACATGTTGACTCACCTGTTAGCTTTATACTAGCAGATGTGCAATATGTGTCTGTGAGTTTAACTGAAAGGGATGGAACCAAGTAGACAAGTTCCTAATCTGAGCAGAACAGTTTCCTCCAGCCCTCTCGGCTTTCTGGGGACTGCAGCTTTTTCCCCTTTCTGCTCCTTGGTGGAGGATGAGCAGAAGTGTGTGGGTGGGCAGGTGGGAAAGGGAGCAGGATCAAGGAGGAAGGGCACCTGAATGGCCACTGTGTGGTGAGGGCCTGGGGAGAGAAATCTTGGCACAACTTTGGTCTCTGCCACCACATTCCTTTTCTTAGCAGAAATACTGGTGAGGTGGGGGTGGCTGTGCCCACAGCACCCTTCTTAGATATTTGAAGAGCTATCAGCCACTCCCCAGCCCTGGCGTGCCAATGCCTGAGGGTAGCAGGGAAGCACTCAGGCAGCTGGAGGCAGGCACAGGAATTCCTCTCGCCAGCACATAAAGCTGCTGTTTCAGATGTCCTGGGTGAGCAGGGAACCCCACCCGTGGCTGCAAGATAGAGCTGTGCCTGTCTGACCCCTTTCTAATAAAACTCTCTACTAGGCTTTATAGTACCCCCAAACACTTGCGCATCAGGGAATTTCTTTGATCCTTCTACAACCTGTAAAGTGGGCTGAGCCAGGGTGTCATTATCCCCATTTTACAGATGGGGCAGCTGAGGCTCTGGTAAAATAATGGTTCAAAGGCACATGCTATAACTCAAGATTTCTGTAACCTCACTTCTTAATCATTATATTCAGAGTGATAACAATATTCATTGAACATTATTACAGGTAGATACTGTGTGTGACTCTTTGTCAGCCCTGATAGGTAGTCAGCCACTTCTGGCAGAGCTGGAATTTGAACCCGGGCTATCCTCATAGCCTGGGGTTCTCAAAAGTGTGGTCCAGGACTATCAGCTGGAAACTTGTGAGAAATGCACATTCTCAGGTCCTTCCCTAAACTACTGAATGAGAGACTTGAAGCAGAGGACTGTAGAAGCAGGCCTCTGCAGTCAATGGCTGAACGTCCTCCAGGTGATTCTGATGTGCTCTCGAACTTGAGAATTGCTATTCTAATATATTCTTTTAACTCCGTGGATTCCAATCCTGACTGCAAAGCAGAATCACTTGGGAGCTTTAGTAAATACTAATGCATGGCCAAAGATGAATCTCTTGGGTGGGGCTCAGGCATCAGTATTTTTAGAAGCTCTCCATGTTCACTTCACTGTCTTTGACAGGCACCGGGGAGGTTAAGTGCTGGAAAGCTCCACGTTTTACCAGAAGGTTCTAAAATAGAACAGGGCAACCTGTTATAGAGAATCTTGGAGGGGATGAAGGGAGATTGAAATCCCGGAAGGAGAGACTCAGCCCCTACTTCTCAGGCAGCCTCTGTGAGGGCCCAGAAAGCCTGCAGCCCTGGAGTGGGGGAGGGGAGCAGAGTGCCCTGTTTGTCTTGGCCTTTGCCCAAGCAGGCTGTTCTGTTTAGAGCTGCAACTCTTTTGTTTGTGTGGTTTAACTGTTGGCCTGTTTTTTTTCTAGGGCTGATTAGGTTTCCCTGAGAAGAACAGATCCCTCTCTAGTCCATAGGATTCCCAAAAAGGGGCTGAAACAGCTGTTTCCCCTTAGAGTGGAGGCAAGGCAGGGGTGGGAGGGACTGGCTCCTGCTTCAAACTACCACAACCTGAGCCCGCTCAGATTAAGGAATCTGATGAGTATGTCAGTCAGGGTCCAGTCAGGAGACAGAGTATACCAGTCATTTTAACAGACAGAATCTAATATGAAGGACTTTTAATGAGGAACTGAAGAACTGAAAAGGCAAAGAGAAAATGCTGTGAAGTATCACAAGTCACAGAAGCAGCTAGGGTGTCCCTAGGACTGGAGGAAAAAAGAGAAAAGGCTGCAGTTGTTAAAACTTAGAAGTTTGGAGGATGGCTATGGAGCTGAAACCCAGATCTTTAAGGATGAGGTGCCAGCTGTGGTGTTGGTGTCCCCGGGGGAAATCATGAGGATGGTTCTGCAAGCATTGGGGAAAAAACAAACTGGAATCAGCTGCTATCTCAGAATGAAATGCTACTGTCAGGTGGAAAGTGTTGCTAGGGGTAGGAGAATGTTGGAGCAGCTGTGTGTCTGGCTGTCTAACTTCTCTTTACCGTATGGATACTCCATCCTCACCCTGACCTCACTCTCCCACTTCTCAGTTTTCTTCTTTCCAGGACTAATTCCAAATGTTGCTAGTTCAATTGATAAGCCTTTATTGAACATCTTTCATGCCCTGGGCCCTAGAGTCTGGGTGCCAGAGATAGAGATGTAATAATAGTGCCCACATTCATTGGAGCATTTATCTGCCTGATCCTGCTCTAAGCATCTCACATGCATTAACTCATTTACTATTACCTTCAATTTACATATGGGGAAAAAGAGGCACAGAGACATTCACTAACTTACTTAAGGTTATTATTTAGCTAGTAAGTGGCAGAACCTGAATAGGAACCCACTCAGTGTGGCTCTACTACCCAATATTCTTCACCAATTCATCTCATTGCTTCAAGTCCTAGAGAGACAGACATGTAAACGGTTGATTGCAGCACAAAGAGGAGAATGCCACAAGGAGAGGGTGGTGGTAACACATTTCATTCATTCACTCAATAAATCTTTAGACTGGGTATAATGATGAGCATAAACAGAAATTCCACCTGCTCTTGGGGGGCTTCTAGTGGAGACAGAGGCATTAAACAAATTTTCACACCCCAAAAAGTTAGCTCCATTAAACAGGTACCCTTTGCTGTGAACACTGTGATCACAGAGATTTGTTATAAATGTGGAAATGAAAGAAGGCTTCTTCCTGGAGAAGTGATGGTTGGGCTAGGGTAGGAAAGATGAGGTGGAGTTATGCAAATGAAAAAAAAAAAGAGTTCCAGGCAGAAGGAACAGCATGTGCAAAGGCTCTGAGGTAGGGAGGGTGTGGTGAGTATGAGGACTCTAAGTCCTGCCTCTGAGCTCTGGCCAGTTGACCTTGGCCAGCACTCCCAGGCTGGAGTCCTATGGCCAACCCCTTCCTAGATAATGCTGGATGGTGGCCATCACTTGCTAGTGCAGGTCACAGCCTCCCTCAGCTCCTAACAGGCTGGCCTCAGGGGACTCCTGAGGGAGGCCTGAGGGGATTCCTGAGGGAGGCCTGAAAAAGCTCGAAGCTGAGAGCTGGTCTGGGGACAATTCTGTGGGTAGCAAATGGAGCAAGTCCCCAGGGAATCTTTGGAGCTTGAGTGAAAGAGCTCATTGTATAAATGACCTTTGTAAAAAGAAGCCTCAGGGCAGCTGTGGGCACAAATAGGCAATGACGGATCCCTCCCACAACCACCTGAATCTTGACTGGGAGTCCTGGAGCACTCAACACTTAACAATTAGCTCCCACTCCTTAACTGGGTCCATTTAACAGGGCAGGGAAACTGACAGGCAAGACTAGAGAGGAACTCCTCTGTGGGGCTGGGCTTTCAGGCTGAACCTTTTGGGATGCAGCTGGGTCTTTGCAGCATGAGGTTCTGAGGAGCGATGCACAGGCTTTGTGAAGGGTCCAGAGAGCCTCTGGAATTAGCAGACAAGACTCTAACCTCCTAATGGGTTTGGAAAGGGGAAGAGACATTAGAGGAAAGAGAGAACTGCTTCTTCCTAGCTTCCCACGTGCCTCCTCTCTGCCCTGTTTACAGAAAACAAAGTGCCTTTGGCTGACTGGGTGAGTTCCCCTGAAGCAATTAGAGCAACCACTGTCAATGCTTCCAGGGGGCCACCCTCCTCCCAGACCCTTCCACCTTGCAGTAGCTGAAGACTCCACTGGGGGCCAGTGCTGGTGTCTGTTGGGAACTGCATGCCTGGGGTCCCCAACTCCTCTCCCATAGTCTAGCCAGCACTGAAAGGGTACCTAAAGCCATCCAAGTTTCCGTGGGCCTAACCTAATCAAACACTGCAGGCTGTGTCATCCTCATCACAACTTGGGAACATCTGATGAGGAGGAACATCTTTGAATGAGTCCCTCCTGTGGAAAACCGAGCCGCTCCCCTCCTGACCCCTGTGTAGGCCTGGGGTAGGCCTTTCAGTGGAACCACCCAACCGGAGGCACTGAACAATGATGATTTGAATTCTCCAAGCCTCCCTTCCGGGGCAAAGGGGAGGGTGTGTGCGCAAATCTCTGTTGTGCCCTGTTAGGGTGAGGGGCCCTATAGGATGCCACCACCTGTCTGCCATGCTGACTAGGCCTTAGAGGACATGGGAATCACCTGATGAGATGACATGGACCAGGACTCATTATCTTGGGTGAGGACTCGGTAGCTGACAGAGGGACACCCCCTTTCGATTTCCTAGGGGTCCAGAGACTCGTTGTCCTCCTAATACCATGGTTCACTATCTTTCCTACCAGCCTGATGAACTGCTTGGGTGGCAGAGAAGTTTCCTCTCTCCCTTCTTTACTTTGTCCCCCACCCCGACATCTCATCCTAGGTGGGCAGGTCTGGGGGTATACTGGAGCCAGCTCATACAGGCTTGCAAAGCCAACTATTAAATATTCAGAAATTTTGTGAGCTGATTGCTAAACTCAACCACCATTAAAAATTAAATTATACAAGCCAATATAATTATTCTCAAACTTTTGTTTATTATTGCCTCCTAAGGATCCTTTTCAGACATTATTTTTCATTTTACCACCCTCACCATGACATTTTAATATTACCGATATACTGTATGTCTGCTTATGTACTGAATGTATATATCTGTTTTAGCTATAAAAAGAGTAAGATTATTTTTATCCTCCACCAAGAACCAATTGTCACCCCTGTTGAGAATGCTTAATATAAACTTACAATTAAATAAATTATATTAAAAACAAAAGTAACACATACTCAAAACTCATCACTTCTAGTTATTTTACCTCAATTTTACTATTATCAATTTTTTTTACAAGTTATTGATATATTTTTTACCCCCTGAAGAGCTAATTGTTCAGCATTTACCAGTATACCACTGGGCAGGTCTTTTAGCAAAATAACAGATACTTTGAGAAGTGATTGATTTTAATCAAAGAAAGACTAGTTTTTCTAGAAAAAAACTTCAGTTGAAGAAACATGGGAAAACCTGGAGAACTCTAGTGGATGCAGGCAAAATGAGGAAGAGGAGGCAAGAGAGAGAAAGGCCCTCTGATGCTGACTCCATATTGGCTGAAGGGTATCTCTATGAAAAGTTTAAAGTGTGTGTGCGTGTGTGTGTGTGTGTGTGTGTGTGTGTGTGTGTGTGTGCGTGCGCGCGCGCGTGCGCATACGTGTGCACACACTCACACAGAGTCTGTGTATTTAATTCACATCCTCATGCTCAGGATTGTTTGTGATTAGCAATCACTTGCTTTTACCTCAGGTGTAGTGCACACCTTTACACACCATTAGAGATCAGGGCATAAAGTTGAGACATTTCCCTCCCCTACTGTCCCATTTCCTCCCAGTGTCTCTTGTCTAGAGTCTCCTGTAAACATCTGAATCTCCATTCTGAATGGTGTGCTGGGTCCTAAGGGAACACAGAGAAACCACTGACACTGCCCAGCCTTGAGGAGAGGGAGAAGACAAGACTTTCACACAGATATACAATGTACAAGTATCGCATCTTTCTCCTCTCTGGGCCTCAGTTTCCTCACTAATGAAATGGAAGGGGTGGACTGTGTTCTAGAAGGCCCTTTCCGCTCTCACCATCCTTGCCTGGAAAGCCATCTCCTCTTGCTTCCATCTGGACAAGGTCCTGCCCAGGCACTGCCTCCTGCCACTCCTCTGACCTCACTCATTTCCCATCCACCTGCAGGATGGCCTTCAACTTGGGTTTTAGCTTCTAAAGTGCCTTTAGTTCCAACTGCTTCTCCCCTGAAAGGCGATATGAAAGAGCAGAGCATGAACTCAAATACTGTTATGTTTGGAAAGCACTCATATAACTCACTAAATTGATTCTATGACCTGAAGTTTGAATAGCACCTTGGTGGATGGCAGCTGGGTTCGTCAAATTACTTGTCAGCTGGCCAACTGTGAGCCATTATCAGCCTGTCCCAACACCAGACTCCTTGTCTTTAAAACAGGAATAAAGCCTGCAGCGCCCAGGTTGGGGTGAAGGTGCATGAGCTACTGTGTTGTGCACATAGTGGATCCTTGCTGTGGACTGAATTGTGTCCCCCCAGATTCATATGTTGACGCCCTAACCCCCAGTACCTTAGAATGTATTTGGACACAGGGCCTTTAAAAAGGCATTTAAGTTAAAACGAGGCCATTTGTGTGGGCTAATCCAATCTAACTGGTGTCTTCCTAAGAAGAGGAGATTAGGACATTTAGAGAGACACCAGGGTCGTGCATGCACAGAGGGATGACCATGTGAAGAGGCAGCAAGAGAGTGGTTGTCTGCAAGCCAAGGAGAGAGGCATCAGGAGAAATCAAGCTTTCTGGCACCTTGATCTTGGGCTTCCAGCCTCCTAATCTGTGAGAAGGTAAATTTGTTTAAATCACCCAGTTCGTGGTATTTTGTTATGGCAGCTCTGGCAGACTACTATAGTCCCTTAGAGGCATTGATTCTGCCTTTAATTTGCATCAGCCTTGTTTTAGATGTAGGAAGTCTTATGACACTAGGCAGGTGTAGCTTTCCCTGTGTCCCCAGAGGGCACAGTTCAACATTGGCACAAAATACCTGGGTCCTCATTGTCTACTTTGCCCTCCTGCAGACAGGGTCGGGGATCCATCTGCCATCCACTAAAGTGCTTTTCAAACTTCAGGTCAGGGAATCACTTTAGAGTCACATGAGTGCTTTTTACAAATGTCACAAAATAGCAGAGAATAGAAAATGCCAGAGTTGGGGAGGGGACTGGGCCTTCAGGGCAAGGGCCTAAAATAGGTGGAGTCACTTCATCCAGGCAAATGGCTATGGAGCTCCAGTTTGGGTTCTGACCTCTCTTCTTCCTGGGACAAGTGGCATGACCTCTTGGGCCTCAGGTTTTCTATCTGCAAAACCTCCTCACAGGGAGGGGTGCTGTCCAGGAGTCAAGGAACCTGAAGGCCCCTACCCACTGATTTAACAGGCAGTTTTGTTATTTCATCTCTTCATTCAGATCTGTCTGCTCTAGCAGGGGAATTATTTTTTTCCTTTTCCACCTCAGGAGAAAGGAATGTGCATGCCCCTCACCCCTCAAGAATCCCTGGCGGGGGATGGGCCAGGAACTCAGGGATATCCAGAAAGGCACTTCAGAAGCTAAAGCCCAAGTTGTAACTCTCCTAAGGATTTTATACAGATAAAATCAAGTTCTTGTAAATGCTTGAAGCAGCTTCCAAAGGGAAGTAATGTCCTAAGAGGCCAGGAGAGGAGTAGCCTCCTACCCTTTGTCCAGGAAACAAAGGGGTCTGGGCCCACTGCCACCCCTCCACACTCTGGCTTGGTTCCCAGGAACATAGCCCATAGGCCCTGAGTCACTGTTAGTAGCCACCCTAGGCTTCCAGGGAGTGCAGGCTGGGACAGCTTCCCCCTGATCCTGGTGTCCTAGCCTCCCTCAGCCAGGCCCTTCTCCATGACATGAACAAGCTTCTTTTCTCTGGGCCTCTTCTTCTGCCTCTCTGCAACCCATGTTGGCAAACTTGCTCCATGCAGGGAACTTGGATGTGAGTAGACTATCTGGAATTCCTAGAGGATTTATAACTCAGCAACTGGGATGGGTGTAGCTGACCCCCACCCCTACCCCAGCTCTGACTTTGCCTCTAGCTCCGGCATTGGTCTCCCCTCTCTGGCCCCAGAGGCACATCTAAGTCACCATCCTAACCTCCATCCCCAGGTTCAGAGCAGAGAGCACTAGATGCAGAGTCAGGAGCTCTGCTTCCAGACCTAGTCTGCCCCTAATTGTATGTGACCTCGGGCAGTCCATCTAACCTTCCTGGGCCTTGGTTTCCTTACCTGTAAAACAGGTGGGCTGGTGGGGGATAGGTCATTGATTTTCTTTAAGAGATCTTTAACTGTTCTGTTTTTCTAAAATTCTAGGAAATGAACTAGAGGAGCTAAAACCATGCTGGTTTCTGCCTCAAATGGTAAAATGGGTACCCCTGTTCCTGGGGATACAGCTGGGGCTTCTGAGCCACTAGACCAGTTTCCAGGATTTGCAGTCTGGTTGGTGGGGCAGAGGGTGGACATGCTTTCTGCAGCTTGTACCAGCAGGGTGTGAACTTTGGCCTGTATAAGCTGTACCCAGGTCTGAGGTGGGACAGGGAGAGTGGTCATTCCCCATGAAGCAGCTGTGTTCTGCACCAGAGCTGGGAAATGGGGAACTTCTCCTTGGCAGTCCTAACTACCCATCCTCCCTTCTCTTCTGTCTCAGCTCAGAGACCCTCTACCTTATTTTGGAGATGCCTATTGTTCAGGACTGATCAAAGAGACTCCCAAACCCCACCCACTCAACCTGACCCCAGATCATCCCTGTCATCCCCCTTCCCAACTGTCCTTTGTGAGTCAGGAGACTAACAGATAATCAGCCCCTCTGGCCCAGAATTTCACTTGGTGAAATTAATCCTCAAAAAAAGAGGCCCTCAAGGTGCTCTTTCTCCTCTGTGAAAGATGCCCTGACCAGTGCCCCCACTCCCCCTTCCTGCACACCAGACCCAGCTCCTTCTCTGTGGGGTTTAGGGACTGGTGGGCAGGGGCAAGGGCTCTTCTTTGTTTCCCAGCACCCAACAAGTGCCTGTCACCTAACAGGTCTTCAAAATATTGCAGATGACATTTGGCCAAAAGGGAAATTGGTTTATGCCTGCAGCTGGTCCTAACTCTGTTATTTAGGGATAACAAATGATGGGAAAAGTAAGTAAGGCTAGTCACTGGGTTAAATTGTCTGCTGCAGCTGCTAGCCTAGAGTGTGGTTTGGCCATATCTATCAAAGTTATAAATGTGTTTCCTTTCTGACCCTGCCATTTCACTTCTAGGAGTTTATTGACAGATGGATGTTCACATATGTAAAATGATATATGTACAATATTAGTCACTGTTTGCAACAGATTGGAAACAACTTAAATGTTCATTTATGGGATCTAGTTTAATACATTATGCTTCACATATATAGAAGAGGATCTTGTGAGGGATAAAAAAAAAAAAAGATTGCTTTTTCTGCCATCTTAGAGCCTTGGAGGCCTGCTGAGAACAGGACTTCTAAAACAACAAATATGTCTGGAAGGCTATGGTCCAAGGCCATTTTTTCTGGCTATAAGCGGGGTCTCCGGCACCAGAGGGAACACACCACTCTTCTTAAAATTGAAGGCGTTTATGTTCGAGATGAGACTGAGTTTTATCTAAGCAAGAGATGTGCTTATGTGTACAAGGCAAAGAACAACACGGTGACTCCTGGTGGCAAACCAAACAAAACCAGGGTAATTTGGGGATAGGTAACTTGTGTTCATGGAAACAGTGGCATGGTTTGTGCCAAATTCCAAAGCAACCTTCCTGCTAAGGCCATTGAACACAGAATCCATGTAATGCTGTACCCCTCACGGATTTAAACTTAGTAAATAAAGTGGATTTGTTCTCTTGTAAGCAAACAAACAAACAAACAAAATGACTGAGGAAGCTCTCTTTGACTATAAATAGGAAGACCTCTAAGATATATTGTTGAATTAAAAAGGCAGGTGAGGAAGAGAGTGGTAGTTCAATATTCTTTGTGTAAAAAATGGGGAGGGGGCTGGGGAAGGAATACATTTAAATGTACATGTGTTTGTTTAGATATGCATAGAAGGGCCCTTCACAGAAGCCTCATGGGAAATGGGTTAACAGTCAGTGCCATGGGAGGAAAAATGGGCAAATGAGGAACAAGGTGGGAAGAAATCTTTCCACTAAATGCCCTTTGAATCTTTGGAATGTAAATGTGTTAACCTATTAAAAAATAAAATGCAAAATAAAATTAATTATAAAAACTATGAGGCAACATTGGGAAATGCTTATAAGATAGGTGGGGAAAAATCAAAACTATATTCAGTGAGATTATAACTATGTAAAACAAATGCGTGTTAAAATTTCTACACATGAAAGAAAAATTCTAGGTGACTTTAATTTTTCCTTTTTTTTGTAGTTTTTTTCCCCAGAAACTTCTATAATATATATTGCTTTTATTATTAGAAAAATTAATGACACAAGAAAATACATAGCTACTAAGAGAACTGTATATTCT
This sequence comes from Macroglossus sobrinus, assembly GCA_004027375.1. Lineage (NCBI taxonomy): Eukaryota > Metazoa > Chordata > Mammalia > Chiroptera > Pteropodidae > Macroglossus > Macroglossus sobrinus. The sequence goes on from PVKZ01000497.1 coordinate 635,660, forward strand.
GTATAATCTCAGTTATGAAAACAAAACAAGGCATTGAAAAAGAATGGAAGGAAATATGCAAAGTGTTCACAGTGGTTGTCTACAGATGTGAGATATTAGGTAATTTTAAAAATATTACAATACTTTGTAATACTTTCATGACGGAAGGAAAGGAAGGAAGGAAAGAAGGGAGGAAGGAAGGAATTCTAGTGGAAGGGAATTCTTCAAAATAACAGTTGTTGTCAGGGTGTAAGATTATGGGTAATTTTTGTTGCTTTGTTTAGTTTTCCAAGCTTTTCATTATGTGGTTTTATTGTTATTCTAGCAGGAATAAAAAACTCTCATTGCTGCAGAGCAGGATTTCACTCTCCAAAGATCTGCTGATTTGTGCTAAAGAGCTGGAGCTCCTACTGCTTGTTATTCGTTTCAAGTAAGAAAGCAAAAGGATAGTGGGAGATTGCTACTGGTAACATGGCACTGGGGAGAGAGAGCAAACATCAGAGCACCCTTAGAGGCCTGGCAAGATCTGGCCTTGCGGACAGTGTACAACTTCACCAATGGACAAAATGAGGCCTGTCCAAAATTAGGATTGTCCAAGGGTGAACCCTCACTGGTCCTCACTTGCCTTGCCATAATGAGCACATATCCAAGCAGAATCTTCCTGGTGGAAAGACACCACTAAGTGATTACAAAGCAAACTGTCTCACAAGAGTTTTGGTCGTCCAAACTCAAGAGACCTGGACTTTGCTTCTGGTTCTGCCATTAACCATCTATGGGACCTTGGACAAGTAATTCCACCTTTATGAACCTCAATCTCCTCATCGTAAAGTAGGGAGAATCATAATAATAATGAATAGTACCTGCCCGAATACCTCCCAAAGTGTTTGTGAGGATTAGATAACATAATGTATATAAAAGCACATTAAAATTATAAAGTATGGCAACTGATGAGTGGATAAACAAAATGTGATATATCAACACAATGAAATACTATTCAATCTTAAAAAAGAATGAAGTACTGGTATATGCTACAACATGCATGAGCCTTGAAAACTTTACGATAAGTGAAAGATGACAGACACAAAAGACTGCATATTTTATGATTCCATTCATATGCAATGTTCAGACTAGGCAAATCCATAGAGATAGAAAGCAGATCAGTGGTTACCAGGGGCTAGGGGGAGGAAGATGTGGAGAGACTGCTTAATGGATACAGTGTTTCCTTTTGAAGTGATAAAGATACTCAGGGATAGATGAATAGCAGCGATGGTTGCATAACATTGTGAATGTACTAAAGTCACTGAATTGTATACTTTAAAAATGGTTAAAACGGTAAATTTGTTATATATATTTCACTGCACTTTTTAAAAACTGAAATAAGTATAGATGGTTCAGAAGAGTTTATTATTATGATTATTTTCACAATTAATAATAATAAAAAGATTAGATATCCAGAATTTCAGAGTTCTTCATCTCTACCAGGGCAGTGTGAAAAGTGACTAGAAAAAGAAAAGAAACTCACACTCAGAAACTGATCGGAGTCCCAGGGACACAAGCTATTCATCCTGGGAGCAGTGTGACCAGAGGGGAAACCTGGAATGCCAAGGCCAGGGAAGCACACTGATCAGGGAATTTAAAAAACCATCTCGTGGGCTCACCCTTTAATTTAGTGGCTGTGTGATCCCTTGAGGGAGATTTAATCTCCAGCCTCCTGGCCCCAAACCATTTCCTAGCCAGACAGGAAAAGTGCTTTCTGGTTCCTGCCCAGACAGCAAAGGGCAGCTTCCTGAACATAAAGGGGCTGGAATCTGGTTTAGCTCCTGCGTGACTGCAGACCTGTAAAACTTCAGAACTGGAGACTTAGATGAAGACTTCTTGATGACAATGATGTGACATTTCAATGACAAAGAGATGTGACATAAGAGCAACAATTCATTCACAGGACACTCAGGTGTATGAAGAAGATATTGTTCTTTTTTTTTTTTTTTCCTGTTACTGATTTAATCTGTCTAATGAGTACCACCTCAGAGAGTGGGAGTAGGGAAGGGAGAAGATAACTTGTCATTTGGGCATCTTGGTCCTTTCCCATTTAACCTGTACCTAGCAGATAATATTCAATCACCTCATTAATAGGGCCATTTCTCCCTTCCCTCCCCAACCCTCTCCCCATGCAACCTTGGGGGTTAGTTCTCACACATGGAACCCGCTGCTCCCTTGGCCCTTTTCCTTTTCCTCACAATGCACAGGGCCTGGGGGGTAGGCACGCCTTCTCCATCAGGGTTTCTTAAATTTCCCTGACAAGTTGTAACTGGGGCACTAAGAGTATGCTCAAGTAAATCTGGGGCAGGACCCAAGGATCCATATTTAGTTCTCTCTCAGGAAAGTTAAAGAAATACTGCTCTGTGCCATATACTGAGTTCTCTCTAGCCTGGCTTACAATAACCTTAATGGTCAAGTCCTCTAGGCTGAAAACATTTACAAAATTATTTCCTTCTCTCCAAAGCCTGGCTTTCAAGATTATTGTCTTACAAGGAGCAATGCATCAATAAAGGAGAGCAATGACTTTGTTGTAGAAACTGGTTATTTGCTCCCCTTAAGACACTGCAGAAACCGGCTGATTCTGGCCTGGGGAGCCTCAAAGGTCAGCAGGATTAATGGAGCTACGCTTTCAAAAGTATTTTTTAAATCCCCATTCACTAACAACAATAATATCTAACATTCATTGAAAACTTACTATGAGCAGGGCTAGGGCTCCTGATCCAGTGCTCCTCCCCTCATCTTCAGTGCTGGCATTTGACTTGCGATTCTTGACATTCCCCAGTTGCTACTATACAGAGCTGCTTAACTGCCTAAGGACAGCGAGAATCTTCAGGGGTCTGAGATCTGTCAGATGGTTTCATAACTTTAGTTAATTCTCAACACATTGCTTCAATGCTGTTGCACCATATTTCTGTTCATTGATTTCTAATGTGCACATTTTTTTGGTTATGACACTAAACCATTTGCAGTCTAATTCTGTTTTGCAGATATTTTAGGAGTCAAAAAACAGTGAGGCTGGTAGTCCCATCAGAGCATCTCTGGACCATAATAGTTTGTTTTACCTTTGCAAGGTACAGAGCCCCGAGGCAGAGAACTCCTGAGGGTGTGAATAATTGGGGTGAGAAGCTTATTGACACTGGTCATAGGATCTTAGTCCCTGCACATTTCACAGCTTGGAAGGGGAAGCTCCGAAAACCCAAGTTGAAGAAAAAAGGGAGTCCACATTTAGTGAGGGTCTGCTATGAGCCAGACACAGTGTTACTTAAAAGAATTATTTCATTTAATTCCCAACCTTGCCCTGCAAGACAGGTACTATTAACCTCATTCTACAGATGAAGAAATGAAGGCTCTGAGACTGTAATTTGCCTGAGGTCTCACAGCTTTTAAACCAGATGACCTGGAATTTGCACTCAGAGTCCATTGGATTCCAGACATTATATATAGGTCACTATGGAGCCTTCAAGGGTGAAACGCCACCTACAAGCTTTACCAAGTCTTTGCAGTTCCCACCAAGTGCTGCTGGACATGATTCTTCATCATCCTGATCCTCACCTGAGCTGACAGTTCCTGATTATGTGTTGCTCTCATCTGAAGTTCATATTTGTCCTTATGTCAGCTTTCATTTTCTGGCCAGGAGGAGCTAATGGCCTTAATGAGGTGTTCTGGAAATGTTAATCATTGCATGGCCCACACACACCCCTTCTGGGGGACCGCTTACCTCAAAACCTGTCCTCCATGGTACCAGCTGATTGCTCCAAGATGGACACCTGACCAAGGTCAGTTCAGCTGTAACTAGCTCAGCTACTTGAGCTTTGTGGGATCTCACTTAGCAAAGAGGAGCTGTTTCCATCAGATGCCTTTTCAAAAGTTGGAAACTGGGCACTGAATGAGTAGTGGCACTTGAATTATAAATGCTGATTTGTAGAAAGGTGCCTAGGAAGTAGGGAAAGGTGTCGATGATCCACTTCTGAATTGATGAATAAATAAGCTAAGCCTATGCAATGAGAAAGGAGTAGAGCATATGTGCAGTGGCAGTTTCCATGAGGACATGCTGTATGGCAGTTCCTGCTCTTGGATTCCCGTGAACCTTCTGTATCCGTTCATTAAACCCCCTTTTCCTGAGGTCAATTAAGGGTTTCTTTCCTTCCTTGAAACCTAAGAACCTTTTTCTAGAGCAGGAGGAAACTTGAAATAATTTATAAGGTTTGAACTTCCTTTCAATTGGCAAAGAACACCTTTGGGTTAAGAGTTCTCAAAGGGCTCCAACCAACAAGTCACATGGAGCCCTGATCCATATTCAAATGTATGTTAAATGCAGCAACAGATTAAAAGGCTGAATAAAACTATTGCTGCAGTGAGACAGAATTATGAAATGCAGAGAGAAGTACAAAGCACAGCAGTGTGGGACCATTTAATACAGGTGCAAACAGCCTAGCAGATCTCAGTAACCTCTGGAGTCTCATATAAGAGCTCACTAAAGTTGGACCTGAACGCTCTGTTAAGAAGGGAGAGATGGGGTGATACGTTTTGGGTTGACTTACATCAGAAATAATTTAAGTAATGTTTTAGCTTTTAAATGGATAATAACTCCAATAACATTAAATATCTCTCATGATAGAAAAATACTTCTATGTATCCTATGATTATTTTATGTGTTACTTTTCAAGAAGAAAGAGCAACCTACCTTAGAATTCTCTTGGAGATATTATTGCATTATCTTCTAGCCTCTATTACTGTGGAAGAGAAGTCTGCTCTTACTCTATATTAGTTCCTTTGTAGGAAATCTGTCTTATTTCCCTGGTTGTATTTAAAATATTTCTGTCTTTGGTGTACTACATTTGCTCTTACATATATATCTACCTATGAAGTTAAAAAAATGCTATTCACATTTCAGTATGATTCTTTATTCTGATGATATATGTTGCATAATAATCTGTCTAGTCTTTGTCTTGGGTTCCTGAAAGGAAGCTCCTACACCCATCCCGATATTCCCAACTGATAGGAGCATCTTTGTTAATCATAGTGGGACCCTTAGACCACACCTGAGTTTATGTTAATGAGCGATTCAGAATGGGAGCTGGTCACACCAAAAAAACCAACCACCTAATTAGAGGGTTGGGGATTTGAATTATGGTATCAGCCCAACTTCCTCTGGGGAGGGGGAGGGAGCTAGAGATTGAATTTAATCAATCATACATATATAATGAAACCCCAATAAAAACTCTGGACACTCGAAGCTTGGGTGAGCCTCCTGGTTTGTAAATGTATTGATGTGCCAGGAAGGTGATGTATCACATGAGGGCTCATGGAAAGTCTGTGTTTGGGACCTTCCCAGACCTTGTCCTATGTAGCTCTTCATTGGCTTGTTCTGATTTGTATCCTTTATAACCAAACTGTAATCATTAAGTATAGCACTTTCCTGAGTTTGCTAAATCATCCTAGCAAGTTATGGAACCTGAGGGGATTATGAGAATCCATGAATTTGTAGCCAACTGGTCAAAAGTGAGGAATATTTGGGGACCCTCAAACTTGCAGCTGTCATCTAAGTAGGGTAGTCTTATTGGGGAGTGTACCCTTAACCTGCGGAGGCTATACTGGGTGGTTACTGCCAGAACTGCATTGTGGTATTGCACATATCTTTGTTCACTCTGGGAAGGTTTCAGTGTTAGACACATGTGCTCATCAAATACTACACTGACTTACTGAGAAAACTATAATGACTCCCTATTGTCCGTTCTTCCCATTGGAACAAACCGTGGCTCCTCTGGTTGGCATCAAAAACATGCCATTAAGTGTAGGAGAAATAATGTCATACCTTTGATGTCAAAATAAGACAGTATAAAATAGAGGTAGTGTGGCAGATGGCATTAATATTCCTGTAGTGGAATATTGATGTTCGGCCTATATCTTCTTAGACCTCTTTTCAAGTTCTGTTCCTTCCCAATTTCTGTGTGATTTTATTTCTAAGAGCCATGTACCTATGATTCTTTTGAAGGACTGCTCCAGGGCTATTGGAGCTGCTTAACCCAGCTTCAGAAAGCCAAAAGTGCCCAGTTGCTTATGTTCCCTTGAAGCAGTCCTTAACCAATAACTGATAGCTGTGGAAATATGAAAGCTTAGCTCCCTGCCCTGAGTTAGGATAGACTCTAAGGTATAAATTACTCTCCAGAATCTCCTGCAGGATAAAACTCAGCCCAGAACTTTGCTTGAAATTATACCCTTAGCTTTGCCTCCTTCCCTTTAGCTCCCCAACTCTTTTCCTGGATTCTCCTAGGAACACTTCTTAATATATCACTTACCACAAATCCTTGACTCAGGGTCCACTTCTGGGGAATCTAAAAGTTTCCAACCATTCACTACTGAACAGGTTGCCATGTGACTTACAATGCCTACGGGTAGGGGAATCTATTCCTCAGTCCCCATGAGTCAAGATTGGCCATATGATGTGCTTTCATCAAGGGAATCTGACAAGAAGTAATGTATGCTACACATTACTTGACCCTTAAGAATCATCACAGGTTACTAGAATTGCTCTTTTCTCTGGGAAAAGGCCAAGATAGGGGCTGCTCTTTCAGCCTAGATCCCAGAACAAGACATGCAAAGCAAAACTACAGCTGACACAGAGCCAGTATGTAATGTGAGCAAGAGTAAACCTTTATTATTGTAAGGCACTGAGATTTTGGGGTTGTTACTACAGCATAATCTAACAGATGTAATAGAGGAAGGATAGCATAATAGTTAAAGAGCATGTGTCCTGGAGTTAGACAGCCTGGGGTCAAGGCCAAACTCAACCACTTACTACCACTTGGCCAAGTTACTTAGCTGAGCCTCAGTTTCTCCATTCATAAAATGGGAATATTAATTATATCAACTTCATAAGTGCATCAAATGAGTTAACACAAAGTGCTTTAAACAGTGCCTTGCACATGGTACATGCTTAATAATTAAACTAAAGTGTACTAATTGCAAGTGATGGCTCATCTCCAAGTTTTCAATGTTTTCTCCCACAAACACTGAGCTTGTTGGTTGTCTCCCCAGCATCCCTTCCACTCTTCCCACAGTCTCAATTTCTATTTGGGGATCTATGTGGCTCTGGGGAAAGTGACTTCACTTGCCCTAAGAAGAGCAACCAACCAGTAGTGTGCTGCTAAACTGGATTCTAGGAGGGTGGGAAGGGAAGCCAACTTCCATGGTGTAAATACTCCCTCCTTGGCCGATTTCAAACTACCAGTGGTTTAACAGCTGGTTTGCAAGATTCTTGAATATTTAACAATTAGCTGGTGACCCAGTACTCCTCTAAACCATGCCTCTAGCGGTAATATGTAAGTGCAAGTTGCTCCAATCAGTGAGAATCTCAAGACTTCTACAACTCTGATCAAGCATAAACATTTCCCTTGCATGTTGTAAAAATGTGCTCCAGAATGCATTAAGTTTAACATATGAAATTGCCAATATTTAACTAGTTTTGATCTACATAAGGGGCAATTTCATATGTTCAACTTATACACTGAACACACAAGAAAACGGCCTAAGTTCAAAAGAAGAGGAGGTACATCTCACCACAAACAAATCTGAAGTAAGACCACGTGGAGTTTAAAAAGAGATGTTACTCCTTTACTCCACAAAAGGTAGTAAGTATAATTTTGACTGATTAGCTTCTTTACTATTCAACTACATACCCCCTGGAAAGTATCATATCATATCATATCATATCATATCATTTAAACTTATCTAACATCTTTCTTCCAACCTTGTTTTCATGATATTAAACCTAGATTCCCTTTTCATCACAGTTGAGAAATTCAGAAAGATCTTAGGAGAGATTTTGGTGAACACTTCTCGACAGGTTTTTGGGGAAAATCAGGGGCACGCTATCCAGGGAGTTCCATTTTCCTGCGTTTTTCTCGCAGTAAATTCACTTGGAGCAAATTGAAGTGTTAGGGACCTTAACGGGGCGGGTCCTTCACCGCTCTGAGCCTCAAGTAACTCACGTGTGCGGTGGGGATAAGAACTCCCCTCGGAAGCCGGCAGTGAGGATTAAAAGGGGAAATATACATCCGGGGCACCCCACTTGCTCAACAGGAGGCATTACTAAGTCGGGCAATTTAAACACCTGGCGGCTCTTACAGAACTCAGCCCCCCAGCTGGCGAGGACAACGTGGCCAGCCAGCGGCGCCTCCACTCCCAGCGCCACCGCCGGCGCCGCTTCCCTGCGGCCCCTGCGATGGGCGTGGCCCCGCTTCCCAGAATGCACCGCAGCTCGGTTCCGCGGACGGCTGAGGGTGTCCAGCCCGGGCATGTCTTCGCCACCGGGCCGGTCCCAGCACAGAGGCCCATGTCGTACCACAGTGCGCATCATATGGTTCCTACCCGAGCATCATGCACATGTGGACACCGCGCCCCCGGCACAGATACACTAGCCACTTGTCCACACACAACACACTGCTTTCGGCCCACCGATGACGCACATCTTGACTGTGAAAGCCCATGCACCAGGGCAAAAGGAGCATATGCAAAGCATAACACAAGTGCATCTACACATTAGTGCCACGTCTCAACCCCACACCGAACACAATTCAGAACAGTGTTCATTCTGCTTGCTAAAGACATGAATACATTCCATAACACAGCAAAAGCACACAGCACACAATGCACCACTTAACACATGCACATACTATAAACACCATGTATTTTACCAAGAGACTACACGAGTCACACCAAAAAACGGAGTTGGACTTCACACACACCCCCCACAATGCACTGTTCCTTCCTTACATGAATGACATGCATGCATTCCACACTACACCAAACGCAAAATATATACTTAAACTCCTGCTGAAGAAAACATACATTCATTGCACACAAATGGCATGCATACATTACCCATACCACACTAACGACAACAGATACAAGCCCTTTGCATATGGACACATCTCACAAACACATGCACACATCACATCTTTACACACTCAGCAGCATACACCCAACACACAAAATCTAAATGTACCAACAGAACCACACTACACCCGCTGCACACAAACATACCCACATTGAGCACACTGGACATAAAGATACCACACCAGAAAAAACTACATGCATAGCTGACCCATACAATCCTAGGTATACTTAAGGTAACTAACCATTTCATGTGTCCAGATTGGCCTGGTTTTAGTATTGAAAATCCTATGTCCTGAGAATCCCCTCAATCTCAGTCAACCCAGGCCCTAGTCACCCCACACATTATTGAAATGAATCAGGACTGGACCCCAATTAATACCAGTAATAAAATCTGAGCAGCTCTTGGGGCAAAAATAAGGGGCTGCAGTGGCCCAGAGCTCAGGGGTCCCAGGCATGATTCCTTGAGTATCAAGCCCCTCCCCCCCACTACCCCCACTTGTCTGTAGGGGAAAATGCAGCTAGGCAAGACATGCCTTAAAAATGAAGTTGTTGTCAGCACCCTTTAAAAAAGGAAAGAGAGAGAGAGGCCTAACCACACCTGACTTTAGGATTTTACTTTTGGCAAAGCACTTTTACTGAACTTATCTCACTCATCTGATCCTTAGAAAACCTGTGAGGTAGGTATTGTAGGTACTATTATGACAATGATGCCAGAGAAGTATAGGCACGTGTTTGAAGTCACGCAGCATAGGTTGCAGGCAGAGCAAATCTGGAAGAAGTCCCCGCTCCCTGTTCATCCCATCCAGGCTTCCCCCATTCTGCTGACTGTTTACACAGGCTCCCTGTATCCCCCAACCTGGTTGAGACACCTTGGCTAGAATCAAGAAGCCACCTGTCTTGAGCTGCCACCTTCAAAAGCCTTTCATTCTATTTTAATGGGGCAAGGCGCCCAGGCTGCCCCACCCTCGGAGTGGATTAGGCCTCCACCTCCCTGTTGGGGTTTAAAGTACATCAAAAGAACACCGTATGCCAAAATAGCTCTCACGAGCCCTGTCTGATAGCTTGAAATCATATTAGCAGACACCCCTTTAGGTAAAGGCATTGTGTCTCTGAGGACCCTGTTCAAAATTCACCCGTATCCCTATAGCCTCTAGTGACTTAGCTGGCATTGTCTTCCTGTCTGTGCATTGCAACAGACATTGCCCTAATGCCAGCTTGCTGTTAGATTTGGATTGTCTCTAGCAAGTCCTGTGAGAATGGGGAAATTTGATCGTGACTGAGGGAGGGTGTGAGGAGGGTGCAGGATGACTTGGGGAGGGGAAAACAGGATAGTTGAGATATAGGGTGTTGAGAAGGATGGGGACACACCCTTGGCAGGAGTGGAGGAGACCCTGAGTCTAAAGAGGAAGGCAGAGGGATTGCCGTGAGATTTCCAGAGATACTCAGAAGTAGAAGAGGGTTGTGTGTATAGGGTGGGCACATGTGGAGGATGAAGAGGTCGATAGGAGGGGACTGTTTGTGGGGGACACTCTGGTTCATTGCTGGCAGCACCCTGAGCAGGACACTTGAGCAATCACAGATTATTTCTCTGTGGAAGTTGCAGAAGAACACATAGGAACATGGGAAAATGTTTGCGATGTAATGATAAGTGAGAAAAAAAGAGGTTACAAAACGGGACATAGAGTAGGATCCCTATTTTGTAACAATGACTGGAAAAACACCAAAACCTTAGCTGTTGATAGCCCTGTTGTAGTGAGGATGACTTGCATTTCTTCTTGGAGCCTATCCATACATTCCAGATTTTCTGCAATGAATATGGATTTCTGTACATATCAGGATTGTTTTAGAAAAAGTTAATTGACTATTTATTAAGTGCTTATTAAATTCTACAGTGTTGGCACCACAAATGATGCTGAGAAATGTAAGCCATGGCCACTGCTCTCAGATTACCCTTAAATCTGGTCATGGTACTGGGGTACAGTTCACTGCACAACATTGTGGCCTCTGGAACCAAACTGCCTGGGTTCAAGTTCTTCTTCTCCTGCTTCCTTGCTGTGTGACCTGGCCAAGTATGTTTACATTTCTCTGTTTTGGTTGCCTCATCTGTAAAATGGGAATAATAGTTATATCTGTGAGGATTAGATGAGCTGATACATGTGAAAATTTAGAAGAGCAGCTGGCACTGGGTAATCACTCCTGAAATGCTAGCTGTGACTTATTAATGGTTAAGAGCTGTGCCTTTGGAATCACCCTGTCTGGGTTCAAATCCATGTTCTGTCTCTGTCTAGTTTAGGAAAATGATTTAATCTCTGTCTCTACCTCAGTTTCCTAATCTTTAAAATGGGAATGAAATTAACTCATTCATAGAATCTTTATGAAAATTAACCAGGTACTATTGATAAAGTATATTACTTAAAGAGTGCCTGGCATTTAAAAGGTGCTCAGTAAGTGTGAGCTGCTATAATACTAATTATTATTACTATTATTATTATTACTACCATAGGAGGCAGTGAATGGGGGTTAGGAAGCACCAGAACACCCTTTTTAGAGCCAGCATTAATATAGTCTAAATGTAAGAACACAAACAGGGGGGTCTAGGACACATAAAGCAGCTGAGCTGGACACTGAACGATGGTCCCATCCCCTTTGTCTTGCCTCTCCTGTGTCCTCCTCCAGTTCAGGTTATTCTGGTCCTTTAAGTCTTAAAACTGTGGCCCCCCCAGATGCCATTCCTTATACATATACAGCTACCTTCCTGATCCTTATTTAGCTACACACAGAGGTAGACATATGGTGAAGATAACAGTGGGTGGCATCTAGGACTCTTTATTTGCATGGGAAGTGCCCTGGCAACATCATATTTATAATTGTGTCTTTTTTTTCTTAGGGAGACTTCCATCATTAAATCCACTTTGGCCCCACCTTGATCCTCCCTTGGTTTTAGGAAGCAGTTTCTCAATTCAGACTTCCAAGGCCCCATCTGCTGAAATCCAGCCCCTTTCTTTAACTGGAGCTGGTCACCAGAGACCTAGCTGGGTGGTATTTTTGCCCACGTGAGCCGTTGTTGTTGTTATTGTTGTTATTGGTGAATACTGTTTCACGTCTCCTCCTACAGCCACAGCCTTTACTTGTCACTATTTGGGCTGATGGTATCTTGAATGAATGAATGAATGAATGAATAAACAAATGAACCAATGAGGAAAATTAACAGCAGGGTAATTGCTTAGTCTTGGGGTAACACAAAGCCCTCGGCAGAGGGAAAAGCTAGAAGGCCTTCTGAATCTATGTGAAACTAAAAGCTTCTGAAATCCCAGAGTGATTGGTAGTTTAGGAAAACAACTTCACATCTAGTTGGGAAAATGTGTTAAGTGTGGAGACTTATTTAGAAACTGAAATTGACAAACAGTCACAAGTCAGGGAGAAAGGAGCTCTATCGTTTCTGTGTTCCTTATTGCGAGCTTGTGTTCTTACATTTAGACTGTATTAATGCTGCTCTACTGGTGTACTTTATTATAGATTTATGTTTTTATTTAAAAATGAGAAAAATCAACAGGAGCAGGAGAGGAAACCTGTTATGTTGATATCAGGTATAAACTCTCAGTGTTTCTCGAGCTTTCTGGACTATATTTGAGGGAATTTTCCAGGCTGTGTTCAGAACCTGGTAACTTATCCAACACTAGACACTTCTACATACTCACTGTGATTGTTTCGTGGGCCCAACTTTCTCTTCTCTGTGGTTGTTAACTCTGGAAAGGTGGGGACATCCGTATCCCATCGCTGACAACCCTTCAAAGGTGAGGAGTTGGGTGTTAAATAGGTATAACAGTAAATTTTGTGTCAACCTAATACCCACTTGTTTGGTCAAACACCAGTCTAGATGGTGCTGTGAAGGGATTTGTAGATGTGATTAACATTTAAATTGGTAGACTTTGAGTAAAGCTGATTACACTCCATGATGGAGTTGGGCCTCATCTAATCAGCTGAAGACCTAAGAGAAAAGACTGCAACATTGATTCCTGCTGAAATTGCCAGCCTGCAAGACTGCACTACAGATTATGGGCTTGCCAGCCCCCACAACTGCATGAGTCTCTCTCCTTCCCTCCTTCTTCTGCCCTCCGCGCTCTCTCTCTCTCTCTCTCTCTCTCTCTCTCTCTCTCTCTCTCTTTTTTTTCCTGTTTCTCTGGAGAACCCTCATATAGTAGGTCTGATGTAAATTGTTTTTTTGTGTGTGTGGAAAAAAATAATTCTTAATATGAATGACTTGTTATGATTTTAAAGGGTTAGACAGGTGTAGGAGATTCAGAAAAACTTAGAAGGTCTTCTTGTCTCTTCCCCCAACAGGTTTGAACTTAAATGTTCCGTCATAAGCATTAGAAATGAGGATCCAGTTCTTCCTCTGTTACCCTCCCCCTCCATGTAGTTAATGTAGTTAGCTATATCTAAAACTACATGAGTAATTTTGGCCATGCTACCCAAAACAAGCCCAATCCCGTCTGATCTTGGAAGCAAAGCAGGGTCGGGCCTGGTTAGTACTTGGATGGGAGACCACCCAGGAAGACCAGGTGCTGTAGGTGTAAAAAACAAAACATAAAAAAACAAGGGATTGTAAGCTGACAAGGTCCTTGCAACCTGTGAGGTCAACCAAGGGTTGCCTCATTGAAAAAATAAAAATAAAATAAAATAAAAGCCGTTTTTAAAAAAGAAAACTATATGAGTTTGTAATATCAAAAGACTGGAGACAGCCTAAACATTCATGCATATAATAGAGTACTATGCAGCAGTAAAAAAAAAAAAAAAATGGAAGGCTTTCTCTGTACTGATATGGAATGCCTCTAAGATAATATGAATGATAAAGGCAAATATATGCATATTTATATGTACAGTCCCTTATCCACAATTCCAAAATCCAAAAAACTCTGAAAACCAAAAGGTTTTTCTTTGGTTTGTGGCAAATTTATTTGGTAGCAAAACTAGAGCTGAAAGGATGTGCAGCCATTTGCAATTTTTATTTATCCCTATTAGTGTGAATACCTCACATCCTAGACCTAGGGTGACCAGTAGTCCTGTTTGCCTGGCACTGAGGAGTTCCTTGGACATGGAAGTTATAGTGATAAAACTGGGACGATGGGTCATCCTATACAGAGCCTCCTGTGGGTGTTACTGAGCACATTATATGTACCTTATCACCCACCTAAAATCTGACAAGTTCTGGATTCTGAAACCCAGCTGTTCCCAAGGGTTTTGAATGAAGGACTGTGCACTGTCTCTGGAACGAGACACAAGAAATCAGCCACAGACTCTGAGAAGAAAATGGGCAACTGGAGGGTAGGAGTAGAAGGGAGAGTTTTTACTGCATGTCATTTTGCATCATTTGACCGTGAACAATGTGAATGTATTATTGCCTCAAAAAATAAACACAGGAAATCATGTAAAAAACAGAACTCTGCGCTTTTGACTAAACTACAAGTAGAATTTTAAAGCTTTTTGAAAACAGAAATTACTGTGCTGCTGTTACTGATGCTGTCAAAATGATGTTTGTCTCTCTGATTCTGCTGATTCCAGTGCATCCTGTCATTAGAGCCGCTTCATCTGTTGAGCCCTGACTTGGGGAGTCAGAAGGCTTGCTTTCTGTTTTCTAAGCTCAGAGTGCTGAGGAGGTCTCTCCTGGAGCAGCGGGTGGACCCCGGCTCTTGCTTCAGCAGCAGACTCCATAGCCCCAGGCAATTTTTTTTTTTTCGTTAGTAGTTGCTATTATTTTGAAAAGTCAAGAACAATCATGCAAAACAAGTAGAAACAGGCTGGGTCAGCTGGAAAATGACCACGTGCTCCTACCCTGGGTCTCTGGGTGATATAATTAGCTGGTTTTATTCAGCGGTGAGTGGGCAGCTTGCTCCTCCAGCACCGGGAAAGATCAGAGGATGATTCAACAAAAGGCAAGTCCAGGCAAGGCCCAGCCTGAGCTGTGCTGGCCAGAGATGCTGAAGCCATGCTCTGCAGTGGAGAGGGGGATAAAAATGGGGAGTGTTTCAGGGCTGCAGAGATGTGGGTGACTGGACTACCCAGGAGGCAAAGCTGGCCTCCTGCTCAAGCAGCCTTGAGCTCCCACCCCACCTATTCCTAGTTCTCTCAATCTCACAGAGGTGGAAAGGCCTGCTGAGAGCTTCTAGAGGTGATAAGAGGGACCTGAGCATGGAGAGACTAAATCAGTTTCCCAAAGCTGTGAGAGTAGAGAGGGTGAGGAGGTTTTAATCACTAGGAAGATTTTTCAAAATACATGTGCACTCATGAAGCTGGCTGACCCTCACCCAGTTTTAATTCAGTAGGTTCAGATAGGACCAGAAATTGGAATAGGTTTTTAATTGTATTCATTATTATTTAAAATGGTATAAACTATTTAAAAAATATTTTATGAGAAATAAGCCCACCTTGTATCCTGAGATAAGCAGGCTTTGCATAGCACAACCCTAAGGGGTGCCGTCCACACAGATTCTGTGGCTCTAATGCTGTCCCTGGAGGTGGGCAACACAGTGGACCTGCCACTCTCTCTGGAGGCAACCACTGTCATTGTTTCCTGTGTCTTCTTCCAGAGAGAGTCCATATACATATAGAACCAGAGCATTTTTCAAAAAGGGTTGCCCCTTTTCCCACTCCCTAAGTTGAGAGTCACTGCGCTAGGGGAAGGAAGGTCTAACAGAGGGAATTCATGGATCTGCAAGGTGGTAAAGGAGTACTGGGCCTTCCCTGAAGTCTCACCACAGCAATCCCCCCAACCCCAACCAGGTCCAGGCTGGGTCCCAAACTCCATCAAGAACCTGTCAGGGTCTCTGTATCTGCCTTTCAGGCAATAAAAGGCCTTTTCTTAGTAACCCTCCTAGGCCCCAGCAGTTTTCTGATGGATTTTCTGAGTAAGAGATTTTCCTGTATTTCAGTCCAATTGACTTCTCAGCAAGCTTTGATGTTGACTTATAAAAACAAAGCAGAACAAACTCGTGTCCAGTAGGGAGAAAGCAGGTCCTGCTGTGTGATTTTAGACAAGTCACACTGTTTGTATCCTGGTTTCTTCCTTTGGGAATTGCAGAACATCACATTTTCTCCAAGGAGAGTATAAGATCACAGATATGAAAGTATCTATTTTATAGATAAAGCTATTGAGGTCCAAGATTGCGCAGCTCGTGTGGCACTGTTCTTCTCTTGGTCATGTTGAGATACTTGGAGGCAAACGACTCTCTTGTAAGAGGAAGGGGGCGAGGGAGGGGTTTTCATCTGTCTCGCTCCCTTGCTGTGGAAGAGATGGCTAGTAGGTCATCACAAATCTGTGCCCCCATTGAGGGACTACAGGAACCCTCGCATCTAGGTGTGGCCACGTGACAAGTTCTTGCCAATGGAATGTGGGTGGGAAGTGGTGTGCATGTCACTTCTGAGGCAGATGTGAAGAAACACACATGCCTTCTTCCAGGTGGAAGCAGAGATCCTGGGGCTCTAGGGGATGGTGGAGCCACAGGATGAAAAGAGCCCAAGTCCCTGAATCAGCCCATAAATGTCAGCCACTCCACCAACCAGAACACCTCAATTGTACTTACATGTGATTGAGAAATGAACTTCTATTGGGTTATCACTGAAATTTGCAAGTTTGTTTGTTACCACGGCTAGTGTCATCCTAATACATACCTTCACTTTCTTCCTAAGTCTGGCCTTGAACTGCTCATATGTTTCCAAAAGGAGACATTGGAAATTACTCCTCCCAGTGGGGACAAGGTTATTAGAAAGTAGTGAGGGTGTGGAAAGGAAGGTATCTCCTCCCTGGCTCTGAGCTCGGCTCCAATGGGGCCGCTAGTATTTGGGAATTGGGTGTTGCATTCCATAGTGGCTCTGGTGTCATGACCATATGTGACACTCAGAGCCATCCTAGGGAAGCAAAGACAAAGACGAGCAGCTGATAGAAGAGGGAGCAGAAAGGGGGAACAAGCAGAGCCCTGACTCTTGGCCTGTGTCACCTTAGCCAAAGCCAGCACCTCCTGGGGCCTCCATTTCCCTCTGTAATATGAGTCTAAAACACCTGTCCTGGACAGGGGCAGAAGGGAGGTGGGAATGGTGAGGAGCAAGATAATAGACCCAAAATCCTGAAATCATTTTCTAAGACTCCACAATGCTTGCAATCATAGGATCCAAACCCAATATACTCAGAACTTTCATGTGTGGGGCCTTTTTTGAGGAGAGAAGGAAAAAAAATGAAAGAATGCATAATTCCTTCTCTTTTGGGCTCATCCAGAAGACTATTCTGAGCTAAAGGGTCTAGGGAGGGGGTTGTCTTGGGAGTTTTGAAGGCCAGCTCAGAGGACTGAACTCAGTGTCTGTGGGCAGTTCCCTTTGTCACTAAATGTCTACACACAGGTGTCACAGTATTTGAAATTCCACCATTAGTGCTTCATTCCTTTGGATTCCCTTTTGTTCCTCCACAAAAATGCAAGCAATGATATAATCCCTAACATGTGTTCAGTGCTTTACTCTTGTTTCAATAATCCTGAAAGAGACAGAAATAGACAGTGAGGGCCAAACACCGACTGCAGGAGCTTTTTCAATCACTTTTCTCTTGACAGGAAGATTGTGGGGGCAATTCTACTGCTAGGCGTACATCCAAGAGAAACTCTTGCACATGTGCCCCATGGATAAGAATAATCATACCAGCCCCGTATATAATAACACAAAATTGGAAACAACCCAAATGTCCAGCAAAAGGAGAAGGGATCAATAGATGTTATGCAACAGTGAGAATGATTGACCCCTGTTTTTATTATGTGTTTCTGCATAACAAACTATATTAAAACTTAGTGGCAACCACAGCCAGTTATTTGTTCACAGTTTAGGCAGGGGCTCATTGGAGATGGCTTGTCTCTATTTCATGTGGCTTCAACTGGGGAGGTTCAACTGAGGCTGAAAGACAAATTTTCAAGATGGTCCTACTCACATGGCTGGCTTGTCAATGCTGGCAGTCAGTTAGGAGATTGGCTGGAGCTATTGGGGGTGGAGGCCTTGGTTATCTTTCATGTGATCTCTCTACATGACCTCTCACAGCTCTGCGGTCTCAGAGTAATCAGACTTCTCACATGTAGCTCAAGGTCCCCAGGAATGCAAAAGCAGAACTTGCTAGATCTTCTCAAGGCTTAGGCCTGGGACAGGCACAGGATTACTTCTGTCCCATTATATTTGCTAAAAGAGGTACAAGCCAGACATATTTAAGGGGAGGCGACTACTGAAGAGTGTGAATACACAGAGATCTATTTCATGGGGTAGCAGAGACTTCCACAAACCACAACCACCCATGGCCACATGGATAAATCTTAGGTAGGTCATACTTCAGTAACAAATAACTTCTATATTTCAGTGACTTCACATAACAAAGGGTCACTTCTTTCTCTCATACATATCCCACACAGGTTGGTGGAGTGCTCTGCTCCATACAGTCAGGAACCTAGGCTGATGGAGGCCTACCATGTTGAGGTGGCATCAACTGGAAAATGAGACTTCACTTTTGCCACAGCCGTGGAGGTCAGAAAAGCTGGAGAATTTCACTTGACCTCAGCCCCCCAAAAAGACAAATGTCACTTATGCTCACATTTCATTGGCTAGAGGTGGCCACATGACCCTGTCTAAACTGCAAGGGGGTGCTGGGAAATGTAGAAGAGCACATAGAAAAATGGGTGAGCATTAATGTCTAGGTAGCATGTGACAAAACTATTGAAAACAAAGGGAAGTTTAACATAAAATTCAAGAGAGGGTTTACTTTGAGGTAGGAAAAGAGAGGACAGGGTAGGAGAGAAACTCAAAGGTATCAGTGATATTTGTAAAGGCACTGAGGCCTAACCTCAGAGTGCAGGCTAAAAATGGCACTTCCGTAAATATTCACTGAGCTCCAGCTGAGTCTGTTAGGCTTCAAAGTACAAAGATGAATAAAATATGGGCTCATCCCCTCTAAGTTCCCAGCTCAGGGGATGCAGTAGGCACATAAACCAAGAAGGCCAGCAAAGCACAGTGGAGAGGATTGTTCACCAGAAACTCTCGGAGCCAGAGGGAGCCTTGAGAAGACCTCCCTGCAAAGGGCATGTAAATTGGGCTATGAAGGATCAATAGGAATTCAGCCAGTGGAGAGAGAAGTGGACATAGTGTAGGATGGTGAGGAATACTCATTCCAGGAAGAGGAAATGATATGTGCAAGCCCTACACTCCTGAGGCAGCCTATATTTGCAGCATTTCCTCACCACCTTCTACTCCCTAAATGATCTGATCAACCCACTCATACTGTACTGTGCCACTTAGAACCCTCTGCAGGACCCAGGCACTCATTCTCCCCATTGGCTGTTGGGATGATTAGCTGCTAATGCTTACAGTTGAACGCTCAGATAAGGGAGTGCTCTTGCTCAAGGTCATGCATCCCCCTACTCCAGGGGTAGCCACATCCAAATGACTGGTTGAAGCAAGTGTATAAAGGCCGGGCTCCCTTGCTTCAACTCAGGAAACTCTGCAGGACCATCCTAACTCCAGAGCCCCCAGTGGGATCTGCTAAGGCCTCTCTAGGGCCTCCAGTCAGCCTAGCTCCTCTCAGCCCAATCCTGTTTCCTTTATACCCTCAAAGGTGTTGATTGCAAATGCACTCCCCAAGAAACCTCCTTCAAGCACATTCAGAGTGTATTTTCTGGGAAACCTACCAAAAACACCACTGGCATATAAATGATTACTCAATTTCAAGGGATACCTTCCTTGGAGGTGTTTGAAAGCAATAATTCTAACTAATATTCAGAGAGTGATTCCTATGTGCCAGGCACTATGCTAAGCACTTTACCTACATGGTCTTATTTAATAAAGAATGGAATTTATGACAAAGAAATGAATTTCTCATGGTGAAATTTCAGGCTCAGGTAAGGTGATAGTTGGAGCTTATGGAGGCTGGCTGGAAGTGTTTGTGTAGCACAAATTCTGTCACAAATTTCTCTGCCTCACTGTATGGTCAGTCCCAATCTTTGTACTGGCTGGGTAAAGTCCCTAGTGGGTCAGGGTGGGGGCTCCCAATCTCATTCTTCCTTAAAAAAAAAAAAAAAGGCAGGGCTTCTTCTGCTTAGCAATATAATATCTCTATTTTGCCTCTTCTCTGGGGTCTCACTTCTTGGGAGCCAGTGTGGAGGTGAATTCCTCTGAAAGCTGACTGCCCCGATTTGGGACTCCCCGGGCCATTTCTGAGAAATGGTGACATTGTTCCCAGCACTTCCTCTCCCTTGAGCAGCTCCTGCAGCCACTATTGAGTCCTCCTCATATCTTCCTTTTTCAGGCTTGGGCTTTCCACCTTTCCTTTCCATCATCACCTCCCACCCTGTTGGGGACTGATTTGGACCATCTTGTCCCCCAGACTGAGCTTTGCTCCATCGCTAAGCTGCCTGCTTTCTGGGGAGCATGCCCAGGCAGCAGGCAGTGGCCTGAATGGCCCTCTGGCCCTCAGGAACTTGTCCTGACATGTCGAGTCCTGGCACGGAAGAGGCTGATGGCTGTTTTGTCCTTGGGGCTGCCTGCTTTTGGGGGAAGGGGGGTAGTAGAAGATAGGAGACACCTCTTCCCCCCCACACCTCCCCCCACCCTCCACCCCGCAGCCAGAGACCTCAGGGAGACCTCGGTCTGAGTTTCTCTGAACAGAATATGTGGTTTGCAGCATATCCCTTGAGATTGGCCTGGGATCTGTTATGCACACACACACGTGTGTGTGTGTATTGGGAGTCAGATCTCCTGTGTGACTTCTTCAGGGCAGAAGTCCTCCTATAAGGACATGCCTGGCTACACATTCAAGCGTATGGTTGGAAACACTTAGTAGGTGCTTTATAAATACTTGTTGAATTCTTTTGTGGTGGTGCTGGTGGTGAGCTAGAAGTTATGAAAAAAAAAACCCTCACTTCCCAACAATAACAACAAAAATAATTATTTTATAGTGAAGCTCAGTACCACAAAACTTTAAGTAATTCAATACAAGCCTCCATTAAAATTTTTTCCCAAAGTAAACAGTTAGACAATGTCAACTCTGTTTGAAATGTCTGAAAGCTGAAGGGATTCAAGGCAGTACAAGGATGCAGGAGGATGTGCCTGTCTTCTGCTGGACATTTGGCAACTCAGACTTTGGGTGGTGCAGGTATGTGTATGTTCAGAGGACAAAGGGAAGGCGAAGAAAGGAGCTGGGGAGAAGGGGCTGGTCCTGGGGTCTTTGAGGCCCTTCTGAGGTCCAGCTACACTCCTGGCCTGACTCCAATATCAGGCAGGCAAGAGGGTCTGGTGCTGTGCCCTCCCACCCCTACGGTGATTCCCATCCTGGCAGTAAAAGAGAAAGAGGCTTGTCTTCTCTGAGGTCAGCTGTGTTAGAGGAAGAAGACTGGGCATGTCCGGGCAGATATTTCCAGACACTGAACAGACCTAGATGTCATTATTTATAGTCGAAATAGACTCCAAGCCTGATTTCTATTCTTTAGTGGGATTTCTGTTCAGATTGACAGTGTTATCTGCAATTTTTTAAAAGCAGAAATTGCAAATGTTTTAGGTGAAGGAAGGGGGCAAAGGTGAGATCCAAGGTGATCTAGGTGTGTAGAGGTTTGTGGGAACACATGGGACCTCACTTGCTTCTATATCTGTCAGAAACACCAGGAGACATTTCCAGAATTTTCTTCATCCATGTCATCTCAGTAAACTGCCTGGAAATTAGGGTTCCTGGGTGTCTCTCTCATTCTAGAACCTATGAAATATAGAGCAACAAGAAGCTCTGGTATAGAGACAAAACACCTATGTTCCAACCATAGCCATTTATTGCTGTGTGATCTGAGTCAGGTCACTGACCGTCTCTGAACCTCAGTTTTACCAGCGATGTATGTGGGCTGTGTGGGGAATATCCAGGAGATAACTCATTCACCCAATCCTCCCCTTCCTAGCCATTAAATCTGCCGCAATCACAGAGCTGTTGAGCTGAGAGAGGTGGGTATGGGAATGAGGAGAGTTCGGGGAGGTTTGTTCTGTGCTGAATTTCCCCCATTTCCTCTGGAGACCAGGTTGACCCTTTCTGAGAAGTGTCTCCGATTCGCTCCTTCCCTGAGGCATTGCCGAGCAAACCCTTTGCATCCCTTTAATTCTGTGGGATTCAGTTTCCTCATCTGTAAAATAAAGGGGATTGAATCTGGTTCAGACCTCCAGGAGCCTTTCTTGGGGTGTCTGGGTGCCCCAGGTGCTTGGGGGAGAGGTGGTTTAGTGAGAGTTCGGTGGGAACCCCCAGTGGTGATATACTGGGGCTTTTTTGGGAATTGCAAAGCGAGATGCATCATTTTTATTATTTATGGATTATTATTTTACTATTAATGTCACCCCTTGTGATATTTTCGGGGCCAGAAAAAGGGCTCATCCTAACAATGCCATCGTCTCCCGGGGAATGCCAACCCACTCTTCAACTGAAAAAAAAAAAACCAAAAAAACCCAAAAAACCCAAAAACCCACATTTGTGGCTCAATTCATAGGGAAATGGTCAAGCGCACAAATCAGGACGCGGGGTATGGAGAGGCGGGAAGCGCCCTCCTGCAGCACGAGAGGCTGGCACCGGGGCACCGAGCAACGAGCAGCGAGTGCGCTGCCAGGCGCAGAGGAGGAGCCGGTGTCCCGGGGGAGGGCGCGCTGTGAGCGGAGCTTCCCGCCCCGCCTCAAACACCAATATAAGGGCCGCGCCCAGCGGCGCCAGCTGAGGTGTGAGCAGCTGACGGAGTCGGTGGCTTGAAGTTCCAGAGCCAGCGCGTGTTCTCCGCGACAAGAGACATTCAGAGGTGAGGGAGTCGTGGCCGGCAAGGACAGACCCGGAGCTGGCGTCTGGGAGCTCAGCTGAGCTGAGCTGAGCGTGTTCACGTTTGTGTCCCGTGCAGTTGTGTCCGTACGCGTGAGGGTCTGCGACGGTGTGCGTGTGCCGTGTCCACAGGTGGATGACGTGCGTGGGTCTGTGCGCGAGTCTCAGTTTTGCTCACGGCGTGTCTGGAAGCGCGTGCGTGATGCGGGGCGGGATGTGTCGGAGACTCGGGGCGGGGAGAGAGACGTGAGTACCACGGCTCCGCTGCCGAGCGCGTACAGACTCGGCTGGGATGAGGGAAGGCGGGGGCCGCGCGCGGCCGGCTCGCGGCCGGCTCGCGGCGTGGGGATGAAGACCCCACGGGGGGGGGTCCGGCAGGGGCGCGAACGCCCACGGGGCACGTAGGTCTGGGCTCCGCTCGTGGGCGTCTCTCAGATCCGATGCGTGGGGTCTGGGTCCCGACGCTGCCGTGTCAGCCACCCGACTGGGCGCTGAGGTCAGCGCGGACTGTGTCCCCTGCTCTTGGGAACAAGTCAGGACACGTCCCTTAAGGGCCAGCGAGGAGGTGACTCACGGCGACAAGGAGACCCCGGGGGACGGGCCGAGTGAGGTCAGAACCCCGCCCTGGCGGGGGTACAGTGGTGTCCCCGAAGGCCCCTTCGGTGCCCCTCCGCGGTCTGTCCTCGCCCCCTCCCCGCCAGCGCTCTGTCCTATTTGGCTGGTACAGAGTGTTCCCAGAGAAGCCGGGACACCGGGAGGTCCAGGAACGGGTGTCCGGTCCCCACCCAGTAGTGCGTCCTTGGGGACCGGGAGCCGCGGGCCTCCGCTGGGTGGGTTAGGGCTAGCCTGCCAGTTCGGGAAACGAAGGAAGCCCCCCCCCCCACACCCCCCCCAACCCCTCTCCCACCGCTGCCGGGAGACCCGGTCCCTGCCTGCCATGGGGTCGGGGCGAAGGACTCAGAACCCGGAGCCGAGCCCTGCGCTGCGGGGCGAAGGGGCGTGCGGTCTACGCCGGAGTGGTAGGCGGGGTGGGGTCGCAACTTGGAGGGATGAGGAGGCTTCGGGGGAGTAACGCTGATCAGGGCCTCTGTCAGCTGCATCCCCGGGCTTGGGGGCGCCCCGGACCTAGTCCACCATTCCCTTTCCGAGAGCGACAGAGCTGAGCGGAGCAGGAAGGCGAGTCGCCTTTCGGGTGCCGCCGCCCATCCCGGGCCACAGTGCGTCCGCCAAGTCCCGGGACCTTGGGGGGGACACTTGCGCCCTCATGCGGAAAAGAATCTTGGAACTGGGTTTGGCACTTGAGGGAGCTCAGGCAGCTCCCTCCCTCTTTCCCTCCACGTCGCGTTTCGGGGAGGACTTTCGAGCGGTTTTGTTTTCTCCGTTCCCGTCTATTTTTATTTTCCAGGGATCTGACTCATCCCGTGCTTTGGGCGTGGAGATAGGTGGAGGGACCAGATCTCTGCGCGCCTGTGCGTGCGGTGCGTGTGTGTGACAGAGATGGCGCGAGAGTGCGCGGTTTCCCAACAGTGGCGGGGTTTTCGGAAGCCTGGCTGGGTCAGCGTGACGTGTTCGCGGCCCCGGCCTCGCTCCTGATTCCCCTCCCCAGCCGAGGATGACGCGCGGCCGGAGTGGAAGCGAAGTTTTGGCGGGCGGGGAGCACTTAGCAGGAAACTGACTCATCACAACTCACTGCTGCTGTCCAAGGCTCTGCCCACGCATCTCCTACCCGCGCGTGATTTCCTGGAGGCCAGCGCCCCCTTCCGGGCCCTGCGCGAATAGCACACACTCCTTCCCAGGGAATGCCGCTTAGCCCGCCTTTCTTCCCGCCGCTACTCCTGGGCTTATTCCAGGTCGCTCATCGCCCCCCCCCACCAACCCTAAAAAGACTCCCATTGGTTCAGCAGTGTTCACTGGGTGCTTACTATTTACTTGATAATTAAGTTTGGTTAAAGTCTAAAACACGGAGGCCAACGAAGAAAGCTATTCCCAGTTACTTGTTTGTAAAACAAGGGTTTGTGTTTGTGAGTTTCCTCTGAGCGGGTAGTTAAGATAATGGGCAAGAGAGCAGTTTTGATGGGGACTCTATGAGAGACATAAGAGAAGGGGTGGTAGATAGAAGGTTCCTGCCTATATTCTGGTCCCATCTTCAGCTCCTGGAAGCCAAAGAATATCCAACTTCCTGATAAAGCCCTAGGTAAGCCCCTTCTCGTACCAAAGAGGCACCAAGACCCAGACTGTTTATTTCAGCATCTTCCCAAGACTGCCCATCTGGGAACTGCCAAACACTTGCTTAAATCCCCTTCAATTTGAATTAAGTTGGTCTGAGGAGGGAGGGTCCTAGCAATCTCCATTTTGAAAAAGATCCTCTCCTGATGGCCGCCTCTGGTTAAGAAATTTCAAAATTAGGGAGTGAGTTTCAACACCAGAGCACAGAACCCAAGGCAAATAGGCCTGGGTTCAAATCTGGATGTGCTGCTTGTGAGATGTGACTTTGGGAAAGTTACTTTTCTGAGACTTGGTTACTTCCTCTGTAAAAAAGAGATAATATACCCACTTCTGGGGGAAATTAATATCCATAAACTTCTTAGCTTCTGGCACATAAAAGTATATAAATTAATTCAAATCTTTGCCCCAAAGAGAGTGGGCAAAGGTTATTGAGGGCTCTACACTCTGTAACTCCTCTATGGGGCAATGACCCTTGAGCTTTTTATCTGTGTGGTTTTGGGGGGCAAGTATCATATCTCTTGGAACTCTTACCCTTTAAACTTGGTCTGAGATCACCTATTCCCCCCTGCTCCCCACCCCCATCAGCTGAAATGTGGGCTGCACTCATTGTAAGAGGTGGAGTAAGGAGTGATAGGTGTGGCATGGGTCCAGGGCTTTCTGTCCCAGGGAGTCCCTCAGCAGAGCTTTCACCCTCAGAGTCTGCATATCAGGACTTGTCCCCAGGAAAATCCAGTCCCTGCCAAGGTCATGCAATCGCTCAGCCCTGGACTCCGGCCTGGACTCAAGCCAGAGCAGGGCAAGTGAGTGCCAGCACTCCCTCATGGGCAAACACCCTTGGCTTTCCCTCTCCTGAAGTGGGAGGAGAGGAACAGGGTAGACCAGTCACTTTAAATTTCTTTGCCTGCAAAACAGGTTCCTTGGATTCAGTCAACATAGGGCAAGGGCTTCAAGGCTGTCTAGACTTCAGATCACCTGATGGGCCTGGCAGGATGTGGCTCAGTCTGGGTGAAATCATCACTGCCCTACCTTGCCTAGCTCTTCCTCAGCCCCAGGCTGCCCACCTGATGACATCCTTGGGAAAGGTGCTCAGCCTACAGCATCTGTCAGCTGATGTTCAAAGGAGGTAGTGGCCTGGGGGGAGGCTCAGCGAGAACTGAAGGCAGAGAGAAATAATAATACTTCTGTTTTCCAAACATTTCTGTATACCAGGTTTTGCTCTATGCATGTAACCTACACTAACTCAGTTAATCCTCTGTCCTTTGAGACATTCACTATTATTGTCTCCATTTTATGGATGAGAACAACAGACTCCAGAGAAGTTAAGCCACTTGTCCAGGGTCAACCAGCAGAGCCTGGATTCTAACCCAGGCAGTCCTGCTCTAGAACTCTTGCTCTTAGCCACAAGTACAGCCTCTCAGCTCTGTTTCATCTGCCTTGCCTAGAGGGACACACTGACCAATTGTTTGAATGTGTTTCCATAGCCACGCTCTTGAAACTCCCATAAAGTTCCATTTTATAGATGAGAAAACCGAGGCCCAGGACATTAAGTGACTTTTTAAAGTTTAGATAGTAAGCTTAGATCCCAGTTGTTTTTACCCCAAAGTCCAGGGTATTTTTAAGTGTCAGAGTTACCCTACATTCACATCTGGACTGGGGGATTCAGGAGGAGCTGTCAGCCTGTCCATTCATTTGGTAACTGACCTCTTGGCTAAGGCTGGGGCTGGGAAACTGCTGGACTGTCAATTCACAGGTACTTGGGGGCATTCACATCCATGAGGGACGCGATGCGGGGGGGAAGTAAATTGATTTTAGCTGATAATACCTGGTGGTATTGCATAAACTTGCCTTTGTTGACATAAGCTTGCCCTTCACCTGCCTGCTCTCTCAGTCACCCTGGGGTCCAGGCTGGCTGAGCTCTGCCCCCACCCAGTGTCTAATGGTGGGATGTTTGGGGGGCCCTGTGGGAAGGAGGTGGTAGAAAATCAGCTGGAAGGAGCCAGAAACATCCTTTTACCTCCTGTTCTAGTAAGAAGACCTCACCTGAGCAAAGCACTGCCTGGTAAGGGAGGGTCTAATTTCCCACTAACAAATGCCTTACTATCTCACCTGCAGGTGCCATGTCGGAGCCATCCCGAGATGCCCATCTGATCCCCCAGGGCAGCAAGGCCTGTCGCCGCCTCTTCGGCCCAGTGGACAGTGAGCAGCTGCGCCGAGACTGCGATGCACTAATGGCCAGCTGTGTGCAGGAGGCCTGTGAGCGATGGAACTTCGACTTTGTCACTGAGACACCGCTGGAGGGCAACTTTGCCTGGGAGCGTGTGTGGGGCCTGGGCCTGCCCAAGGTCTACTTGCCCTTGGGGCCCCGGGGGACCAGGGACAACCTGGGAAGAGGCAAGCGGCCTAGCAGCTCACCTGTCCTGCTGCAGGGGACAGCTCAGGAGGACCACGTGGACCTGTCACTGTCCTGCACCCTCGTGCCTTGCTCCTCTGAGCAGCCTGAGGGGTCCCCAGGTGGGCCTGGCACCTCTCAGGGCCGAAAACGGCGGCAGACCAGCATGACAGGTGAGGACAGATACAGGAATGTCACTGACGTTGCAAGGGACCAAGACCTTAGAATTCATGGTGCAAGGACTGACCTGTCTGGTGCTGCTTGCTCATTGCAAGGGGGAAACAGGCCCAGAGAGGAAAGCCACTTGCCTGAGGTCACACAGCAAGTCTGTAGCCAAGACCAACATTTATTAAATACCCGGTCCTTCATTAAGTTTCTAAGGTGTATTTTATTTAGTCCTTATAGCAATCCTATACCATATGACATTCTTGCCACCCTTTTATAGTAAAGGAAACAAGGTTCAGAGAAGTAGAGTGGTTTTCCTGAAGTTGCACAGTGAATTTGCAATGGAAAGAAAACTAATGATATAATTTACTGGCTGCTCTATGCAATCTTAACTCCTCTTCCCCTTCACGCACACCTACTTCCAGTCCTTCTGCCCTGCCTATTTTGTTCGCTTTAGTACTTTTTACCGTCAGCAGCTACTTTCTTCTCTTGTTATTGTCCATCTTCCCCACTAGGATGTTATCTCCATGAGAAAGAGATCTGTATCTCTCTTCATTGCTGACTCCCTATCACCTTATAACAGTGTCTGGCATATAGTAGGGCTTGATAAATACTAAATGAGTGATGCTGACATTTGAGCACTTATTAGATCAAGCCCTAGACCAAAGCCTTTCTAGAGAGCATTCCATTTAATCCTTAGAGTACCATACCAGTGTTATCCTCATTTTACAGGTGAGGAAACTGAGGCTCAAAGAGCTGCAGCCAAGAATCCCACAGCAAATTTGTAGCTGAATCAGAACTAACAGTAAGGATAATAATAATAATAGCTAATGTTTATATGGCCCAAGCATTGTGTAAGCACACTTTTCATAGATGATCTAATGATATCCTTAGAACAGTGCTGTCCAGTAGAACTCTGCAGTGAGGCAAATATCCAGTGCTACTAACCTCATAGAGCTTTGATTATTTGACATGTAACTAGTGTGACTGAGAAAGTGAGTTTTTCATTTTACTTATTTAATTTAAATAACCACATAGGACTAGTGGCTACTGTGTTGGGTAGCCTGGCTTAGAGCTGGCCCAGGAATATAAATGCCATTATCAATTACATCTGTGAAGTGTGGTGATGTCCTGTAAACACCCTGGGAATTGGGGCGGAAGTTGCCAGAGTTCTTCCCTGTATTTGGCAATGTGTCCCTTTGGCCCTGGGGAGGGGTCCCTGGCTCCTCTGCAGTTTGCCTTGATTTAGTAGCTGTGCCTTCTTCCTCCTGGCCTGACTGACTTCTGTTCTCTCTCCTCAGATTTCTATCACTCCAAACGCCGCCTGATCTTCTCCAAGAGGAAGCCCTAACCTGCACACTAGAAGCCTCACACTCCTGTAAACATGGGCCCGCCGCCCTTTGCAGGCTCCTTCTACATCTTTTGCCTTAGTCTTTTAGTTTATGTGTCTTAATTTTTATGTGTGATTTAATTTAAATTCATCATGTACATAGCCTGCTTGTCTCCACCTTCCCACCCCTGCCAGCTGCTGGCATTAGAATTATTTAAAGAAAACATTAGAGGAATAATAAATAGGCTTATTAGCTTGCCAGGTATTTTTATTATGCAAACTATTATTTAAAAATTTCTCATCCTATGCTCTGTTTCCTGTCTCCTGAAGGTTAGGTGGGTCTGGCATGACCCCCACCTACTAGGTGGTGCTCACTGGAGGGGCCTGGCTCCCTCTGTTCACTGTCACATTGACATTATGAAATTCTATCCTTTTCCTTCATTCTCAGACCTGAATTCCTTAAAATTTGAGAAGAGATAGCACTTTGAAGGGGGCCAAGCAGAATGGGGGCATCATTCAAGCCTTGGAGTCCTCTTTTGCCTCCTCTAAGGTTGAGCATGGTGACCTTGAAGTGGGCACAGCCTGGAATAGGGCTGGGGACTGGCACCTTCCTGGCCCTTGATACCCCACTCTGTCTTGTGAAGGCCTGGGGAATGTAGGGTCCTGTAGCAAACCACCCTGCCTCCCCTCACGCCCCTCTGCTGCCCACATTGGGGCCAGCACAGTATTTGGCCTCCACCCTGTTGGTTTCCCTGGGACTTTTTTAGGAGCTCCAGATGCCCCACTTTTCCAGCTGGGCTCTCAAGTCCCCCTCTGTTTCTTTCCTCTCCCCCATGTCTTTTCCCTCTAGTCTCCTCTCAGCCCTGGTGGCAGCTCTGGGGTGCTTGTCCTCCCCAACTCAGTGGACTGGAAGGGGAAGGGGCATGCTAGAAGTAGAGTTCCCCAGTTCTACCTCAGGCAACTCGAGCAGTGACTTCCCTCTCCTCTCAGCTCTCGGGGTAGAAGTCTTGGGTGGTCAGACAGGCCTCCTTGAGTGGAGATCTCTGCATTAGAAGTATGTGGGGGGGGGCACGGGTAGCGGCTTTTTCTAGGAGGGAGAGTGTGACAGCATCCCCTGGAACTCATCCAAGGACTTCCCCATCTGCCCCACCCCTCCCCCATTTCATTGCACTTTGAATAGCAGCTGAACAAGGAGTCAGATGTTTTAAGATGGACTAGAGGCAGTGAATCAGGCATGCCAAGTGGGTCGCTACAGGCCTGGGAGTTGTGGGCTGTCTTTCCTGGCACTGAACATTGAGCCCCTAGAGGCACCAAAGCACTTAGTGGTTCTAACCCCAAACATCTTCCAACTCCTGTAACATCCTGGCCTGGCCTGTTATCTCCTGGCTCTCCACATGTCCTCGTTTGCCTGTCTCCACCTAGATTGTACACCTTTCAAGGGCAGGGACCAAGTTCTGTACTGCTCTGTGTCCTTCATAGCCCCTCCTATAGTGCTGGGTATACAGCAGGTGCTCAATAAATATTTCTGGTGACTTTACTTGTGAATATGCCTTGTTATCTTTAAAAACATGAAGGTTTTTTTTTTCGTTTTTTTTTATAATTTTAAAAGTTAAGCATTTAAATTTTAAAAATGCAGGAAGCTTAGCAAAGAGAAGGACCATGAGACAAAAATAAAAACAAAACAAAACCAATAAATCATCACACCTCTGCAAAGATCACCACTGTCAATATTTTGGTTTCTTATGTGGTCTTTTTAAGTAAAGAACATATTGTAGCTTGACACCATTACTTATCAGAGAAATGCAAATTAAAATCACAGTAAGATACCACTATACATCTACCAGAATGACTAAGATGAAAGAGACTGACAATTCAAAGTGTTAACAAGGATGTGGAGCATCTAGAACTCATACCTTGCTGGCAGAAGTAGGAAATATTTCAATTATTTCGGAAAACTGGCAATATCTTCTAAAGATATCTCCCCTCATTCCTACATGACCCAGCAATTCTATTCCTACGTTTGTTCTCAAGAGAAATGACTACAGATTTCCACTAAAAGACATATTCATAGCAATATTATTCTTAATGGATCCAAACTGGAAACAATGTAATTAATAAGACAGTATGTGTGTGTGTGTGTGTGTGTGTGTGTGTGTGTGTGTGTATGTATGCACGCACGCGCACACACATACACAAAAGAGTATATATATGTCAATTGTGTATAGTGGAATACTATACAACATTAAAAAAACAAAGTATTGTTACATGTGTGTTCTGATTATCTGTTTATAATTAATCACCCCAAGACTTAGTGGCTCAAAATGATAATCATTTATTTGCTCCTAATTCTGCATTTTGACCAAGAACTACTTTTTAAGTGCTGATTCATTCTCTGCTGTACAGGGCATGACTTTCTCCAGAACCTTAGGAGTCTAAGGTGAGGCTCTCCCACTGGGGCTTTCCAGAGACTTCACACTGTTACTTACTACCCATGGATATTTCTAGCACCATGGGATATGCTGGGACATACTTTCTAAGTGCTTGTCACATAGTGTGGACCCATCACAGAGCCCTCTTTTGCTCTGGCCTCCACTCAAGGCAGCTTCTTAAGTCATCCAATAAATGGGCTGGAGCATTAGCATACTGCCTCCAAAATCCAAATTGGCCCACACAGTGCTATGCCTCTTTTCAGTGGTAGGATGTTCATAGTATAATAACTTGTCCTTTCCTATAGGAGAAATGTCCTAGCATGCCCCAATTTATTGACCACTTAAAACCTAACTGACATGATAGGTTCCTTTCCGGATGTGGATTTAGAAAGAATTGGCCATATTGGCCATATTACTAGCTTCTTACAGTCAGAGGCTGCATAGACTCTTCTAGTAAAGATATCATATGGGACATAATGACCAATTAGAGCTACCACATGAGTAACCATCAATGGCCATGTTTTGTTTGGTTATTACAGGAGCAGTATGGGGTGAATTGAATGAGGATATGATGAGGCCATCTCACATCCTTTGACAGCACCACTAATCTCTGCAATTTCACCTGGGATGTGTGGTGTTGCTTCTAATTTACTATCTTGACTAGTGGCATGATTTTGGAGACTTGCACTTGGTTCTTCTTTCCATAATGACTCTTATTTCATAGATTGGGTAACCAGTTCTGCCAGCTGCTAAGTGTATCCATTCCAAATTGCACTCAGGGGCTAGGAAATAACCACAGAGTGGGTCCACACCCATTAGACTCTGAGAAAAACCTGGGCGGGACTCCATATATCCCCTACTCTAAAAGAAGGGTATAATGGTATTTTGGGTCCCTCGGAACCAGTGTAAATGCAGACTCCATGCAATAGGCCTCAAGAGATCAGTTTATTCCCTTTCCACACTGTATGGCTATTCTGGTAAATAGCCAGAGGGCACCTAGCAGGGAGGAATTGAGGAGATATTTATTTTATATACTCACAATAGCATTATGGGTCTTTCTCTTCAAATCAGTGGGTCTGGGTCTGAGAACTGGTTCAAACCTGGAAACTGGGTGACAGGCTGCCACTTTCTATCATAGCAGGTGGTATCAACCTCTGCTCACTCATCTTTGATCTGTTGTGGTTAAGTCAAACCATATCCTTATTAAATGCACATCTCTCTTACCCCTGGGGATCAAAGGCCCTTGGTAACGATTCAGGCCTTGTGCCCACTTTGCCTCTGAGGATTCAGTGGCCCTGTGTGGCCACTGCTTCTGCAGAAACTTTGTGTCTCCATTGCCAGTACCCATGGCGACATCTCTTCAGCCAGCACTGAGTTCCTCTTGCTAGTGCATCCTTTATTGTTTCAAGAAGGGAGGGTCTTCTGGGCCCTCCTGGGGAAGACAGTCAGCTGGTGGGTTCTCATGCAACAAGTCCATGTTATTTCATCCACCTTTCTGAGCCTGAATCAAGAGAGAGAGGCCTCCATAAAAACTCTTTATCCAGCCCTGTATTCCTCCTCTCCCCAGCCCCAATCCCACACCCTTGAGATCTCCTCCCGTATGTGTTTCCTGTTTCCTACCAATACATATCAGCCAGAACTGTTGCGTTTTTCTAAGTTATTTCCTCTAGTAGCAGGCACTGTACTTTCCTGATTGGGCAATGCTGAGACTCAACCCTAATTATTGGTTTAGAGAAGGGGTGGGTAAACTCCAGCTCAGAGGGCCACCTGCCTGTTTTTGTATAAAGTTTTACTAGAACACAGGTAAGTCCATTTGCTTACCTATTATCTATGGCTGTTTTTGCACACTTATTTTAAGTAGTACAAAAGCAGAATCGAGCGACAGAGGCCACTAGCTGAAAATATTAACTCTCCTGTTCTTGAAGAAAATGTTTGCTGCTCTGGTCTAGAGGCAGTGAGGGGAGGTGGGGTGGATATGGAAGAATATAAGCATTGTCTTGTGAGGCATCCGGGTTAGTCTTTTGTGTGGACTGCAGGTACTGAGAGAGTGTTCTGCTCTAGCAAGGGAGGGGGCACTTCTGCAGGCCAGGAAGGCCCCGGGGGAAGCTGGGGGTCCAATGTTCTCAAGTGCATCCACCCAAACATCTCCATTCCAGACCTCAGTGCCCTACTCTTTCCCTGCCCATTGGAGCTGTGCATCCAGTCTCTCTTGTAGCTCCACCGCCTTTGTTATCAAATCCTGGGGCTTCTCATCAGCACAGCCCACCCTTGGGCCACAGGAGAGGAGGGTGGTTTAGAAAGCTCTTGTGGAGTCCTGTATTCCACAGCATGCCCTGGATTAAGCCTGTCATTCTCTTTTTTCAAGGCTTCTAGAGCAGCTAATAAAAGCCAGCCAGCTCCACAATTCTCACAATTAGCACCGCCCGAGTCTTCGACTTATTGCCTAAGTCAATTTTGCCCCGGATTTCCACCCGCCCCTCACCCCAACCCACCTCACACAGCTGTGTCTCAGTCATTGTGTTGCCACAGCCTACCATGAGATATCACCACCCTACTACCACTGGCAGGTCATCTCACTGGCAAGGATCCATTTTCAGAAGCCCATCTGCCATTTCCCGTACCAACTGTCTTAGATTCCTACCCCACACCCCAAACAACCTGTGTAAAGGTGGTTTACTTGGGAGGTGGTCCCTGGAAGCACAAGTTGAAGAGTGGAGAATGTGGGGAAGGAAAGAAAAAAGCCACTAAAGGTGTTGGTGAGTAAGTTCTGCTGTATGTAACTGGGACCTAAAATTGCTCGGGATGTCTGAAGAGACCACGTGGAACATACCCTAGAATTGTCCCTCTGGGCTACTATTCTGGGTACCTCTGGGGTACTTAACTACTGATGCCATCAATTGATGATTGAGGGCCACCTCCAGGGACAAGTTTGGGTTATTTTCCACAGGTGAAGTAAGATCCTGTGATGCCAGAGAAAAACAGAAGGATGCAAGCATCTGAGATGAGAAGCTATATCCCTGCCAGGTGAACACAGATATGGGCCTGGGGTACATGGGTAGGGCATTGGCAGTGGCTGCTATAACCACCCTTAAGCCAACCTAGTGCCCAGGTCAGCATGTTGGCAAAAATCACTGTGACTTTACCCTCCCTCACCCAGTCCACAGAAATGGGAGCTCCATGAGTTTAGGTATTTGTCTATTTTGTTTGCTGCTATATCCCAGCACCTAGCATATGGTAGGTGCTCAATAAATATTTGTCAAATGATTCACCGTGGCTTGCATTTCTTTCCTGACTTGAGCACTTGTCTCCCAAACCCCACCCCTGTCCCAATCTTCCACCTTACCCACCTCACTCCAGCACCCCAGTCACTGTTCCTTATCACTTGACAATCTGTCTGGCACATGACCAAGGCCATCTGTAAATTGGCTGAATCACAACAGCTAACATTGATTATCATCTGCCTAGCGTGGTTCCAAATATTTTATATGGTTATAGCATTGAATCTTGCAATATACCTACAAGGTAGGCACTATTATCGTTTGTTTTACAGAAGAAATTCAGGCAATAAGTCCTTAAATCATTTGCCTGAGGTTGTGCCCCTAGGAAGGAGTGGGGAGCCAGGATATCCACCTTGATGACCCAAGTCATACTACGTTCTCAATAAACCTGAAAGAGGAAGTGCCTCGCCCAGGGCCACTACCTCCATGAAGAGGAGGATTGCTGGGGACCTATCTCCTTCTGTTCCTCTCTGTGGTCTTTGATATAACTTAATTTTTCCCAGTCATGTGTAAAGTGTGCTATATAAATGCAAGTTCAAAACTAACTCCCTGGCCCTGGTTTCCCCTGACATTGCC
Source organism: Macroglossus sobrinus (assembly GCA_004027375.1). Taxonomy (NCBI): domain Eukaryota; kingdom Metazoa; phylum Chordata; class Mammalia; order Chiroptera; family Pteropodidae; genus Macroglossus; species Macroglossus sobrinus. The sequence continues at coordinate 670,815 of PVKZ01000497.1, forward strand.
AGCCCTCCCAACCTCTTGGACTTAGCTTGGAGCTGGCAGCTGGAGGCAGGGGGATCCAGTCTTCTAGTTTGAACTCCAGCTCTCACCACTGCACTCCAGAGCAGAGAGCATTTTGCTTCAGAGTTTACTAAACTGCGAAAAGTGAATTCAAACATCTTTTAGGGGAATAGAAAATTCATGAGTGCAAAAGTTTTCCCATTCATACAATGGTCTCACTGTCTTTGAGTCTTGTTCATTAATTCAGTTTTCGTAAAATGTAGTTTCTGAGTTCAGTGTTTTTAAAAGTCCAGTGACACTGTATTTTAAAATTAGCTCCACTATTTCCAAAAAGGCCTGGATCTAACATTTTTCTGAATACTTGGTTATGTCCTCCTGCTAGTCGGTCAGGGACAGTTTTCTCCCTAGACTGGGAGAAGCCAGGCTGAGCATTCCAGGACACTCAGGCTCCATCAGAGATGGCTGAGACACAACCCCCTCCACCCCATCCCCCAATCCCATCCCGCCTCCACCTTTTCTGTGCTAGCAGGGGAAGGTGGGGTTGTGGCAAATGAACTGAGGCTGCCTTGAGATCCTAGGGGTTGAGTCTTAAAAATCTAACCTTGCTCTGTTCAAAGAGAAGTGAAAGTAGTCTCTTACTGGAGAGTAAAAGGTCCTGGACTTGTCGCATTTGCCAAAATCTAGCAGGAAACACAGTTGGCCGTATTTTCAGTATATATCCACAGTTTAGTCACCTCTCATCATCACCTCTACCATTGCCCTCCTGGTCCAAGCCATTATTTCTTGTCTAGATTATTTTAAAAGCTGCCTCACTATCTCCCTGCCTCTGTCTTTGCCTTCTAGTCTTTTCTCCAAAGTGAAAGCAGCTACAGGGATTCTTTTAAAACCTACATTGGATCACATCACCTTCCAAATGGCTTCCATTTCACTTACAGTAAACCAGGTCCTTACATGGCTTGCAGGTTGTAATGTCTGTTACCTCTGATCTCATCTCCATTCTTCCCGTCATTACCTGCTCCAGCCACACTGGCCTGCTCACTGTTCCTTGTGTTCACAAACCATGCTTCTGCCTCAGGGCCTTTGCACTCACTGTTTTCTTTTCCTGAACTCTAATCTTCCAGATTTTCTTCCTCACATATTCTATTCTAGTATCATGTCCTTGGACAGGACTCCCCCTGCCACACCCTCTAAAATACTCCTCCTCCCATTCTATTCCCCCACTCTGCTTTGCTTTTCTTCATAGCACTTATTGCTAGTAGACACATTATATATATTTTTTTTTTCACTTTTATATCTTCAGTGCCTCGCAGTGTCTGGCTATGGTTGGTTGTGAGAATATATATTTATTTAGAAATTAAATTTATTAATTTTGAAAACTTTTTGTTTTAAAATCATTTTAGACATATAGAAAAGTTGCAAAAATAGTAAAATAATTCCCATCTGCTCTTCACCAATAGTCTCTAAATATTAACATTTTACCATATTTTCATAATTCTTTCTCTATGTACAAATTATTCTTAAATATATTTTTGAAGGGTAATGTATAAAGATGGCACAAAAATCTCCCTCTTTCTCCATCCCAACTACTACCAGTTTTTTGTATATCTTGTATATTCTGTCAGATATATTTTAAGCATTTACAAACTTATGTGAATGCATGTGCATTTATATGGCATAAATTTCATCTATATATGTACACTTTTTATGCAAAGCATACTATAATCACTGTTTTGCACCTCACTTTTTTCATTCAACAATATATTTTAAAGGTCATCCCATATCAGTCCACCTGGGTCTTTCTCATTCTCCTCACAGTTGCACAGCAGGCCATTTTATGAACATTATCAGAGCTTATTTAACTAGTTCCCTGTTGGTGGAAATTTAGGTTGTTTCCAGTCCTTTGCTACCGCAGACAATGTTGCAATGAATATCCTTTTATATTATCATTTTGTATATTACCTGTAGGACTTGCAACTAGAAGTGAAATTGCTGAGTAAAAAGAATTTTGCATTTTAAAGGTTGATCCATATCACCACATTTCTTTTCATAAAAAATGTACAAATTTACGTTCCTACCAACATGTGAGGGTGTTTCCCTACAAAATGCCCTTTACAACACAGTGGTTTTTTTTTTTTTAAGTTTTACTAATTGGGTACTTTAGAATGATAGCTCATTGTAGTTTTATTTTTATTTCTTTTATTATGAGTGAAGATAAGCATTTTTTCCTGTATTTAAAAGCAACTGATTACTGAGTCATAAAAAAGAATGAAATCTTGCTATTTGTCCAACATGGATGAACCTAGAGGGTATTATGCTAAGTGAAATAAATCAGACAGAGAAAGACAAATACCATATGATTTCATTTATATGTTGAATCTGAAGGAAAGAACAAACAAGCAAAACAAAACACAAGCTCATAGATACAGAGAACAAATTGATGGCAATCAGAGGGGCGAGGGATGGGAGATGGGAGGAAAAGGTGAAGAGATCAAGAGGTACGAATTTCCAGCTATAAACTGAAAAGGTCACAGTGATGCAATGTACAGCACAGGGAACGTATTCAATAGTATCATAATAACTTTGTACGGTGACAGATGATTATTAAACTTGTCATGGTCATGATATGGTAAAGTGTATAGATGTCTAATCACTATGTTGTACACCTGAAACTAATATAATATGTCAACAATACTTTAATTTAAAAAAATAGAAAGAAAAAATTCCACAATACTAGGGAAGAGAAAGCAATGAATATTTCCTCCATGAACTGTCTTTTTACATATGGTGCCAATTGTTCTAATGCATTGTTGTTTTTTCATTGATTTGTAGGAATTTATGATATAAGGAGAAAATTAGCTTATTTTCTGTGATATGTGATTTTTTATAATTTGCTTTTTTATTTGTCAAGAGTGTGTTTTTTGTTTTTGTTCTTTGTTTTGTTTTTGTGTGTTTTTGCTATTTGGTTGTTTTATTTATTTATTTTTTTATTTTAAAGTTTCTATATAGCTGAATGTCTCAATTTTTTCTTTTCTGGTTTCTAATGCTTTGTGATATGCCTGGAAAGGCTTTGCTTGCTCCAAGATTATTTAAAAATTATCCCATGATTTCTTATGACATTTGTTCAAACAGACACAAAAGTAGACAGAAGAATAGAATGAGCCACTGGTTCCCCCACTAACCTCAACAGCAATGAGAACAGGGCCAGGGCCTGTATTATTTCATCTATGCCTCACCCATCTCCCTACCCTTCAATTACTTCTAATTCAATCCCAAACAACATATAATTGTACGATTCTTTTTAATGCTTAAACTTTTGGTCCATATGGAATTATTTTAGTTAGAGCTCCAACTTTGTTTTCTTTTGCAGATACCTAGCCCATTCTCCTAATGGTTTATTGAATAATCCATCTTTCTCACTGATTTGAAATGCCACCTTTATTATATATATATATATATATATATATATATATATATATATATATATATTTGAATCTATTCCTGTCTATTCTTTTTTCTGTACCATTAATTTATCCACTTATATTCATGCTCCAGTACCACACAGTTCTGATAATTGCTGCTCTACAGTATATTTTGGTATTAGGTTAGACTATCCTCTAAAAGATGATTTAAATGTAAGCCTCCCCTGGTATTCCAAGATACTGTCTGAGAGTGAAGCCCTGAGGTAAGGCATGGTGCGCGGTTTTACACCCAGCTTTAGTCATAACTGTGCCCATCAACGCTCTGGCCGGGATAAGGCATGGCATCACTCTGTTGACTAGAGAGTAGGTTCCAATTTCTGACTTTGCCACTGAGGCCTGGGTGACCTGAGGCAGTCTACCTCACCACTGGAGCCTCTGCTTAGACGAACCTCCCTCCCAGCTCCAGCATCCTTCAGTTCCAAGATTCTAGGGCGAGGAGGCCTCAGGAGTACCAAGCGAGATTATGAAAGGATAACCAGTGACCACTTCTACAGGAAGTCTCGCAGATGAACACAGGAGATAGGCTTGCTGGGGAACGGAAAGAGTGATTAAGCAAGGGACAAGACTGTTAACAGTTCCAGAGCTCGTGGACTCCTTGGGGGCAGCGGTTGCCTCATCACCAGGTCTAGGAGGCACGGGCTACATGCACAACTGGGAGCCACTGAGAGGTGGGAGCCACCATGGAGTTGCAATGCTTCTTTTCTTTGGAGGGGGAAGGATGGGATTGAGGAGCAGCGGTCCCCACCCAGCTCCTACGACAAGGGTGCAAAGGGCCGAACCCTCTTTTCTTATGAATTTGAGGCTCTCTACATGGGGTAATGGGGGGCACTTGGGCAGGAGACTGGAGTTGATTACCTACTTTAAATGGTCATGTGATCTCAAGCAAGTCATCTAGCTTCCCAGAGCCTGGGTTTCTCTATTGAGTTAGTGAGGAGAGGTGAGCAGACCAGAACAAGGCACTAGGCTAGGCTGTCTCTCACATCCACCAGCTTGGACAACTTGGATTCTGTGACTGTCGCTCTTATGTGTAGTTATTGAAGTAAGTGAAATGAAGAGCCCATTTGGTGAGAGAATGATGAAATCGCGGGGGGCCCTAAGGCTCCTGCTGATGCTGTATTATAGTTTTGCCTCTGTCCCCACCCTATCCTCCTTATACAGCTCTCTACTTCCTGACTGAAAGCCTATGGTGCCTGCTCCTCTAACAGAATCGCATAGCAGGTGTGGTTTTTATAGATGCCTGGGAGCGGGATTCATTTGTTCTCAAGTCTGGCTTCAAGTTTTGTATGATTTTTTGGGCAAGGAATGTGAGGTGAGGCCGCCGAGCTGAGGGGCGTGCGTATGTGTGCCCTGGTCATGAGGGGCCTTCTGACTGGTAAGAGTGTAAGTAGCAATGTTCCAGCATGGGGAATGTGCAGAAGAGGGGGCACTGGTGGAGGGGCGCCTCTGCTGGCTGACTCTGAGGTCTGTCGTTCTGAGTGACTCTGAGTGGGTAGAGACCTTCACACATGCCGATGGTGATGAGGGTTGCTGTGTCCGACTGTGAGAGAGTTGACCGCAAGGGAATGGTGGGTAATGGCTGACTGAGTGGAAGCTGATTAGGGAGGGAGTGTGTGTTCAGGTGCGTGCATCTGCTTGTATACCTGTGTAAGAGTTGACTGAAGGATGTCCCCACTGTCTCTGGCCATGAAGGATGTCCCCATGCTTGGCCATGAAGGATGTCCCCATGCTTGGCCATGAAGGAGGCATAAACTGTTTTTAGGGTGTGCTGTAAGGCTGTGAGGGAGAAGTACACTGTCTCTGACTGATGGTGACAAGTACTTTGAAGCGGTGCTGGCTGTTAGGACACCTGCTGCCTTCTGCCCCCGGACTCTTGACAGACAAGAAAGGAGCCGCTGAGTAGCCCTCCAGGGAAAGAAGGATGTACTGCCTCGGAGGGCTGATGCTGAGGCCTGTGCTGGGTGCTTCTCTTCTATAAAATGTTAGAGGACTGCTGAAAATGGGCTATGGAGGTGCCGCTTGACTAGGAACTTCCCAAAAGGGATATTAAGAGTGTCCTATGTCCTAGAATGTGACCATGGGGCATTTATTTAGGATTCTAATTTCCTTGACTTGTGAGAGCCTGACAGGTTCAGCACTGTGGCACCTGCAGCACAGTAAACTTCCTCCTGTGCTTCAGTTCTAGGAGCTTCCGCAATGAAATCAATGAAAACTTGAGTTTCCAAGTCTCACATCCCTGAGCAAAGCCTGCCCACTCTGCCCTGCTCCACGAAGCCCATGTCCTACCCACAGCCACTCTGTCAGTAGTCCACAGAGCGGACTTCTGCCCACCAAGGAGGTACCTCTCCGGGAAGTGGTCTTGGGAGAAGTCCATCCCATGACAAATTGGGGGAGTGAATTTAGAGCTGGCTCTTCTCCTGATGTCATGGCTTGGGCAGGTCTCTGAGTCTCAGAGCCTCCCTCCCTCAGTGTCTTCATCTTTCAAGTGGGGATAAATTGTATCTGTAGAGTACCCAGCTTTTATTAGGCTCAAACGGAATTTCACCCTTATTCTTGTAGACACTACCATTGTCACTACTACCTTTATCTGGCCATCACTGTATGCTGAGCACAGCTCTGAGTGCTTTCCATGGATGATAGATTCAGCAAATATTAGCCAAGTGCTGACTGTGTGTGAGGCACTGTTCTAGTCACTTGGGATAGGCAGCGAACAAGGGTAAACTCTTGACTCAGATGAGGCTTATATTTCAGTAAGAGGAGATGGGAAGTTTGTAAAATAATCGAGTAAAGACTATTCTGGGAAGATGATAAGTGCTCAGAGAAAGTAGAGTCAGAATGGGAGGGGGCATTTCAACTTTTATCTTGTCTAATCATCATGACAACCCTATGTGCTAAACATTAGTCTTATGTTCCAGTGAAGAAACTGAGGTACAGGGACATTACGTGGCTTACCCAAGGTCATACAGCCAGTGAGCCGCAGGACTGGAGAGGCAGAGTCTGACTCTAGAGCACTGTGACTGGAAGTCACCTCCTCTCTTGGGCCTCCTTTTCTACCTCTGTGGGTCAGGAGGGTGAGACTAACTGCCAGGAGGAAGGGGCGCCTTTTCCTAATTCACCTAAGGAAACCACATGCATCGTGGCATGCCTGCGTACCACTCTGCTGGCATTCAGTTGGTGCTCAGTAAATGCTTCACTTAAGTGCATGCTAGATCTTGGGAAGAGGTTGGGCAGAAGGAAGCCATCTCAGACTAGATCTGACAGTAACTGTTCTTTGGGAGGAAAAAGCCATGATTTATGGCATGTGACAATTTACATCGAGTAAATACTCCCACAGTGGCTGATTCCAAGCCGCTGAGTTAGGAAGAGATGTACACAATTGGCTCTCAAGAGCCCCTAAGTTCTGGCTCCAGCACACCACTGCAGTTTATGTCTATGATCTTCAAACTGCACCTGAAACA